>OY720675.1:200347487-201597487 GCA_963170755.1 Amphimallon solstitiale
AAAATACATTCCTTGTGCGACATGGGTACTGAGGTACAGCAAACATGATCTTTGCCAAAAAAGATGGAACATCTATATTATTGTGCAATACATCATAAATGAACTTAATGTCTGTTTTATGCCTTCGTATCTCCAAAGATTCAAATTTAAATTCTTCAAGAAGGACATCATAGCATGTCCCCTGAACAGGGTACCAACCATGCCTCTTAAAGTACAGATATTTAAAAAATCGCCTTTGAACCCACTCGAGTGCTTCAGAATAAGTTTTACATGTTGGCGACCAAACGAATGAAGCATATTCAAGGCGAGAGCGAACAAAGGAAAAGTAAAGGGCAGTAATGGCCTCCATGGATACAAACTGCCTGGTATTTCTAATAAGAAACCCTAATGTTTTCAATGCCGATGAAATAGTACTACTGATGTGGTCAGAAAACGTTAATTGAGCGTCAAAAAGAACGCCTAAATCCCTCACAACTATACAACGATGAACAGGAATCCCGTCAACGGCGTAATTAAAGCAGAGAGGTTCTTGCTTCCGACTAATCGTCAATACACTACATTTACAAATATTCAGGGGCAAATTATTCACCGTACACCATGACCCCAAAACATCCACTTGCCTCTGCAGAAACAAGCAATCCGTAGTGGTGCGTATTTTCTGGAAGAGCTTGACATCATCTGGAAATAAAAGTCTATGGCAGCCCAATTCAGAGCAGATGTCATTAATAAATATTGCAAATAATAGGGGACCTAGAAATAAGCGAAGAATAACAAGGCTTCAGACAAAATAGATCGACAGTGAACGCAATCTTCATCCTCAGACAAATGATTGAAAAATGTCTCGAATATAATAAACCTTTGTTTCTCTGCCTAATAGATCTCAGGAAAGCGTTCAACAGAGCACAAATAGCTGACATCATAGATATACTCCAGGAAAGCAGGATGCCCGTACCTTACATTAACGTAATAAAAAAGCTAAATAAAAATAACACCACAAAGATCAAAACATCACAGGGATTTACAGAACAAGTACTAGTACTAACTAAAATCCGCCAGAGAGATAGTTTGAGCCCAATATTGCTCAACCTTATGGATAAATAATTCATAGTGTAGGTAAAAGAAGTTGCTGGAGGATACAGAATGGGACAAAAATCAATAAAGATACTATGCTAGGCTGATGACGCACGGCGGATAACGAAGACGATCTACAGCGATTACTATATAGGTTTCAAACAAGAGCGGAGAACCTTAATATGCAAATATCCATAGAACAAACAGAATCAATAGTCATAGTAAGGGAGCCCATTAGATGTAAACTGGCTGTAAACGACAAACCCATCCACCAGTGTATGCTAGGAGCTGAGATAACGAGCTCCAAAAACATACAATAGGAAGTTATAACCCAAGTGAACAAAGCCTCAAGAAACTCTGGCTATCTGAGGGACCTCATATGGCGGAACAAATACATGTCCACTGGAAGCAAAGCCCGCATATATTAAACTGTCGGCGTCGTGAGACCTGTACTTACATGTGCAGTGGAAACTCGAGCAGATACAACAAAAGCGAAGAGCTTGATGAGGGGCAGCAGAGATGAAGACATTGGGAGTACGCTTGAGAGACCAAATAAGAAGCAGAGATATAAGAGCCGATCTCAAAATTCTAGATGTGGTGCAGTTTACAAGATCGAGACGACGATGTTAGAGAGATCACGTCGACAGAGGGCAAAGGACGAAAAGCCCAGTACAAGGAGACCCCCCAGTCGACCTCCCGAAAGATGGTGCGAAAGCTGGACATCTGCTTCCCAGGAGTCTGAACGAGATCAAGAGCAGAAGAAACAAGACCAAGTCTTAAGAAAAGAGAAAGAAGAGGAGAAGAAGAACTAAACTTCACATATTTGGACACAATAGTAAATAAAAAGAAATAAAAGTGGAGAAATATCAGGAAGCTTCGAACTTTCATGCAAAACAAAAGAATATCCAAAACCACAAAATTAGGAGTTTATAGATCATCAATAAGACCTGTGGTAATCTATACGTTACAAACTATGTGCTTAACGAAAATCAACCAGAAAAAGATTTGAATAGGAAAATAATAAGGGGATATGTGGACCCAAAAACTTGAGAGAAGTGTACAGAAGTTTAATAACTATTAAAATTAGTACAATATTAGATGGGAAGCATATATCGAGAACGATGAAAGGACAACGATCACGATAATATAAGCACATCAGTATAATGAAAGATGAAGCCTTGGTAAAGTGATTTACAACGTGGAAAAGGAGATAGAGCCTTGATAAAATGGGAAAACCAAGTGACAGAAGACATTCATATATTGGGAGAGAGGAATATTGTAGGGTAGGAAAAGTGGAGAGCAAAAAGTGACACAAAGTAGAAAGATATTATAGAAAGCAGTGGATTGACCATCCACTGTTTTCTATTCTACCTGGTCAGTAGATAGCATGACTGGCTATATAGTACTTGACTTGAAGTGTATAGTCATAAAATGCGTGTGGTTATGAACAAAATAACGACATTTTCCTTTCTTAATAAATATATGTTTGTTTAATGAAGTATAATATAAAGCCATGTTGGTACATATTTTTTAAGTTATTCAATAGAAATAGCATCTCCTAAATATCACGCTAAAAACTTCAAGATACCTCCTTTTCTGAACAATGAAATTCATTTTATGAACCATCAACAACACAGAGATGGTTTTATAACTGTATTTTGATATGAATTTCTCTTAAACTACGTGTAAATGAAAACATGACGTTAAATAAATTAACTTGGAAATACTATTCCGGCCGCACTTCATAACATAAACGAAGCTTTTGATTACGATACAGGAAGGACCTTAATAATTCCGAGCAATGTTTTATTTCTTTTATAAACATTTTTAGTAGTGCTTTAGTGGTATACAAACTTCGAGATAGTAATCAAATTTAAAGTTTGAGGAAAACATTTAATGTCAAAATTACTGGCCAATAATTATGGTTAAAATAAACACCAACATTAGAAATGACAAATAATTTAGTTTCTGTTAATTCAACATGCTTTCAATTACGAGATGATAAAATACCATCAAAATGTGATTTAAGAATTTAATATACTTAATTAAACATTTTTAATGTAAATATTTTAATTTATGCGTGATCAACAACTTTAATACAATGCATTGGTTGACTCCAATATGATTGAACAACGAATTTGAATAAAGTCGTAGAACCTAGTCTAGTTCTTCCAACGTTCAACTTCGTTTATCTAACTTATTATATCGCGGCATGTGCAATTCAATTTACATCCAATTTACTTGATTCAATCAAAGTAAATAACATCTAGAACAGAAAGAAGTCTTATTCTGTCTATTCTACCATTTTTATATATTAAATTCGTCAGATTATCTTATGTTTACATACACGTATTATAACATCTCTATTAAGATGAGCTTACTTTCTCGACTATAAAAGACGTAAGCGATAAATAAATATTACATAACAGTATTTACAAGCAATAAATCTGCAAATCTAGCTTTCTAATTTTCGGTTAAGTTAGTGGTCTAACAGAATAATAATAGGAAAATAAAAATCATAGTTGAAATTACATAACGTTTATTCTTTATAAATGCGGAATATAATCATCGGCTTAAGATGTGACTGGATTTTCAGACAAATCGGTAGACCACAGTTTACTTCAGTGAAAAATTCAAATTTTACCAATATCACTTCAACTCCTAAGATTGGAAAAATCGCTTAAAAATATGAATGTATTCAAAAGTGAATTTAAAAAATTATTACGACAAGGGTCTTTAGAAATCACTACCCAAAGTTGGTCTGTTATACTAGTCGAAAACCAGTTTTTTGGGAATATCTCCCAAATAATGCTTTTTAGATAGAAATATTGTGAATATAAAAGTATTTAAAGCTTGATTTTTAATATTTTTGTATAAAAAGACATATCAAAAGAAAGCCGTATGGTACCCACACCTCATTTTTTTCTTTCTTATACTTTATATAAGAAAGTACTTTGATGAAATGTTCGAACTTCGCGTCTTGAAATTGTCGGATACCTAAAAAGTGGTGTTTGAGTGTGTTTGTGTGTTGGAATGTGAAAAAAATAATTTTGCCAATATCTCTTCAACAACTAAGTTTAAACAAATTACTAAAGAATACAAAGCAGTCAAAACCAAATTTGAAAAGAAATTCTTTAAAATTCCTACAGAAAACTGTTTTCGAACAAGACTAAATGACCTAAGTCATGCTCTCTAAACAGATAGACTGAGAGTATATGTAGGTACAAGTATTGGAAGCTACATTTAAAATAATTCGCGTATAATGAAAATTTCAAACTTCAGACCGAAAGTAAAAAGACCGTGTGGTGTTCATGCTTCATTCTTCAGTTTTACTGTAATATCATAAAATGAAAATCTTTTCCTTCCCTCTTAATATCATAATAATAACAATATTGACGACGTTATAATTAATTTTAGAATTATTATAAATGAATTAAGTACTTATTAAAGGGAAAATTCATCAACATAAATTATGAACGGCTTTTAAGCTAACGAATGAATATTTAAAAGTTTATACAAAGAGACTCTAATATTGAATTGATTCGGTCTTTACTTGATGAAGATCCATCGTATTAATTACTAAATAAACAACAAATGTTGGATTTTCACTATTTAATATTCGAAGTAATATTTGACAATTGTTTCGCCAACACAGTGGCTTCTTCAGAAATAAAAAACCACAGGACCAGGAAACTCGTAGAAGCTTCTTTCAAATATTTAGTAATTAATACGATGGATCTTCATGAAGCAAAGACCGAATCAATTCAATATTTGAAAGAAGCTTCTACGAGTTTCCTGGTCCTGTGGTTTTTTATTTCTGAAGAAGCCACTGTGTTGGCGAAACAATTGTCAAATATTACTTCGAATATTAAATAGTGAAAATCCAACATTTGTTGTTTATTTAGTAATTAATACGATGGATCTTCATCAAGTAAAGACCGAATCAATTCAATATTTGAAAGAAGCTTCTACGAGTTTCCTGGTCCTGTGGTTTTTTATTTCTGAAGAAGCCACTGTGTTGGCGAAACAATTGTCAAATATTACTTCGAATATTAAATAGTGAAAATCCAACATTTGTTGTTTATTTAGTAATTAAGACTCTAATATAGATAAAATATGAAAATCTAAATATATTGCCGTAGTCGTAATTGTTACTATTGTAGTAATCCTGAAATAACGAAGATAGTAGGAATATTGTTACACGTAGACGTACGGCTTGCTGATCAATATTTTTATTCTTCTTTTGATACCCTAAGACAACGGTTGTCTTTAGCTTATGGTGTTAACCTGTTAAATAATCAATTATGAAAGGACATTCCAAGGAAAGTCTCTGGAGTTTCATATAGGCTATTAATATTAACAGTAGTTGTGAATCTGTTAAAAGTGGTTGCCAGAGAATCGCCCCGAGTACGAGATTTTCTGTAAAATTTAACTTTAAATAAGAGTTCGATGATAATTAAAATGTCATTGTCACCGTTCATTACATCATCCTTAAACAAGCGTGTACGATCTACAAGCAGTACATCTACACTAATAGAATATATACACAGGAATAACGTATGTGACATCGTATGTGTATATACATAAAATAATATATACAACATAGACATTGTTCATCTGTTCAATTTTAAATTAGACAAAAAGTAGCAAGGTCAGTTATGTTGACACATTTGCATGCTACTAGCAATGCCACTTTTTCATAGAGTTAATGCTATTTTTTCGCATCTGAGAAAATATTTCGCATTACAAACCAGTGACTACAATTCAATGTCATTCCAGTATGTTATTAGATCGAGTATCAATAATGACTGTGCCTTCATATATTTTCCTTTGAGAATTTTATGCTAATGAGATTGAAAAATTTAACGAACTAACGTGAATTAAATAAGCAATGTTATCTTTAGTGTATATTTTAAGCGCTCAGTACACAGTGTTTTAAATTATAATAACAATATTACTAATTTTAATATACAGGCTAGTCAATTTAGACTGACTGTTTATAAAAATTCGCAAGTTCTTGTCTTTAATTTTAACTATAACTTTCTGTTCGCAGATGGTCTTAAATTTAATACTACGAGCACTTTAACGTTAGAACATCCACCATTAACACACGATCAGGCACCATCAGACCGTATTTAGAAAATCGATCTCAACATGTTTCCTTGAAAAATCCAACTAGTATACGAATTACTACCACAGGATGCAGAGCAGTGTGCGCAATATGTCAATAGTTCCGCGCAGAAGGTCAGAGACATAATCAACTTTTGAACCACTTCATATTCATCAGCCAAGCCCATTTCCACTTAAACGGATATTTAAACAAAGAGAATTACCCTCTTTGGGGCACAGAAATTTCAAAGCGGTTGCAACGCCTATTACATCCTGCCAGATTCACTGCGTTATGTGGATCTATGACCGACAGAGTAATATGTCCATATTTGTTTGAAAATGACGCTGAACACCCGGAGACTATCCCTGGGGTTGTATGCCAAACCATGATCGAAAATTTTTGACTTCCGGTGGTTCAAAATAATCCAAACATACGGTTCCAGCATGATGAAGCCACAGAGCATATTACCAGGGCTTTGTAAACTTTCCAATTATCAAATTATTTCAAAGAATTCAAATTTCGTTTGGTCACTCGGATACCAGATTTAATGGCGTCAGATTTTTTTTGTGGGGCTATTTGAAATTTATGCTGGACACGCCAAAAACCCACAAACCATACAAAAACTTAATGGAAATATTCGTGACAAAATTACAAACTGAAGGCCCGGAACGTTAAATTTTTTTTTATGGAAAGTGCATTAAGAAAAGCCATGATTTGTAAGCAAAAAAAAAAAATTGAAAGATGATATTTTTCCCACATAATATCAGTAAATTGTTATACTTTTATTGAAATAAATCGCGTTTGATAAAGAATTAAAATTACAAAAATTGTATTTATTTTCTAACTTTCAGTTGGACCATCTAATAGCTAATATATTGGTAGTTCTTTCCAGCTGGTAAAGAAAAGAATTCATTATGAGATATTTGTTTCACTAAAGACACATTTTTTCAAACACGGAATTATTAACTGTAATCAATGGCGATATACTTACGAAATTCCAAAATATCTCACGACATATGATTTCGTCTATGATGTTCGGCAAGTCTTAGTTTGAAAATTATATAACATGTAATTTCTCTAGTATTTAAACTTGTTAACATTTTGTCTAAATATGTCTTTATCCCACCTCATGCACCACATATTGACAATTTAAAATTAACCTGCATAGTTTTTCTTTAAAACAAGTTTCCTCTTTGGTGTCTCCGTGTTAAACCAATCTCAATAATCGACCACTTTGTTAAATGTACTTTAGAATAATAATAATACCAATGCATAACTCTTAATAAATTATAATACTTGGGTCAGAGACAAAATTATCAAAATTCAAGTAAATATGAAGCACTATTGTCAATAATAATTCATAGTTATTATTATGTTTGACGCCATTTTCATGGTATATAAAAGATATTTAACATGTATATATACGAGTTAAGATCTACTCTGTTTCAGTGACAAAAGCAGGAAAGAATCACCTCTGAAAAAAAGTAGCAAATATATACGCTTAGTTCAACCTTTACATTTTATGCTTTGTATATAATCAGTTACAGGAGAAATGTTAGAAATTGTGACCTGATAACCATTGAATATAGTTATTAATACGTTAACTTTTGGGAAAATGTGTTTGCTCACATTTTGATATCATGGTTCCAGGTGATTTTGTAGTTGAAAGTTGTCATACCACATTATATCCGTCCTAATTACACTTCCAAAATTTTGTCACTTCCATTTCAGTCCTTCGGCGATAAAGTCACAAATTTGGTGCTTTAAGGAAATGCAATTAAAATTTATGTAACCAGATATTTTATATGGATTTGTATCCTTTTCATGTTTCTCATGGTTGAAGCCATTCAAGGATTAAAATTAACTCCTTGCCATTTGATATTTTATAGGACCGTTGATATATTTTCTTGATTGTTCGAAGTTAATTTTCTGTATTTATTCTACTAACATATTATTCGTTTCTTCAATTTCGCCCACTATTCCTTAGAATTTGAAGAGGTTTTACTTGAGACATTTTAGAGCAACGATAAGGTAGACTAGAACAAGTGAGGAAAGGCGTAGGTAGAAGCGTGAGGAGTTTTTGAAATGTATTCTATTTACCTTATATTTCGTAAGATAAATAAAGTACAGAGAGTTTACTCGACTTGAACTACAAATTCAACAAATAATAATGTATTTTGTATTTTATAGATCACCACCCACTTGTTATCCAGTTATATAAATAAAATTAAAAACTTTTAAAATACAAAATTTCAATAGTAGGCGATGAGTGATCAGCCTCTCGTATCAGGTGTCTAATCATTACTCCTCTTACACATATTATGTTTTCGATTTCCGTATCCTTACTCCTTTCTCTTTGACCTTACTTGTTCTTATGCACGTAGCAAAGAATACCGTAGTCGACAATTTTTAATTTCTGTTTATACTTCTATACTAGCTTTCTATCCCATGCATTGTAAATGCGGCGATGCCTGCTTTTCAACAGTGGTAGGAGAAGCAGCGCAGTCGGTGGATATTCACATTTCATATGAAACGTTTGCTGGGTGTACTTGGCAACCTCGCTATATGCTTGTTTTTACTTTACTTCGACGTGTTCTTTTCCTCTTCTACTTTCATACCAGAAATTAAAATTTGTCGACTACGGTATGTATGCAAAATGTAAAATACTTAATTTATCATTGGTTTGATACGAAATAATTATTTTAATATACTAATCCCATTATCCTTGCTTCAAGCATAACTTGTCTTGTACATTGTATGTCATAGATAGCTCTATGAGTATCGTATATATTCGGGCATTTACAATTAACACATTACTCAGGGTAGTACGATAGCAGTAATTTATTTCTTTCTCAAGTATAAAATTAGTCCTAAGATATACGATGTTTATTACTTCAACATAATGTTTTTAATTTTTTACAGACTTGTTACTATTACAGCTGCGATTCTTATGTGAGATTTTAATAATAATAATACTTTCCCGTAACATGCTTTGAGAAAAATGGGACGCAACTGCAGATACGTTATATCTTAACTCTTTGGTATACTATAATGGTAACGGTAGTAACGCTACGCACCGATCTAACATTATTTCCGAGTATGACCTACCAAGTAGTCACTTACAACCACCCGCGTTATCATAGGTGCTAGCAGCAGTCGTACTGAACTCTAACAAGTAAAACTAAAGTGAATGAACATCATCTACATTCAGTTTCCTATGCAGCAGATTTGATGGCTGCCTAGCAATAATGTGATAACTGTTGGATATTTTTTACATGACTATCTCACTATCTTATTGTAATTTATTTGCGAATTATAATAGTAAGTTATTATTATGATCATACTCGTAATTACTAGGTGAAGTATAGAGATTTTTAGTAATAGTGGAATGTTATAATGAAATTGACTAGTATCTTATGCAATAAGAGTATAAGGTAATGAACAAGTAATAATTACGTCACATTTGAGATGTCAAAAAAATTTTCCGCCCTTCACTATGTAACGAGAACATAACTGAGTTACTATCGAAGAAATGACCTTAGTTATAAAGACCCGAGGGAATCAAATACACTACATCCCCGTGCTAAACAATGATAGATAGATATAAAATTTCATTACATAGAGAAGGAAAAACAATAACAACTGCTGCGCTGTGGTGTTTATTGCCTACATATTAAACACAATTACGAATACATTCTTCACGGTTGCTTACATCCAATTTGACAGTTGATAAAACATCAGTGACTGTCAAAAAAATTAAAAAGTTATGAATAACACATTTTGTAATTAATTGATATACTTTTGTACATTTTTTTAAAGTAAAAATGATGACGGGGGCGGAAAAATTTTGTACACAATATGCGAGCAAACTAATTTTAAGGCTGTATTACTCTTACCAAGTTCTTGACCAAGTTATTGACCAAGAACTTGATCAAGTTAAAATTGACGACAAGTTGTGTATTACACGTGTCAAGTCGACTTGATCAATTTCTGGGCCAAGAACTTGGTGGCATAGAACATGTTCTTCTCAACTTGATCAAGTTTTTAGTGATTTCTAGTAATATTCATGTTATAAAGTTTTTTGCCAACTGTGTAAAATGTAAACACAAATCTTCTGTAACTTTATTAATTTTTTTATTTTGTACCTTTGCACTATTGGTACTGCTAATTCACCTAAAAACTTGGTCAAGAAATTGATAAGTGTAAAACAGCCAAGGTCAACAATAACTTGATCAAGAACTTGCCTACAATTTCTTGGTCAATAACTTGGTCAAGAACTTGATAAGTGTAATACAGCCTTAAGCTCAATATCCATGTCTCGACTGTAAAATATGACTTTCCTCCCTGAATACGTAAATAACTATTACCAGTCATGTAACACAATACATTTAGACATTTGTCATAATTATCTTTTAACATTTGTTATAATTGTCATCCAAAGAATATAAATTTGTCAACAATCCCTACCTACTAAACAGCATTAAAAAATAAGTATTGAAAAGTAATTATTTATCAATAATAAAGAAATGTGTTAACTTCTTTATGATATATAATTTGTATACATAATTTAAGTAGTAGTATTTTTGTAGTGGAAGCTGTATATCCTCAATATTAATTGATTAGTTCAATTCTATTTTTCTGAAATTCTTCCGATCGATGGGAATTCGTAGTGGCATTGAATTGCCGTCTTTAGTTCATGCATTAGCCATGTCGGTTGACAAAACGATTCAACCATATTATGTACCACTTAAATGGATATTAGGCTTTTCAGTTTTATATCTGTTTTCTGTAAGTACAACGTTTCGTATTTTTAATACTTCAGTTTTCGCCACAATTCTGGAGAACTGCAGAATTTTTGTTTAATTCTCTGAACCACTAAGGGTAAAATATTTTAAAAAAATAACATCTCGCAGATTGCTGTCGTGCAATATACGAAACAATCACCAATAAGCTCACTAGCTCTAAACTTATCGAGCTCTCATATTTAAAGAAATAATAAAAATCATAGAAATATCTAATTAAACTGAAGACGACATAATATATTAAATATATGGCAGGATAATGGTAGCCGATTAATATTTTACTTTGAATATGGAAGAGAACAAAAGATAAAGTATTAGTGTTCTCTAGTCATGTAAAAAAGAATGTTCAGCGATACTGGCAACATTTTTTTTCATTTGCTTGTCAGATATTATATATAGAACTAATTGCTTCTATGTGTAATAAAACCTGAATGTTGGAAATAAATAAATATATGCATGAGCTTTAGTTTATCGAACCATTTTTATTCATAACAAGAAAATCTCTGTTAGTATTCTGATTAATGCACTGCATTCAATTATCTGCAAAAAATACATTTTAATAACAACTTTGAATATTCTTATGTTATTGACATTTCAGAATGTCGAGCATTATATAAGTAAAATTTCTATTAACAATTCTAATTGATCGGGAACAAACTTTCACCTCATAATCATGGAATTTTAAATAAATGCTAATTAAGCATGATGTTTCGTTGCACACTATCAGTTTGTTCTATGTGCACAATTGTATATAATACTTATATCGAAGGCAAATATTAGAAAAATTATTATGATTTAAATTGTAGCAATAGCTGTATCCAAATTAAGTATAAAGTGATTTACGTGACAATGAAATTCAATTATTTGCATTTTCAATCTATTTTGATGAATTTTAATATGATTATTAACAACGGTTGCAAGTCATGATACATGTAAACAAACTGAATATTAAATAATTTAATAGAGCTATCTAGGTTACACTCAAGAAAATTTCAAATATTATAAAAGACACAGGAGCTCAATATTTTTGTATTTCAAACGTAAATCTATTAGTTGACAAATGTGTCATAAATAAAGGTGATTTATTATATAACCTGAGACTCAAAAACCAAGACAAGTTTTCTGAAACTTTTAAATGAAGCTCTTTCGCTAGTAGAATTATATCTTTCGATAGGTACTGGTGAAGATTAAGTTTACATTGTTCAATTATATGATCATGTACATATCTCCAAAAAATTTACTGATAGGCAACCGGAAAGCCACTTAGTTTTTCAAAACCATTTTCATGAGTCATATGTAGAATTGATATATTGATAAACCACTCTAAGAACAGAAAAATTGATCGCATTCGCAAATACATCCGCCTCGAAGGTGGCGTATTTGATATATTGCTTCACCTAACTTACGACACAGATCATCACAATGATGTGTCCAAGAGATAGTATCAATTAAGTGTTGTTTTCGTTGGATTCACGTCAAATTAACAATACCTTATTTTTTGAGCTTCTACCTTGTCCCTGGCAATGGCAGACATATTATCGGCATACATTATAATAAAACAAGCTATTTAAAACGTAATAATATCTTTTGTATAAAAGGAAAACAAAACAAGCACCATTACCGATCGCCTTGGGACACCAAGCGAAATAAACTAAAACTCTGATTTATAACTATCATCTTTTCTAATAAATGTAATTGTGATTCTCCAAGTATGAAACAAACCGATAACTGCCTGCAGCATGAATTCAAAATTTTATAAAATTCTCAGCCAAGATAAAACACCTTTATATAAATAATTTAAAACTTAAGTAGAAATTAGTTGTCATACCAATGCTTTGACCATATACATTTTGTAATATTTTCTTTGCCAAATATATCTTAATTTGAGCACAATACTTCACCCTCACGATTTTCTTTCTGGTATCTTCAAAATAACTTATTGCGTACATACATCAACTCTAAGGGTTTTACATTTATAATTTCTGTAAAATCTTAATTGAGATTCTCAATGGTACAGTACATTAGGAAAAGGATTTCATACAACAATTTTACTCAAGAAATCAAAGTTTAAAGAAAACATTAGGAAAAAGCTTCCAAGCAGGAAGTTTGCTAAAAGATGAGTGCGACCAAACACACAAAATGAGTTCTCTATGGTATTTTTTTTTATTTTGTATTTTGATTCATTATAGGCAGCATCTATGGGCTATATTAAACATAATAAACCTGGAAAGCCTAGGTCGACAGAAATTCACAAAACATTGGATGAAATAATAGATCAGAAGGGGTAAATTCGGATGATGAGTCCAAATTGGCTTGTGATAAGATAACGTGCTACAAGCTTGCACATAAATAACCACGTGCACTTAGAAAATGTGAAAGTGTAGTATAGTAATGTTGTAATAACTCTACACCGTAAGGTATTGGAAGTTTGATTATATACATATAATATTTGCCAACAAGTCAAGTATCTTTTACAATTTTATTTTATTAATAGTCCGTTAATAATTTAATGTTGTAATTGGTTAATGTGTTTCATTAATTTAATTAATTGACAAATAATAAAAATAATAATAATAATAGAGTGTCTATTACAACAGGAAACAAGGTATACAAGTATATAATTAACATAAATACACGGATATACAATTTGAAAATTAAAATTAAATTTAAAGTTAATAGTTAATAGGTAGTTGCAATAGCAAGGCGAAGTTCAGCTAATGCTGCTTTACAACTTAACCTTGGATATTGAACCAGAAAAGATTGTATTTTGATATTGCCTTATGCGAAAAAAAAAAGAAAATTCGATAACGCACCACGCACCACTGCAAAAAATGACTATACAAGAAAACGAATACTCTAATTTGAAATTCTGACGGTTTTCAAAAACATACAAAAAAAAACAGAGTTATTAAACTTTAAACTCACTAACTTCGCAATATCTATCAATTCTACAAAATTACTGAATCAATTCACTAGCAAGCCCACCTAATAATTTGTTCCTCATAGAACTACGGAAAGATGAGCCAGAAAAGACATCAGCAGGTACCCCGTTGTATTTACAATAAATTTGATATGAAAATGTTCTTTGATATAATGCGGTTTTATGCGGTGATGTAGAAATCCTACCCCTAAACCTTGTGGTAAGGTCATGGACACCGGTTCTGAAGGTAATCTTCTGATATAAATATGAGGGTGCTTTCAATGTAATAATTTTGTTATACAAATTCAAACACCGAAACTCCGTCCTATTATGCATATTCAACCACCGTGCACAGCTAAGTTTGTGCGAGATGTGATCAAACTTCCGTATGCCATATATGAACCTCAAGCAGGCAAATATAATATCTATATTACGAAAACATTTATATTGTTATAGGGCTTAAGTTCATTAACAGTCGCTAAAATCCTATATCCTATATAATATATGTATATCATAAGAAAACACTTAATTCAGATCTCAGAATAATACAAGTAAAGAATTCCATGAGGTAATTCAGCCGAAAATGCAACTGCATACACGTGTTTCGAACTCGTCAGTGCAGTGTAGCCAAAGAGTAAGGCGGGATAAAATTAGAGATAATTGATGTTTTTCATCTCCAAAGTTATCCCACCTTATTGCTTGCCTACACTGCACTGCCATTGGCCAATGAGTCCTAAACACTTGTCTGCAGTTGCCTTGTTATCGGAAATACAAATATGTTTGACTTGACTGTTTGTTTAGTGGAGGACCAATTATATTTTTTTTAAATAAATTCGTCTATCCTATAAATTGAAATTTGTGGCTACATCGTTCTTATTAATTTTACAATACTAATGAATTTTAACTTCTATATTGCAAATTACGCTATACGAAAAAAATATATTTCAAGTATTTTCGAAATTACGTTAATAAATTGGTTCTTGAAAACTGCAAACTAAAACCACACATTGTACTTCTTGGATGTGTTTTAAATCGTCAGCTTATAGAACGTCATATTTAGAATTAGGACTCAGATTATAAAAACTTTTTTACGCACTTAATACAAAAGATTATTATTTGCTCAAAAAAATCAACAATTAAGTGTGATACATGTTTGGAGTCAGCTGTTCAAGTATGACTGCGAAAATGGAGGAATCATAAGATGCATTCCGTTTAAGAAAAAGAAAGTTAAGCAGTAAAATGCCAAAAAAATAAAAGATAAAAATGCTTGAATAATGTTATAATTTGTAATGTGAACCCTCAATTAAAATTAAGCTATATTTCTCCAGGATTTTTGAAAAAGGGTTGGGTTTGAGAAATATTTCCAAAATCAATTAGTCTATACTTTTACTGGCAACTAACTGCTCTTTACGTATATGGTACATAGACGTATTTAAATCTTTTTCTCCTTTTGCTATAATTTTGTAGAACACTTTTCGAAAATATAATCATTATAGTAACTAATTGGTAGAAACCCTGCATAAAAACAAATTCATTTTTAAACCCATTTAATCTCTTGTTAACTATTTGAAATGGCAACAAGATTTTAATGCATTTAATGTATTTATTTGCACTTGCATACAAACCTGTCGTCATAATTATTTTTGGGAGCTATTGTAAATATTGAGGACAACGTGTGCTAATTTTTAGGACGGTTTCTGTTGTTAGTATATGCACTGTACATCATACCTCAGCATGGACATACGCTCGTACTGTACATTTTTTTTGATAAACAAGTGCTAAAACTTTTATTGTAATGACATGTTTATTTTCTCATACACACACACATAATGTACGTATGATGCCTTGCGAAAATTTCAACTATCTATTACATGTTCACAATAAAAATAACCCGAAGAAGTAGGATATTACTGAAAGTGAAAGTACACACATAAATGTGTACATCACAATGAAAGTGTTATAATGATTAGGTGATTCATTTATTAACTGTTAGAATTATCGCACAAATTAATAACATTACTTAAGCAAGCGTATAGGAAATTCAATACATACTTAATTGTAAACTCTAAATCTTTTTTATTAATAAAAATAGAAAAATATGATCATATGCACGAAGACTTTTGAAATTGCAAGAAGTTTAATCGTAATATGTACTTATTTTTAAAATCTACAATAGAATTTTAATATGAAATCACATATTTCATTTCGACTTTATTGCTATACTTTCACTTCCAGTATGAAAATTTCTAACTTCTTCAGTAAATTGGTTGTGCTTCGTCAATTTAAAGGTTTCCGTACTAGTAAATAATAAGCCATCTATTAATTGCTACAGTAAAATATATATACATATATATTATGAACATTTCTATTCAATGCTCAGTGTGAGTGTTTTATTTTCTTTCAAGTTACAGCACTGTATAGTGCGTCATGACATGCTTCGCTTCAGCCTCTGTCACTTTTAAGAGACTGCACAATAATGTGACGCACGTTGGTGCGAAAGAACGTCAGAACAGAGGAAAATTTGCTACGAATTTACATCAGAACGTTGAAACGAGAATAAACAGGGATTTTTATTTTGCAACATTATATTAATAGAAATGAGAAGTGGAAAAATAAATTCTAATTTCGTGATGAGATTTTCTTATTATCTTAAGCGAATTCAAGAGTATATTATTGATATTAATTCTGCAAATTTCCCAATTAAATGTTTTCCAAAGAAAACATTATCTACCAACACGCAAATTTTAAGCGGTATGCATAACCATGGAGTTAAAAACACAGGTCGATTTTCGCACACAGTTAGTGTATATATAGTCCTGATATGTTTCAGTTTATTTTTTATTGCAAAATACACATTAACAAGTTATTGTTTAAATAAACCTCTTGTAGCCGTCGTACGACTCAGTTTGTACATAATATCGGCACATGGATTCATATACAATCAAGAATAAAAAAAAGTCTACCACAGTATAACGACAAACATACAAAACCAGGGGATACCCTTTCAAAACTTTCAAAATAGTGAAATTTTGCAACATTCCGTAAAAAGTTCGATTTTCGTCTAAAAATAACAACGTTAAATGTTTGGTATTAACGAAAGGAGGAACATAAGAAAACATCAACTCTTTTTAATGAATGTGCTATAAACTACATGCAGTCCAAATTTGAAGTACGAATAGATTTTGAGACATAACGTACGGCGGGAGATGAAGAAAACATCAAAAATTCACATTTTCCCTATAAAATGTTCGTATAAGTCTGAAGTCTGCTAAACATGTTTGATGGTTCATCAATGTAGACTTTAGGTAATAAGAAATTAAATAAACCAAAAGTCGATATCCTGAAATTCCAAAGATATGCATACCCCTGAAGCTTTATATATGTCCTATTTCCTTTCTAAATTTGTTTATTTCATTGTTGCTATAATATATATGTAGTGTACTACTAGTATTTAAAATTAAAATGACCAGAAAAACCATTAAAGACTATTTTGGTCAAAATGTTTCTTATTATTCGATGGACAGTCAAAAAGTTAAAATTTAATTTTTTCATCTGCATTAGTTTATAAGAGTGAAATTTACATAACTGCAATACACTCACCAATCTCAAGATGAATTCGGACTGACCTTCTCCTTAAACAATGATACAGTGCATCTTCTAGAGTCTAGAGTACCATTATTATCAAGATAATGAGTAATGAAAGGTAAAAACTTGAAACTCCTTCTGTAGTTTATAATTTTGAAAGTGACCTTGCATATTCCACAATTATATCACAAATAATAAAGCTCTCTTTGTTGTCTGAGCGGACTGTAATGGGTAAACATTTAAAAAGGGCATGCTGCTTTCCAATAACCCTACGTATTTGAAATCATATAAGAGCAAAATCATCAACTCCACGAAAATTTATTTAAATATATAAATAAACGTCTTTTTCTTAAAAATCCCTTAGAAACCCCCAAAATAAAATTTATGTACTTGAATCCAGGGTTAGAAATGTAATAATCCTTGTTTGATTTATTCATTTTTATTATCCTATTGTTTATTTGGGCACAATAATCAACAATACCAACAACAGAAAAATAGAAATTGCTCAACGAATGCAAGCAGGACACGGAGCGTTCTACAGATACAAATCTCTTATAAAGTATAAGAACTAAGGATCAGAATTGATAAAACTGCAATTAGAACAGTAACGCCATTTGCGGCTGAAACTATGACCCTCAGCAAAGAAGACGAGGAACAATTAAAGACGTTTTGACAAAAGAGTAATACGGAAAATATGCGGTTCAAAACAAGTTCAAACTGGAGAATACGAGGCTTTCGTGGATTACAAAATAGATACGATATAAAAGGACAAAACATAGTAAGAGTCCTAAAAACACAAAGGCTGATATGATATAGTCACATAAAGAGGATGAAGGACACAACAATAAAGTGCGAGGAATCATGGAATGGAGACTGTATCGAACGAAACCTAGAAGAAGATCCAAGAATAGAAGAGAAGATCAAGTTAGGAGAGATATTCTGAATATAGGGAAAGAAGCTGGTAGAACCAAATCAAAGACAAGCAAATATGGAAAGAACTTACAGAGCGAGCTGGGCGTCATACCAAGCTATAGAGAGGCAACGAAGAACGCGAAGAGTGAGTCTCCACATGAAACAAGTTGAAGCTCAAAGAGAGCGTAATATCTTATGTTATAATAAACATATAGTAAACTGAAAAAATTATAATTATTAAGATAGGTTAATGTTCAATTAATAAATTAATTTATTGTATGCTATAAAAAATAAAGTTTTTAGCTCATTTTCAGTATGTCCTTGAAGACTATTAACGTAATCAGACTGTATATAAACACATTTAATAAGAATGCTTGATAAACGATCTTAAATGGAACTTCTACGGTATTTAAAAATAATTCCTATATAATAAGACAAACACCTCTGGTGGGACAGCAGGTATACAACGAAGGATATTTATATTGTTTCTATTTTATTTTTTTTATTATTGTTATTTGACTTCAATGATAAGAAATACAAATATTTATGTCATAGTACCCGATAGAAAAATCAAGACTTTAATAATAAATGAACCTTGGAGTAAATATAATAATTTAATTATTAAGATATGTGTCTGTCCAATTAATATATATATATATAAATTTAAGGTAAAAAATAAAAATTTACTAAATATTCTGGTTTATTTTCAGTATGTTCTTGAAGGAGACTATTAAACGTAATCAGATTGTATATAAACACACTTAATAAGGATGCACAGATATATAGATACAAATTCAAGCAAGTAAAATATTATTACAGAAAATAATCGAATGTATAATAGGTAGAAAAAGAAAGTGTTTCGCTTAATTTGTGTTCAACAATCGAAAATCTTTAAAAAATTAGATCAAATGAAGTTCACGAAATGTAAGATGTATATAGTTGGCAGATTAATAAACATAAAATTATTGATGAAAATTCTTGAGACAAAAATGAAATTTAATTCTATACCTGTCTCTAACTTTTATTCTTTCGTGACGTTACGAATTATGTGTTTTTTAAGTGACCTTGTGCAGGAAATAAACGAAGTATTATTAATGTTAGGTTACTTTATAATAATGTAATGTTAGTATAAATAGTCACAACATATGTTTATCTCCATTATGCGAATGTTAAACAATAACAAAAAAAGTATGAATTAAAGAAGCAAAAAATATATTTCATCCGTCTCATACTTTGATGTAAAGGTTTTATTTTTTGCAGGCAGTAATTTCAATGCTTTTTTGCGCCGAAATCGGCGTAAATCCATAACTTGAAAATCCTACCATTCATATAAACATGTTGTCTCCACAACTGTTGGTACTGAGTCCATCTGTTAGGTTCATCCTGTGCCTGTGGTACGTGGGTGAGAGTACCCTGCATAACTCCGACAGGCACCTGATGAGCCCCCACATTAGGGGCAGTAACTGGCGGCGGTGGTAACTGGTATTCCATTTTGTGAGGTTCTCGCACCGGTACCACAAAACTCATGTTCATAACATGCTAACTGTAGCCCGGCAAAACACTATTACCGATTGTACACGCTCTTTGAGCGCTCCTCGACGAGCCGGAAGAGCAACTGGACTTGGAGCAGAGACTCCGACGAGTGAATGGGCCACACACCTCTTGGTGGGGGACACTCTCCTAGTCAGTTTCGCAAATGCCGGAAATATTGTGTCTATACGATGATAATCTCATTCCCTCTTAAAAGACGGTGGTGAAAAGCGATGGATACTATATACATATGCTATACGAATACATATATCGTATTCGATTATTTAGTGGGGGGACTTAGTGCACGTACATATGTATGTTTTTGTAACTCTGCGTGAAAAAAGTAACTTTTATACATATAACTTTTTACATAATATTTTATGCAAAAGTGAATACAGCGTATAGTAAAATATTTCACCTACAAAATAACTTTAATATTACTCTTGTTAAGTTATATCTTGTACTGCAGGTACGTATATACATACATACGAGAAAGCGTTTTAAATTTCTCGGAATGGGAGCGGGATAGAAAATACAAACAGATAATTATTTTTCTTTTTCAATATATTCACATACAACCCTAATATATTTTTCAGATTTTAAAATTCGCCTTCATGTGCCTTCAAATAACACTGAACAGCTAATGCAACAATGGTAATAATAATATTTTTGTCATAGACCCGTACAAGGTGTTGACATTGTCAAGTATATACACAAAAGATCAAGTCCTAATTCTAATATATACAGGGTTATTTTTTTAAATCTTGACATAGGCTAACTTTCTTATTTGAAAAGATAGACCTATGGTCCCTGAAGCAAAGTTTTAGGAATTAGTCCAAATAAGAAAAATGCGTGGAAAAAATAAACGCGTTGTTGCCAGATTGGGCGCTATTTCAGAAAAACATATTTTCTTAAATGGCAACACTGCATTTTTTAACAATTTCTAATACATCTTGATATTCTAGACAAAACAAAGAGGATGCAAATTTTTGATTAGAGTGTCGGTTTACGAGCTAATGGTGCCTATATTTAACTTATTTTCCAGCATTAAAAAATAGCAATAGTAACAAAAATTAATTACCTAACATTTATTTTTTAAAAAAATTTTCGAACTGATTTCCTTGTTGGGTTCTGCAGCAACAAATACGTTCATCAAAATTTCTATTAACATTATGTAACATTTGAGGGGAAAATGTATTAAAGTTTAGGCACTATTAGCTCGTAAACCGACACTCTAATCAAAAACTTGCATCCTCTCTGTTTTGTCTAGAATCTCAAGATGTATTAGAAATTGTTAAAAAACGCGGTGTTGCCATTTAAGAAAATAAGTTTTTCTGAAATAGCGCCCAATCTGGCAACAACGCGTTTATTTTTTCCACGCATTTTTCTTATTTGGACTAATTCATAAAACTTTGCTTCAGGGACCATAGATCTATCATTTCAAATAAAAAAGTTAGCCTATGTCAAGATTTAAAAAAATAACCCTGTATAATAAAAACAACACACAAATAAAAACAAAATACAAAACATCAATAGTGAATGGCAATGATATCCCCTTGTGCCGCTACATCCCAGTTATAAACTCGTCAAATAAAAACTCTTGTCAACTAGGTATTCTTTTAAATCATTATTAAATTTTGGACTGTCTCGTGAGTGCTTTAGGTAACCTGGGAGGCCACTGAAAGCTATAATGGCTGCATAATACGGTCCTTTTTCATATATAGTAATTGTATGACGTGGAAGAGATATATTATTAGCTCCTCTCGTTTTTATATTTGATTTAGAAATTCCAGGGTTTGTGGAAAAACATTGAATACTTTTATTACGTAATTTCAATAGTTTGTAGATATATAGGCACGGAATAGTTTGGATTTTCACTTCTTTGAAATAGTTACGACACGACGCCCGAAGCGACAAAAAAAACATAGAGCGCCAACATTCCATACCCTCTGGGAGATTGAACGTAAGCAAAATAAAAAGTCCTTAATGTAAATAGGTTTACATTATTTCTTATATGGTATATTGCATAAAACGCGCTGCTTAGTTTACTGCACTAATTATTTATATGATCGCACCAATTCAATTTTGAATTTGACAAGAAAGGTGGTTTTGGTTGCATTTAACTGCAAATTATTTTCATTGCACCATGTCACCATGTCATCATGTCATCAACAATTTCTGTACATCCCACTAAATAATACCTGATATGTCTTGCATGATAAAATAACAGACGTATCATCTGCATATTGATATAATTCACAGTTTTCCAATGACTTATATAGATCTTTTAAAAAGTCAAAGAAACAGGAAAGAACCAAGAATGGAACCCTGTGAAATGTCTTTGGAATCACTACTGACCGTTTCTCGGACATTATTTATTAAAGTACTAACGTTCAGTGCATTTCCACGTCCACCATACTGCTCCAGTTCATGCAACAGAATGGCATTTTCAATTAGGTCAAAAGCCTTACTCAAATAAATGTTAATAAATGAGACGTATCGCTTATGATTTAACTACTCCTTTAGTCTCAAGCAGAAAATCATAAACCGCATCCTCAGAAGACCTATCCCGTAAGAAACCATACTGATTACCATCAGTCTATTAGCTAGCATCTTTTCAAAAACTTTAAAGATTGAAGGCAATAGTGATATCGGACGATAGTTGGAGATGTCCTTACGGCAGCCGTTTTTATACACTGCACATGCCTTAGCCTACTAAAAGTGTTTCGGGAAAGACACCGGAGGCAAATTCATAATGTCACTCAGAGGGCCAGATATATCGGTACTGTCACTTTTTACTATTTTAGTTGTTATTCCATCCAATGGCTCAGCAGGACGTCAATATTTTCCTTCCTTTTCTCTCCTGACTTCTTTCAAAGGCTTCAGGATTGAAGTATAGTATTCTTTAGTTATAGAAACATATTTATTTTTGTAATCAATTATCAGAATTCCTTCTGTTTCCCAAAACCAGTAACCATGAGTTTTTCGGCCGACTGTGGCACTTTAAATTTCTTGGGCGGTAGAGTGCCTTTTATACGCGATTGAATGGAGTCATGCGTTGACTCAGATGCTGCTGCTGTTGCGGTGGCGTGAACATTCTCAGCACCCATCTTGCACTGGCCTTAGTCAAGCGAAGATGTTCATGAAGAATTTTAAAAATGATTGTATCAGATTCTCCAGTTATTCCTGCGAGTTGTCTTCTTTAGCCGGGTATTTTCCATTACTAATTTTTCGACTTCATTAACAATTTCTAGAAAGGTCACATCGATAGACCGCCCAGACCGTGGGTAGTCTTCAACTCCCTACCTTGCTTAACGCGATTGTGATACTTAAGAAACATAGTTTTTTCGGAGCAAAGATTCCCTTAAACCGATGAGATCTGCTCCAGAATTGGTATGAAAATACTTTCCTTGTTTTATAAGGGATTTGATAATGGCAAGACACTCGATTTTTATCATATTTCACACCTTCTTCCCGATTAAGTTGCTTGGTCGGCGATAATTTAAAGGCTGATGCGATTGTGTTAAAACTTAATATCCCTACTAATAATAAGTCAATAAACACATTACGACACGAAAGAGCTCTCCCACTACCATCCAACTCCTATATTCCGCGAACTTAAAGACGCACCCTCGTACTACACGATAGGAAGTTTTGTTCCAGATTTCCAGATTTAAAAAAAGGCGATGAATGCCGTGGAATTAGATGCATGGATTTCAATGAGGGAAGTCGTAACCTGATAAAAATATGAGAGAAAGGTTTTTCCAAAGCATCAAGAAAGCAGGAAGTAGATACCTGGTGAGGTGGGATTTACCAATGATGGCCGCTTACTATTGTTGCCAAGCCGTCATTCCAAGGGCCTCTAGGAATGTTCACATTAAATTACTAAAATTTGTCCCTGTTATATTGGTGTTCTTTTACATATAGATACATATACAGCACAAAAATCATGTATGTATATCAGAATCTACACGAATCAAGATATCTTGGTTTGACCCCAGGTAATAATCAATACATCGATAAAATTTCGTTTATTCGGCCCACACTGACAAAAAATTAAAATGTTGGATAGTGCTATGAATTATGGTCAGTTACATGTTATATTAATTAAGTCACCATATTGTTCATTCACTTAACAACAAAACCATTGGTAGTAGCTTCAAAACGAGGATAGCACACCACTGTTATTACCAAAGAAATCAGCATTTGTGAAATTAGTCTCAATCAAATATCACTACGTTAGAGGTCTACATACGGCGGACAAACATTTTAAAAGCCTACTAAACCATCTCCATAAACTGTGGAAGTTCCACATCGTAGTATGTATTCTTTAAGTTTCTCAATTATTTTCTTACTAATCTAATAACCTAGATATTTTTTGCAACCGTTTGATCTTCCCTATTTCTAAAAAGATAAAATATAACTATTTAGATTAAGTTGTCTATTAAATTTATTATTTCTAAAAAGATAAAATATAACTATTTAGATTAAGTTGTTTCTGTCCAGAAATTATGGTATATGATAGTAATATAATCTTCATTTCAATAAATTCAGCGTAATTAATAATATTCATATTCTGCTAATTACACGGTAAACTTGTAGCAGTACCAGGAAAAAATTTTATCTAAATTAAGAAAATTCACTTAAGAAAATTAATTATGAATCAGTACCAATCTTAAATGAATATAAACGAGATTGAGCAATTCCATTAGGTCTCTCATGTGAGTTATAAAGTATCCGACTGGATCCTTATGTTTTGAAAGATGCAATATTTTGAATGGATAGCTATTTACCTATAAATGGAGACAATAACGTTATTCCATATACACAACGTAGCTAAACGACAACACAATATGGTAAATGCACTCCAGAGATATTATAATGAAATCACCATTAGGAAGATTAAATAAATAGATATATTACATTCAAACTAATGAAATCGAAAATTAGATAGTAAAATAATATTGATAATTGATAATTGGATATATTTTCATAACAACAAAAGTTATTATAAATATTTTTTGAAATTTTTAAATACATAAATATATATACCGGGTCCTGCAACACACAAGGACAATCGCCTCAGAAAAAAATATGTAAATAATTATATTCGAGCGGCTTAAGCAAGATATAAAAATGTGGTGTGGACACCACAAGACTTCCTTATATGTATGTGCGTTTCTAATTTTTATATAAAAGTTGTTCTGAAATCTTTTTTATACGAAAATTATCAAATTTAAGGTATAAATATTTCCATACTTCCGACTTGTGAGATATTCACATAGAACTATTTTTCGACAAGAGTAGTAAAACCTGTTGCCGGTGGGAATTTCGAGAAGCCTTTTATATAAATTTTCAGAAATTTACTTCTTAGAAAAATTTGAGAAATTTATTTAAACTTAGTAGTTGACGAAATGTAAGTAAAATTTGATTTTTTTCACTGAAGTAAACTTTGCGGTCTACCAATTTCACAAAAAATCTAAACTAAACAAGCAGACGATTATACTATTAAATATAAAGTTTGATATTGATAGTGTTAACCGTTTGGCCGTTATTGTGGTCACGCAGAGACAGGTCCACAGATACACACAGTGAGAGAGATTTCAAGATGTGAACATTTGCAAGAATGTTGAAATCGAATATTTTCGTCATCTACGTATGGGAAAGTAAAGAATGTGCACCAAACAACTTTTTTATACGTCTTATGTGTTCCGAATTAGTTATTCTCAAGTGGCAAATGTATACATATCTACAGGCATCTAAGAGACTCGAAAGAACCAATGCGGAATCCATATCACATAACATAACTTCGTGTTTGAAATTGCTATGTGGTGAAAAGTACGGTAAAAATTTGGTTGGCTCTTGCAACAAAAAACATACAATAGTATGGCGCACATTACATGTGCCGCACATGTTGTTCATCGAGTATCAGAGCATGCCAGGAAATGCTACCCAAATGTAAAATCTTTGTAAGTCTTGTAAATCTTTGTCAATTCCTTTGGCAATCATCTAGAGTTGCTGTTGAGAATGTCAAACAAAAATGTCAAGCAATTCTAAATAACATTCCAGGAATTCGTACTTTAAATATGCTCCTATTACAACAGTAGATGTTGAACTATCGTTTTCAATATAGATATGAATGTATTTACGGTGACAATTATCAATACCTGAGCATATGATACAATAATTTAGAATATGGAACAATAATTGCTGATGATTCAACGCATTTGAACTCTCAACGTAAACAGTGAACAGTCAGCATATGTTTTATAAACCCTGCAGTATTGCTTTTGGAGATGATGTATTTACTGTTACTTGGTAAGTACTTATTTATTTATATTTGCCCAAGTAAAAAATATCAAATCGGGATTCGTGATGTCCTCGATGCGTCCATGGCACTGTCATGCAAACCTGACTTCCAATCCCCATTAATAACATTTAATAATATTTTTTCAGAACTTTCCTTTTTCGTCCGGAGATCGCAGTTGAATATGCAGATATTTAGCGGGGCGAGGAAATTTGTTCGACACCATACATAAATCAACTATCTACACAATTTTCTTGACATTGTATTGCATGGTACGTATATTTCATTCTCCTTATTATATAGCGTATGGATAAATGGTATAGCTTATAAAATACACAATTTCGATTTGTCAATTTTCAGTATTATTTACGCTTGCAACATGTTTGTTTATATTCAATCGGTTTCTGTGGGTGCTGTAATGTTAGATATAGTTATTTATTCTTTTTAATTACATATTAAATTAGAGCTAACAATAAAACAATTTTGAAAACATTATTATTTCTACAACTTACACACGTCAACATCTCGCGCAGTGGCATTAAATGCACTTACCTAAATCAATTTATACATATATTAAATTCAAATTGAAAATAAGCTCTGAATAATTCAGCAATCTCCTCAATACCACCACAAAAATTGTACCTACTTATTCCACAATTTCATATGAACAGTATTTTTCGATACGAAAATTCGAAATGTGCTCAAACTGAGATAAATATGTTTATGCGCTGGCTTGAAATAGATTCCAGAGAGTGGAGTATGTAGCTAGAAAAGCATATTCAAAATAATTTTCTTATACAAAGAGAAGAATAATTCGTTCAATAGTAATAATAGATTAAATGTCAAAGAACTTATTATTTTCTCCATATCACACTAGATATCTAATTCTACTGACCTATAATTAGCCAAATCTATACACTACATCAAAATTAACCACTGTATTATTTCTTGTACTCAACCAATTTATTATATATTGAGAGGATTAGTCTGCTGGACTTGTTAATATGCAGTCCTTATTTCTTTACTACTAATGTTGGGTAATATATAAATTAAAAGTTTTCCATACTTATATGATACATAAATAAATATGTAATAATGTGGTAATTTGGTTTATATTTTATTTCACCCTATGTTTGAGAATTTTTGAAAGAATCGGAACATTCCCTTTATATTCAATAAGATTGTTTATCCTAATTATAAAAGATAACAATCATATGTATGTGCTTTCCGATTTTACTTTCTTATACGTAGTATAAGGAAGTATTGTGATGATGAAAATTTTCGACCTCGAGATTTTTGCAGATGCCCACGTTTTGAAGTCCCCTGATACCGAAAAAGTGGTTTTTAAAAAATGTCTGTGTGTCTGTCTGTGACCACAATAGCGGTCAAACCGCTATAGCTATATATTCCAAATTTTGCATTTAGTAGTATAATCTCCCTCTTGAGAACTGCTTAGATTTTCAGTAAAATCGGCAGACCGGAAGTAGTAGTTTACTTCAGTGAAAAAATCGAATTTTGCCAATATTTCGTCAACTACTTAGTTCAGACTAATTTATAAAGAATTCATATGTACTTAGAATTGAAATTATGAACAATTTTATTAAAAAAGTTTTTCGAAATTCCTACCGGAAATAGGTCTTTTACTCTTATCGAAAATCAGTTTTTTGCAAATATTTTCCAAATCATGCTTTTTAGACAGGTACGCTACGAATATAAAAGTATTTAGAACTTAATTTTCAATATCTTTTGTATAAAAAAAAGTTCAAAATTCGGACCTGAAGTATCACTTTTACTCTTATCGAATAGCGATTTTCTGCCAATATGTCGCAAATTAATCATTCTATAAATATTTGTCAAGAGTACAAAAGTATTTAGAGTTGGTTTTGAAATATTTTTTGTATAAATAAAATTCCAAAATTCGGACCGTAAGTAACACTTTTTCTTTCGAATATCTCGCAAAGTATGCATTCTATAGAAATTTATTAAGAGAATAGAAGTACTTATAATCGGACTTTAAATAATTTTTATATACAAAAATTTTAAAACTCTATACCTAATTTGAAACGCTCATACGTATAAGAAAGTCGTGTGGTGGCCGCACCTCATTTTTCTTTTTATACAAAGTTGATCCAACTTAAGTTTCAACTATTATATATTCTTAAAAAAATAAATCTGTGAGTATACCGAGAGAATAACGTGTCAGTGAACCAATAATCGATTAAGTTAGCAGTTTTAATCTTTTACCAGTGAGCAATATTTTAAATGGTTGAAATAACCAACTAAAAATTTTGACATAAACGATAAAACAACGTTTTAGTATTGCTTTTTGATGAAGAATGCACGCATGGAAATTAGGGTATAAAAGATATTCTTATCAAGTGACAATACTTGCTACTAAGCAAAGCCACTGGTTTTCAATAAGCAAAGACTATTTTCTTAACATTTGATGTTTTAAAAGATTTTTTTTTGATCAATCAAATATTGGTTAATTCTACATTTTATATATAACATTGTGAAATAGTTTGAATTAATGTTTCTTGTTCTCCGAATATAAAAGTGGTACTTCGGTCCGTTTTTTTGACACTCTTCAAACCTCTGCCGGACATTGTCGAAGACTTTTCGAAGAAGTTATTAGGAAATCAGTTTATTTTCTTTAATATAGCTCCTTAAATCTACCAAACTTCGTGGCTAGATCTCGTAAACAATACACACCAATCAAGGCTTAGTGGTGGCCACTCAATATCACCCTTTCGCGAAATCACCTTTTCGGGGAGTTGCTAGTGGCTGTAGCTCCAGCTTGCTGGAAACCTAAGAGGTGGTTGCAATGCTTACATTTTCGATGTTTTGATCCAAAAAAAAAAGAAAATTGGGTATCATCTAGATATAGCGCATCGCATTTACCGTAATCGCTCTGTCTCTGTGGCTCTCAAGTACACCTCAGCTTCTAAACATTCTTTTGAAAAACTTGTTGTTTATGCTTAAGAGGCAACAGATTATTTAGATGTCTAGGGTTACTGTGCATGGATTGTTCATGGCTGATCTACTGTCACAAATCTTATGACCATTACAGAATATATTAGCAGGGAGCTTGACGTGCGTGGTCAAGTTGATGTTGTGTACACGGATTTCAGTAGTGCATTCGATGCCACTGACCATGGATTATTGATCTAAAAACTCTCGTCGTTTGGTCTCAGTCCTTCCTTATTAAATTTACTGCAATCTTACTTGTGTAACAGACGTAATTATGTGTTTTACAATAGCTTTAAATCTAGTACATTTTATCCAACATCTGGTGTTTCTCAGGGATCAAAGCTGGGCCCAGTGCTTTTTGTATTATTTATTAATGATTTAATTGAGTCATTGAATTCTCCAGTTCTTGCATATGCGGACGACCTGAAAATATACGGAAGTATTAACACTCTCAATGACATAGAACACCTACAGCAAAATTTGAATGTTTTAACTAATTGGTGTTCAGATTATAAACTCGGACTCAATGTTGATATATGTTTCTTTGTGTCCTACACGAGGAGAGTCCATCCACTACCTTCTACTTATAGTATAAGTGATCGACCACTGAGCAAAGTTAAACGTATTACTGACCTTGGGGTTGTCTTTGACTCTACTTTGAGTTTTATACCTCACATCACGACCACTTGTCGCACCGCCTCGAGAACCTTAGGATTTTTAATGCGTATCTTGAAATATTTCTCAAATATAACACTTTTGAAAGTTCTCTACTTCAGTTTTGTAGCTAGTAAGCTGGAGTATGCCTCTAATGTGTGGTCTCCTCATTATATTTACTTGAGGCTGAGTATTGAAAGGGTGCAACGCCGATTTTTAAAGTTCCTGTCCTTTAAAATTGATGGAGTGTATCCTGAGCAAAATATCAACTATGGTGCGCTTTTGGAGAGGCATGCTGTCCAGCCCTTGAGTGGTCGTCGTGAAGAGCATGGTGCCCGATTTGTGTTGAAGCTTGTTCGTGGTTCGATCAATTGTGCGGGTCTCCTTTCTGGTTTGATGTTCCGTGTTCCCAGACCAGCCGCCCGTTCGACTACAACATTTTCCTTACCTTTCCCGAGAACAAATTTTCTTATGCATTCTCCCCTTACAGTTATGTGTAGAACCGCAGATCTTCACTTCAGTGACATTTTTTTGTACATAATGTAATTTATTTTTATGTTTTCAAATACCGCTTTTTGTTCATTTATATTAATTGGTAATTTCATTTTTTGTATGGTTTTTTTATTAAAATTTGTGTGTATTTTTTTGTCTTGTAAATGGGAAACCGTTGGACAATAAATTATTTTTATTATTATTATTATTAGTGATGAATTCGTATTTAAATTTGTGAGCAAAACACAAAACTTCTAAAATATATAAATCAAGTACTTCATGCTTATGCTTGTCCTTATAAAATAAGGATCCTTAATAAAGCACTAGCTGACCCCTAATGTAACGCATTTTAGAGTAAAATTTTCCGTTTTAGTTTGAATATAGAATATTGCAAACCTATAGCAACCGCATCTACAGGAACATTAGATCCACAAATTCATTACAGGAAGTATATCAGGCACCTAAGACATAAAGTTAAATGTAAAATCCTTCAAAAAATTCAATGCACGATATTAAGTATTGAAAATATGCCAATGTTATAAGTAAGTACTAGTTAGAAGCTGTGAGAACTCCATTAACCACGTTATGGTAGAAACAAAATATTCTTTAAAAGTGTTTAATTGAACCCAATTATGTTTCTCTTTCAGAATAGCCTAAGGTTGCACTAATTTAAAAATAATTCTCAATTTATCTTAACTACAGCTTTTTATGACTTTACATACGTAATTGATCAAATAATTGAACATTGTAAATAAACGCCAATCCTTTAGAAAACAAGTGTTTATCGATCAGCGGATTGCGATTTAAACAAAACTTCTATGTTTACAGAAACAACCTCAAAATACAATTTGTACGGGCTGACACATACGCAATATACAATACAATATACAATATACAAAATATATCACTACTACAGATTTGGCAACCTTTAGAATGATGGTCAAAAAAGCCGAACGTAACGAGGAGTATAATAATATTACATCAGAAAACTAAAGACAAATTGCAGAATGATTCCACAAGAATTTTATTTAAATGCATATTTACATTCAAACACATATGAAGATATAGATACTTAAAATTTTATGATTTTCAAGATATGAGAAGTTATGATTATATATGTACTCATCTTCACAATAGTAAGATTAAGAACTCCATTAGTACCAAGACTGAAAAAATACCATTACCTATTTGGAAGGAGCTGCTTTTACTACTAATAAATAAGATGCATTTATTATTAACAAAACAACTTAAAAGATTGTCTCTATTGGAAAATATTACATCAATATATAAAACAAAGATTTATAAAATATATTTTTTTAATATCCGCTTAAGAACATCTTTATATATTTTTTTAAGTATTTTTGTATTAACCTAAATTTTTAATATACCGTGCACTTAATTCGTTAAAACGAAATTATTGATGCCATTCCTCCATATGTTGTAGAAGTTCCCGCCCGTAATTTTGCTTCTCAAATTTCTATAATACATGCAAAACACCAAAAGAAATACAGTACCTGTTGTAACAGCACGTTTTTGATGATATTGTTGCAGATGCTCTGTGTAATAAGACGGAGGCCACTGTCTCTCTGGCGCCCAAGCGTTTATGGGACCAGAGGAGCCGCAATCTCCATATAACTGAGCTCGACACTGGTAGCCAGACTCTGGAGCACTCATAGAAATATAACCATAATTATCCCGAGGCCAAGATGGGCCCGCAATTTTAGCACGATCGACTTAAAGTCTTATCTGAAAGGAGTACTCGCGAAAAGTCTGTTCAAATTCCGAACGCTCAGCATGAAAAGAAAAAAAGAAAACTATCAAAATTCTATTGTATCATTTATTTTTAACACATATGTGGGAAAGTAGAGTGTTAGATTGACGATATACTACTCGTCCGGTTAATCTTTACCCAAAACATTTTCATTTTGTGCGTCTGACTTAATCAGTATCCTATTTCTTAATCAAACTTGATATTAAAAATGGTCAGCAAACTCTATTAACTTTTGAGATACAATTTAAACATGAGTGACTATCAAGAAGTGTTAAATATAAAAGTTGATTAAAATGATACATACATTTTTGGGATAACTGATGGAAAGAAAATTGAAGAAATTATTGAAAAGAATATCTATGGTTCATTAAGCTTAGATTATCTTCAAAATTAGCAATACAATTATTAACAGAAATTTTGGTTACATATTCGGAATAAAAAATCACTAAAAAATTGGCACTAAGAGACAATAAAAATGTATGATTTCCTATTCCTTGCAATTCAAGAAATATTACATCAATTTTTAGTGCAGTTGAGAATTTGTAAGATTTTTTAAATCCAATAACAATATATAAGATGTCAGTTCGAACAAATTACAACAAATGTTCAGCAACCAACAATTTAATTAACAATATTTGTGGTGAATTTAGCAAATATTTATTATGTATGTTATTGACATTTAATTATTCCAGAGTTGTGATCCTTTCATTATAATATAATATAATTCATACACTGAATAAAAATGTCTTTAAAATTTAATAAACACGTATATTAAACGTATCAAGCAATGGAGTCGTAATATTTTAAGGTAATGGTAAAGATTAGCTGAACAATCAGTATTTATAAATTTAGGAAGGTGGATGGTTACTCAAAAATGAAAACAAACAAAAATAGTGGAAAATAAAATAAGTAAAATGAAGTATAATCTTTTTTATGTTATATGTATTATTTTATCCCATTGAGGGGGCAGTGCAAATTTACCAAAATTAGGGTGGCATCAAATTATTTTCTAAACATGATTCAGGATGAATTTCAATTTTGTCGTCTAATTTGTCCTCTATAGTTACTCTTAAGAAAAACATAATGACTTTGAAAAGATAAATATTTATTTGTTTATTATATGTGTTCACGTGTTTTAATAGAAATAAATAAATAATATTCAATGAGCTAATCTAATTATTATGTTAAATATTCATTATATTAACAATATATTAAATACATTATTTTTTATTACTTTTCCAAATTTTATTATTTTAATCTTCATTTCATTTTATAATCCACTTCATTTTGTTAGTATGAATATTGTGTTCTTCTAGGCTTCAACAAAAAATTAATTATTGGATTTAAAACTAAAGAATTTCCAAAAATTTGATATCTGCATATTAATAAAATTAAGGTGTGTAAATGCAGTGAAAAATTAGGAGGCTGCAATTATATTGATACTATTATGTTCATAGTATTAAAAGAAAATTCTGGATATTAAGAACATACACTTTTTAAGAGTCTATTTATAAAATATGCATTTCAAATTTTAAAAATTTTAATAAATATATATTTACTGCTTCTGCGAAATTAGTATTGGGTATAATTTGTTAACAATATAAAATATTTATTATATTAAATAAAGTTAATTGAAAATCAAACCGGACCCTAACTATTTAATATATCCAGTTCTCGAAGTTGAAAATTCAAGTTCTTCGTACACTTGACTAAGATATTTATGTGTTCTTTTATGAATTTCACTGTTAAACACCACTAAATACCGCACAACTGGATGGGGTGAAATATTACTTGAAACTGCCATCCCCTATATACAAGTAGAAATGCTCGGATTCATAGCACATCAAGATACACGTGGACGGAGGTGCTCACGCAATGTGCAACGTGACTAGACCCGTGGACCTTGTTATGGTGGCACATTTCATACAATATGCAAACATTTCCAGATTTCTCCAGCGGAATATTTAAATGGGACAAATTTTATTTAATTCACAACTTCAGTCAAATTGGTTGATACTTCACGTAATGCCCTTGCGTTATTTATTCGAAGGTCACCGGTGCTTTTTCACGTTCATTCGGTGCATAAGGTAAACGCATGTAATTACCTAGTTCGCACGTTTCCTTCTCGTTCTTTTACACGGTTTTCGTTGGAAGGAAGGAGGAATATGCGTTACGAAAGGTATCTGGTTATGTTTTGACCGAGAGGACCATTTCGTGCAATAACATTGTCACGTTCGACACATTAAATCAATGAATTATATAATAACACAATCATTTTGTCGGTGACCCCGAGTTGTAAGTTTTTGAACTTGCGTATCGAAGAAGCTCAATAGGTCCTTGACTGAACTGCCGGTGTTTTATACTTTGAATTGATAGAAATATAAGAAGATAATTAGTGATACCAAATATTTTGGGAGATTTTTAGTGTTAGAGTAAAATAATAATATACAAAGTCTGAGTAAATTGGAAAGAAAATTGAATTGGAAAGAAGAAATAAATTGGAAAGGAAATGAAACAAACATACATTTAAAAACAATGATTTCGCATATTACAGCAATGTACCAGATCTTATACGAAAGAGTCAAACATTACTCAAAAGAAATAAAATTGAAATTACTTATGTATTGTTAAAATATTACACAACTTTAAAATGTTGTGACAGAACTTATTTAATTTTGTAAATTTTTTTTTTGAAGTGTTAACTTCATTGTAGGCAGTGAACAAGACTGACCCGTCGCGCTCGGATATGTAATGCTCGGATATGTAACGCTCTTTCGGGTAATGTCGGCTCGAGTCGACTAAGGGAACAATTTTATTATTATTTAATTTGAATTAAATTGAAATTTAAATGAATAAATAAATTCATGTCCCAGAACAGGTTCGATCCCGAGACCGCACGGTTATGAAGCCGATACGTTACCATTAGACCAAGAGCGGGACAGTAAGCAAGTATTTATATCGTCTATTTATATATATATATACATGAGTCCTAAAATCTCCTTAATAGTGCATGCGGCCGATGCAAGACAATCTCGAGTACGTTATAGTATATTACATACCAAGGTTGAGAAGATGACTATTATTGCCCGAGTGGCGAGATTAAATTCCGAGGCGCGCAGCGCCGAGGAATTTAAGCCACAAGGGCAATAATAGTCTTCTCAACCGCAGTATGTATACTATTTTTTGTACCAGTAGTCTAATTGGATCTTGAAACCTTAATAATTATGAATAAATTTACTCATAAATGTAAGAATTCCTTTGTAATAAACTTCATATAAACAAATAAGTAGGCTATATTTTGATGTTGACAAATAAGTTTTGACATAAATGCTGAAAGTAAAAGTCAAGTAGGTATTTATTAGATTATTTTTCATTTCATTTATAATATCTGAAGAGTTTAGATTACACCACCTGCAATGCGCGAGATTGCTTCCGCATATATCTAAACACTTATACATAAAAACATATACAGAATTTAAAAAATCGTGTAATTCCAAAAATACAGTAATAACTTCTCAAAACGTACTTCCATTAAACACACAACATTAAAAAGCCTCGACTTTATGGACCCATTATTCAATATTGAAAGCTACACTTGGCTTAACAGAGAATATTAACATATCAAAATATTTTAAATTAGTTGCCTTTTTAAAAAGATAAAATGAAAATTATAAGCCCCAAAAAGTCATTAGTATTTACTAGAGGAAATTATAAAATTCCTTACTGAGGCACCCGATACATGTTACATTGCAACTAAGGTAGTATGTTTATATATTAATACTTCAAAATTATTGACAATTTATAACCCTGTAGACTGCTCTTGTAATTGGTGTTGCTGGTGCATGCCGAAGTGATGAGCTGTGTAATTTATTAATTTCTGATGTCATCATGAAAGCCGATTTAATTATTATTCACATCTGCAATAGCAAAAATGGTTCGTCTCTAAAGTTTGTAATAATGGAGCCACTTTGGATCAAAATAATTAAAAACTATTTAAAAATTAGACCAATTCCAGATATAGCAAAATTCTTTATTAGTGTATGTAATGGTAAATGTACTAGATAAAACATTGGACATAACACAATAGGACAGATGCCAAAAGAAATTGCCCTTCCGTAGAACCTAGGCTACACCTTTAGCTGTCAATGGTGGTAATATCCTTCAGTTAAAACAACATGGTACATGGTGGTTGGAAATCTAGTGTAGCTGAAAGTTATATCGAAGATTCCCTAGAAATAAAAAAAAATATAGCATATATGTTACAAGGTCTACCTACATCTACTTACACACGATATGAACCAAATTCCATCAACATCAGCAGTACAATCAGGTTCTATTTCAACTGAAGATATCGTAAATACTTATGGAATTAACACAATTAACAATACTGTCATTAATATGCCCACAGCTCTGAATCAGAATTGAACCATCAATAAATGTGACATGCCATAATTGCACTATCAATTTTATAAATAAATTAAAATTCTTTACATCTGTAATAGTTACGTTATATTGTTTCCATATTATGTTGTTACATAACCTTAAAATACAGTTTTATGTAAAGAAAGTAAAATATCTTTACATCTATAATAGTTACCTATAATAGTACACATACGTCCGAACCGACCAAACGAAACGGACGCTCGCGTAAATGTAATAAATGTGCGAATATGTTTTATATAATACGTTACTGAATATTATATGCGTGTATTTCGTATTATCTACGGTATTATTAACCTCGCCTTGATGAAGTTTACACTTCCGCCGTGTGGTTTTAAACACACTCATTCTTCTTGTTTGATAGCAAATCAACATAATTTTTACTTACATACTTGTTTAAATTGAAAAACATCAGTTTGCAGACATAGTTGTTTGTAGCATCGTTTGCTCCAGTCTTTTTATGTGATTTCTAATTCAGGCTCTAACTTCGCCAGCGTTTTAAGGAGTTGTAGCATAAATTTTTCGATAATAAAACCTCAAACGAAAAAGTCTAATGAATAGTGATTGGAGGAGCTCGCAGTCATAACATGGGACTGCCGCGGCCAATCCATCTGTTCGCAAAGTGTTCATCCAACAAGTAAAGGGAACATGAACTCCATCGTGCAAGTAAATCATATTACGACATGTTCAGCAGCATTTCTTCAATAATTTGTTCTAAAACTTCTAAACGATTTGGTAGGTAAACTCGCCCAACCTCATCCCTGTGGTTTATTTTTTTTTATTTCGCAAAACGTTGTATATGTTACCGTAAATAGCCGAAATCCGTTTTACGCGTACTTACGTATTAGTAAGAATGCCAAGTAACTACGAACATTTGTAATTTCGCGTTCTTACTAGGAAAGACACGATTTAAAATTTTAATTCGCCTATTTACTGCAGCTTTCCGGTAGAACCCGTTCTAACTTCACGTATAACAGTATGTAACCGAAATACAATCTCTTAACAGCGGACATACTTCTATCGCTCACACCTCTATTTAATGGAAGGTTTTTCGAAATGATATGAAAATACATACTCATGAAGTTATATCTTTCATTTTATAATATAAAACACGATTGGTTTCAAGATTAGTAAATGCTCTAATGGGCTACTATTGTGACATTTTGAATTGCATAACAGTCACACTTACACAAATTAGCGAGACACTTTTCTGTGCACTTGCACATGGAAAATCCTTGGCTGGATCCTGATATAGACGAAGCCGCATGTCGTAAAGATATTTGCTCATCCTTCTTTACTACATCAATGTCAATAGATTTTTGCTTACAAATATCTAATTCTGATCTGGTGTACTGATGATTTATAACACCATCCTTAGTACCTAACTGGTACATGTTGTCAACAGTCTTTAATAAAACAAGAGCTATAATATATCTGAAGGCACCATTAGATTTGTCAACATCGAGAATAGGTATTGTGGCGTTATCGCCGGCATTAGCAGGAGGGTACGTTTGTCACTGAAAGATTTCATATTTTTAGCTTGTTAAATTAGCTAGCTTGCTTCAGATTGCGATGCTGTAATGTTATTCTCAGTTGTACAATTCAAGCAATAGCTTCCTCAATGTTACCATCTAAGGTTACATTTAAAGCATAATCTAGATTATATTACATCTGATTATTTTTCTTCATTTTAACTTTGTGTGTGTGAATCTTCTCCATGAATTTCCGTCATGTTAATTTTGACGTCACCAATAATATTTTCCAAATCTTCTTCCTTGGCCTTGGCTCTGACTGTGGTATGTGGCTTACCGTGTACAATTTTAAGATCTGACCATAAGACTTAAATCCGTTTATAAGACAGTTGGCAAATTATCGGCCTTTTCACTATGTAATATACATGGCGCTCCGAACGTCAAAAGTACTTCGTTTATTCTATAAGCTATTTCTTCTGCTCGTTTAGATGTTAAAGCTCTTAATAAAATATACTTGGTTAGATGATTTTGATAAACCATGATGAATGTATATCCCCCATCTGCTTGATTTTGCATATCCATAAGATCTACTTAGCATCGGCGGTTTAACTCATTATGCAAAAATGGTTTAGAAACTAATCCCGTCTTTTCCTCTTACATTTTTTTATTATTGCAGACCTCACACATTGACAGAAACAAATTAATCATTTTAGTAGTAATGTTAGCATATTTTCTACTTGGTGTCCATTTGAAGCCTATCGCGACCTCCATGTCCAATTGCTATGTGAGCTGCAGCTTCGATTACATCGAAAATGTCTTCAACTGGCAGGTTATATTTCATCACTTTTGGACTTTCCTATAATTCGGTGAACGTCGCTCATTTCTATTATATCAGAACGGTTCACGAGTCCATACAGCGATGAAGTTGTCTTCGATGACAGTTTAGCTTGTTTTATTTCCTGAAGTAATTTTTCAAATACCCCTCTATTCATCACAGTGGATTTAGACAATTTGGCATCGCCACTATTTAGTACATGATGAGAAGTAACCAATCAGCGCATCAATCATTCATCGACCCATTCTTACTCAATAGTTACTGTTATACGTGTAGTTAGAACAGCTTTTAACTGAAATATGCAGTAAATAGCCGAATTAAAATTTTAATTCGTATCTTTCATAGTAAGAACGCGAAATTACAAATGCTCGAAGTAACTTCGCATTATTACTATAGTAAGTACGCGTAAAGGCGTATTTCGGCTATTTACGGTAATATATACAGGGTTAGTTAAAAGTATGGAGACGGCGATTTATTGTCGTTAATATTCATTTTAGAGAATTATGTTCAATATAAAAGTTTGTTAGGATATTTTGATCTACATTTGAGAATATTTGATTTTTTTTTCTTCAATTGTTTTTTAATTACGCCTGTCCCCGCAGTTTTTTTAAATGGGAACTAGTGAATTTTACTCTACCATTCGATAGAGAATTTTTTTCTCTTTACAATAATATTTTTGTTTTTTTTAAATTCATTTTAATAACTTTTACAAGAAAAATTAAACAAATTAATAACAAAGTAAATTAAAGTAAGTGTTCAAATTGTCGTCCATTAGTAATTTGACAATGACCCAATCGATTTACAAAACCCCGAACAGAGTTCTGTAAAAAATCTCGGGGAATTTCTTGTATCGTTCTGGTAATTCGGATTTGTAAATCTTCGACGTTATCGGGCTTATCTTCGTAAACTTTGTCTTTTACGTATCCCCAAAGAAAAAATCTAAAGGACTTAAATCTGGCGAACGGGCTGGCCATTCAATGGTTCCTCGTCTTCCAATCCAGCTGTGGGGAAAAACGTTGTCCAGATATTGACGAACATTTCCACCATAATGTGGTGGGGCGCCATCTTGCTGGAACCAGATACTGTCATTGGGCAGGTGTTCATTGTTTTCATGTGGATAGAGCGTAACACAAGCAGGTATTATTTCATTTTGCAATAACTGCAAATACAGACCCGAGGTTAAATTGCCATTGATGAAAAAGGGACCGATAATATGACCGCCAGGAATGCCAACCCAAACATTAACCTTTTGGGGGTACTGCGTATGGTGCTCCAAAAACCAAAAGGGATTTTCCGATGACCAGTATCTGCAGTTATGTCTGTTTACTTCACCGGTAAGGCAAAAAGTAGCTTCGTCAGAGAAAAGAATATTGTTGACAAAATTTTCATTATTATTGCAAATATTTAACATTTCTTCAGAAAATTGTAATCTCCTATCAAAATCATCTTCCGTTAACTCGTGTACAAGGTGTACCTTATATAAGGTTTATACTTTTCACTTTTTAAAAATGACACGATCGATGACTGCGAAATATTGAAATTGGCCGCTAATTGATTGGTTGATAAATGAGGATCTTCAGATACAGCCAATAAAATATCCAGTTTGTTATCATCGCTTTTTGCTGTTCTAGGTCTACCACTCCTTGGCAAATCTTTAACGCTACCAGTTTGTTCAAAGCGTCTTAAAGTTTTACCAACAACGGATTTAGAAATTGGATTTCTATTTGGATGCGTATCATTAAATAAATTACAAACGTCTTGTAAACTTCTGCGTCTATCTCCATAACCCAACATCATAAGTATTTCAATTCGTTCATGTTCACTTAAACTCGCCATTGTTAATATTAACAGCAACAAATTGCACAACTGAATTGTTTCTGTCAAAGATTTGACGTACACAATAACCACTGATAAAATTATGTCGCTCAAGTTTGTTTATCGCATCGCTTCTGTCTATCTGCGATGTACCGAACATCTATGAAACACTTGAACCGGCCTTTTCTTATAAAAAAGTTATTAAAATGAATTTTAAAAAAACAAAAATATTATTGTAAAGAGAAAAAAATTCTCTATCGAATGATAGAGTAAAATTTAGTAGTTCCCATTTAAAAAAAACTGCGCGGACAGGCGTAACTAAAAAACAATTGAAGAAAAAAAAAATTCAAATATTCTCAAATGTAGATCAAAATATCCTAACAAACTTTTATATTGAACATAATTCTCTAAAATGAATATTAACGACAATAAATCGCCGTCTCCATACTTTTAACTAACCCTGTATAATAAATATACGTAGAAGTTAAATGACAGGGTTAGCAGAGGAATCCTCTTGCATTGCGGCAAGAACTTATTCTTTTAGTTGCACTGTACGCCTTTACCAGAGTTTGTATTTCTTGGGATAAAAGAGCCTATTTCTCATAGACTTTGGCCCAGCGTACAAAATATATTTCTGCTTGGATGGCTTCGTTTTGGAAAACGCACACGTATTCTCATTCTGCCATAAGCATTTCCATTATAGAAACCTTTTACCATGTACATATTGGCATAATCATTAAAAGTAAAATTCATTATGAGCAAACAAAAAAAGATAAGAAGAAAACAAGGAAACACAAAAAGAATCAAACTGAACGGAGGGGGTACATAAGTGTTAAAATTTGACAGAAGTGATACATTTGAATAGAATCACAGTAGATTATTTGTAGCTAATTCGGATATGCTTTCCGTAAAAATAAGATATAAGGAAAAAGAATCTATCGATTTTCGAAGCACTAGGTACAGTTTATCTGTCTTAAAATATGACGTGTATTCATATATGGTAACCAAAATGCACAAGTATGTATCGGACTAATAACTGGAATACCTTATGTCTTCTTTATGTGTTTTAGCACACGTACTTTGGTAATTGATTCTACAAAATAAAAAAAACTGTTAGTTTCGACAGAAATTTTAAGTGCTAATATATTTTGCAAGAGTAAGTCATATGCAAAAGTATTTGACACGGTGTTGCCAAAATGTTGAAGTATTATAAATTTCCGCTCTCAAGATTTTTGAAGATGTTCATGTTTTTAACTCGTTTAATACCGAAAAAGTTGTTTTTGCAAACATATCTGCCTGTACCTCACTGTGTGTATGACCACGATAACGACCAATCTATAAGTATCAAACCTTGCATTTAGGGGCATAATCATCATCTTAAGACATGATTAGATTGTCAGATAAACCGGTAGGCCGGTAGTAGTAATGTACATCTCTCAAACAATCAAAAGATGCCAATACCTCGTCAACCATTAAGTTTAGACAAAGTTCTCAAACATATAAAAGTACTCGAAATTTAATTTAAAAAAAAGTTTTTCGAAATTAATACCGGAGTAGATGTTTTACTTTTTTCCAAAAACAGTTGTTTGCTAATATCTCTCATGTTATGCTTTCTAAACAGATATATAGAAAATTAAAACATAAAAGTACCTATTTAAAGCTTGATTTTAATCAATTTTTTTATATAAAAATTTCAAAATACCGACACTTTTACGCCTATCGAATAACATTTTTTTGCAAATATTGCCATTGGGATTTTCCATGGTACTTTTTCGGCTACTAATCGCTTATTGCTTTTCATTTGTATGGGTTCAGTCCCTTAGTGCTACCACAGATACTACCTACCACAGTGTTTTATTATTTTGAATCAAGTTTAGTCATATGATGGGTGGTACATCTCAGACTTATTGTATCTTTATGTATCTTGTAGCTTGCTTTATTTTTAATTATTTTGTTCTAAATTTATTATTTGTTTTTTTCTATATTTTTTATTGTTCTTATTATTTAATTTAATATTTCAAACAAAACAACCTGTACATTTCTATATTTATGGATTCCATCTAATGTTTGAGCTTCGAAAATTTGTTTTCATCAATTTTCATTTCTGAATGTCATGACTATGAAAGGTACCAAGTTCAGTATGATGGCTTTCAAGACAAACTATGTTTTTTAATAGACCCGTATAGGTACTACACTAGATTTTTTTTTTGACTATTCCAATAATACCATACACATTTGTGCGAATTAAAATTATTCCGTTATCTATAAAAAAAAAAACACATTTCAAACTAAAACAATTACTAATTGACTAAACGTCAATTACACTGGTAAACACTGTTTTTGTCACATAAACTTTGTGATGAGTTTTGTTTGTGTTAGTGTACCGTCATTAAAAAAAATATATTATTTTGTTACAGTCACATCCAGTTTTTTCGTGACAGCTATATGTTCATTTCTGACCTCATTTACGTGTTTTTGTTTGAATAAGTTAATTTAGGCGACTTTATAACTATCTTATTCGACTAACTGTGGGCGACAAACTCTGAGAAGAAGGAAATAAAGACAAAAAAAGGAATGTCTGCCAAAATATTTCAACAAACTTCCTTCAGTGTCTATAGCTCACGGTTCTGATATGAAAGAGACTTACGAAAATATGAAATTTCTTCTCGAAAAAATTAAATACAGTGAACACGCTTGGAAAATTTGTGGAGATTTTAAAGTCATTGCTCTTTTGCTTGGACTACAGGTTGGTTACACAAAATATTGCTGTTTTACTTGTGAATGGGACAGTAGAGACAGAAAAAGTCACTACACAAGGAAAGCATGGCCTAAGCGTGAATCACTTACTCCAGGACATAAGAATGTTAAAAATGAACCTCTAGTGAACCCTGAAGACATACTTTTACCACCGTTGCATATAAAACTCGGCCTGATGAAAAATTTTGTAAAAGCTATGCATAAAGATGGTAGTGGATTTGCATACCTGAAAGAGAAATTCCCTAAACTCAGCGAGGCAAAAATTAAAGAGGGAATATTAGTTGGTCCACAAATATGGAAACTAATGAAGAATAAGAACTTTGAAGAAAAACTGAATAATCAAGAAAAATTGGCCTGGAAATGTTTTGTGAATGTCGTCCACAATTTTCTAGGAAACCATAGATCGGAAAATTACAGACATTTAATTAATGAACTTATAACCTCATACAAAGCTTTGGGTTGTAACATGTCCTTGAAAATACATATGCTGGATTCTCATCTGGATTTCTTTCCCGAAAACTTGGGTGCTGTGAGTGACGAACAAGGCGAGAGATTTCATCAGGACATATCATTAATAAAGAAGCGTTATCAAGGGAAATGGAGTCCAGGAAGGCTAGCAGATTACTGTTGGAGACTGAAAAGGGACCTACTAGAAGCCAAACACTCACGAAAATTATAACTATTTATTGTACATTAAATAATAATTTGTTTAAGTGTAGGTGATTTTTGTACTTTTTATGAAAATACATGTTTTGATGTCACAAAGAAACCTGATGTGTCAATTTTTTTTCATTGATATATTATTGTTTCGTGGCGAAAATAGATTCAAAATTTTTATAAGTTTTCGTGTGACAAAAAAAAAATTAAATTTTGTAGACCAGTGTCATATGTCAGCACCTTCTTATCTATTAAATATACCCATTTCTCAAATGAAATACGGATAGCTGTCCATGAAAAATACGATTTGGTACTTCTTCCCTGGAACTTCATTAAATGTAAAAAAAGCTGTAACACTAAGTGAATTCCTATTTGTAAGTTTTTTAAGAATGAAGCCATTTTGTACCGTATAAGAACAGATTTTCAATCTCAATCAAAAAAGGAATAATCCTATCAGAAACAGTAAGAAATAGCGTCGTATTACAGAAATAGTTTATTAAAGTTTGATATATTAATACCGATTATATGTTTTGCTGGTCACCTTATCACTGCTAGCTGCGATCTGACAGAAATTTTTATTTAACTACTAGACAAGGTATATGCATACTATCCAAAAATAAATTCTTAAAAATACCATCGCTTAAGAACAGATTCATGGAATTTAAAAAAAAAAACAATTGTAATAGTAAAATTATAAGATTGCAAAATATCATTTACTTAACCCCTTTTTGCGTTTCTAGTTATTATGTCTCAAACTATCAGATGTAGAAATAATTATGCCAAGCCCTCCCTCCCTGTTTCTGGTCCACAAATTTACGTGCTACGCCCGTATTTAACGCCATTTAATTGGTAATTTTGGTCCTAATCATTTCTACGCTAAATATATTTTTAATTTGCTACTCTCATTAAGTTAAATAATACGTTATGCTACATGAACTCGCGGTGTTACGACGTTATTTCATGCCTCGACGTCAACACTTAATTACGTAAACACGCAATTCTAGAAGAATTTTGATCTTTCAGGAATTTTTGGGAAGTATTTTTTTTTAAACGTTTTCTAATACCATTCACTATGCATGAGACATTCTGAGAAAACCTACTTTCTGAACGGATTTTTCAATATGATGGCCGTTAGCGGAAATTAATGTAAAGTTTCCTTGTACAAGATATTAGGGCCATACACAGAAAATTATTTTTGCTTAAACTAGTTTCAACCAAAAATCAATCTTGCAATTATTTCAATAGGGTTTCAACTTAAAATATTGCATTCGAAGGATATATAAATGCAATTATATCGGCAAAAGATGAAAATAAATTGGCATGCTTCGGGATATTAGTAGATTTCACGAACGCGTTTGATTGTGTAGATAAATAATTCAGTATAGCTGAATAAATTACAAGTAAGCAGTGTGAAGGATGTTGCACTGCATTGGTTCCACTCATATTTTCCAATATATTGAGGTAAATAATGCTAGTGGTAAGTGTCCCGCAGGGTTCCGTGCTGCGCCCAACATTTTTCCCATTGTACGTACATGATTTGGATTACTTTGTTGGAGAAGAAGGCAACTTTACATTCGACTATGCTACAGACACTAACATTTTAATAACGGACAAAAATGACAATGTAATTTTAGCCAAAATAATTATAATATTAGAGAAAATTCAAACATACTCTGAAATAATTAAACTGTATATTAATTATGAAAAAACTACATTTCTGAACTTCGCAAAAATATGTGATCTGCAACACCGAATACATTGTATAAGTTAATGACAATGTTGGGCTTAGATATTGATAATGGATTTTCTTAGGGCCACTATGTAGATATACTTGTCAAAAGCTGCTTCTAGGGTATACAAAGGAAATGTCATGTACATTCTTGCTGCAGAAATGAGCTAGTCGAACCATAGTCCGTGCATCACAAATAGACATGGGCGAAAATAGATTCAGACCACTCGGAATAATGACTACTCCCTGTCTGTGCATTTATAATATCGGCTACTATGCCTTTTTGAATAAAAATAAATTTGATGCGGTCCAGAATCAATAGTGTACTCGCTATATTAAAAGCATAAGTGCTTCTAAATTTTATAACTACTTGCCATAGAAAATTAAAACAATAGGATTATTTATTTATTTCAGTGGAATATTGTGATTTCCCTATTACGATACATTTTCAAGTGATATAAATGTAATAATTAAAAATATTTATATACAGGTGAGTCATCTAAGCGGGTAAGGCCGATTATGCCTTTATGAGTAAAAATATTTCGAAGCGGTTTTTTCCTTGTGATAGCTGTTCATTAGGAGCACATTTTAAAAATATTTTGTATTATACAGAGTGTTCCATAACTTGGTGGCTAACCATAGTTATAGTTTTTTAAATGGAACAGCCTATACATTATTGAATTTTTGAATTCCCCGTATAATTTTTAGTCAAAAAGTTATAAGATAGTATAGGCCTAAAGTGTAAAGTTTTTGACTTATTCCCATTTTTCTGAAAAATTCAATGTTTGTATAAAATTATATTTCTCGAAAACGACGTATTAGATGGACAAATTTTTTTGCAGTATTGTTTAGAATAAGAGGTCCTAATAGAAGCATGTTTTATTTTTTTACAGTTACTAACTGCATGTGCAGGAAACTGGATTAAAATTACATGACACGTTTTAGAATAAAAGTCATTTTTTTTAAATGGACCACCCTGTATATCAGTTCATTTTTGAATTGTTTATTAAATTTCATGTCAGAAACATGTAAGACGCTAATACTTTAAAAGTGACTATTACAGAATGATTATCGTTTTTTGATATGCTTTTGTTAGTTTTTGCAAAAAAGTCAATTTTTTCAAACGGAACATCCTGTATATTATTTCATTTTTGAATTTCTTATTAAATTTCACATCAAAAACATGTAAGACGTTAATACTTTAAAAGTGACTATTACTGAGCTATTGTCTCTTTTTGATATAATTTTGTCAGTACTATACTATATTAATTAAAACCACAAAACTGACAAAATTATATCAAAAAGCGACAATAGCTCAGTAACAGTCACTTTTAAAGTATTAACGTCCTACATGTTCCTGATATGAAATTTAATAAACAATTCAAAAATGAACTGATATACAGGGTGTTCCATTTAAAAAAATTGACTTTTATACAAAAACGTGTCATCTAATTTTAATCCAGTTTCCCGCACATGCAGTTAGGAACTGTAAAAAAATAAAACATGCTTTCATTAGGACCTCTTATTGTAAGCAATACTGCAAAAATTTTTGTCCATCTAATACGTCGTTTTCGAGAAATATAATTTTATACAAACATTAAATTTTTCAGAAAAATGGGAATAAGTCAAAAACATTACACTTTAGGCCTATACTATCTTATAACTTTTTGACTAAAAATTATACGGGGAATACAAAAATGCAATAATATATAGGCTGTTCCATTTAAAAAACTATAAAACCGCTTCGAAATATGTTTACTCATAAAGGTATAATCGGCCTTACCCGTTTAGTTGACTCACCCTGTATACAGGGTCAGCTTTTTATCTTGAGACAACGGAATATCTCTAAACCACTGCATCAAATCAAAAAAAGATCTTAATACGATTTGTTATAATTGAGGGGGCTCACTAAATGGTGCTGAACTCGATCCCCCACCTCACCCTCCTCCAGAGTGAGAGGGGGGAAACTTTGATATCTTAAATGGGAACCCTCATTTTGTATTGCAGATTCGGATTCTACGCCATCAAGTATGTAGTTTTTGTTTGAAACTTTTTTTTCGATTCGTAATAGATTGCGCTGTAATTCCAAAAAACATGGTTGAAAACGTCTAGAAAAAATACTCAAAAAAGAAAAAATATGATTTTGTGTTTTTTTTTATTTTAACATTAAATAACATTTCAAAACGCCATTCAACATCGAAGAACTTTACTTTATCATACCCATTTCAGAAAATGTGTGCGAAAATGTGCCCTTCCACTTCGATACATTTATTTATTCGGAAATGGAATGATTGCACACAACTGAGAAGTGTTTCCAGCGTAATCCTTGAACAAGCGTTGGTGATTCGCTCAATCATGCTTTCCTTTGTGGTTGGCACTTCTCTATAAACTTCGGACTTTAAGTGGCCCCACAAAAAGAAGTCAGATGAAGTAAGATCTGACGATCTTGCAGGCCAAGACACTGGACCACCTCGTCCGATCCATCGACTATTGTAGGCTCGATCTAATACTTCTCGTGCTATTCTTGAACAATGTGCTGGACAACCGTCATTTTGTAACCACATTGTTTGTCGTACGTCCAAAGGAAGGTCTTCAAGTAACACTTGAAGTTCGTTCTGCAAGATGTTTTGATATTTTTCACCATTTAAGTTTCCATCGATAAAATATGGACCAATAAGCTTATTGCCAATTATTCCATACCAAACATTTACGTTCCCAGGATGTTGATGTTCAACTTGGCGCAACCAATGGGGATTTTCGATACTCCAGTAATGCATGTTGTGCAGATTTACCGTACCGTGATTTGTGAATGTCGCCTCGTCAAAAAATACTCGAGCAAAAAAAATTGGGATTTTCTTATGTATCCGTTGAAGCGCCCATTGACAAAATTGCACTCTATTTTGAAAATCATCGCCATGAAGTTCTTGATGCAAGGAAACTCTAAATGGATGAGATTGCCTACGCTTGAATATTTGGCAGATAGTGAACTGAGAAGCGCAAGCTATTTCTCGAGTCCCCCCCCCACTCTGAGGGGTGAGGTGGGGGATCGAGTTCGGCACCATTCAGTGAGCCCCCTACATTATAACAAATCTTATTAAGATCTTTTTTTGATTTTATGCAGTGTTTTAGAGATATTCCGTTGTCTCAAGATAAAAAAATGAGGTGTGGCCACAACACGACTTTTTTATACGTATGAGCGTTTCAAACTATACAATTTTATGAATTTTTTTATACAAAACATATTCAAAATCCTATTCTAAGTACTTTCATTCTCTTAATAAATCGCTATAGAATGCATACTTTGCAAGATATTATAAAAAAAGTGCTTCTCGCTAAGAGTAAAAGTGCTACTTCCGGTCCGAATTTTGAAATTTCACATATACAAAAAATATTGCAAATCCAGTTTTAAATACTTATGTACTCTTGATAAATATATATAGAATGCATAACTTACGACATATTTGCAAAAAATCGGTATTCGATAAGAGTAAAAGTGGTACTTCCGGTCTGAATTTTTAAATCTTTTTTATACAAAAGATATTGAAAATTATGTTCTAAATACTTTTATACTCGTAACGTACTTCTCTAAAAAGCATGACTTGCGAGATATTCGCAAAAAACTGATTTTAGATAAGAGTAAAAGACCTACTTCCGGTTGGAATTTCGAAAAACTTTTTTAAAACAATTTGTCTCAAACTTAATTTTAAGTACATATGAATTCTTTATAAATTTGTTTAAACTTAGTAGTTGACGAATAATTGGCAAAATTCGATTTTTTCACTGAAGTAAACTACTACTTCCGGTCTGCCGATTTTACTGAAAATCTAATCATATCTCAAGAGGTAGATTATATTCGTAAATGTAAAATTTGGAATTGATACCTATAGCGGTTTGACCGCTATCGTGGTCACACACACAGAGACAGACAGACACACACAGTGAGACATTTTTTAAAAACCACTTTTTCGGTATCAGGGGACATCGAAACGTGGACATCTGCAAAAATATCGAGGTCGAAAATTTTCATCATCACAATACTTCCTTATACTACGTATAAGAAAGTAAAACTCACTCTATACATAGTCAAAGCTTAATATCAATTTTATTTGGCAAAAAAGGATGTTGACGCTTTTCTTTTGCATAGTATCTCATCAGTTGTCCTAAACAGTACTGCTCAATACCTAGCGAACTTATCAAACTATACACATTTGTGCAGAAACCCACTGAATTGTTTCATTTCAAAAAATTCTGAGAAACTTTTATTACTTGTTCTGAATGTGGGAATCTGTGTATTTTTAGCAAGTTGATAAGTAAATAATTTAATTATCTTTGTTCTATGAGGTGAGGCGACATCACATGTGCTTCAGGAAAATACTTTTCAACATGTTGCTTATTTTCGTTTTCACTTTCGTGTAATCCCTTTTCAATTATTTTCAAGTTACAAATAAGAATAGGTAAGCGTTCCCCATGAAGCACAGGTTTAAGTACCGAGGGATCATCGGTATATTTGATCTTATATTTCGTTTTATTTGAATACCCAACAATTAGTGAGGCAAAAATAACGATGACTCATATGATCGTTTTGCTCGCACCAAACCATTGGAACAAGAAATGGCATACTTTTGCGGTTTCCTTTCATCCAATTATTAGTCTAGTTGACAGGTTATGTACGAAATATAAAGTATTCATTTTTTATTCATATCGCCAAGAACACAATCAAAGTACAGCTTATATGCCTTTTTTAACTGACTCTCTTTGTGTTTTTGGAGTAAATTTGCCACACACATTTTATAGTTATCAGGGTGGTTTATGCAACCACGATATTCCATGGGTACAATTGGATTACTTCACTATTTATGCTGTATTCACTTCGAGCAAGGGATGATTCAAAGTTTCACTAAACCCCGCATAACAAATCAGTAAGATTTAAGACCGGAAAAGTCAGCAAAAAAAGATATATGAACAATACAAGTGACACCATCCACGGTGCAACATGTACTGATACTACTCTGCTACTCGTTTCTTTTTCCAATCATAATATTATCCTGTCATCTTGTGATCATTAATAAAACGTTTCTGAACTGTTTTACATCGAAATAAAGATTAAAACTTGTTTCATCATTATTTTTTTGTGAAAGAAAATGTGTATATTTCTAAATGTTTCTTTTTTGAAATATCTTATAAACCTTACATGATAAGACAATGCTGAAGGCTAATTTCGATTTTGCAAGCAAAAATACATAAGAAAATCTTTATTTCAACCAGATACAAAATGGCTGTTGACTAATATAATAAATAGTTGAATGATACAACACTTGCACATAAACATAGTGAAGCTGCAGATAACCTAGTGTTATTCTCGAATCGTAGACTTCCGACTAGTGTTGGAACCAAATCATATTTGAAGCAGCTGCAGAAATGTCGTTCACTATTGCATTCGTGCTATTCCACTATTGCATCATGATATTCGCTTTACTATGATAATGGAGGTGGAATTAGACGAAAGTTTCTTTTTCTTGGATGTTCCAGTCCTCCACAATATCAATGGTAAACTGGGTCACATAGTTTGCAGAAAACCGACTCACAAAGACCGTTACCTGAACACGCGATCTTTTATCTACTTGACGTTGTTTACAATATATTCCAAGTTCGTAGCGTAAAGTTTATAAACACCCGACTAATCAAGTGCTTGTGAAGCTGTTACTCCACCTAATCCCATAGGCTCATTGGTTAAACCAACAAAACAATAACGTGCGTGCTGACATAATATCTCGTCAATCGCTGTGAATAAAAAGACGCCAGTAGAACCCCTACAAGAAACTCTTCTTCAAGAGTTACTGCTAGAATCTCTAGCAGTAAGCTTCTCATCACCAGCAGTGTACCTACCTCTTCAGGACAACTTGGTCAATATTGCGGCCAATATTTCATCAAGGTGAAAGTTTCGTCGATACTATTAACAGGGCTCCACGGCTCTCAAGTGCTCCAACGAGACAAACATGACTATGTTACACAGTGGTAATATCACGACGCAATGTGAGTAAATAATGTGCACATTACCGCTCCTCTCCTTCCTCCTATGTCACGCTACGAGTGCAAACATTTGTTTATTTGTATGTCTCTTTGTTTATTTCATAATGCACGTTTTGTTAGCGTGCTGCTGTGTGTTTGTCTTCGAACAACCCCCAACTTTGAAGACCTCCAATTCCCCCATGTCATGTTGTTACTATGGAAGAATCTCAGTCGGGCCCCACAAGTATCGTGGTAACAGATCCCATCATCATCTGGCGCATAAACAAACTGTTACCAATACTCTTGTACAACGTGCGCTTTCTACATCAGAACCTAAAACACTACTCTCTGAATATATTTCTAATATTCTAATTCATAATAATTATAATGCTCACGACATTCACCATACTATAGCTAGAGATTATAACCTCAAAGCACGAAGCCAGTCCGAGTCAAATATTAGTACCGCTTCCAATCTTCAGATCCCATTCCAATGTTTTGGATCGCTTACCCTCAGTTAAAGACAAAATATCTCCGCTCCAAGCACAAGGAAAGTATGGCATTCCGTATTCGTATGGCAGTGTTTATATTGGCGCAACTAAGTGGTCAGTTAGCGTATGTGTGCCTAAACATCTAGACTATTAAGCAATGCTGATTCAGCACTGGTAGAACACAAACTCCCGTGAACAACATTAATTCCCTAGAAAAATCCATAAATCGGTTAAAATTCACTAACATTTCCTTAATCTTAATAGAGACGATGTCCCTCGCAATAGTGGACGAAACGTCAATATCTACGCCAAATTTGACGCGATTCCGCGATCTACAATTATTGTTATCCTAGTCAGATAACTTTTTCTTTTAAATAAAATTTTATAATGATTACGTTTCTGCTAAAACTAAATAAATAAAACAGACTTAATTACACAAATAATACTGTTACCACCAGAAGACCATAATATTTTGTAAAGCAATATTTAGAACTATATTGTCGTAGGATTAATTAACACTATTGTGTTGAAAAATACACTACTTATCGGAGCAATTAATAGACAAAGCATAACAAATCAGACGGGACCATCGGCTCTTATATGGGAACTCGTATAGTATCATGTCAGTGCGCAAATAAATTAGCAAACAATTGAGAATAACGTAGATCTCAAAGGGTGAGGTCTAACGAGGTGAGGAAAAATCTACAAACGGCCGCCAAAAATCAATATCGAAACAACCATAAAAAGATGGGTTGAAAATGTATCTCAAAAAAAGTGGGATGACTGCTTCAGTCAGAGACATGCGAAACGTTTTCTTGGAAAACAATCACAGAATTATCAACATATGTATTGAATGATGTTCAAAATGTTAGTAGGTTTATTAACACGTCAACAATATAGGCTTGAAAGAAAAATCTTATGTAGATTTTATCAAGTTGAAGGGGAAAACCGTGTTCACCTATTTTGTCAATATGAATGTCTAGCAAGGACGTGCGCATATTTTCTTTACACCACGGTTCTTTCATAGTTATGCCAAGAATTTAGAGCGTTTACTGTGTTATATCAAGATCATTAAAAAAACATTAGATCTACATAATAAGCATAAATGCAAAAGTCAATCAAAACGCTTGCACAGAATATCAATATAAAACCAAGAAATATTGAAATCTTACTATGACAGATAATTATTGTAGAATATTTAAATCATCAAGTAAGTACATAAGTACAAGATTTATTATTAAATTAAATCTACACTATATATTCGAATTAACAAAAACTCCAGTTCCTTTGTTTACACATATGTGTATAAATAGAATAGTATAAATTCCATTCGTTAATTAGTTGTACATAAGTAAATATTGATGAATATTAATAACAGGAAATAATTATTTATTTATATTATGGTTTTTTATACGACATTCAGTCATTCAGAATTCAGATTATCGAATCAAGATTTTATATTTAAAGTAATTGAATCACATTTATGCGCAAAATCAGTGTATTTAATCGTAATCATTATTAAGAAAATATATGCTTTAATGGACACCTAATGTATACATTAACATTTAAAAACTTCTCCTATCTGTATAATTATGTATTCAGTAGTAAATTACTTGTTCAGTAATGAATATCCACACATACCTAGATTTTCCATAAAATACAAATCACACACATACACTGCAAAATAATGTTCATGGAAAGCAAATAAAAGAGATGAAAATAGCAATCGTAATAACTATAATCCAACAATAAAAAGCGTAGGAAGTGTACAATGTGTATCATGCAAATGTATGATACATTTTTGAATTGAAGCTGTTGGACACCGCAAATTCTTATTACAAAAATTTTCGCCTAAGTTATGACGCAAACCCTAATCCATTAAGCTGACCATGCGGTTGTAAATTCTAATCATATACATGCTTTTATTCATATTAACGAACATATGAAAAGAAATGCTTTGTAATAGAATTTAATAAAAAATTATACAAAATTTGTTCCAAGATAAGTTTCAAATACCTTTATCTTCTTGAAAAAATAAACCGGTGAATAAATGTATGACTTCAGATAAATGTTTTGCGTAAAATTCTCAAATTACTTTTTAGTAATTTGCACATTTTAAAAATTTGATTAAAACTTAGTATTTCACGAAATATTGGTAAAACTTGATTTTTTCATTGATATACAAATCAAATCTCAAGAGGGCGATTATACTGGAAAACATAAAGGGTAGGATTGACAGTTTTGCCAGTTATCCGCTAGCGTGGTCAGAGAAAGAAAGTGAGGGATAGAGTGAGAGAGACGGAAAGTTTTCAGAAACCACTTTTCCGGTATCAGGAAACTCAAAACGTGAACAAATGCAAAAATGTTGTACATCACAATACTTTATACGTATATAAACCTGTTAGTAAAAGTGTTACTTCCGGTTTGAATTATAAAAATTTCTTTAAGAGGGGTTCACACTGATGCAATTCCTTGCAGGGATTTATATTTTTAAAAAGTTGCATAAACGTTACAAGTTGAAAGAGTTGCACGACCGAAGTACAAAGCAATTTCGCACAAATGCGATTTTTTTTGTGGTAGTACCAACATGAAATAATTAATTATATGCTATGATAATATGGCATAATTACTTTTTACTGCATATAATAGTGGATAATTGTCGTATAATTCAATTAAATCCATTGTAAGCATTTTATTTCAACAATATTTTTTTAACACATTTTGCTGGTGTTAAACAAACAAAAATTACAAACAACTCTGATATGACTCATGTATGATTCTGATGTTAAGTGTGGTTACATGTGTTTTCTTAATAAAACACGCTCTAATAGATGGAACTTTTCACATGCGATAAATTACTGCAACAAATTGCATAGTGTGGACACAAATTGTCGAGCAACTTTTCAATAAATGGGAATTGCTGTAAGAAATTGCACCAGTGTGAACCCCTCTTTATACAGAAATTATCCTAAATCCAGCACAAAGTACTTTTATTCCCCTATAATTCTCTATGAAGTACACGATAAATAGTTGCAGAAAATTGCTATTCTATAAGAGAGAATGAGAAATGTTACTTCTGGTCGAACGAATCTTCGATACGAGAAGAGTTAATAAACAAAGATAAGATTCGAGCTAGTTTTTCTAGTGCACCCCAGACTGTAAAAGTTGCAACCACAATACGTAATAAAGTGTTATTTAAGGTATAAAATGCCTTAAATTTATGGGTGGAAGATATGACAAGAAATCATATTCCTATCGATGGCAAAGTGCTACAACAAAAGGCGTTGGTTTTATATGAAGATATGCAGACCCAAGATTATTCTGAAGAGGAAGGAAAATCATTCACAGCAAGTAGGGGGTGGCTGCATAGATTCAAAAATCGGTTAAATCTAAAAAACATAAAAATGATAGGGGAATCTGCGTCGGCTGATCATGTAGCTGCTGCCCTGTTTCCAGAAAAATTTAAATAAATTATTGCAGAAAAGAATTATCATCCTAAGCAAGTTTTTAACTGCGACAAGACTGGTCTTATGTGGAAAAAAATGCCTCAACAGACTTATATTCATAAGACTGCAAAAAGTGCACCAGGCTTTAAAGCAATTAAGAATAGACTTACCTAAACATTTTGTACAAATGCAGCTGGTCATATGATTAAACCCGGACTTGTTTACCGATCACAAAATCCATGTGCTCTTAAATACAAAGATAAAGCTGGCCTGCCTGTGTTTTGGCAATCAAATCGAAAGGTGTGGGTTACGGCTGTTCTATTTACACAATGGTTTCATCAATGCTTTATTCCGGAAGTGAAAAGATATTTGGAAAAGGAAGGATTACCATTTAAAGTGCTGCTGATACTAGACAATGCTCCTGGGCATCCTGTGTCACTAGGCACAGAAGATAAAAATGTCGACAGGTTTTCGAAATGCTGTATACAATGGCTAACGAATGCTCTGATATCGGGTTCATGGAATGCTGGAAGTCATTTACAATTGCTGACGCAATTCTATTTGTCAAAGAAGCGATGGAGGAATTAAAGTCAGAAACGATAATAGCATGTTCGAAAAATCTGTGGAATGACATCGTTCTTAGTTCTGAAGACACACATGATATTAATTCACATCTAACAACGATATTTAACATAGCGCAGAAAATATATGGAGAAGGATTTAACGATATAACCCAAGAGGAACCCAGTACACCAACGAGGAATTGGAAGACCTTGTGAAATCTTCTCCAGAAGCGAGTGACGATGAGGATGAGGGTCAACAAGAACCGCCAGCATGGACGCTTGAAAAATTTTCAGCGATATTTCGAACTGCTCAAACATTAAAAGAACAGATGGTAGAATATGATCCAATAATGGAACGCAGTATTAAAATTACTCGCACTATAACAGAAGCCTTGAAACCTTTGTAGGATTTGTTTATTGAAATGAAAAGACAAAAACTACAACTACCAATAACAATGTACTTTGAAAAAGTCGACAAAAGTATCGATAATGCACAGCCATCAACATCGTTTGCTTCGGATCTAAGTAAACAATCGACTGCTAACTTGCACTTGGAGGAAAATGAATGAATATGTAGCTCACGATGATAAAGTTGTTCTTGTTGTATATTTTCTTGTTGTTTATGTAAATATGTACTACATATATGTACATATGTGTGAACTTATATATTTATTAAACTTAAATTCTATTTGTGCCACAGCACAAGAATATTTATTTATTTATTGTTTATTTATTTTAAATAAATATTATATAACTTATTTTTTCTTGTTTTATTGTTTTAACTTTGCTTCATATTTCATATTGTACTCGAAAATAAAGCGTTCGCTACTATCCGCGGTTTTCAGTATCCGCGGAAGACCACAGAACCAAACCCCTGCGGATATGGGGGTACTACTGTATAATAATTTCCTCAAACCAACAAATATCTAGGTCTAAATACCTTAATGATAGATACGCTGTATACATACATATTTTACCAAATCAGAAATATATATCTGATTAGGCGTAAGTAAAATAGACAGACAATACAAGAAAGCTGTATGACAAATGAAATAAATAAAATACTAAGTGGAGGAGTAAGAGAAAGGGTGATTATATGGTTTTACAAAAATTACGAAGGAAACTCGAAAAGTCCAAAAAGAATGAAAACGTGCATGGGGGAAAGATTAAAGTCAAGATGAAGTATTAAAGGTATTTCGACTAAGGAAACATTAAGTGGTTAAAATAAATCTACACATTCGAAAATTGACTACCTACAAGACCAAACAGGGAATCGCAGCAAGTTCTAAAGAATTAACGAATAAAGAAAAACGTGGAGTGACTCACTACAAGAAACGAGTCGGTAAGTTCGGAGAGAGTGGCTCATATCCCTCATGGAATGTAGAGCGGCCTGATATATATGTGCGAAATTTATTAAAAAATGTGCTAAGCAATATTACAGGTTTACAATATGTGACAAAAAATAATAATAATTATATCAACTATTAACTTGCGTTTGTATATTTGTATATATGTTGGTATTTACTTCTATTAGCAATGCTTACTTATTAGGAGTAAATTTATGCGCTGCAGTTGCACTAATTAGGTATAACAGTTAAGCAGAAAAAAATTGGTACAACATTATTTTAGGTGGATAAAAGTAAATGCAATTATCGATTTAATTATAGGTATACTAACAATAGTTTTAGACTTTCTACGGCCAATATAGGAAATCAAATCGATTATTTTATGACTTTAGTAGAAAAAATAAACGAACCAAGTGAACTTAAAAATATATATACCTATATAACGAGCGGTCTCGATGAAAGTGGTCATAAGTTAACATTTAACATATGGTTTACTGGGACAAACACCTACGTACACTCACAATTCTACGAACTTTCACTTTTATCGGTTCGGTGAAATGGCAATGCACAGCATTTCTTGTACAACTGAACGTACTTAAAAGGAATGTGGATGTATATACACGTATGTACATACGTATCTATATTATTGTTCTTTCTAAGTGCAGGCGGTCGCGAATGATTTATGCAAATTAAATTGCAGCTTAAAAAATCATACAAATGTTGAATAAATGCTTTACAAATAATGCATTATGTTCTCATGCGTAATGAATATCGCATAATCCAATACTTGCATATTTAAATATTCCGCAAATGTCAAAGAAGCCACAACTGTAATTACCATATTTACTTCGAAAAAGTTTGCACGTAGACGTCGAACTTCTATAAAGAAATACAGAAAAAAATCATGTGACTGTTGAGTTTGGGGTTAACGAATTAGGCGTATAGGGAAACAAATCTGATAATTTTATGTAAATATCGCTTGCGATCCACAATATCTTACTGCAATGTTTTACTTGAAGGACTGAGGTCCAAATTGATCTTTCGTCCGTATTATTTGGGTAATATAATAACCTTACGATATTACATATATATAATTTTAAAATCCAGAGATGGCGTTGCATTACTTCGTGAAAAACAAGTTGTAGCTAGAAAAAGTTTAGAAGTGAGTTTCTTCTCATAATTCATCCAGTGATAGTAACTGGTCCCTACTAAAATATTATAATATTTCACTAGCGATACTGTCGTAGTGTTTTCGCAATAGGTATTAAGTAATTTATATAATGCATTTAATGGATTCCGATTGTTGTAAGTAGTTGGTCTACTAAAATCATCTAATATAAATATAAATATTAAAGAACCGACTCGAATAACACAAAATAGCGCCATATATGTCCACTGTTATTCTATTCACATGGAAGATTTTTCTTAAAGTCGCAGATATGCTGTCACATCACAAAACATTTGAGTTAGAGGTTATTCAATGATCTCTGACAGAAAAAAGTCAATATTCAAATAAGTTTCACGTATAGTATTATGTGTGGTAGAAGAATCTGAAGTTGGACTGGATGGCAATCTAAAGGAAGACATAACTGGACACCTTCAATCCCTTTGAAAAGAAATTTCAGTGGTACTTCCTAGAGCTTACAGAAGAAGAAACTGCACTGGCACTACACCGATTTTCTGCTTCTCTGAATGTAGGCAGTATTCCTTATGTAATACAGGATGAATTCTTAAATCTGCAGAACGATTCTCCGGCATGTAAATTGTTTCATGAAGAATTTCTGGTGTGATATACGTTAATCATATCCAAATGCCGTCATGCTCACCTTTCGAAATTTAATTCCATTTGTCTCTACAACTCCTGCAAAAGTCGATTTTCAACGCTTCTTTATATTAAAACAAAGACAACAAAGAGATTAATTTTACATTTTACTTTAACAAACATTTAGCAAAGGATTTTCAAGTTCATTGCCAAGATGCACAATCACCTCATTAAACCCGAATTAAGTATTTAATTGAAATAGTTAATTAAACATTAGATTGAAATTATATTCTAAAAAATCTATTTTTTGTTTTCTTTATGCTATTGAAAATGCATTAATGCGTTTATGTAAATGTGGTGGGGGTTGCAAGTTATTTCGTAATTGTGAAACAGGGTTAGGACTCGAAAAAATTTAACACCACTCATGTATTGGAATACCGTATTTACACCAAATGCCTGTACAAGAGGACACTATAACCTGGAGTGGGAATGAGTTAAAGAATATGAGAAAGGGAGTTAAAACTATAGAAATAATCCATAAAGATGTAAACTCTTCAGAGTCTAAAGAATTGTTTAAATGCATCTAAATATTGCAAAGAAAAACTATAATTATATTATCATATATCTCAGAAAACCAATATATTATTCAAAGACATAAATTTTGTATTATAATGTTCATCTACTGATGATGCTTTAATGACATTCTGTTTAAACACAGATTTACTTGGTTAGTTTTTATTAAAGGACATTGCACACCTTATCGGTTTTGTATAATAGGTACTGGATAATTGACATATATTTTTACATCATTGATTTGACAACTAATTGACAAAAAATTCCAAAATCATAGCTATCGTGTTTGAGTCGTGGCCAGAAAGCGACATCCGAAATAATTCAGTCCACAATTAATGCTCTATACATTAATTTCTTCAAACCAGCAAATATCTATAAATTTTGTAATATAATGTTCATCTACTGATGATGCTTTAATGACAATCTGTTTAAACACAGATTTACTAGGTTAATTTCTATTAAAGGACATTGCACACCTTACCGGTTTTGTATAACATTGGATAATTGACATATATTTTTAGATCATTGATTTGACAACTTATTCAAAATGTTCGCATTTAATGAAACATGTTGCAGCTCTATAAAAAATCCTGAAAGCCTTGTCATATTCTTTCCAAAAAATCATAGCTATCGTGTTTGAGTCGTGGCCAGAAAGCGACATCCGAAATAATTCTGTCCACAATTAATGCTCTATACATTAATTTCTTCAAACCAGCAAATATCTATAAATTTTGTAATATAATGTTCATCTACTGATGATGCTTTAATGACAATCTGTTTAAACACAGATTTACTAGGTTAGTTTCTATTAAAGGACATTGCACACCTTATCGGTTTTGTATAACACTGGATAATTGACATATATTTTTAGATCATTGATTTTACAACTTATTCAAAATGTTCGCATTTAATGAAACATGTTGCAGCTCTATAAAAAATCCTGAAAGCTTTGTCATATTCTTTCCAAAAAATCATAGGTATCGTGTTTGAGTCGTGGCCAGAAAGCGAAATCCGAAATAATTCTGTCCACAATTAATGCTCTATACATTATTTTCTTCAAACCAACAAATATCTATAAATTTGTATTATAATGTTCATCTACTGATGATGCTTTAATCACAATCTGTTTAAACACAGATTTACTAGGTTAGTTTCTATTAAAGAACATTGCACACCTTACCGGTTTTGTATAACACTGGATAATTGACATATATTATTAGATCATTGATTTGACAACTTATTCAAAATGTTCGCATTTAATGAAACATGTTGTAGCTCTACAAAAATGCATGGATACATGTGGAACTGTTCTATGTTATTCTTGGTAGTTCTTTAATATTTTCGATTAGACTGGTTAATTCTAAACTCAAATAATCTGCATAGAGTAAATAGGTACTGATTGGTTTATACAAATTATTGAACAATGGATGCAAAACACTACATCAGCACTTCCAAGGCAATATTCTAAAGTTTTAATAGGAACCAGTTACTAAATCTGAACGAAATAGTACAAGAAAATGTATGTAACATATAAAAATAGAAAGATTGCTGGAACTTGTGCTCATTAGGCAGATCCTTTAGCAAGATTTTAATACTAGAATAAAAAGCTAGTAATATAAGAATAACAATTGAGATCAGTACATATATCAAATTCAAAGTTAGTACAAAATTCATTTATTATGGTACAATGACTCTTCTTTTCAGCAACAAAAATACTGTTCGCCTGCCAGATCTGTGGTTACTATAGTCGTAGGTATAGAAAGTAAATAAAGTTGATGGGTCAAAAGTTGAACAGAAGTGTCAATAACGTTCACTAGGTTAAGGTGTGTGTTCACCTGTTACGGGACAACGTCACATTTTATCAACTGCAAACATCTTCTTTACTGACAGATCTCGAACCATTAGATTAAGTTTAGAAAGACTATAAAGTTAATGTGTCACAAATTAAACAAAAGTAGTGATCAAGCTGTGTAGCATTATTTTCTATTACAATCTATTACTGATGAATTTAAAGAAGATAAAATATATAACAAAACCTACTTTTAACATTTGATTATTTCGATAATATCAAAAAATGTATGTAAATTCCAATGTATATCTATTAAACCTTTATCTTTGCATACCATTCATACAGGCAACAAAAATGCTGTATTTGTGTATATATTCATGTACTTTAATAGTGCTCTGTAACAAGCTAATAATCGACCACTGCCAATTGATATGCACTATGCCCGTCTTCAATACTTATTACGATAATTCCCATTTTGACAATATTTCTTTGAAATGAATATAGCATATTAAAAATATTAAATTTATTTATCCATATCATGAATGAAATAAACACGAGTACCAAAAAATCGACGGAAAACTGAAGACACCTTTTTTAGTAGTTCAAGAAATGGTTGTGAGCACAAATTAGACTAAACTACTCATTGCCAAAGTTTCTGTTTTTTTCGAGATGGGAATCTCCACGTGTAAGATATTGTTACCGTTGCCTCTTTGCCTCCTTACAATCATGCAATGACGTTGTTCGACATGTTCTCCAGGTCAAGTGCGATTCGATTTTAAAATACGGTTGTCAATGAATGTTTGTTTATGAGTTATGTCAGATAATGAGAAGTGAGTTGTCAATTTGACATTTTTGTCGAATTTTGAATGTGTGTATTATTTCTGGTTTTGATTAGTAAAAAAGTAATATAAATTGTGTTTAATTATTTATAAATTGTTATCGAAAGACAAGCCGTGGCCCACCGACTGTGGTAAAAGTTATCGGTAACAATAGTGGCGCTCAACTAAGTGGCAGTGAATAAAGTGAACTATTCAAGATCCCACCCCCAAGGCAATTCCTAAAAAGAAGGACTCCGAGTTAATAACACCATGAGGACCCCCAAGACCAGCCACACCTGGGTCAACTCCTATCTGAATGTGGACCATCACCACTGAACAGGATGCCGTCCCCTATGCTGCATGCTGCTGCTCGCAAACGAGATGCCACCTCCGGATCCGCTAATGTCAACTTCTGCAGTGTCTACTACCAGGAACCACTACAACCCTACAGTGGACATCCTGACGAAGACGCCGTCGCCTTCATAGAAACATTGGAAGAATACCTCCAGCAGTTTAACCTAGAAACACCGGAGGACATCGACCACGCGGTACGCCTATACTTAATAGGGGCAGCCGCTGCATGGCACTACCGCTTTCGGGGCACCTTCTGGCATGTAGAAGGTTTTGGTGGACGATTCCGGATGGAATTCTTCAGCGACAGAGACTATGCAGCCTTCATGGAGAAATCGCCCCAAGGGGGCAATATTCAAACCACGTTTTCTGACACCACCGCTTCCAACTACGCACCAGTCGAATATGTATACAGGGTGGAGGAAACCCAGAAGCCACTACAGTCAACAGAAGACTACTTCAGCATGGAGCCCATCCAGCCGCCACAACCCTACAGTGGACACCCTAGCGAAGACCCCCTAGTTTTCGTGGAACTGCTGGAGGACTACCTACAGCAATTTCCTCAGGATGTTGCAAGAGATGTCGACCGTGCAGTCACCCGTTACCTAACGGGAGAAGCTGACAGGTGGCATCAACATTTTTGGGGCACCTTTCGGTCGATGGCAGAGTTTGGCAGACGTTTCCGGACTGAGTTTTTCAACGACCAGGACTATGCAGCTTTTATGAAAGAAACTCAGAACGCGTCTGCCACCACCAGTTCTTCTGACATTGAATACACAGATTACGTATGCATCACTTTGGATAACAAGACAACGTCGCAGTCCTCCGCAGATGGACTCATTATGGCAACGGATGTGCCAAACCTGATCGATGTCCCAATCCTGGTGACCTACACCAACGATCCAGATGCCGAGCACATGGAATATATGGAAACCACTACAGATAATGGAACAACGTCGGAGTCCTTTGCAAAAGGTCTGACCATGGCAACGGATGTGCCAAACCAGGACGACGTACCAATCTTTGTGACCTACACCAAACCTTCATATGCCAAGCACATGGAATATATGGAAACCACTACAGATAATGGAACAACGTCGCAGCCCTCTGCAGAAGGTCTGACCATGGCAACGGATGTGCCAAACCAGGACGATGTACCAATCTTAGTGACCTACACCAAACCTCCATATGCCAAGCCCGTGGATCATGTGGAAACTACTACAGATAGTGGGACAACGACGCAGTCCTCTGCAGAAGGATTGACCATGGCAACGGATGTGCCAAACCAGGACGATGTACCAATCTTAGTGACCTGCACCAACCCTCCAGTTGCCAAGCACGTAGATCATGTGGAAATCACTGCAACCGTACCGAATAGTCAGCAGCGCCGACCGTACAAGAAAATGGATCGAGCTCGCTGGAGGACACCGGATCATAGGCCATTTGACCCGGGCATCCGCCTGCCAAGAACCACGCCGACCAGGTCCGTCTAGAGAAATGGACCAACCACGAGGCACTCCATTAGATCCTAGGAGCAGCCCTACAATTATCGCAGGAGCCCCAGCCCGGGACCAGTTAACAGACCTGGAGAAATAATCGAAACAACGTCTTTTAAGGGGGAGGCGTATGTTACCGTTGCCTCTTTGCCTCCTTACAATCATGCAATGACGTTGTTCGACATGTTCTCCAGGTCAAGTGCGATTCGATTTTAAAATACGGTTGTCAATGAATGTTTGTTTATGAGTTATGTCAGATAATGAGAAGTGAGTTGTCAATTTGACATTTTTGTCGAATTTTGAATGTGTGTATTATTTCTGGTTTTGATTAGTAAAAAAGTAATATAAATTGTGTTTAATTATTTATAAATTGTTATCGAAAGACAAGCCGTGGCCCACCGACTGTGGTAAAAGTTATCGGTAACAATATAAACAAAATAAAAAACGATGGCAATAAGGATTATACATATAAAATAAGGCCAGCAAAATAAGTAAGTATTGTAGTAATTAAGAAAAATACTCATTAGTGGTACTACATCCATTACAATTACCATAATGTAAGTGCAAAATAATTCTTTATTCCCAGACTTAGATATATACACACACATATATATACACTAGTTGAATTTGTCAATCTCTTCGAGCTTGAATCCAGCTCGTTTGCATCCGATTACAGCTTTACTACAATATCCTGTAAAACGCAAACATTGCCATGATGCTTTTTATAATGTCCATCTTCTATACTTTTGACGCGCTCTGTATATACGTCTAATTTAAACTTTTACACAAACTGTCATTGCGTCAAAAGTTATTTGACGTTTATTCGTTCCTATAAACTTCAAACATCTATTGAGAGACCTAAGTATCAAATTGAATGTCATTGTTAAGTAATCGACCTGCAAGCACCAAGATTTTCAATAAAATACATTAATTTTAGTAAGAACGAAACATGAGTACTTTCACAGATTCCATGTATATGTAAATACATTCCTGCATTTCTCTAAATTTTATATAACAAATATTATTTTTTTCTACAACTGTATTTAATTTATCAAACTATCAATTTCAAAAAAACTGAATAGTGTAAAAAAAAATATAAATGTATTCTGTGTTGCCTATTTACATAAACTTATTCTACATTCACAATATTAACCGAATACAAATAGCACCATATGTCGTAATCATTCCCAAGTATTTGAAAATGTCGAGTAGAAAGGTAAAATAACAATAAAGGTCATTCAGTTTGCATTCGAAATTGAATTTCATAATATTTTTAAAAAAGACTTAAATATAATTCCCAAACTGCCATCAAGTTCATCAGAACAAATATCAAATAAAACTATTGCTGATAGCAAAAATAATACTATATTTATTTTGAATATACATACTATGAAAGTTCAGTAGTACTTATTATATAGAAGATTTGTAGATTGCAGATCTCCTTAAACTTACAAATAAGGTTGTCGTATAGTTCAAAATTTACACTCCTCCATAAAAGGATCGATAAATCATAAGATCGCCATTCTGCATTTCCCTAAAACGCCTACGTCGACAAGTTAATCCAGAACATTTACAATCGATCCATACTTCGCAAAATAAACCATTATTTGACGATTTATAAATGTCCTGATTATTTTTGAAACCAAACTAGAATAAGAAACTGAGTAGTCGGAAACAATACGATCACAACCAAAATGCTTTTTTCCTTACAAATGAGTCTGACAATGTAAAAACAGTGGCGGCTGGTGAGTACGTTTTGGCAGGGTAATTACATAGACAAGACTTATTCGGTTCTTATCGGTGAAATGCTAGGTATCTGGGAGTATATCGATGATAATAAACGTAATTGCCCCGCCAAAACGTACTTACCAGTCGCCACTGTGCAGGAACTCTAAATTTCATCTCAAGTGTGTATTGGATGGCCCAATTTCTTAAGATGGCAAAGTTGTCCAGTTGGTAGTTTTGGGAAATACTTGTGCATAGCTGTAATAATGTTCATCCATGAAAGTAACAAGATTTTTAATGTTTGTAAAATAAAAATCATTTAGATGACAGTGGTAAACAGTATTTAAAATAAATAGAAAATTTCAGAATAGGAAACTGTCTAACAGGAAAATACCCTAGAGTAGGGAATTTTAAGATCATCACACTTCACTTGCGATGGATCTCTCCGTATAACCCTGATGACAGTTTTGGTAAAATATGAAAGCTTTAGACAGACCAAAGCAAATTGGACCACGACCGTGAACTAGATCTATTATTCATGATTTTTCACAGTGCTTGCTCGCACGAACTTTTCGCTCATTGGTATATTGAATTGGTCGGGCTCGTTTTCGCATTGGCATCAAAACCTTATAGGTATAACAACTTTAAATTAACTAAACGTCACTTGGTATCTCTGAACGTCGTCGGCTTCGATTTACCAAGAATGCAAGTTTACATGCAAGACACAGAAAATATGGAAGCAAACATAATTTTGACAGTTCATCGATCATGATCAGTGGCACAAGCTTACAACTAGTTTCAATCAATCAACCAGATCAGTACCAAAATAAATAAAGCAATTGATATGAATGTGGAATTTTCGGTTGTAAAAAAATGTAGTACATACTTATGCAACACATGTTTTTTTTTAATTTAGTGTACTATGTTGTATTTTCATAATCATCAAAAACATGCCTTGCGCACTAATTGCATAAATAAGTATGCCAGTTTTTTTTTATATATAAAATGGAACATACCTTCCAAAAATGCATTGATAAATCTACGTACCAAGCGCTTACCTAAAACAAAAAAGAATACATTGAGATAATTGTATATCTAAAATCGAAACATATCAATAGTTAATGCAAACATGAGCTAAATATATAATGCGTGTATATGTATTTTGATGGAAACAATGGGTCACGGCTTTAAAGTATTTTATGGCGCATTTAATAAATAAACCAGAAACATCCATCTAATGTTTATCACGCGTATGGAAACGTGGAATTAAAATCACGTGAATTGTTGCATGGAGTATGTTTGGTTGCCAACGTTACTATGGTGACAATCCGAATGTAGCCGGGATTGAAATTTTATTATATTCGGTATTGATGTTTGCTATACTGCTTATTAAATTTCAGAGTAAATTAACAGAGCTCATTGATCAATTTTAAATATAATATTTACAATCAATAACGGTATGTCGTAGATTTAGCGTTTTCATTTTCTAAAATAGAGAAATTCACAATTTATTAATTACAATAAAATACCTATTGTGTTACGTTTTGAAACGATGGAATAGAATAATTAATAAAATACGTAATAAGTAAATATGTACATGTGTATATATGCGCGTATTGTATACAGCAGCAAATAATAATAAAGAGCAGTACTAAAACATAATGTGCAATTATTACATACCATAAATAGGCAACTTATTAAACAACTAATTCATGTACATTGCAATTGCCTATCTTCTGTATGTATTTTAACGCTAGCATTTATTTAAGAAAGAAGTGCTTACTTATTTAAAAGTGTACACATATAGATCTTGATCTATTCGAGATAATTCCTTCTCATCTTGAAATTAATCATTCATTCTATTTTCAAGGTCTATATAACAAAACCTACACAATTTTCCTGAAAACCTACGTCCAAACACGTTCTTCATACCGCCTTACTATTATTACAATTTGTTTTGAGTGTTTTTTCTTAGCCTGTCTAGAAATACAAATCAGGTATGACGAGAATAATAAATTAATGTCTCTGCATAGCGGTTATATGCCGAAACGTAGCTATTAATAAATTTTCAAAATCATAATAATTTCTATCCACTATAATAATAAAATAAAAATAATATCTCTTTATTGCTCTATATACTGGATGCGGCACCGAAAATGAAGCAGATTGAATATCTCGATAAAGTAATCTTTTATGAAAGAAGCCCTCCATCACTCTAACCATTATAATATAAATAGGGAAAGTACTAAGTATAATACATCATTGCGACGGTAATTTTAATGAGAATTCAGCAACGTGATTGCTGGTTGCGTTACTTTGGATTGTAGCGCCTTCTTGCCGGATAAAAAAAAACGGTTACGTATTATTCCTAAATGTGACACAACATTTGAAAGATAATTTTAATGACATAATTACGTTTCAAATGATGTGGAATGCGTAACCATTTTCTGTCCCGCTAGAGGGCCCTAATATCAAAAGTAAGGCAACCAGCAATTAGGTTGCTGAATTATCCATAAAATTACCTTTTCACTGATGTATCTACTTAGTCCTTTCCCTATTTAAATTGTACTGCAAAGTGAAAAATCTTTCAACAGTGATTAGGTAAGTTTGAAAATTACCAGGTAAAGACACGCAACTTAATATAACTGGTTTGTGACGTCCTAAGTAAGTTAAAATCTTCCGTTTCGAACATCCCAACCACAGCATCCCATTCTAGCAAATGTTACGTGTAATTCTTTTATGCATTACTTTAATACTCCGATTGCGATTTCAGTTGATAGTTATAATTATAAGTTAAATATCAATATTTAATTTACGGGGTCAGGGTCGAAACACAAACTCTAATAGATTGTCAGACTTCAATGATTCTAAAATAAACTTTCAGATGATACCGTCGAATATGAAGAAGTTCAGACCAACTTCTGCGCGAAGAAACGTTATAGAGTATACAGAAGCTAAGAATTATGTCCTGTTTCAATTAAACAAAAAACGTCCAAAAAGTCAATATGTACATCCTAGCAAAATAGAACCTTTCCTCAAATAATAAATTAACTGGTCATAGCCTAAGATAAATCAGATAACCGAAATGAAGGAAATTTTGAGGTAGAATTTTACCGACATGTAGACTTGGGAAATTTTCTACGAATGATTTGCCAAATTTGTTATTTCTCACAGATTTGAATATTATCAAGAAATTGGTAAATCCAACCTTCGAGAAAAATAACAAAGCAGTCACAAGAAGTTTGATATAGAAGTTTTAATATTGAAGCTTTTACCCACTACAGTCTTGTTACTATTAATTGTTATACTAAATTTATTTTTATAACTTAGCGCATTTAATAAATTGAATTGCTTAATAAATTGAAATCCTATTGTATTACAGTAAATCTATTTTTCCATAAAAAATCAAAAGAATAATAAGACAATCTAAGACTATCTTTTAGAAATCTATCCCAAACACGACTATGATTTTATATATCTGACTTAATTATTATTGACTAACTTACAAGGTGGTATCAAAAATATTTGAGGCTAGTTCTGTTTCATCTATCAAACTTTGTACACTTATCACATTCAAAATAGCCCCTCTTGCACAGTAATACAGCACTCTCAGAATTCATACCACATTTAGAAGGCGGGCGATTGAAATTATAGACGGTCTACACTTTTTATTTTATGTGATAAATACATTTGCATTTGGATTTAAGTCTACTATTTAAATTGACTCATGATGAAGTGTTTGATAAATCATGTCAAAAAGAATGTAACATGATATGATTGTTTTGTTTTTTGCATAATTTAATAAGGTAATACAAGACTTCACGTAAAATTAAATAACTATTCTATTATTTACCTACCTGATTACTATATCTTCCGTAAAACTTTCAAACTTAAAGAGCAATAAAATCTGGCGAAATATAGTGATGAAAGTATTTAAGAAATTAAAAATACAGATGTCTAATCTAAAATAAGACAATTCATGGAATTTCAACATTTTCGATGGTCCCTGATGGTGATGTAATAAAGACATACATAATACAATTACATATATAAGTAATAGTTTCGACAATAGTATTGTATACAATATCAGTCTAGAAAACACTGAGAGTTCGATAATTTTATATATTTTACCATTTCGCAAATTAAGTTCTTTTAAAAGTCACGTAGATATTATGAGAATGAAGAATATTTTATAATCTACACTACCGTGACACAATGGTATTCACATTAAAGATTGGTCAATACGAGTAATTCATGCTCCTTTGGCATTTATATTTCTCAAGGACGATCATCCACTAGTAGTATACAACATTGGCTCAATGTTAAGTGACACATCGAATTGATTGGTGTAATATTACGCTACGCGATGGGTCGTTTAAATCATCTTTATCGCTGTGGTATATTCAGTTTTCCAGAAAACATCTAAGGATACAAATGGACATTAATCGTACACTGCAAACAAGTATGTATACAACTATGACCACCTGTCAACAGTGCTACTAGGGTCAAGCCCTGTCGTGATTGAAAGTATATATCCCTGTAATGCCATAGCTGAAAAGTAATATACTACCGGCAAATATACGCACGTTTTCAACCAAATTTGGATTTATTCGATGCATTTGGTAAACTAAGAAAGTTATAGCTATAACTTCGTTAGTTTACTTATGTCCGAATGTAACCGATAAATCCAGTTAGTGCTGCACTGAACATGGAAGTCACGATGGTTGTTTTCACATCTCATTTCCAAATATAATAGCCTCGGATAATCCTACGTCCTTGTTTTTAAGAGCCTTCCAATACGGTTTTAAGAATTTTTCTGAAGCATGTATAGATCAGGTTTACATTAGCATCTTTTCAAAGAGCTGAAAATATGTTATTCTGTATAATGCATCCCTGCCTGTATCCGCTTCGCTCACGATGCATTTTTTTCCAGTTAATTTTTTAGTAGTACTTTTTAGTAATATCTCATAAACCTGTAGTTTCACAACCACTTCAGTCACGTTTCTTGTGTACTGACTAGTATTATTACTCAAGCTTTCCAGTGTACTTGTATCTTCTTTGCCATTTACGTTTCATTACTGTTTAATAACCTCAATTATTCATCATCCATGTGCTGGAACATCTCTTATTTTATAATTTCTATTCTTGTTACTTACGGTCGTGAAACTATATTGATTTTAAAACTTTGGTGGTGTGAATTTCTATAGCAGCCCAGTAGTTTCGCCAAGAAATTATTTGCTCGTCTTATCCATAAACACTACACAACACTTCAATATAAAAATTCAATACCAACTTATATTGCGAAAAATTGTTAGTAGTAATAAATTTAATTCACATTTTAGAATAAGAGATCTGTTAGGACAAATATTGCTGTCATCTTAGATTTATAAATATGTACATATAAATAAAAAAATCTGCAAGATTTTTAACAAAGTTGGTGAGTTGTCTCGTTGTTGAATATAACCTAAAACAGTAATAAGTCTTATTCTATGAACTCAGAAGACAAAATTTCAAATAGTAATGTCATGCTAATTTAGAGACAAGTAAACTAGGTATCTCTTATTATGAGAAGGAAATTTTGGTAGTTAAGTATTTATTTACGTAATTAAATAAGACAAGTTCTTTCGTTGAAATAAAATTTAATTTGATTAATATAAATTTTAATACAGCTTTTATCTCATTTCAGAAGTATTTCACGTTCAGCGGATGTCTACGTTGAATATCTGAAAAGAGATAAAGTTCCATGATTACAAATTTGTAATGAAATTTTATGACATATCTTACATTTTCGTTAATATTCTAATTTATTTATTGGCTTAATTATGTTAAATCATTTTTTAATTACTTACTAAATTAAATTTAAAATACAGTAGCAAATAAAGGCTACACCAAATCGCAGAAGAGTAAGGATACTGAAGAATTTTGAAAATTGGATTTTGTAGAATATTTATTAATTCATGCAGCACGTTCCAAAAATTATTTATAAATTGGATGTTACCTACACATCGTGATCTGGAGCTGAATTTTTATGTCTGCAGCAGATAGAACGTGCAATAACAATAATAACAACCGAAAATGTTTAAAATAAAACTAATACAGAAGTTGTTCCAAATCAAACTTACAATTAAAATTAAATTAAATTGTATTCATTAATATAATAAACGTCTGAATAAAAGTGATACTTCCGGTCCGAATTTTGAAATTTTTTTTATATAGAAATTATACCAAATCAAGTTCAAGGTACTTTTATTCTCTTAATAAATCTCTATAAAAATACTATTTGAGAAATGTTTGCAAAAAACTGCTATTCGATAAGAGTAAAAGTATTAATTCCGGTCTGAATTTTTAAATTTTTTATATATAAATTGTTCCAACTCGAGCTATAAATACTTTCATATTTCAGATAAATCTCTTTAGAATGCATAATTTGCAAGAAACACAAACATTTAATTAGGACAATGCCATTTAGAGACAATGTCAGAAACATTATTGGAAATACATCAGAATTAGAACAAAATGTTTAAAAAACCTTGCAGACATACAAAACGCTTGACTGCAACCCGAGCATCAATATGCCTTTGCTTTTCCCCAGAAAACATTGATTAGTGATAGATGAACGATTCCACCAATGTCGGAAGTTCATAGGAGAACGGTACCAAAGTATATAGAATGATGGGCTACTGTTGGAGAATCAGTCGAAACTGTCCGAAGATTAAACACTCCAAGAAAACCAAGAAGCTTAGATTTTTTAAGGTTTTTGATACAAAAGAAGGATGGTCTGCTCCTTTAAATATTTTTTTTTTTGATACAAATGGAGGGTGGTCTGCTCCTTTAAATGTTTAAGTGATTCAGAAAAACTAGCATCATTCTTGATTCAACTGCCAGAAATGATTCAATAGAAGTTTCAAATCTAGCTCAACAATAATGGTGTATTCAAGTTATATCAATCGTGATAAGCTCAATGTGGTATTTAGTTACGCGTCTCGTTTAGCGTGGCTCTCCAACAAAGGAAGCAAGCTGAACAATTAATTCAAATGACAGTTAAGCATTCCGGAAAACTTCATATTTGGGTTTTACATGAAGTGTTGATTGATGTTCGAAAGATTAAAGATACTTGTAAGAGGGCTAGAAAGTTATAATAATAATAATAATAATACATTATTGTGTACCCAAGAGTAAAAAAACAGCAAGGGGAACACTGTAATTTACAATAGATGTGCGGATTACAAAGTATATAATACAATAAATTGCTCATAAATCATTCATTTAAGTATGAACTCAAAAAAAAAAATTTCATTAAAATACTTGTTTCCATTACGGCACATTTGATGCAGTGGACTCCTCAGCATATTTGTCCTGTACGTGGAAGTAAAAATGTAACTTGACTTCTGGCAGAAAGCCGTGGCACGTTAAAATAAATCAAATCCAACAGATAGGGACAGTCTATCCTGTTATGCAGTAGACCATGTAAAAAGTTGTCACTAGCAATCTCACGACGTGTGTCCAGTAGAACAAAATTATGCTCCTCCAACAAAACTGCATGGTCAGTATTTCAACAGGGATAAACTCTACTGGCCTTAAAGTTCACGAAGTTTAAAAATCGTCTCTGGATGCTCTCCAATTTCAATTTATGGGAGATATAAGTTGGATACCAAACAACAGCAGCGTATTCTAGCTTACTACGCACGAGCGAAAAATAAAGAAGTTCAACAGTGGCTGCATTAGTAAAATGCCTAGTATTTCCAAGAACAAAACCAAGTGTTCCAGAGGCAGAAGTGCAAACATTAGTAATATGTTTGGCGAAATATAAATGTCGATCAAATAGCACTCCCAAATCCTTTACCTCCTGCACGCAGGCCAATACCTGTCCCCCAATTGTATAATCGAAGTCAATGAGTTCCATCCTTCTAGAATAATTTATAACGTAACATTTATTGATATTAAGTGCCAAATCATTGTGCTGATACCATTCATAGAGAGTATACAAATCACACTGTAGACGCAGAGCATCCGAGATAGTATCAATACGACGATAGATTTTCAAGTCGTCAGCGTACGCCAACCCATCACAAGAAAGCGATTCCGAGAGGTCATTAATAAATAGTATAAAAAGCAGAGGCCCCAAATTAGACCCCTGTGGAACGCCTGACGTGGCAGCAAATTCAGCAGATTTGATCCATTGTACAAATGCACACATAGGGATAACAAAACTCAGCAATAAGTCATTAGAAGATGTCATGCATCCCAGATTTAAAGTATTTTATAGCACTGACAATTTCAGTTTATGTAACATTTCTAATATGGAATAAACTAACATTAACTGATTTAGAACACGCATTTGTATTTAATCATATATCCCTAGAGTGGCCATACAACGCTTGCAAAATGTGAGCATTTTCTATAAACAAATGCCAAATTACATCGACAGCGTATGGTCGGTAGTAGAAGCTTTAAGAAAAGAATATCATTTGTCCTATTTGCTGAAGCATTTCGCAGTGTAAATATCGCATGGAAATATATTCCGAATGAATATGATAAGAACTTAAGTAAAAAATATGGGCAAATGTTACTGAGTGATATTAGATGACATTGTAGATAATGCGGTATATTACATACATTATTTTTTAATGATCTTGTGAACTATTGTATAATATATGATTTTATAAATATTATGATACGAGAAATATTCGGATTTGTAGAAATATTTAAACACAAACAATAAAAATATACAAAGTTAACATGCCAAATGGTTTGATATTCATTGTCAGTATTTATTGATACACTTTAAATATAACCTATGATAACATACAATCGTACATTCACGCATCATATCTCATTAATCAACACTTTCCGATTAGAAAATCATAATATACAAAGAAGTGCATGTGCTGTTGCCGCTAGGCGTCCTCTTATTCATAATTTCTCAATATTAATTCCAAAGTTCTTAAAATAATATTCCCACCAAACTGATCTGGTGACCCATCGTACAACAATTTGTTTTATAAATATTGGGATAACGTGATATTCTGATTTACTTTTTAGCTAACATTTCGAAAAGTGTTTCAATTAATGTATTGTCCTTGCGAAACTGATCTTTTTGATGAACCGACCAACTTACATGATAAAACAGAAATATATATAATTCTTTTATAGTTCTAAAGTTAGTGGAATAAGATAGCCTGTTCATAAGGGAGCACACAAATTCACATTACACTATTTTTTATTAGTCTAAATTATTTTCTTTTTGTCTCAGAATAAAAAAGAGGGATTCAAACGTTGCCCCAAAGTTGTACATATTTTCAAATTATTTCACAGGCTTTTGAGCAGTCAAATTTAAGATGGAAAAATATGTCGAAATCCTTCATGGTTTATGATATAACCAACCTGTGATCACTATTTAATAATAATTCGATTTTAGGGGAAGTTCGTTTATTTGTTTTGTTAATCAATTAATATAGGTATCTACGTTTTCCGTGTTTACTGCCATAATGGCCTTATGAAAATCACATAATTGGTAAGTCGTTTTAAGTTAGTATGTATGTCCACATTTAAGCGAAATTTATTACAATTTCCCTAATTTAATGGTATTGCTTACAAGTAGGTAGAATATATTCTTGTAATATCTATGTTCATTCATTGATACTGTTTCACCGTTGTTAACTATTATTCTTTTAAAGTATTAACTTTCTTAAGTAATTAAGTGTTTTTATAAGTTAAATAAAATAATTCATAAGCTTTTGAATTATCAAAATATGTTAATCAGCTTTTAACCGTTTTTTAAACTTATTATCTTCTTTGAGGCATAAAAACGGTTTTACTATGGCACTCAATATTTGAACAAATATGGGATTTACTCTTCAGAAATAATGCATAAACCAAATTTGGAACAGTTAACATATCAATAATAAACATCCCTAGTTTCTGCTACTTACCATGAAAGTATGCTTTTTATAACTTAACACTAATTATCTTCAGGATAAACCAATTATGTATTTTGAACAGCTTTAAAAAATGGATTTATCCTGACTCGATATTCTAGATTTAATTGTCCAAAGAACTAATATCAAGTATTGTAAAAATATTGGAATTACTAGGTACTAATATTTCAGGTTTTGTTGAGTCAAAGTAGGTTTCTAGGATTCATTAAATCATTTACTGTGACAGTTCACATAAAGTGTTTCCATTTACATTAAGAAATGGGTTTAATAAGATGAAAAAATGCAGGTTTACTACAAAATTTTTGATACCTAATACGAAGATACAGGAAAGCATATGATAAAATATTATTGTTAAATATCTAGGGTACATTGCAGTTTACGGATTTAGACGATTTTTGACAAACGCACTAAGTCTACCTTATAGATGACCTCTAATTGAACAACTTTTACTTATAAAATTATCGATATAAACATACAGAAATGGAGATAAAAAATAAATTAGGTACTCACCGAGTGATTTTTTTCAGATCACATTTTTAATCATATCTTTTATACGCACCCTTGAAATGAAAATCGTAATAATTGATGTTTATATCACTTTATGACACAACAATTAAGTTTATTTACAACCATACCCGTAATGTTGGCATTTCTGACTTTTTAAAAGTTTGGAAGTGTGACTTTGTTCACGTTCACTTCCCGCCCTCTATTACTGCCCTCATTTACTTCCCGCCCTCTATTACTGCCCTCATTTCCCAACCTTAATGTCAATCACAAAACTGTCAACTCGATATGTCAAAACATTGTCGGATTTTTTATCACAAATAATTATTAATTGTACGGTTGTAAATAAAATTAATTCTTACATTAGAATTATTGAAAGCTTGAACCCATGTAGATAGACCGCCCTGCTATTGCTGATAGGATGATATACCTAGTGATTTCATGTCCTTTTCCATTTGAGCTAAGATATCCGGATTGCTACGGAAGGATAGTTTCCCTCAGTTCCAGTGGAGTGCAGTCTTTGAAGACTTTACTACTCAACTTCTTTTATAATCTATTCACCGAAAAAATTGACGTACATTTATTTGACGTTTACGCTAGAACATCACAAATATGATAATTCAATATGTCAAAACTTTCACCGGAATTTTTATTACAAATAAATATAATAATTATGGTTGTAAATAAAATAGTATACAAACCTCGGTGAAAAGTTTCATTCCTGCCTCGAGATAAAGTTACTACTTAACCCACCTCCACCTCGGTATGTAATATACTATTAATAAAAGAATCAGACCTCTCGGCGCGATAAAAACGAAATTGTCACACGCACAAAAAAAAAGACCATAAATCATATTCGGCGCAACTGGTAAACATCGTAGAGCGGTGAGTCATACACTTACGCATGGTACTGTATCGGAAGCGGAGACAAATGTCTATGGAATATTCTTTAAAACATCGAGAGAAGTATGGAATTTACAGGAATGCTCTAGTAATCTTCACATACGTATATAAGGCGGCATAATTCATTACGGGATTCATTCATTGCGGGCGGAGTAGTTCGGGATAAAGAAAGTCCTTACGTAGTGGTAGCGTAGAAATAAATATAGTAGTGCCGTTTTATATAAATAGTGTGATATAAATAAATACGGACAGAGATATAAATAATAGTAGTAGTAAATAAATACCTGTGATAATTAAATTGTAGTAGTTTAAGTGTGTTAAGTTAGTTTTATGTTTTTATATTGTTAAATAATTTTAAGTATATAAATATACAGACTGTTTTAAATAAATAATTGCACGAGTTGTTTATTGGAACCCGAAAACGTTACAATTGGTGTCAGTGTGGGATAAACAATATAAAAGTGCAAATAAATAAATAAATAAATAAATAAATAAATGGCTACCAAACGTTTGGAAGAATTAAAGGTCTCCGAGTTGAGGGCAGAATTGGAGGAAAGGGACGCAGATGCGTCTGGAAAAAAAACAATTCTCCAGGACCGGCTTCGTAACCTTTTGATAAATGAAGGTGAGGATCCCGAGAAATATTTGTTTCAAGTACAGCCTGATTTAAGCGTAATAGTGGAAGAAATTAAAAATGAAATTGCAAATCAATTCGAGACTGATAGGAAGACTCTAAAAGATGCAATTGCAAAACAATTCGAGACTGATATGAAGACTATAAAAGATGTTGTAAAACATTTCAAGACTCTAAATGATGAAATTGCAAATAATTCAAAAGCTTTGAAAGATGAAATTGCAAATAATTCAAAAGCTTTAAGAAATGAAATTGCAAGTAATTCGAAACAACTCGAGACGATTTTCAAGGAAGACATTCAAAAGAATTCATCGAATGGGAGGCAGGAATTTTCTGAGGCCATCGAAGCCATGGAAGAGAAAGTTGAGGAGCGCGTGTTCGGAATGGGGGACGAGTTTGGGGTTCAGCTTCAGTTGCCAGCGATGAACGACTGCGGTCCCCATGATATCTCAAGCGGAAGCCTGGAGATTGCCCGAACAGCGAAGGCAAAGGTAAAGCCTCCCACCTTCGATGGAAGGACGTCATGGATGACGTGCCGGAATCAATTCGAAGCCGCTGCAGGAGCAAATGGGTGGATGTCCCCCAAGAAAGATACTGGTCTGATTGTGTCATTAAGAGGACAGGTCAGTGATGTTCTACAGACCTTACTTCCAGAAGAGTGTGAAGACTACCTTAAATCAATCAAGCGTCTTAAGATGAAGTATGGGCATGCACACGTGGGACAGGTAGTCCGTCGGTTAGTGAATAAGGTGCAACCTAAGAGAAGGACGCTCCGATGTTGGAATTGGAAATGGAAAAGGAAATGGAGATGGAAATGGGCCATGCGCATAATAAATGCGCGAAGAAGCCCAAGAAAACCACAGCGGAGCAGCGCAAAATAAAACGGGTCGATGAGAAGAGGCAATCGTCGACTCAGTATCGTAGAGCCTCAAAATAAATAGCGCGAAGTGCATCTGTGCAACACCAAAACGCTGATGCTGTTGCAAGAAGACCACGTCCAGAAGACTGCAGGCATAGCAACCGCCTAGAAGAAAAATCGGCCAACACATTCAGAACAACCGTGGTTGACGATCAGTGACATCCTGACAATTTGCGGATCGGTCAAGAAGCTGATGAAGACCTTGGTTCATTGATGGTTTGGAAGGGAATTGGTCGCGGACCGGCTTGGCAAGAAGTGACTCCTCGTTCACAGGGACTGGAATCCTACTGGGCTCAATGGGACTCTCTGAAAGTAGAGGATGGATCTACTCAAGTGTGTTGTGGAGAACCCAAATGGAGAAGACTGCGTCAGTGGATCCTGCCGAAGGTTGAAGGATGTCCACGAGCGAGTACGCCATCACACTCAGGATGTCAGCGACAGGACGAAGAATCGTTACCACGTGCAGCCGAGAGAGGTGGTTACGGAGAAGGAGACCTTGTTTGGTTGTATGATCCTCAACGTCGCCGATGCCTGTCCCCAAAGCTCCAAGAATACTGGGAGGGACCATACGAAATACTAGAGCAAATAGATGACGTCGTTTATCGCATGAGACTAACACCCCATAGTGAGCCAGAGATGGTGTGTTTCAACCAATTGCCCCATACCATGGACGTGACAGCGGTGAAGTGGCGGATGTGTGACAAATTGCTGGAAAACCTCGAGAGCCAGCTAATGGGAATCCCTTGTCGATCTACGAGGACGTGCACACGAGCAGAGTGTGGGGAGGCTGGCAATTCCGAGGCTGGGCTGCGGATTAGACCGTTTGGTATGGAAAATCGCAGGAAACATGCTGGAGGTGGTGTTTCGGCGTGCTGGTATGGAAATGGTCGTGTGCGGCTGTCGGCCCAATCAGCCCGTTGTGCAGCCTGGGACGGTGGATTGCCATTGCCACAAGACGGCTGGGTGCACCCGTGGGTCCCGGTGTGGATTTCGTCATCCGCCAGCGACAAGAACATGGAAGAGTGTGTTTCGGGATGAAACGCAGTTTTTAAGATGGGGGCAATGTAACGAAATGTGTTTACATTAAATAAAAGAATCAGACCTCTCGGCGCGATAAAAACGAAATTGTCACACGCACAAAAAAAAAGACCATAAATCATATTCGGCGCAACTGGTAAACATCGTAGAGCGGTGAGTCATACACTTACGCATGGTACTGTATCGGAAGCGGAGACAAATGTCTATGGAATATTCTTCAAAACATCGAGAGAAGTATGGAATTTACAGGAATGCTCTAGTAATCTTCACATACTGCTATGGTTTTTTTATATACTAAGGATAAGTAAAATTAAATAAATTGATTTACTTCAAATTTATTTTTCTGTGGGGCAAATGTTTTGGTACACACTGTATATTGGTTTCTGTTTAAGGATTTGGGAGGTATAGTAGTCTTTTGGTAATCTGTGTATATTAATATTTATTTTGTTATTTGAATTTAAAAGAAAAGATGCCTGAAGATTATTTACGCTTTTCAACTTGATATCTTAATATTGTATACATGTGCGATGTTATTGAGACGTGGTAGGGGATGTGTGACTTTGACTTGTCCTGCCGTGTGTTATTGAAAGGACATTAAATTTTGGTTTCCCGTTAAATGCAGTTCTTTTATTAGATATTTGATGTTTGAATAAAATTTGTTATAGTTCATTTATATTTTACGGAGCCAAGATTTAATCAAGATTGTGAATTAGTTTTATTGCTGTTACACTAGTTAAGTATATATATTTTTAAGAAAGAGAATGCATTCTTTATAATAATAATAAGAGAAAATTTTAATATTGAAAAAGTAGACTCGTATCCGTCATTTTGTTTCCTGCACGTGTTTGAGAATATTTTATATTTATTTGAGAAGCTATTAAAGTAGATAATTTTCTTTATTGTATCAGTTTGCTACAATTTGATGTATTTTAATTATAGGTATTTAATTTATTTATTTTAAGTAATTATTATTTTGTATAAAATTTGTGATTTATTTTCAGTAATTAATTAGGTAAATTTTGTCGCGTTTGTCAGTACAAGTTTTTTTTATCCTATCTGGTCAATTAGTGGGTAGGATTTTTTCTTGAGAATTTGTTAATGAAAGTTTTTTTTTTTTGTTTTTTTTATAATAAATAATTATTTCTGATTTGTTTTTCACTTTTATTAAAGATTTTAGAAAAGATAATTAAAATATTTATTTCATTTTTTTGTCTTCAAGTAATTTGTGGTTTTTTTATACTGTTTCCTAAGATCACGATTCCTGACGTGAACATTGTACAGTCTCGCCGAGGGAACCTGAGAGAGAGAGAATTTTGTTTTATGAGCTAGATCGTGGCAACCCTATAATAATTGTACTAATATCATAGCACAATTAAATTGGCTGAACCAACGTGGGGCGGAAAAGCAATTATTTTGGCGGCAATCAACGTCTGGCAGAAAAGCAATTATTTTGGCGGCAATCAAAGTGTGACAGAAAAGCAATTAATTTGGCAGAAACAACGTGGTTTGAAAATGGAAGGAAGTGGAAATTTACAAGGCGCTCAACAAAATTTGGATGTGTTAAACAAAATGGAGGGAGAAAAGAAAATGGAATGGAGGCAACCAGCAGGGTATGAGTCTATCTTAAAGAAAAAAGAAGAAGGAGAAAATAAAATGTTGATGGAAATGATATTGAAAATGGGAGAAAGAATGGACAAGATGGAAGAAAGGATGCAAAGAAGTTTTGAGGTATTTATGGCAAAGTTTGGACAGGTGGATGGACAAATAAAGAAAATAGAAGAAAATAAACAAGATATTGAAGAATTAAAAATTAAAGTTGATGTAATGAAAGAAGAAATGTTAGAAAGAATGAATATTATTGAAGATAAATGCATAAAAGTGCTACAGAGAGATGTATTAAATGGAAAAGAAATGGAAAAGGTGGAAGAGAAGATAACAGCAATAAAAAATGAACAAATTCGTAGAAATGGTGAAATAATAAAATATATTCCGATGCCAGTAGCAGATGATGCTTTGCCTAAGTTTTATGGATCAACATCAATAAATCCGATGGGTTTTCTGAAGAATTTGAAGGTGTGTTTGGAGAATGTTCCAGGAGATGGTAGAAAGCTGCAGATGGTGAGAAATTGTTTGAAGGACGATGCTCTTATCTGGTGGGACATGATTTCTGACGAGGTGATGACGTTCGAGGATTTTGAAAAGAGATTCACACAGCAGTATTGGGGACAGATGGCACAAATGAGGGTGAGAAAAGATTTATTATTTGGTAATTTTAAGAAAGGAGGTTCAGATAATCGTGAGACATATATAATAAAAAAATATTCAATTTTAAAATATTTAACTCCTGCTATGCTAGAAATTGATTTGGTTACACAATTAGCATGTCATTTTGATTTTGAAGTAAGTCAGGCAGTGGCCATACAAAATATAAAGACCATTAGTCAATTTATAGAATTATTGAGGAGATTAGATGATGCTGAGTATGGAAATAGATTTCAAAGTTTTAATATGTTAAAATATGATAGAAATGGTATAAGATATAGAGAGCAAAGAAATTTTAATGATAGAGAAAGAAATTCACACAATTATAACATGACAAATAGATTTGTGAGACCACAGGTAGAAAATAAAAATGTAAATTGGAATAGAGAGAATGATAGAGCATGTCAATTAAGAGAGGAAAATAGAAATCGTAATTATATACAGAATGAAAGAGTAAATAAAAATTTTTCATATAATGGTACTAAAAAAGAAAATAGTAGAGAAAATGTAGAGAGAGAGGAAAAGGCAAAGTGTCAGGATTTTTAGATAGGCCAACCAAAGAGATAATTAGTATGAATGCAATGAGAGATAATGATTCAGATAGTTTAGATAATAAGATGTTGCCACATATAAAAGTTACTATGGGAGGAGTGAGAGTAAATTGTTTAGTTGATACGGGGAGTGAAATTTCAATCTTGGATGATCAAATAATAAAAAAATTAGAAAGTATGAATGCAGGTAAATATATACCTACAAGAAAAATTACAATTGTGTCTGCGACGAAAAAGATAATAGCAATGGTAAATAAAATTTATGTAGTTGAATTTATGATAAAAGATAATAAGTTTTTGGGAGAATTTATGTCAGTAAAAGGTTTACAAAGAGATGGTATTATTGGAATGGACCTGTTAGAGAAAATAAAGGCAGTAATAGACATTGAGAGAAAATGTATGGTGGTGGAGAATCAAGTAGTTTCTTGGTTTCAGCAGGATGAAGTAGATGAAGAAAATGAAAAGATTATAAATAATATGGAAATGGTATATGAAGTAAAAGAAGTTATAAATAGTATAAATGGTGAAAATTATGAAGAGGTTGAAGAGGTTAAAGAAATAGAGTCCAATAATATGTGTATCGAGGTGCCTGAAGATGTAGATTTGCTTGAAATTAATGTTGAAGAAAAATATAAAGAAAGTGTCAAAGATATGATAAAGAAGAATATTTCCTTAGTAGATAAATTTCCCTGTATTGCTAAAAATTATGTACATTCATTAGAAGTAGATGAGTCGAGACCATTTAAAATTAAAAATTATCCAATTCCCAAAAATATGCAAGAGAAGGTGAGAGAAGAAGTAAGAAAGATGTTGCGAGATGGTGTTATTGAGAGAGGTGTCACCAGGTATGTCAATCCGCTGGTGGTGGTTCAAAAGAAGTGTGGAGATATTCGCCTATCTTTGGATGTGAGAAGGTTGAATGATCGTACCAAGATGCAATTTGAGACTCCTGTAACTGTGGAAACGTTATTATCTAAGTGCAACGACGCTAGGATTTATACTAAGTTGGATCTAAAAAGTTCTTTTTGGTTGGTGCCTTTAGAAAGAAAAAGTAGAAAATATTGTGGTTTTATGGTAGATGGAGCTGTATACCAATTTAAAGTGGTACCATATGGACTAAGTAGCTCGTCTGCTGCTTTAATTAGAGCAATGCAACAAATTTTGGAACCTTATGAATCGTTTGTATCCCATTATATAGATGATATTTTAATATTTAGCAAGACAATTGAAGAACACATGGAACATTTAAGGAAGGTTATAGAGGTATTAGCAAATAATGGTTTAAAAATTAATATTAAGAAATGTGAGTTTTTTAAAAAGGAAATTAAATTCCTTGGATATAATTTAAGTTTAAAATATGTCAGTGTGGATGATTCTAGGCTGGAGGTTATAAAAAATTATCCTAGACCTAAGAATGTGAAAATGTTAAGAGGTTTTCTTGGTATTGTGGGTTATTATAAAAGATTTGTTCCATATTTGGAAAAATTATGTGCACCATTGTATGAATTATTAAGAAAGAATGAAAAATTTATTTGGTCTAAAGAAAGAATAGATGCTTTTGAAAAGGTTAAGAATGAATTTTATAATAGTTTGTTATTAGTACTGCCTGATTTTTCTAAAGAATTTTTATTAAGAGTTGATGCTAGTGATTCTGCTATAAGTGGAGTTTTAATTCAGTTAGATGATGAGGGAAATGAAGAGCCTATTTGTTTCATTTCAAGGCTATTAAAAAAATATGAATTAAGATATACAGTGGGAGAAAAAGAGTTACTTGCTGTAGTGCATACTATAAATAAATTACGTTTTTATTTGTTGGCTAAAAAATTTATTGTAGAATCAGATCATGCGGCGTTGACGTCACTTTTGTCAACGAGATTTTCAAATAATCGAATATATAGATGGTCATTGTTGTTATCAGAATATTCATTTCAAATTAGACATATCAGAGGTGTTCTAAATGTTACCGCTGATGCTTTAACAAGAATGTACAATATAAAAAGTAACTTCAATCATGTAGAGTTAAATGCTTATAATAGATATGCAGCTGAGGGAATGTTTGACTATGTTGAGATCCATCAGGTCCAGCAGGATGAATGTTTTGATCATATTAAAGAGGAATTGCGAAATGTGGGAAATTATAAAGATTATATTTTTCATGATGGGCTTATTAAAAAACAGATTCGTGATCAGTATATATTGGTTGTAAATGAAATGTATGCTCGTCAAGCAATGTCCATTATTCATAATGAACTGGGACATATTGGGACTAGGAAAGTTTGGTTAACTTTTAGAGAAGCTTTTTATGCTGTTAAGGATAGAAGTATTGCGAAAAGGATGGTAAGGAATTGTAATGAATGTTATTTTGGAAAGCATAAAAATCGTACATTGCAACATGATATAAAAAGTATAATAGTGAATAATAAATTGGATTTAGTAGCGATTGATTTCTTAGGAAATTTAATACCAGGAGATTATGGGTATAGAAATATATTTGTTATGGTGGATATTTTTACTAAATTTGTTAGGCTGTTTCCCACTACAAAATACAATTCTGAGATTGCACTTTTATGTATTAATAACTTCGTACAAAATCAAGGAAAAATGAGACGAATTTTAGCAGATAATGCTAGTTATTTTACTAATGATAGATTTATAAATGCTTTGAATGAACAAAATATTAATGTATGTTTTTCTTCGATACGCCATCCATGTGCCAATCCATGTGAGCGGTATATTCAAGAGGTAATCAAATTTTTGAGGATGAAAACCCATGAACACCATGTAGGCTGGGTCCAGTATGTCCAACAGATAGAAGATTCCATGAACAATTCGCCCAATACCCTTACTGAAGAGTGTCCAGCGACTTTGATGAATGGAATTACTCCTAGTCGGCCCTGGGATTTGCATGGAGAAGTTGTTCATAATCTAGAAGAGAGAAATAATTTGGTTCGAGGAAGACTACAAAGGCAAGGGGAGATGTATGTGCGCCGAGAAAATGAAAAAATCAAAGAAAGAACTAGGTTTAATATTGGAGATACAGTTATTGTTAGAAGATATAGGGTTGCCAGAAGAAATCAACAAAAGTGTGCTAAATTGGATCTTCCGTATTGTGGTCCGTATATTGTAACAAGAATATTTAATAACGTTACATATGAGCTCTATTCAATGGATGGACGCATTAAGAAGGGACGATATCACATTAGTATGCTTCATCCATACTTGAACAATCCTTAAGAAGATTGTGAGGTACTATAAAATTATATTCTGTGTGCGGAGAAGGGTTTTAATTTTTACATTATATTGTATTTGGAGAAAACATTAGAGATAGTAAGATGTTGTGTGCGGAAAATAAAAATTTCTGAAATCTTTGCTTTGCACAGATTTAATAAATTGTTATTTTGGAGATATGCTATGGTTTTTTTATATACTAAGGATAAGTAAAATTAAATAAATTGATTTACTTCAAATTTATTTTTCTGTGGGGCAAATGTTTTGGTACACACTGTATATTGGTTTCTGTTTAAGGATTTGGGAGGTATAGTAGTCTTTTGGTAATCTGTGTATATTAATATTTATTTTGTTATTTGAATTTAAAAGAAAAGATGCCTGAAGATTATTTACGCTTTTCAACTTGATATCTTAATATTGTATACATGTGCGATGTTATTGAGACGTGGTAGGGGATGTGTGACTTTGACTTGTCCTGCCGTGTGTTATTGAAAGGACATTAAATTTTGGTCTCCCGTTAAATGCAGTTCTTTTATTAGATATTTGATGTTTGAATAAAATTTGTTATAGTTCATTTATATTTTACGGAGCCAAGATTTAATCAAGATTGTGAATTAGTTTTATTGCTGTTACACTAGTTAAGTATATATATTTTTAAGAAAGAGAATGCATTCTTTATAATAATAATAAGAGAAAATTTTAATATTGAAAAAGTAGACTCGTATCCGTCATTTTGTTTCCTGCACGTGTTTGAGAATATTTTATATTTATTTGAGAAGCTATTAAAGTAGATAATTTTCTTTATTGTATCAGTTTGCTACAATTTGATGTATTTTAATTATAGGTATTTAATTTATTTATTTTAAGTAATTATTATTTTGTATAAAATTTGTGATTTATTTTCAGTAATTAATTAGGTAAATTTTGTCGCGTTTGTCAGTACAAGTTTTTTTTATCCTATCTGGTCAATTAGTGGGTAGGATTTTTTCTTGAGAATTTGTTAATGAAAGTTTTTTTTTTTTGTTTTTTTTATAATAAATAATTATTTCTGATTTGTTTTTCACTTTTATTAAAGATTTTAGAAAAGATAATTAAAATATTTATTTCATTTTTTTGTCTTCAAGTAATTTGTGGTTTTTTTATACTGTTTCCTAAGATCACGATTCCTGACGTGAACATTGTACAGTCTCGCCGAGGGAACCTGAGAGAGAGAGAATTTTGTTTTATGAGCTAGATCGTGGCAACCCTATAATAATTGTACTAATATCATAGCAATACGTATATAAGGCGGCATAATTCATTACGGGATTCATTCATTGCGGGCGGAGTAGTTCGGGATAAAGAAAGTCCTTACGTAGTGGTAGCGTAGAAATAAATATAGTAGTGCCGTTTTATATAAATAGTGTGATATAAATAAATACGGACACAGTTATAAATAATAGTAGTAGTAAATAAATACCTGTGATAATTAAATTGTAGTAGTTTAAGTGTGTTAAGTTAGTTTTATGTTTTTATATTGTTAAATAATTTTAAGTATATAAATATACAGACTGTTTTAAATAAATAATTGCACGAGTTGTTTATTGGAACCCGAAAACGTTACAATATGTTTTTTATTACTTTCCTGCGATTTTAATAATGTAAGCAAACGAGTCTCCCATCCTCACCTTCCGCTCAGCGCGTGGGTTGAGGCCTGAACCCGTAAACTGCAATTATTCCAATTTATTTTTATAAAATTGCATGTTAGACAACATAGATAACGTAACCTAAATCTATAAATTTATTTGAATATCTATCTGTTGACTACTACTTATCGTACAATATACTACACTACTATATTAGTATTGAAAACTATATTGGATAAGTCACAAATAAATACAGTTAGAGCTCTAAATATCCACCATTAAGGAAATATTAAACTAAATAGAAACAGATTTGGTTTCATTTCCAGTCACTACCAACATTCGGAGTCATATTATTTGAGACTGTTTATTCAAATAATTTTTGCCCTGAACATAAAGATTTTCCATTAATTTCAGGTATTAGGTGAAATTTCAATTTGACATAGGGAAAGAAAAATAATATATTTAAATAAAATACGATAATTGCATGAAAAATTGCAATAAAATAAATATTTACAGTAGCTATTTATGCTGTTTCTCATTACATTGCAGCAGCATCTGATTCCAGAATCTAATAAATTATTTTTGTAAATTTTTATTTTAATATTAATAACGCACATAATACACGATCGAGTAGTCGTCACTTGACAAATTTCTTTTATTAATGCTTTTTAATCAAGATTCTATACAATGATAGAATGAAATTTCTATCGACAATATTTTATAAACATATTTATATAAGTGAAAACAAAACCCACAACGACGAAAGACATATTTCTTGTCGGTTATTTCCTCACACCAACTTGAATATTCTCAAATAAATCTTATAAGTACATATACTAAGAAAACAAATATGTCTTCGAACAGTTTTTTGTCTCTACCATTTCTCTAGTTCCAAATATATTTATCTAGATCAGAAAAACTCTTTTATCGCTATTCAAGAAAATTATATCGTTTTCCCGAGTGCAGCAAGAAAATTTTAGCTGACTTGCTACTACTAAATTATAATATATAATAAATCTTTTTCATTGGCACACAGGGTATTATAGAACAGCTTTTGGTGTTAAATTTCAAATTTTACTATTTTATGCCATAGTTAGACTATATTTATATATTTTTCGATTTAGTAATATTATCAATGAAAAGTAATTTTAGTTATTCGAGGAGTTTTTCCCCTAAATTTCCTTTTTAATTAGCAATTTTCTATAACTATATTTTGTATTTCCAAGATTTTTTTGAATTGTTTTAATAAAAATTAAATTCCGCATGCCTAACTAGAATTATAACACCACTAGCGTACGAAATCAATAAATTATTATTATTATCATCATATTTTAATTACAATCTCAAACAAGTTGAATTAATATATTTGCATATAACTGCTATTAATGCACTGTTTATTTTTACGATTTATTTATCGGTATATCCAGACTCTATGCTCTTGAAGAAAATTTTCATAATTTAATTATATTTGGCAGATACGCTTCTTCTATGCAAGCAAAGAAACAAAGAAAGAAAAAGAATTAATAATGTTTGCAATTTAAACAATTTTACTAAAAACAAGCATTTAAAATAAATAAATTATGATTTCATATATTGATAGATACATGTTCACAACAAAATTTCGTCTTAAACTAGTGGAAGTTCAAAATACAAACACACAAACTGATAGCTAGTCTAGATAATTCATATTCAATAGTAAACAATCATAAAGAACACATATTCAGACTAAGCTGTCTACGTAATAGGGATAATAAAATAATAATATAAAGTAGTTCTGACATAGTATATGTGTATTCTTTTATAAACACGTGTAGACCTTTCTAAAAATATATAACGATCTAAATGCGTCTCTTCGAATTAATGTATAGTCCACAAATAACAGTTGTAATGTCCTAATACACTTAGAATGCAAGAAAAATCACATACAAAACTCAAATTGTTAGGTATATGTTTTATAAATAAATAAAGTCTATAAGGAACTCAAGCGGTATCTATTTAATGTGACAGTATAGTAAGTAGACGTTCTTGGCACCAACAACAAGAGCTTTTCTAGAGCTAGAGACAATATATAAGAAAATAGAATATAATTAACACTAAAAAACAAATTGCAGACCTTACAAGGAACGGGGGGGCCGCCTGATGAAGAAAATGTACTTTAAATATATCTAAAATTTGTTCTCTGTAAATTCTGTATTCTATATCATGATTATAGTAATTTGTATTCCATGTTATGGCCACATATTCCAACCTTGAGTTTGATAGTGGCGTTATGTAGAAAGTGAAGATAGTTGGAGGTATATAAGTAATACCATATATGAAGATGATAATCAGGAAATATATGTTAATGACGCCATGACTGATATCCAACATGAGATAAGAAATGGTTCGGGCAAAAAGTCATTTTTACAGGAGTGCTTTAAAAATCAGTCACACTTTCTTCCTTTCTATAGCCTTACAGTTCGATTTATCGGGTCTTAGCCTGCTCTAATAATAGTCTCCGCTCGTTTCTATTGCCGACAACGTATCTCTTGCCTTGTAGCCCAAGGAAACTTAACGTGTCCTCCGCAAAGCCTTCTTCCCTTCTCTGCTCTGGTCTGCCCACCTATCACAGCCCTTTTTCTTGTGTTGCATTTTATCCTCTTTCAGGTTGTAAATCGCCTGTCTCCCAATCCCTAACTTGTGCGAGGAATTTTCTTGAGGAGTCTCCTTCCCGCAGAAGTCTTCGAGTTTTAAACCGCTGGAGTTTCGCTTTCAACCCAGAACATTCTGTTCCTGAATTTGTTGCCAGAGCAGAACGATGTTGCTTGAGATATACGAATCATCTGTTGGGACATGTTAATCGACATTAACATGTCTCTAGGGCTAATACCAACCTTTTCTTAACCGTCATCCTTAACTCGGGCTCGGGACCGGTATATAGATACATAAAATGAGTAAATTGCACGTTTTATAAGGACTTTCTAGATATTTCACACACAAGTAAGTCGTAATATAATACCTAGATTCCTACTCTCAAAAATTATGAATTATAGTTGTCTTTGACTAGTAGAATATAAGTTGTTAAGGATTCGATTAAAATTATTTATTAACAAGGGAAACAAAATGTAATTTCAAGGATCATTTATGAATTCTCGAATTATATATCTACATACATATACCGTGTGGCCGCCGTTCATAGCGCGATGCATGTATTAGTAACTACTGGTCGACTATAAATGGGCGTGCCAACTTGAATTGCCACACCGACAGCAGGCGTATAAGTTATACGTATAAATGTATTCGTAGGCAAATCAAGTGAAAAGCAGTGTAATAGGTATTGCGTTTCCGTTGTTAGTAATTATTTGTAGTTGTTTGAAGCATCAGATAATCACTGATAATATGTCAGTGAAGTAACTCATCACAGCTTCATAAACAACATAAAAGAGCAAAAATAAATAATAAATAACTCCTAGACTTTAAAATAAAAAAAACTTCTTAACTAAAATAATATTTTTCAACAAATATAATCTAAAAACTCAAGTATAATAAAATACTGAAACATAAAATATTTACTTGTTAAAACAGAATTGTAATTCAACATTGCAATTAACCTGTAATTAGCTAAAAAAATGTTATTCTTAAGCAATAATAAAACTCGAACTGACGCCCATATGTGGAAGCGACACGGCGAATGCGACTGCCCGACTACACCGTATAAATGTGGATTTTTTGGACAAATACGAGTGCATGATAGGCATATGCGAAATACTAGCACTGTTGTAATCCAGTATAACACTGCGTCTACTTGTTTACCGTTCTAATACACAGACATCTCTATCTGTTTCGCTTACTCTACAGGTATCGCTATAATGCAGACGCACGCGGTCTTATGGTATATCCTTCAATATATTTTTTAAATAAAACTCAATGTAATAAGATCCACCAACATCTGGGCAAATTTAAAGAAAATACATATGGGTACTCTTTTAGAAAAATATCATATAGCTATAACTGATTATCCGGTATTAGGGAAGAGTAACCGAATACATATGGCATCATTGTAATACGAATTTAATTACCTTGACGAGTTTGGGCGACTTTTGTCATAATTTATCATCATTAAAAAGAATCCATCTGTTTCACATGAGATATTTCAATAAATACACAAAATATGTCAAGAAGGTCTATTTTTCATTCTAAAGTATGTACTACATGATTTTTGTTGGAACAACTTCGACTAATGTAGTCGGTGTTGTAATTCAGGTTGTTCAATGGTATCTATATCAAGTGGTTTGGATATACAGCGTGTCCCAGTATTGATGTTACAAGAGGTGTGCGGAACTAAAAATCTTTGAATCTCAATTTAATCTTTTGTAAGTAAGCGCTGGTTGGTTTGAAACTTATTTTTAGTATAGTTTCGAGTTTGTGAAATCACGTAGGCCTTGACAGTTGAGCAAGATGTATTTCCGTTTCAGGTAAAGTACCTTCCTCGTTCACAGTATTCTAAAATATTACTAAGAAAAGTTGTTCAGAATGACAAACTATGGCCCTATACAAAATTTCAGGAAGATCTACATATTTTGATTAAATCGTTATTTTTTAGATTCAACAAAATAAAATTATATTTATTCACAAATTAAGTGTACAAAATGTAATAATAGTATTACTCTACAATCAATCTTACTATTATTACATTTTGTACACTTAATTTGTGAATAAATATAATTTTATTTTGTTGAATCTAAAAAATAACGATTTAATCAAAGTATGTAGATCTTCCTGAAATTTTGTATAGGGCCATAGTTTGTCATTCTGAACAACTATTCTTGGTAATATTTTAGCATACTGCGAATGAAAAAAGTACTTTACCTGAAACGGAAGTAGATATTGCTCAACTGTCAAGGCTTACGTCATTTCACAAACTCGAAACTATACTAAAAATAAGTTTCAAACCAAGCAGGGCGGTATTGATTTATTTTACGGAAATGTACTTATACTTCCTTTCTAGAGAGATTACCTGTTAACAATAAAATACTGAATACAACTGAAGTAAATATAGATTCGTTTGAACTCGCCTATATTGTAGTCAAAATTTAATTATGGATTAAGAAAATGTATGTTAATTCGATAAAACTTTTTCCAAAAATTACGTTTTCCATTAATCATATTTCTTAATGATTTATACCACACCTATGAAATATGCAAGATAATGATCGTTTATTGTAATCGATTAGGATGAGCGCTCTGTGCTATTAATTTTATTAATTACATGAAAACGTACAACTGCCGTATTATTTTTATCGTAATATTGTGTAATACTGCATCATCCATCAACGAATTACTACAACAGTGAAAAATTTATTGCCTGTATTTATGTCGTCAAATCTGTGTATATACTTTACTTATTATATATGCTTAATAATATATCTGTAGACATTTCATTACATATTCTTATCTGTACTATTATAGTACGACTCCACCGTGGCGCAAGCGCTGTAGCCGACGTATTCGCATTAACAAAACCATGTGAACTCATTAATTGATGTAACCGTGAGAAATAATTAGCAGTTTTTTTCCTGATAGTGTCTCTGATATGTAGATAGCGTCACCTATTAAGGAAATAATGAAGTTAACAACCAAAATATGTACTTATATATATGAACATGCACATACAGGTTGATACAGAATTATTGATATACAAAAATGAAACTTTGAACAATATAAGAATTTTTATTTTTCAATGTAATCTCCCCTAACTTCTATACATTTATTACAACGATTAATTAAAAATTCGATACCCCTGAAGTTTTTCCGTCAAAATGTTCTATAACAGCTGCTTGCAACTCACTGTCGTCCTTAAAACTACGTCCCTAAGGTATTTTTTTTTTAAATTGGAAAACAAAAAAAATCACAAGAAGCCATATCCGGACTATACGGTGGATGTTCCAATTCTTGAAAGCCGCATTCGCGGATGGCAGCTTGTGAAATGGCGGCAGTATGGACGGGAGCATTGTCGTGCAATAATCGCACACCTTTTGTCAATTTTCTACGACGTTTTGCACGAATACTGTCCCTTAATTTATACAATAAAGACGCATAATATGTGCTGTTCACACTTGTATTGCGCTCTTTAAAGTCAATTAGCAAAATACCCTCACAATCCCAAAATATTGTGGCCATCACCTTTTCCGTTGATTGACCTACTTTCGCCTTTCTGGGACGAGGTTCATTAGGTCGCCTCCATTCCATGGACTCCCTCTTCGATAGAGGATCGTAAAACAGAACCATTGTTTCATCCCCTGTGACAATGGACTCCAAAATCGGTTTTGGGTCGTCTCCACACATGTTTGAAAACGACTGCGCACATTCGACTCGACGTTCACGTTGGAGAGCAGAAAGAAGTAGCGATACCCATATAGCACTAATTTTATTCATACCCAAATGGACATGGAGAAGTCGGCGAACACTTGTTTCGGAAATGTTTGTTATCACTGCAAATTCCTTCACTTTCAATCAGCGATCTTATAGCACTTAATGTTCAATAATTGAAATTTGTTGAGGCGTTATCACTTCAATTGGTCGACCCGACCGATCAGCGTCTTCCAGGGATTCTTGTCCCAAACCGAAACATTTTGCCCACTTTTTTACAGTTGAATACGAAGGAGATGAATCACCGTAAACGCCGTCTAAACGTTGTTTAATGTGATAAGGTGTATGCCCTTCTATTGTTAAAAATTTAATGACCGCGCGGTACTCAATTTTCGTTACTTCAGACATTGTCATGCGCTAGTCACGTTGGTTGGCTGGTTACTAAAAACTGGGCTTCGATTCGTCATATTTATAGCGTACACCTCGCGTATGTGCATGCATGACGTGACGAAGTTTGAACACGTTTGAACCTGTATAAGTCTGTCAGGCCGAGAATTTATGGCGCCTACCTCGTATCTTTGAACATTTAATAATATATTTTTCAACAGCAACTATATTTTTCCATGCTGGCATGATTTTTACATCGTCATCGATAATATTTTAAATTTTTCTAAATATCTTCTAAAATATCAAAGATAGGTATAGGACATACTTAAAAAAAGTGGCTATTAATTCTGTAAAAAGATATTGAGCGTTTCATTTAAAATAAATACGTTTTTTGTGTTTAAAGTTTCTTCATTATGCAACACCTTCGCAAACACTCACTATAAATTAAAGCAGGTTCTGCATATAAGTATCACTAGGCACACCTTGTCTGTATGTCTTACCAAATATTGTGTGTTCTATCATGGCAGTCTTGAATTATAGGCAATTAAAAAATGAGGTGTGGCCACCAGGCTATACGTGTGTGCGTTTCAAATTATACAAAACTTGTTCTAAATTAAGATTTAAATACTTTTATCTTCTGAAAAAATAAAAAAAATCCTACAGTACTATTTCTATTCTCTTAATAAATCTCTATAGAATGCATACTTGGCGAAATATTCGAAAGAAAGTGCTCCCCGCTAAGAGTAAAGGTGTTACTTCCGGTCCGAATTTTGGAATTTCTTTTATACAAAAAATATTTCAAATGTAGCTCTAAATATATTTGTGCTCTTGATAAATATATATAGAATGCATAATTTACGAGATATTTGCAAAAATCTCTACTCGATAAGAGTAAAAGTGTAACTTCCGATCCAGTTTTGACATTTTTTTTATACAAAAGATATTGAAAATTAAGTTCTAAATACTTTTATACTCGTAATGTACCCGTCGCAAAAACATGACTTGCGAAATATTTGCAAAAAACTGATTTTCGATAATAGTAAAAGATCTACTTCCGTTAGGAATTTCAAAAAACTTTCATAATAAAATTTTTCTCAAATTTAATTCTGAGTACATATGAATTCTTTATAAGTTTGTTTAAACTTAGTGGTTGACGAAATATTGGCACAATTCGATTTTTTCACAAGTAAACCACTACTACCGATTTTACTAAAAATCTAATCAGATCCCAAGAGGGAGATTATCCTCGTAAGTATAAAATTTGGAGTTGAGAGCTATATCCGTTTGACCGCTATCGTGGTCACACATACACTGACAGACAGACAGACTATTTTAAAAACCACATTTTCGGAATCACGAGACTTCAAAACGTGGATATCTGCAAAAATCTCGAAGTCGAAAATTTTAATCATCACTATACTTCCTTATAATACGTATAAGAAAATAAAATGCATCTTGTCAATGATTTGTGGATCAACCTGTATAAGCGTATATATGTTTAAATTGTGAAGCAACCGTATTAAGTAAAGTACGCGAATTTTTAATTATATTAAGCATTAAAGAATAAATTAACTTTGTCAGATCGTTGATTCACCCTGTACAATGCCATCCTTGCATGGCGTTAAATGATCCTGTGCATTATATTATGAAATTAGTTACTGTCGGCATAAAATTGATGATTATTTTCAGACAGAAGCTATGAATGGCAGTTTGGCATCCTATTTTTGTTATTAGTTTACTATAATTTTTAGTAAGCCACTAACATTTTTGATTAATTTTATACCTTTCTTTAATATGTTGGCTACGAATAATTTGACATGACGGCTTATTGACAAATATAGTACCTGATAACAAACAGAAAAAAAGAACGCCTTTTGCAGCTTCTGTTAGAGGATTCCACAATATATTGAGAACAAAAACCAATTTCACTACGTGGGTAGACAATTCAGACCTATGCGTTAAATGACCCACGAGTGACAAAACAGAAAAATGATGACGTGGAAATACGTAATTAAAAAATGAGGTGTGGCCACCACACGAGTTTCTTATACGTATGAGCGTTTCAAAATATACAATTTTAAAAAATTTTGTATACAAAACTTATTCAAAATCCTATTCTAAGTATTTTCATTCTCTTAATAAATCGCTATAGAATGCATACTTTGCAAGATATTCGAAAAAAAGTGCTACTCGCTAAGAGTAAAAGTGCCACTTCCGGTCCGAATTTTCAAATTTCATGAATACAAAAAATATTGCAAATTCAACTCTAAATACTTTTGTACTCTTAATAAATAAATATAGAATGCATAATTTACGACATATCTGCAAAAAATTGCTATTCGGTAAGAGTAAAAGTGGTACTTCCGGTCCGAATTTTGAAATTTTTTTTATACAAGAGATATTTAAAATTATAATTTAAATACTTTTATACTCGTACTGTACCTGCCTAGAAAGCATGACTTGCGAGATATTCGCAAAAAACTGATTTTCGATAAGAATAAAAGACCTACTTCCGGTTGGAATCTCGAAACACTTTTTTAAGATAATTTGTCTCAAATTTAATTTTGAGTACATTTCAATTTTTTATAAATTTGTTTAAACTTAGTAATTGACGAAATATTGGCAAAATTCGAATTTTTCACTGAAGTAAAGTACTACTTCGGTATCTACAGCGGTTTGACCGCTATCGTGGTCACACACAGACAGACAGACACAGACAGACAGACACAGACACAGAGAGAGAGAGAGAGAGAGAGAGAGAGAGAGAGAGAGAGAGAGAGAGAGAGAGAGAGGGGGAGGGAGAGAGAGAGAGGGAGAGAGAGAGAGGGAGAGAGAGAGAGGGAGAGAGAGAGAGAGACATTTTTTAAAAACCACTTTTTTGGTATCAGGGGACTTCAAAACGTGAACATCTGCAAAAATCTCGAGGTCGAAAATTTTCGTCATCACAATACTTCCTTATACTACGTATAAGAAAGTAAAAATAATTATTTAAAATTTCTAGGTGTAGTACAACGCAGACCTGTGCTTCGTTGCCTCCTCTCTGAGTGTTGGTATTGCTGTGATTAGACGGGGACGTTGACGTTATGCGTATTGGTATGTTATGGACAATAAAGTTCCAAGTAATTGACATAAAACTGCTTGTAGATATTTATGCGTGAAATATTATTATTGTTGTACGTTATTATTTTAAATATAAATATTCAATGTCACGGGCAAAGTAATAAACTATCTGTCTATTTTTATATACCTATTTTGGAGCTTATTCCTACGCCATGGAAAGATAAATTAATCTAACCGGAGACTTACGATGTCGTAAGGCGTTACAGGCGTTACAAAATCAGAGCGAAAATCCCCACGTATTATTTAATATCTTTCTACATTCGTTATGATTAATACGATAAAATGATTGTTCTAACAATGACAATAATACTACTTAATAGTAACACTTACTTTATCTGTCTATAAAAATGTGGAAATTACGTCAAACTTTCGGTATATTTGCAATAACATAAATGAGCGTAACTACGTTAAATTAGCATTAATTATTTTGTACATTGAAATATTTACATTTTTCCCGTAAGCGCGGCGGAATTATACCTGACATTATCAAAATTCGTGTTTCGTACATTTGTCGATTTGGGTTATTGAGGATCTCATTGTTGCGACTACTCCTTAGTAATTTATCCGGTGTTACTAACATACTCAACATATAAATTGATACCAGAAGGTCCAAATAAAGAAATTTACATTTGAGGTAGAAAAATAGAAGGCTATTTATGAAATACAGTAAAGAGGTTATAATAATCTACTACAGGCTGGCATGCGATCAGTGAGGATAACAAACGTTGACACGGATATTTTAAAATATCGGAAATTGTTTCCGTCATAGATAAATTTAAATTGTCTGTGTTCTGAAGCGTCTGTTTTCTTTTTCTTAAATTCATTTAATTATTGTAACGTTATGTAGTAATATTGTAAGTATAACAATTAAGCAGCATAAACAGTCAATTAAACGTACTTCATAGATTGGTATATTTTGCATAAATAGCTTTACAAAAATGCAACGTTTTGAACGCCGCGTTTTTAATAACACGTATAGCTAAAAGGCGTTGGCGATGGGTTTGTCCGTTAAAAATGCTACGTAAAATACCATCAAATAACAATGATATTGTCTCTGTTGGTGCTTGCTGTTGTTTAAGTTGAACTAGTGAATAGTAACAGGATGTTTTGGATTACTTCGTATTATGTTTAATGCCGTATAGGTATAAAGCTTATTCCTTCAAAAATATCATTATGAAGACTGGGGTTGAAAACTAAAGAGACTTAATCTATATGGAGCAATTTCAATGTAATATATTTTAAATAAATTAAAGCTTCTGTACATTGATTATCTAAAAGAATACTTCCACAGTACAGTAAAAAGGGTAGTAATTTAACTCCCTGAAAAATCCTGTTTCTATATCTCCTCCGTAAAATACATGCCTGTTGGCTTGTGAGCTGTAGTCCAGTTGGTCCAGTTCTCTGATTCAGTTATAGCTCACAGAGCGAGAGTTAGCCAGTGGGACAAATCTTCGGTGCGGAAAGTATGGAGAGAAAATATTCGGAAAAAAAATGATAACATTTGTTCATCATCACATACATTAGCCGGACAAAGGAGTAAATACAGATAAGAAGTTGTAATATACTGAAAAGATATACATATACCGATAGGTCCAGCTCGGAACGGGCCATAGTCAGCAATGAGTGGCAACACCGAAACCCCCACCGAAACCCCTCTACCCGCAGCAGCAGCACATTGCAGTTAAGAATTTAGTAAGACTTAAACCGCGCAAGGATATAGTCGTTTGCATATTCGTTCTGTATACGTAATTTGCCCATTTGTTTCAGACATAATAAGGTCCAATTTATTATTATTATTGTATTCTTAGCTGCTACGGAAAAGTAATTTTAAGTAATAAAAAAACAATAACGTTTTCTAAAAGATAAAAGTAAAAAAATCAATAATTCTACAAAATAAATTCAAATTTTAAGAAAGTCACTCAAAATAGGAGCACGCGGAGTGGTATCGTACACACGTTGCCTCATAGCACGTTCCATACGCATATTGTTGCCTATGTATGGCCCGTCGCGGGCTGGACCTATCGGTATAGGAAACATACTGCACTTCGTTGTGTAATGCTTGACAATCTTTTCTAGATGCTTGTGCTTATCGTAATATTATAAGAGTCCACTGCGCACCTTGTGACAGGGGCATCTCACCGGCCAACTCTGGCTCTGTGAACTGTACACGAGTGTTTGTTTACACTTGTATATTCACTTCTCCTCTGTTCGTTAACTCATGAGCATTCGTTCTACAAAAATAAAACTTGGTACACGAACATCAAAGGGGCCGCCGATGAGTGAGCCTACACCTCAATTACTAATATTGTGATACTATTATTGTTGGTTCTAGTTTATACTAAAACCCAAGAATAACGGTCAATGAAAAGCGACAGCAAAATCGGATTTCTTCATGTTTTGCATCGCACTTTTTCCTCGCCAAATTTGAGTGATAAACATCCAAATACACCACAACCAAGGACAGAAGATAACAGACTGACCAGGTCTGCGTAGCATTGGTGGCAATGACGACTAAAGAACCAAGTTCGCTCCGCCCAATCAATTAACAGGGTTGTTCTCTTCTAAACGTCATAAAATAGAGACATTTAAATTTGGACACACAGGCTCAAACGAGTATAACTTCATTTGCTATAGTGGAACATACCGATTTTTTATATATACGAGGTAGGCGCCATAAATTCTCGGCCTGATATACAAAAAAGAAACTTGGAACAATATAATAATTTTTATTTTTCAATGTAATCTCCCCTAACTTCTATACATTTATTACAACGAATATTTAATAATTCGATACCCTTGTAAAAATTATCTGAAGTTTTTCCGTCAAAATGTTCTATAACAGCTGCTTGCAACTCACTGTCGTCCTTAAAACTACGTCCCCTAAGGTCTTTTTTTTTTAAATTAGAAAACAAACAAAAATCACAAGGAGCCATATCCGGCTTATACGGTGGATGTTCCAATTTTTGAAAGCCGCATTCGCGGATGGCAGCTTGTGAAATGGCGGCAGTGTGGACGGGAGCATTGTCGTGCAATAATCGCACACCTTTTGTCAATTTTTCACGGCGTTTTTCACGAATACTGTCCCTTAATGTATGCAATAAAGACACATAATACACACTTGTATTGCGCTCTTTAAAGTCAATTATCAAAATGCTCTCACAATCTATTCTGGGATTGTGGCCATCACGTTTTTCGTTGATTGAACGACTTTCGCCTTTCTGGGACGAGGTTCATCAGGTCGCCACCATTCCATGGACTCCCTTTTCGATAGAGGATCGTAAAACAGAACCACTGTTTTATCCCCTGTGCCAATGGACTACAAAATCGGTTTTGGGTTGTCTCCACACATGTTTAAAAACGACTGCGCACATTCGACTCGACGTTCACGTTGGAGAGCAGAAAGAAGCCGCGGTACCCATCTAGCACTAATTTTATTCATACCCAAATGGTCATGGAGAATTCGGCGAACACTTGTTTCGGAAGTGTCTGTTATCACTGCTAATTCATTCACTTTCAAACGGCGATATTCTAGAACTAAATGTTCAATAATTTAAATTTGTTGAGGCGTTATCACTTTAATTGGTCGACCCGACCGATCAGCATCTTCCAGAGATTCTTGTCCCAAACGGAAACATTTTGCCCACTTTTTTACAGTTGAATACGAAGGAAATGAATCACCGTAAACACCGTCTAAACGTTGTTTGTGTATGCCCTTCTATTGTTAAAAATTTAATGACCGTGCGGTACTCAATTTTCGTTACTTCAGACATTTTCGTGCGCTAGTCACGTTGGTTGGCTGGTTACTAAAAACTACTAGACTTCGAACCGTCATATTTATAGTGTATACCTCGCGTATGTGCATGCATGACGTGACGGAGTTTGAACACGTTTGAACCTGTATACGCCTGTCAGGCGCCTACCTCGTACATTCACAATAAGTTAAGCAAATACGAATTTTTTATTTTAACACTGATAATAATTAATAAAACTGCAGTATTTTCGCAATAGGCACTATACATTATTTGAAATCAAATCTTTACTTATAGCTTTGAATACCATAAAAAAATAAACGTTAGTGTTCAGTGTTTCGACAGTAGTTTTACGCGTTTTATTTGCAAACTTTCTTTTTCGTACTGTACACAAAATATATCGCCTAACTAAAGTAATTTTATTCTTCAAGGGCCAGTCGTATTGTGTCAAATTTTACTAATCACCTGAATTTCCAAACTATTTATCATGTATATTTGCCATAGTTTCGAAGATTATATTATTGTTTAGGTAACTACAGAACAACAAACAAAATCGCAAGTAAGATTACGGGCGTGGTTATAATTATAATTATATCTATACAGAGAAACTTATCCACAACTTACAATTGTCGTATTATGGGTGTACGAGCCTTATCGTTATCTTATCTAGACCTAATTGTATATCAGTACAGTATTATTCTATTTTCAATAAAATATATTTAGATAATATCTCAAATTTATACAACACATCAATTTCTCCTAAATCTCTTTTAATTATTTCATACTGACTCATTTTCAGCAACACCTTATATGGATACAGTTTTTTTTTTCTATAATTAATATTGTATAATAACCAGGGCGCGGACATGACCGAGTTAAATTACGACGAAGTTACAACAGAGCAAAGAAATAATGTAAACAACACACGCTTACTGAATAGCACTAATTCATATGGTGAACTGCAACATCTGTTTACGCCCGAGAAGTGCTCGAGAATGCGAGCAAAAAATGGCTATAAAATAAAGAATTTATGAGTAAAATTCTTTCTACATTGGCGCAGGTAGCCTGAGGGGTTTTCAAAATTTATTATATTTACCTTATATTTCGCAAGAGAAATAATGTAAATATCTGAATAATAATAATAATAATAACAGAATATAGAAGAAATACTTATTGTTATTTAGTTTCGATAACATATAATACGCGTACATTTTTAGTTATCATTTATTTAGATCTAGAACGTTGTTTATGTTCCTTTTTCAAATATGACAATAAATTGCCAGTGATGCCGAAATTTATTACAAAGTCTGTAAAATATCGTTACAGAATGCCAAAATATCGCACGTTCTCACATAGCTTTGCTAAAACATACACATAAATAGTTTTTATCGCCAACCGTCAGTAAAGCGATGCGTTACCATAGCGTTTTACGGAGGTAAACAAACACTTTATCGTACTGTACAATAATAGTTATTTACGAACCAAGTGCGTGAAATCATATTTCGCGAATGAGTGACCAGTTTAAAGCGCGAGCCGAAAGGCGAGCGCTTTATGGACACGAATTCGCAAAATGTTTCACGCACGAAGTTTGTACAATATTTTTTGTACGAGAACTATAATAATAATACATATTGTTAAATACGTTATCGTTTATGACACACTACTAATCTCTTGATATTAATTAAAAAAAATTGAATTGGCAGTATTGATTATTTGAAGTGACATTTAATTTAAAATTATCAAATTCAAAAAATTCTATTTCATTTCCTTTTATTTTCATAGAAAAACAACGAACTGGGTAGCATATTATTAAGGTTAGGAATTTATGATTTTAAAATGTCACTAAATTAATCAAGTTCTAGGAAGTACCAACTTTACTTTTACGCACTCGTGTTTAAAGTGACTTTTTACGCACGCAAATCGAATTGTGAAATGACAGGTTTTGATAAGCGAGTACAAAAAGTACTTTACCTGCCGCTAATATCTGTCAGTGTAGCCATGACAGATGACTTTAAACATAAATCGTTTGTCACTGTCATAAACTGTCAAAAGTTATTATATCTTTATTTCTTAAATTAACTATTTTCGCGGTTGGCGATAAAGTTTTGTATGCACCACGTCAGTAAAGTACCTTTATCGAACTCGTCTTTTACTCGCCGCGCTCGCTTCACTCGCTTGGCTCGTAAATCAGACTCGTTTGATAAAGTATCACTTTACTGACTTGGTACATAAATAACTATTATGCAGAGAATTTCGATAGTTTACAAAATTTCGTTACATGTTTAAATGACGATGCTCGAAGTATTTCTGAGTACTACAAGGAACTATCACGAATCCCAAATCTATAAAATCAGTTGTTATTCCTTCAGGAACACTTTGAAAATTTGTCACATATTTTGAAAATCGAATCTCTCTGGCCACCACACGACTTTCTTATACGTATTAGCGTTTCAAATTATAAATCCTATTCTAAGTACTTTCATTCCCTTAATAAATCTCTATAGAATGCATACTGTGCAAGATATTATCAAAAAAATGAGGTGTGGCCACCACACGACTTTCTTATACGTATGAAAGTGTTACTTCCGGTCCGAATTTTGAAATTTCATTTATACAAAAAATATTCCAAATCCAACTCTAAATACTTTTGTACTCTTCATAAATATATATAGAATGAATAATTTACGACATATTTGCAAAAAATCGCTATTCGATAAGAGTAAAAGTGGTACTGCCGGTCTGAATTTTGAAATTTTTTTTATACAAGATATTTAAAAGTATGTTCTAAATACTTTTATACTCGTAATGTACCTGCCTAGAAAGCATGACTTGCGAGATATTCGCAAAAAACTGATTTTCGATAAGAGTAAAAGACCTACTTCCGGTAGGAATTTCGAAAAACTTTATTAAAACAATTTTTCTCAAATTTAATTTTGAGTACATTTGAATTCTTTATAAATTTGTTTAAACTTAGTAATTGACGAAATATTTGCAAAATTCGATTTTTTCACTGAAGTAAACTACTACTTCCGGTCTGCCTATTTTGCTCAAAATCTAATCAGTTCTCAAGAGGGAGATTATATTCGTAAATACAAAATTTGGAATTGATATCTACAGGGGTTTGACCGCTATCGTGGTCACACAGACACAGACACACAGACACACACACAGGGAGAGAGAGAGGGAGAGAGAGAGAGAGAGAGACATTTTTTAAAAACCACTTTTTTGGTATCAGGGGACTTCAAAACGTGAACATCTGCAAAAATCTCGAAAGTTTTCATCATCACAATACTTCCTTATACTACGTATAAGAAAGTAAAGATGGATTAACCACATTAGATGTGGGCTATTAATAATTTCAAAAGTATTCCAAGTAACTTCGGATGTGGCCTTCGGCAAAAGTTGGACGCACTTTTTAATAGAAATCCAGATTTAATAACATTGCGGCAATTGTGTATGCTAAATACGCTGAAATAAAAGAATATTTCCAGTATGCACCTATAACCAATTGCGATGTAGAAAGGACGTTTTCTATCTACAAGGATGTACTTAATTCAAAGAGAACAAGTCTTACAGAAGAGAAAATGAACAAATAATAAGGTATTTTGTATTTTATAGATCACCAGCCACTTGTTATCCAATTATATAAATAAAATTAAAACCTCTTTAAAAATATAACATCTCAATAGTGCGCCCATGGGCGATGAGTCATGGCTCGCTCGTGTCCGCGGCCTAATAATAACTAATGAGCATTTTCAAATTGCTGTAAATAGAATAAAATTATTGACCGAAAGATATCTTTAATTTTTCAAAGGACAAACTGCTTAGAATAATACTAAAACAATATTAGCATTGTTATTACAAACTCCAGGGAACAGAGATAGACTGTTCGACGAATTCTCTCCCTCTCCCCCACCCCTCTCTCTTTTTTTTATTAATACTTTCTCTTACTGCACAGCATCGTAGACCTTGATAGTAACCATACCTACATCAGGTAATTAATGTTTCTCCTCATCATTAATTTATAAGCAATTGTAACATTACATAACTAACTTAAATAACCTGTTGAAACAATTTGGTGATCATCGAGGTGGCCCTTTGTAATACTACCGGAAGTAGGTCATTTAGTCTTATCGAAATAAGTTATGCTTTCTAGACAGATATATGGTATAAATGTATTTAGAGTTTGATTTTGAATCAGTTTTGTATTAAAACTATTGAAAATTCCGACTATATGTAGCACTTTTATACTTATCTAACAGCATGTTGCACATATCTAGCAAATTATGCATTCTATACAGATTTTTACAATAGAAAAAGTATTTAAAGCTGGATTAGAAACAAATTTTGTAAAAAAAAATTCAAAATTCGGACCGGAAATAACACTCAGGCTTATTAAGACGAAAAGGGCATATAAAACTTAATTTGGAAGAATTTTTATATAAAAATTCGGAACTCACATACGTATACAAAAATCATATGCTGCCCACGCCTCATTTTTATTTTTTGCACATTCACAAACGTGCACTGTACCCAACTTAAATATAAGTAGATCATAGCTTGTATATATGAAGTAAATTAAAAGCAATAACTTAAAAAATAACATAATTGTGGTAAAACCGTTTATATACCATAACACTAAAATTTGAAAACATGAATTGTCATGTATTTTCAAATCAACGATGCTACGTAATATAGGCCTTGATCAGTCTCCTAATGTAAAGCGTTCAATTATGTTTAGCAGTAAAAATTCACGTGCATGTATGAGTTATGTTGATTAAAATTAGAACTGAACATGTGACTGAATAGCTATAATTAAAGAAAAGGAAAAACAGTTTGTAAGTGCTGCAAGATCCGTTCTTGCATATATGTTGATAGGATATCGCTGTTCCAGCATCTCAATGGTTTATGATTATTTTTCCAGGCACTTTTGAAAATGTATTAAAATTAATGTACTTTTATATTGAATTAAATCTTTAAAATAGAGATTAAACCACTTGTTTAACCGGACAAGATTGAAAATAAATACGTTTCTATCCAAACTCAAAATATATTGTAGACAGTTTCATGGAAAAGTTTCATACTAAACGTATTGTGTAAACTACATCTATGCCAAAACAAACAACTTGACAAAATGTAAACGGATATTGTACATACCTGTATATTTATTTGTATACATACAAACATAGTTACGAGTCTTATTATTTAACTGTCGTCGTTTTTCTATCCCAAAATTTTCTAACACGTAACTAATCTTTGAAATTACTTCCTTCGGTACATTATTTACAATTTACTACTTCTAGTTAATTTATTTTTAGAACGTTTTGTTTTACATTTTCTGGACAATATCTTTCATTAATCAGTAGTATAAGTAATGTTAGTTGAAACAGACGAATTATTTCTCCTATACTTCACCTAAGTATGTATATTTATTGATTTTGTATCCATTGCTCTGGTATACATTAACAATTTCATCGTAAACAATGGGTTTTCTGTATAGGTACATTACAATACATTTTAATTTACTGGAACAAGAATTAGATTCTGATATTCTGGTTGGTGATGGATTTTAAACGAATCTAATTCCAGTTACTAAAGAAACAGTTCTCCATTAGCTGGTTTAAACTGGTTTGTAAACTACTTGATATTATGCAACTTCCCAAAGAAGAAAATATAAATTTTAGCAATCCACTAAACTCATCAAATTACTCAGTGCAGCAAACTCTGGGTGATATAGAGACTTGAAACTGTATTTTTTATTTTTGCTATAATATATTTGAAGAACACTATTTCAGGCAGCGACAATAAGTGGCAAAATTAACCCACGGAAAGACACTGTTCGCGGATATTGTAGGTAAACAGTTCATTTATTAAATAATACTAATAATGTTTATGTATTTATGATAATTCATCAGTTTTGATTTGCAACAACAGACATACGAAAATTGGATTCCAGATTATGAACCGTCAAATTAGCAATCGACTTCAATTTCCGATAACACTTGCGCAAAAACGACAGAATCGTGATTATCAAGAAAGAATATTATATATGAAGTCTAAACATGAGAAAGTCTTCAAATTTTACTTGGTTTATATATTAAAAGTGCACTTATTTGACTGTGCACAAGAAAGTGATAGCAAAACCATCAAATGGGATCGATATTTTTGATTTTTTTGTGAATAAGAAATTTACGAAACTCAATATAATAAAGTCGTGTGGTGACCACACCCCATTATTTTACTTTCTTATATGTAGTATAAGGACGTATTGTGAAGATGAAAATTTTCGACCTCGAGGTTTTTACAGATGTCCACGTTTTGAAGTCTCCTGATACCGAAAACGCGTTTTTAAAAAAAAATGTGTGTGTGTGTGTGACTACGATAGCGGTCAAACTGTTATAGCTATTAATACCAAATCTTGTATTTACGAGTATATAATCTCCCTAATGAAATCTGATTAGATTTTCAGTAAAATCGGTAGACCGGAAGTAGTAGTTTACTTCAGTGAAAAAATCGAATTTTGCCAATAATTCGTCTACTACTAAGTGTAAACAAATTTATAAAGAATTCAAATGTACTCAAAAATTAAATTTATTAAAATAGTATTTCGAAATTCCTACCTGAAGATCTTTTACTCTTATTGAAAATCAGTTTTTTGTGAATATCTCGCAAGTCATGCTTTCTAAGCAGGTACATTACGAGTATAAAAGTATCTAAAACTTAATTTTCAATACCTTTTATATATTCATTTATTATATTCAAAGTCAGTATATTACTATGATACCATTCTATAGATGAAATACGTTCACCAGCCAGAATGGCTGCCATCACCAACGTCTCATCCGCAAAGTACTTGAAATGTTCAAATGAAAATAAGATGTAAAATTGTTTATATAAATCAAGAAAAAAGGAGTAATGAGTATAAAATCATCAGGTACTTGTATATTCACATGAGCATCCATCACCACAACTTCTGATAAGGGACATCTGACATTTTCCATAGAGATACGTACAATTTATTCCATCTCAGAGAAATGCCACAAGTACCACATCAATAAAATTCAGCACACAATAAAGAATAATTCACCATAGTCAACAGCCTACGACAGGTTCAAGTAGACACCAATAACATAATTTTTCTATCAAGACCCTCATAAATATAAATAAATAATGATTTAACAATTGCATCATTTGTTGATTTAGATTTCATGAAACCCTATTCAAAGCAATTTAGAATTGAAAACCTATTGAAAAGGTATTTTTTCAAATAATTTAGCTATGGAAATACTGTTGTATTCCCATTGCTTTACATTTTTTTCAGTGTTCTTGAAAACGAACAATCTTAGTTGCCTTTAGAGCAGATGAGAATATGCCATACTAAAATTAGAGGTTCAATAATAGACAGAGAAGACGTGCGATATATGTTTGCATTGTATGCTTTAAAACATTGTAAGGAATTTTATCAATACATACTGAATTGACATTATGTTTCAGATATATCAGCAGGTTCTAAAAGCAAAGCATTTTTAAAATTAACTGTATTCATTTGAAGTTCATCAATGTAAGACTATGATGATTGGAAACGAATTGGTTTTGCATTATTCAACGGAAATACATACATCATTGCAAAGGAAGACAATTTTTAGGTTTCAAATAGTTGTTTCAGGCTTAACCCAAGTACTACAGAAACTTTCGGCATGATAGCAAAATTTGTCAAAAAATAATAAAAAATGTTATCCAAAGGAATATTTGCTAATATTCTCCGCCAGCGTTGTTTTGAAATAAGAACCACAGTGTTTCATGGTTCCTTAGTAATTCAAACAATGAAACGAAGAGCTGTATTTAGTAAAATTACACTTTTAGAATATAATCTCTTCAACATCCTTTGGCACATAGAAATTTGTCGCAGCAATGTGATTTTATCCAGCAATAATCATTAAAGGACAATAGATCTTAATAATTGGACTAAACAATTCAATTTATTTTAGACCAAAATTTGACAAATTTAATAAACAAACAAATTATCTACTTATTTATTCAAGTGTTAAGCTATTTATGATAAATGTGCTTAGCTTTATTTCACTTACTTATCAATACAAGTCGTTCTTAAATACCTCTCTGAACGTTTTACATAGCTAACAGCTCCTGTTATGATTTTTATCATCTGCATATCATTATGTGCTGTCAACGGTATTATGATTAATTGTGTCTACTTAGATAATCTGTCCTTATAACACTGACACTAATAATTCTTATAGCTGGACACGTGATATAATATATACCGTATAGTACAATATTAATTGAGCATCCGTGTGCATAAATGCAATCTAAGTATGTAATCGTGCCTTCTAATATCAAATTATATGAATCAACATCATTAAAAAACAAAAAAGTTGCGAATTAACTGTAATGATATTAAATGGTGATAATCAAAAGGTATAGTCTAAATTCTAAATCGAAAATTCTGACCTTGAAAATATCGCTGTCGACGAATGTATTATCTATACTAAATAAAATGTAAACTTAATATTACGACATTTATAGTATTTCATTCTGAAACATTTGAGATATACGGTGATTCTTTAAGTCATAATATCTTGCAAATGTCGCCCTTACGCTTGAAGTAAATACGATACAACGATATACATTTTCAACATATGTAAGGCTTGAAGTGCAATACTGCATGCACACATATGCATACTGGGTCCGGTGGCGTGTACATAACTCCTATGGTATACACTAAGATTGTAACCGTGTGTAAGATCAATAACTTCATTTACCTTCAAAATTAGTAGTCTCTTATATAAATCTTTACGCAAGTGCAACAATTTAAATAAATATTAAAATATAAAGTGCAGCCAAGCAAAACAAAAAATGAGGTGTGGCCACCACACGACTTTCTTGTACGTATGGCCGCTTCAAATTATAGAATTTTAAGAATTTTGTATACAAAAATTATTCAAAATTCCATTCTGAGTACTTCTATACTCTTAATAAATCTTTACAGAATGCATACTTTGCAAGATATTCGAGAAAAAATGCTACTCGCTAAGAGTAAAAGTGTTACTTCCGGTACGAATTTTGAAATATTTTTTATACAAAAGGTATTGAAAATTACGTTTTAAATACTTTTTTTCTGTGACTGGAAAAAAGTTTGACATTTTATCTTTCTTGACAGGTAACAAAATGTCACTTTTTTCCCGGTTAAATTGACAGATATTTGAATACCTTACAGGTTTCCTTAGCAACGCAGGTGTAATATCGCTTCAAATGTCATATCGATTGATTTTCTGACTGAGAGAGAGAGAGGAGAGAGAGAGACGGATCCGTTGAGGTAGCTGTGTGGTTAAAGTTTTTGATCTTTGTTACAATTGCACTGGTCTCTGACTGACTTATTACATATATGGTATGTAGTTTTTTGTTGTTTGTTTTTCAACACATTTGTTATTTTTTTTGTATTTTTCTGTGCATTGAGTTACATTGTAGAGAGCAGCTGCACCAAATTATTTTATTGTTTGTAATAATTATTATGTAAATAGAATATCTGCTGGATAATAAAAACATATTATTATTATTATTATTATTATTATAGTTAAAATATATCAAAAAAGATATTTGAGTTGTATTTCATTTGTAACTGATATCTCGATTTTGACAATTCGTTCTCATAGATATCTGATTTATTTTAATTTAAACATATGAGGTTATAAATTTGATGTTTTTCACAAGATTAATGTCAACTGACATTTTACAGGTTTGGCATACGATTATCTTGCATGCGGCTTCCCGTAGATCAGACGAAAAGAGTTGCCAAACCGTACCTACCTAACAGATATACATACGCGAGCCGACAAGTAGACCTTCAGCGAAACCATATTAAATTCAATCATAAAAATAATAAATCTGAAGGAATTCTTATAATATCAACTTAAGATACTTTTTTAAGGATATTACGAATGGGAATAGTACCTAAAAATGAAGATAACAACCCCTGCAACATGCACACAGGCATTATATTGGAATCTTATGATCGTAATGATCGTATCGGCCAGTCGTCGAGCGTCGAACAGTACGTGCCCACTGCCCACATGTGTATAAATACTGGCAACAACGCCTTTAGCTCGCATGCAAGGTAAAAACAGAACGAACCTGTATACTGTGAGAAGATATATTAAATAAATACTTGCTAATCTCTGTCTAATCAATTTATTTTCGATGTTCCTACGTATATATTTAAAGACATTAAACTGTTCCTTGTGCATTAAACATACAATTAGGTTAGCTGTTCAAAATAATTACAACGAAATATATTATGTATTTGAATTTGCTCTTGAACAATTTACCTAAGTAATGGATTAATATAAATTATCTAATTCAAAGTCATAGGGCATCAGTTAAATAGAGGGCGCAGTAATAATATTTATTCAAGGACAACTGGATCTTGCTGTCGTTTCGCGAATTAAGGACGTCACATAACGAGACTTTTCTGATTCTAGTAACCTCAAAATATCGATCCCTAAGTACCCCCATCTGTCCAAAGCATTATAAACTACTAAGATAACGTGCTAAAAATATGCAATATGATTTAATTATATCGAGCCTACTGTCATTGACATTTTACTGATTTAACGTTATTTTGTCTATTCTTTTTTGCTTAAATTCTTCTAATACTACAAACATTCAGCTGTTTCATTTAATGTTTGCTTCATATTTACAATAATATATTTTGGAAGTTACGGCGAGTACCAATAGAAATAATATCTAGTTTTTCCACGGAAAAAACGTGGCTCTTGTTGGTTCTTTAATTTTTACTAAAACGCAAGTAATTCTGATGGTACTTCTGAAAATGAGAATTGATTATGCGAAATGTAGTACATATAGGGAAAATAGCTATAATTTTTTTGCATTTTTTTGTTAAATTTATATGATAATATTTGTAAATGTGATTTTGTTTAATTCTAATGGAAAAATTGCCGGGCTGAATTGAAACAGTAAGTCTGAAAATGTGAACTGTAAGGTATTTGAGGGGTAATTTAGCGCAAGGACACCCGTGGGTTTATTTTGAATAATTCAAAATTGCCCATTTTGAAGCAAATCTTGCTCTGTCTCGAAATGTGAGCATAGAAATGCAGCAGATTTGGTGTATGCAGCACCATAGAGTATGTCACTTGTAAGTAACAAATTTAGCAAATTGTAATAGTGCCAAAGTGCAAAAAGTCCATCAAATATGTACCGATATACAAAAAAGAAATGAGTTTAAAGAATATTAAATTTTATTATTTGGAAATATTCAATATTTCTTTTAAGCGGACATGTATATCAGTTTCTCGACGACTAAACAATAAAGTAGGTATTATATTAATCATTATAACGCTCATAATACCCGGAGAAAATAATGAAATGCGACCGGGGAATAATGAGACATAACGTTACCATTATTCCCTGCATTCCGCCAATAAGAACATAACGTTCCCAACGTTGTCGCAGTAACGATAAACAAGTCCGGGCATTTTACTAAATGTCTAACCGTCAAACGTCATATTGATATAGTAATCTGACATTTTCGTCTAATTATTTTCTTTTTTAGTAATCTTCAGTTAGTCGTAGATAAAGTAGTGTATACTAACTCGCAATAATCACTATTATTCCCTCGAGTCGTCGATAAACTACTCTTATCGACGACTAAACAATAAAGTATGTATTATATTAATCAATATTGGCTAATAATAACACTCATAATACCCGTAGGGAATAATGAAATGCGACCAGTGAATAATGGGCCATAACGTTACCATTATTCACTGCATTCCGCCAATAAGAACATATAATGGGCCATAACGTTACCATTATTCACTGCATTCCGCCAATAAGAACATAACGTTCCTAACGTTGTCATAGTAACGATAGACAAGTCCGGCCATTTTACTGACTGCCTAACCATCAAACGTCATATTGATATAGTAATCTGACATTTTCGTTTACTTATTTTGATTTTTTTTAGTAATTTTCAGTTAGTCGTCGATAAAGTAGTGTATACTAACTCGCAATAATGACTATTATTCCCTCGAGCTGAGTTACTCCCTCGCCGCTTACGCGGCTCGGGAGTAAATTCAGCTCTCGGGAATAATAACTGTCATTATTGACTCGTTGTATAAACTACTATTATTGTAATATATGAATATACTGTACAACAAAGTTATGGTTTTATTATTTCTTAACAAAATCATTTAGTTCCGATGTTGTAAAAGGAATGTTTCCTGGTTAGAGCTAAAAAAGGTGTGTGAGGAATAGTATAAAAGCTTCAAAAACTTCCAATAGAGTTGAAATCGTTGATTACGTTAGTACTGCAACATTTTCAAAATCCAAGAAGTCATCTACAAAATCCAAATAAACACTTTACAACGTAATTGAACCCCAACTAGTTTTACATTTTGAATTGCTAGGAAAATTTTGAAATGTAAGTAAAATTGTTATTCTTAAAACTACCCAACAACTTAATTTTCAGCAACATTTTTTTATTTTTTTCGTTCTATTTCATTCCTTTAACATTCTTAACATTAATTATTGTAAAGTTAATGTTTAAAGTATTATTTTAAAGTTTATTTCAATAATTGAGAAATCATTCAGTTTGGGTTTATTGAGTGAATTCTTAAATTAATAGAATTATTATTACCTAGTAAAATTTTATTTACTCATACCACAACAATATGTCTGCTTTTACATCTATACCCTTGAAATATTATCTATAAGATCTAGGATAATCAAATGAACATTTACTATTGGGATGAGCTGAATCTGACAGTTAATTTAGAATTTTTAATTTTCATATTAACTTCAATAAAATTAATTTTGTGTTACTAAATACTTTACTAGTCAAAAATTCCTATGTCTCATCTCTGCTCCAAAAATATTGACTCTAACCTACAGAGCTGAACAATTACTTTACAAAAAAGAATTAGCAATTACAAATTACTTTAGAAATCAGTAATTGTAATTAGTAATTAATTCCTTTGCCTTTTCAAGTAATTTGTAATTGTAATTGCTTAAAAAATCGTGAAGTATTTGTAATTTGTATTTAAATACTTTTAGTTTTTTAAAAGTTCAATTGCAAATTACTTTTCCAATTAACTCATATTTAAAACATACCCTTAGCTCCCCTGGAATCACTAGGTGAAACTCAATGTATGACAGTATCAAACAAATACTGGACGTGAAAGAAAAACTTTCCATCTTTGTAAAATTAGAAATACCGTGCTTTTCTGAATACGAGTTCCTTATTCTGCAAGAATATTGTGAAGTCACTGCACTTTTAGCAGAGACCCTAAATATTTTACAAGGTGAAAACAAAGCTTTTTATGGCGTTCTTCTTCCTAGTCTAGTGTCACTTAAAAATAAGCTAAATAAATTAAGTAAAAAGAAGTTTAAAAGTGGCGGAGATATAATACTTCAAAGTGCCATTAACCCAGATATGCCTGAATTTATGCTTTTTAGATTTTGTCAATGAAATTAAGAGATTAGATTCATTATACAACAATAAACATGAGAAAAATTGAAAAAAAAATAGTTAAAGAGCTTTGCTGTAAACGTATGTCCTTTTAAAAGGACAGTAGGCATTAAAGTAGCCATAGGTAAATAAATTTATAAGACCGTTTTATAAAAAAAAAAATTTAATAACATGAACATGTAAAGTAGCAACACATTTTACACTTAAACGAAATTACACCTAATTTTTTTAATGAGAAAAAAATATTAGTCATATTTTCCATGATAACTTGGAAAGCATTCAACATGTAAAGCCACTTGACATTTGGCACATTTTTTCTGCACTTTTTTGTGGCAAATTCGGCATCTTGTCTGCTTCTCCTGGGATACTATGTAGTGATCTTTATTGTCTATTTTGGATTCTTGATGTTCCATACTGTTGGGTCTTCCTCTTTTTCTAGAGCTACCTTGGTGGCTTTCTAACATTCCTTCTGCTACACATCTTCTAAAGGCTAGATGGTCTAATTTCCCTCCCAAATAACGATATAATTGCCAAGCATTCTGTTCTGCAACGTCAAGGCAACATGCGACAATCGGGAAATACCATTTCTTGCCACGGATACCAGTTCGATACAAACTAACATTCTGATCGCAACGATCTACCCCTCCCATGTACAAGTTGTATTTAGAAATGACATTTGGTTGTTCCACTTGAACTCGTTTTTTTTCTTTTTGAGAATACCTGGCGACTTGATGTACAGGTTCAACCGAGTGGCAATTGGAAGCAACATTGACACAACTATTGTCATTCCACTTTACAATTACTACGGACGTCTCATCAGTTGTTCGATAGTCCATGAATCCTCTTTGCTTCTTCTTAGCGTCTGACTTAGAAATAAGTGGGCATTTGGACATTCGGTTTTCCCGGATAGTGCCAGTTGCTTTTATTCCTCTCCTTTTTAACTCGTGCAGCAGAGGTACCGTAGTGAAAAAATTATCGAAAAAGACTTGATAGGGAATATCTCCAATACTTTGTAAAATGTCGCAATATTGTAAGATAACAGAAGGACCTAAACCAAACAACTTATACTTAGGTTCAATAACTGAGTTCTTTCCTTGATAAGGCTCCATCCACATACAGTATCCTTGACTTGTCGCTCCCATCCAGATTTTAAAACCGTAGCGAATAGGCTTACCTTTTATGAATTGCTTCAGACCGTGTCGACCAAAATATGGAATCATTGATTCGTCAACACTGTGTGTCTCAAAGTGTGGAGCGTACATTTGAAATTTTTTGTTAAGTTTAGAAAAAAGTGGCCGTACTTTGGCAAATCGGTCATTATTATCTAATTCATCATTGTCTACACAGTGCAAGTTTTGCATTATATATTCAAATCTATCTCTAGATAATGCCCCTGCTACTAGATCGTTGTGGCTGTCTTTTCGTTGTTCCCAGTACATTCGGCGACGAGACATGGATACATAGCCACTTAAAAGCAAAATTCCAAAAAATGAATACATTTCATCTGTGGTGATATTTCCCCAATAATTTTTTTTCTGGGCATATTCGTTACTAAAATGTACAAATATTTGGATGATCTCGGCGTCAAAAAATAAATAAAAAATCTGCTTTGGTGTTAGTAAGGGTTTGCAACCATACTTCAAAGGCCACTCTATATTTTCTACATCGAGATCTTTGTTTTTCCAGTTAAAAGTTTTTTTGGATGCCTGATAATAATGAAGAGGAATATCGTCTTCTGTATCCCACTCACTTGCAACAACGTGGCCGTTCTCATTGTTTTCGTCCGGATTGTCATTCACATTATTATTAGAATAATCTATCCTCTTGAAAATTATCAGTTGGATTAAAAATTTCAACTTCTGCCGTGAGTTGCGAAGCGGGCAAATTGTTTACAGTCATAGAGTCTTCATCTCCCGAATCCTCATCCGTTAGGTCACCAGTTGCATTAGTCGGAGGCATTAATGCTATATTGATTTCACCATCCACGCTGACATGATTAAAAACATTATCGTCATCTTCCAAATAATGAAGAAGTTCATTTAACGTCAACCCACTAGAAAAATGAAAAAAAGTTGTAGATATGCCTACTGTCCTTTTAAAAGGACACCAAGATTTAACAAGTTTTTGTGCTAACAACAGGCAATTCATTTTTATTGTAAAGATATAGTCGTATTACTGAATCTTATTTGAAGCGATTTCAAGGAAAATTCATGACAATTTCCTTATATTACTTACCCAGTAAGCCTCAAATCAATAGGATGCGCCATTGTCTCCACAATCACACTTTTTTAAGGGCTTCCAAACTGTTAATTGTGGATAAACACTACCACTATTGCCGCCAAACGAAACTTTTACGTTTCTGTGACATAAACCTGTGCTAACCTCTATGTTTCAGTACTTAAAATGACGCTTTGGGTAGATAAAACAGGAACTGACAAACCGTCCTTTTAAAAGGACAGTAGGCATATCTGGGTTAAAGGTTTAGATAATAGATTTAAAACAACTGCTTATTTCGGAGTGTGAATTATTTTCTATCGAACAGTTCGAATTAATGAATGTTACAGATATTGGTACCGATAATTATAAGAAGGAAGTTAACAATAGTAGCTTATTTGATTTTAATGAAAGAACTGAAGGAATCACACAATCAGCTGACAATGAAAATAAAAATAAAATTCATCTTGAAATTTTTCAGTATCTGCATGATATAGACAAAACTTTCCCATGGTAGAAAGTTACCCTTTCGTTCAGCAAGTGTTTTTTAAACGCAATACTGCACTACCATCTTCAGCACCCGTCGAACGATTATTTTCATTCGCTACTATGATTCATGCAGCCAAAAGACATGCCATATCAGACACAAATTTTGAAAAGTTAGTTGTAATGAAAACTAACAAAATATACAGTTAATGATCATCATGTAACTATAAAAGGTAGTTATTTCAATACTTTCCGAAGGTGAAAATAAGTTGATTTAAGGTATATGTTACCTTTGCAGTGCTTTTTTTAAAGACTAGCCACTGATTTTTACGAAAAATTTCAATTTCAAGTCATTTTTTTGGGGTTCTTCAATAAGAATAATATTATTTTAGAACTCAACAGTAAGATATTTTAAATAATTGAAAAAAAAGGTATAAAATGGGCTTGAAATATTATTATGTAAAACCAGCCTTTAAAAAAAGCACTGCATACAAAAATACACTACAAAATGTGTGAAATAAAAACACTGAACACCTACGCGTGACATTTCCTGGTTTAATAATTATTTTAGTAGGAATAATTTTGAGGAAATACATATGATCCCTTATACTACCCCAAATTTGTCACCCCAGAGTAAGTAATGTACCCTAAATTACCTTATTTTCATTCCTAGTTTTGTGGTGCAATTTTTTGTTACTAATTATTGTAATCACATAGTTTATGTTATACTTGAATAGTTGCTTTATTTGTTTTGTTTTTTATATAATAAATTACGTTGTTTTTTATACAGGTGGGTTGGAATATAGTTGATTTCTTTCCCATTTCCTATTTTAAGTTCCGATTTGTATATTATATACACCAAAAGACTAATAACAGAAAAAAACGTTTTTCCTCGGATTTTGTAAACAAATGTAATTGTAATTATAATTAGAAAAGTAATTGTCAATTACATTTTGTTTGTAATTGTAATTAATTACTATTTGAAAGTAATTGCCCAGCTCTGCTAACATATACGTCCTCGTGCTCTGTCCTCTTCCCGTAATGGAGCTACATATTATGGCAGCGTAAAATTTAGGAGGAATAATTAAGGAATTAAACAATTAATTAACGCCCTTATATCTTTGTCAATCTTTGCAATACTCTAATTCACTCAACATGATTATTATATTTCAATTTTAATTATTAATTTTTTTAATTAGTTCTTAATAATATCCTGCATGTAGTAGTAAAAATCAAACAAAAGTAAATAAACAAGTAGAGATGAAATAGTTAAACTATTTAACGAGCTAAAAGTCTATAAATAGCAATGTTGATTTAACTTTTATCACGAAAGTTATATTTGAGTAAGCAATTTCTATGTTCGCGATATTATCACAGAATGAAAAATACTTTATTTAATTTTGTGTACGCCACATGTCTTAATTTTTACGGACGCTATAGAAAACAGTTAATACATGCATAATAATGTAGAAAACGTAGATAGAGATGCATAAAAGTGGCTCGCTGCGGCCCGCTTGGTGCACATGCACAGGAAACTGACTTACTACGGCCCTACAACTGCAGTTTGCACACTTGGTGACGTAAGCAAAATCGTTGCATCCAACTATCAGGATAACAGAAACTCGACAGTTTCAAGACAAGCGCAGTTGTCAGCAGACCATTTTTGTATGCAAATGCACATTGCACTTGCATCCGACGATAAGAGTGTGAGGAAGCGTTCGTGCGCCAGGTTTTGCGAACGTGTTTTTTTTATTTTGCACAAAATGCTATCAGTGTGCATCTACTTATGTAAGAAATTAAATATCGCTAAAATTATAGATTAAGTATATTTTACTAATATGCTTATTTATAAAAATAAAAATGATATTTTATGAAGGCAAATTATTTTATGAAAATAATATGTGATATTATATATCCGTTTCCGACCGGAAAGTCAAAAACCGTGAGGTGGGGTTTGACAAACCCCATTGAAAAAATGCTATTTCTGCGAAAACATTATAAACGCTATCGTAATTAAATTTTTTAAACACCTTTTAGTGACTTTTAAGCATATTACAGTGAGCTATGAAATGAAAAAGTTATATCCATTAGGGAAAGTATTTGTGTTTCAAGCCTATGTTAAAAAAACTGCAAAATTTCACCTGGAGGATATTTATTTATTATACAAGAACTAAAATAAAATACACGAAAACAAATTACACAGAAATACTAAGACGGCTTATAATAAACTATCTAAGAAATAATTTTACAAGTTTAAGGAAGAATAGGTAATATTTAACCAACATACGTTATTGGTTACAATCCACACAACGACCCAGAGTACAGCTGCCACAAATGGGAGTATTACAGTCAATACAAGTGAATCTTATCTTCTTATCCTTATCTCTTGGGCATTTACCGCATCTAACTTGTTTTTGCAAGGGTTGTGGAACACTGCTTGTTATTGGTTTCATGAGAATTCGACCGATAGACAACCGCAATTCGCGAGGTAAACGGCTGCTGAGCAGTCTTATATTCAGTTGAGGCTCTACCAGTTCTCTAGCAACACTTTTGACAAAATCTATTCTTGTCTTGTCGCTATTTCCAGGAAAACTCGAAAATATCACATATGCATTGACGAGACTAATGTTGAGGAGCGTATAGAAAATAGCAAGCGGCCAGCGGTTGGTTCGTCGACTTATAGAGTACACGGTGCACTTTTCGTCTAAAGCATCCACTCCGCCTTTCGTTGCATTATAGAACATAATAATTTCTGGTTTTTCAGTTTCCGGATCAGTTTTACTGTCGTGATGCATAGAGGAAATTAAAAGAACAACTTTGTTCCTTTTTGGTACGAAAGATACTAAGCTGAGGTCATTGGTAAAACCGTAAAGTGTTGACTTTTCTTGCTTTCCTTTTGCCGGCAGGAATTCTCGTGGAACCTCTCTTTTGTTCCTTTTCAAAGTGCCAACATATGTCAAGCCTCTTTTCTGTAGCTCTTCTACAAGCTGGATTGATGAAAACCAGTTGTCGGCTGTAATGTTTCGGTTTGTTCCGTTAATTGGAGTAGCTAGGCGTAAAACCGACTGTGTAGGTTTTGCCATTTTTCTCTCGACTTCAGACAGTGTATCTCCATCGCTGTCTTTACCAGAGTAAATATAGGCGTTTAGAAAGTAGTGTGTCTTTGCGTCGTTCAATACCATCACCTTTAGACCATATTTGCGAGGCTTGTTGGGAATATACATCCGAAATTTACACCGGCCTCTGAATCCTACAAGCATCTCATCGACGCAGGCGTATTCTCCTATGGAGTAACATGCTTGGCAATTTTTTATAAAAGTTTCGAACACCCAAGATATTGCAGCAGTGGCATCAACCTTTTTTCTTTCTTCCCTATCTAAAGCATTATCAAAGCGAAGGCACGCTAGAATGACCAAGACTCGCTTCAAAGGTATAGTGCAGCGAAAGATGTCACGTCCGGTGCCATCTGTAGCAAATAGTGCTTCCAGATCTTCATGATTTGATTTAAACACTGAAGAATATAACAAGATCCTCAGAAATGCTCTAAATTCTACAATATTTATATCTCTGTAGTCGTACCGATCTGGTGTAGAAAGATGCTGTCTAACCTGTAATATTTTTTCGTTCGTTCGGAGAAGTATTTCGTTTAATATTTCGTCTGTAAACAATAGTTCCCAAGAAGAAAGAGGCCTACAATACTTTCCCATCCGTTTTGCAGGACCAATGATGTCTGGTAGATGTGAAATTATGTTATTATGTCTCGTGCGAACATTTGGATTCGGGGGTTCAGCAGACCACTTGAATTTGTTCTTCCCATAAAATGCTTTAGAATTGCTTTTCTTTCTTTTTTCACTATCACTATTGGTCTGGCTATCATCCTGAGACAGCTCTTGGACGGAATCACTCTCATGATCACTGTGAAAGTTCGGGTCAACGACATCTTCTTCATCGCCACTATAATTGCTTTCTAAATCATTGTAAACATCTGTAGCCCATTCCTCAAAACGAGGATCATCAGTTCTCATTTTATAAACAGAAGATGTAGACGCCATAATACAGTTTGAAACATAAAAAGTAACGTATTTGGTGAGGTGGGGTTTGGTACACCCCAAACTGAACTTGAATCGAAATTGATCAAAACGTCGAACGTATTTCACGGCATGCGAACACTAGTAGTATAGATGGTCAACTGATTGAAAGCTACACGAACGGTTGCCGATCCCCCACCACTCCTTATCGCGCGGGCGCACTTCTTAATTTCGATGGGGTTTGGCAAACCCCACCTCACCAGCTACGGGTTAAATATTAACGAGTTTATTAACCATATATTAATTTTATTTATTTTCTGACTGACTGACCAAAAATTGATCATGATAGCCCTCGATCAAATGATATACAGTACAACGCGCGTCAAAAATAAAGCATAAATTGATTTATAGCTTACATAGAGGATTTACAGAAAAATCCTTCAAGGGGTGTACCGACTTTGTAAAAAAAAAGGTCATTATGTAACGATAAAGATTTACTTTTGCCATTCCATTTTCATGGCCAACTGAGCTAAACTTTTTGTTTTCTAATTGACATGCCACATTTTTTATGGCATATTCGGGTAGATCAAAAAAATCTATCACGTTATGAGATTTTGTAAAGACATTTGTCAAATATTTTACATGGTATTTATTTTTCGCTTTACATACAAGATTTTTTTAAATGACACCACATTGCATTTCTCTTTTTGAACAAAAAAAAAAATAGAAAGTTATGTTTGTGCCCTTTTTAATCAAGAGCATCCTCAACGGCCTTCCATAACACAATCTACTGTGAGCAGAATTGAAAGAATTTTTAGGGAGACCGAGTCAACAAAATTTGGGCAGAGGAAAGTTGCCGATGACGAAATAATACAAATTTTCTTACAAAACCCCCATACCATGATCCTGTTAAAAAAAGAAAATTTTGATCTACCCGAATATAATACGGTATGTTATTAAAAAAACAAATTTAACCCAATTGCCCATGAAAATGGAATCGCAAAAGTAAATCTTGTCAAATAATTACTTTTTTTATAAAATCATTATACCCTTTGAATTTGTTTATTGCGCCATATTCTACATATATTTTGAATCATGTATTGTAAATAAAATATATCCATTTTTTTTTCATTACCCCAATACATACAAAAATCAAATCTCTAAGCTCATTTCGGGGCAGATATCATGGCTCACACATGGCAAAATTATATCTAAAAACAACCATAGCTCAGTAATCGTCACCTTTAAAATAATAACGTCTTTCATGTTTTTGGTGCGAAATTTAGTAAGCAATCCAAAAATGAGCTGATATATAGGTATTCCATTTAAAAAACTATAACTATGATCAGCCACCAAGTTATGAAACACACTGTATAATACAAAATATTTTTGAAATGTGCTCCTAATGAGCGGCTATCACAAGAAAAAACCGCTGCAAATATCTTTACCCGTAAAGGCACAATCGGCCTTACACGCAGAAATGACTCACCCTATATATAAAATATTATAATTATGGTGAGTCTGTATGTTATTCAATAACTTTTTAATGGCTCAACCAATCTTCGTGATATACTCAGACCATGTTTTTTTATCGTCAGTGCACGTAAATTAGGCTATATAAACATTCGATAGGTGGCGCGTAAGTTTTTAACAAATTCCATATTTATGGACAATATCTCATATTCACAATACATATTGGTTTAGTCACAAAAAAGAAAATCACAAAATCTGGACACGATAGGTGGCGCGGTGGTCGAGCTATTAATAAATATTATATTTACAAACAGAATTGATGTCTATCCTGCAATCGCACTAACGACCTCTTCTCTCTAGACTTTCTTATACAGGGTCTTTAACCAAATCAAATTCATAGCGCCACCTAACGGAAAGGGCAGAACAACGTCTGCCGGGCCAGCTAGTATATTAATATAAAATTAATTTTTCATCGTAGGCATTATCGCAGTACAGAAGTAAAGGGTAACCTGTGCCGATTACTTGTTTTCTCACACTTTTCGATTTGCTGTGAGGTGTATGGACCTTGTATTATAAATACTTCTACCTCTAGAATTCAAAGGGCTAAAAATTCGTATCTTAGACTCATTTTCGGGTTAAAAAAGTTTGACCACGTTTTACACAAACTTGCTGTGGTGCGGTGGTTAAATATGAAGGACCGGCACCCTTTGCGTATGCCTTCTTTTCCACAAGATTGTTTCATACAAACAGCCCACCTACATGCATGACAAAATTCCTTTCGAATTTGCGGTTTAAGGGAATACTTACACCACCTACGTATCGGACTTGTATCCTGTTAATTGATTAAAAGGATAAAGGCGTCTCCATAACTGGAAAATACTACGCTTCAATTTTGGAGCAATTAAAAGAAAAAAAAATTGCAAATTGTGGAAAATTGACGAAGAGTATTCTGCTCGACCTGCACGACAATGCTCCCAAAATATCAGCACCATCTGTAATTCCCTTCCGGGTACTTTTGGCAGAATTTATCGTAGGAATCTGTAGAGAATGATAACTCTTTAATGAGCGGGAACTTTGAAATTTCTTGATTGAAAATTATTAAAGTATGAAATTCATGTGAAAATTTGCATGAATATTTTTTGGCGTTATATTTGCTGGAAAATTAACATGGGCCTGCAACAATAAACGTCAAAATATTTAGTGCTAATTTTACATGAAAAACAAATTAGTATACGTAAATAGTGAAGAAATGCACTTGTGGAGAAGATCTAACGCATTTAACAATGACAGTTACTCACAATAATAATAATAATAACAATAATAATAATTTATTCAGTCTATCATATTCTTATTTGTAAAATAAATAATTTACCACTATATACATACATTTATCTATAGAGTTGCAGAATTATGTATTACTTGCTTAATTGGATACAAAAATATATCATCATAATGTAAGTTTGCAGCACGACACATGGTGACCAGTGGCGATCCCCTACGAAGATTAGTCCTCGAAAAGGGCAACCAAAACATGGAGGAGGAGCGAGAGGAAATCCTGGGAGTGCAAAAATTCAAGCATGAGAGGAGATGTGGGCAATCAATTGTTCCATTACATAGCTTCCATATGAAGCGAGCACCATGAAGCTCTCGGCGATCCCGCAGTGATAGGAGGTCATGTGCTTGCAGCAAGAGATTGTAATCGATGCCACGTTCCGGATAAATTCCCATATCCTTGAAAGATAAGTATTTCAGGAATCGCCGCTGCACTCTCTCAATGGCTAGTTGTAGATATATGTACTGAGGTGACCATACTTGTGATGCATATTCCAGCTTACTGACGACAAAACTGAAATACAAAGCCTTCAGATGCAGTGGATTTTTAAAAAACTTACAACTGCGCAAAACAAAGCCCAAAGCCTTTGAAGCCGAATTTCAAATGAAATATATATGACTGGAAAAGTTCAAATGTGTGGCAAAGAACACGCCAAGGTCCTTTATGCTGTCCACCCGTCTAAGCCGGTTGTCCTCAATAGAATAGGTAGATGGTATATTATTATTTTTGCGAGAGTAAGACATATAACAACATTTACTTACATTTAGTTTCAAATTGAAGTTGGAAGACCAAGTCGATATACGATTCAAGTTTTCTTGAAGACGAAGTACATCGTTCCAAGTTCGTATAGAGCAGTAGATCTTTATATCATCCGCATATTCTTTTGCATGTTATCGATTTAAGCAAATCGTTGGTATATAGAGTAAATAACAGAGGTCCCAAGTAAGAGCCCGGTGGCACACCGGATGAGTGAGTAAACTCAAATGACCTAAATCCATTGTAAAAACATAATTGTGCCTATTTGTCAAATATGAATGCAGAAGTTTGAGCAGGGACGGGCTGAATCCAATTACTGCGAGCTTTTCCAGAAGGATACCATGATCTAACAATATTGCAAATGGCGGAGAAAAATCACATGACAATACAACACAACTTAGTGCTGCCCTCTAAGAAACCCTCCCTTAACCAAAACACTGATAGGGTGTAGTAAATGAAGTGCACTACCCCTGGTGCTGGCTGCCCTGAATAAAGTGGACTTCGATATTTTGAATCACCCACCCTACAGTGCCGACCTGGCTCCTAGCGATTTTTACCTATTCCCTAAAATAAAAAAAAAGAACTGGGTAGGAAGAAATTTACAAGCGATGAAGAAGTAAAGGACGCAGATTTGCGTATTTGTCAGATAAAACATTATTTTATGAAGGCATACACAAGCTAATTGAAACTTCTAAAAAATGTATTAGGGTTGCATGTGAATATAATGGAAAAGAAAAATAATTTTGTTTTTTTATATTCCCTCCTCTCCCAAGGAACGAACTTAACAACGCTCCTCCTGTATATATCTGCGTTATATTACAGGTCCTTCCTTAAATATCAGATTTTATTCGCTTTCTGAATAAAGCAAATTATTATACATGAGATTTTAAAATCAAATCGATTTTTGCATATATCTCCATTATGTATCACTTATACCTGCATATAGCCCTATGCAGATTATTTTTTTAAGAGTGGTGTGTAAAGAATATATTGATTGCGGACCATAAGAATTACTTTTCATAAACTACAGAATGAATATAAAAATTAAATAGAAAAACGCGACTTCTACGTTTTAAATAGGATTTGATTTACGACATTTTTCACGTTTTCCAATTACGTTATGATTAGAATTCATTTCTACGGTTTACTTGACCTACATTGCACAGCAGTTCTAAACTTGACCTGTCATCTATTATGCAGTCCATGACATGTCATTTTTCATGCAAACAGCTTGAAATTACAGTGTTTACACTAGACATTTACAAAACTCACGAAATACAAATAGAATTAATCGCAATTGTTAAAAACATAATATAGGTGCTGAGACAAAAATAATGACCACTGGTAATAGAATTCAACTTTATATGTTCATAAATTAGTAGGAGGCAGGCACTTTGACAATAAAATTAAATGTGTATAGTAGTATTCTTTGATATGGCTATTTACATTTTCATATATTACGTAGTTGTAGTCTTTAATTTAAGTAATATACTGCATTTCATTGTTATGTGAGTATTCACACAATTGACACAATCTACGAGGACTTATTTTAAAACCTACGATGCTCTCGACAAAATTCGTGTGCATATATCTACGCAAATCTAGGAATTACTTGGATGATCGAGATATCCTAGTAAGTACTTAGGTCAATAAATAGAAAGTTAGCTTCACTGAATATTAACGTTGAAATTCTTTTAAAAAATTCACTGCATATTTTCGAGATACTAAATGTGATCATTCAAATGTTCTCCGTATAAGATTCGTATAGTTCCGCTGGTAGATTAAATACAAATCAGTATATTGCAATATCTTCTTCGCCTCTACCATTGTTGAAGTGAATCAGCAGTCATGAAATATATTCATAAGTACTCTTCAATAATCTTTAAAAACTTGCTTCAATTTAAGATTAATAAGCGGAATGCACTACCGCAAAAAGTATACAGATATTGTAAATTGATATATTAGCATTTTTATAAACGAACATTTCTCTTGAGTGTCACTTGAACCCACAATCTAGATTCGCTAGACACGTGCTCTGTCATCTGAGCTACCAAGAGAAAGGAAAGCATGGGTCTAGTCGTCTGTTCAAGTCACTCAAGCAATTTCTTTATTTATATAACATATCAGTAATTAAATGTGTCATTGCCCAGAAGGGGATAATATATATTTATATTATCTTTCCAATTGCAGAAATAATAATTTTCATTTACATGAAAAATACAGGGTGTAGCACCTAAGATGCCTCGGAACGTAGCTCCTCTATCATACAATATATCGAAAAAAGTATAAGAGAAAAATTGTCCATAACTACAATCACCAATTCCCTAAAATATACAATCAAGCACATCCTGATAGGCCTCCAATTGGAAGATCTACAGTAAGTAAATTGATCGCCAAGTTTACGGAAACTGGAAGTGTAAAAGATTTGTCTCGAGAAAGTCGACCACGAATAAGTGATGAAACAAAATTAAAAGTACTACTTGAAGCAGAGGAATACCATCATATTTCTACAAAGTAACTTGCCCTAGATAACAACATGGACCACAGTTTTTTTATAAAATTATTTAAAAAAGAAAAGTATCATCCGTACAAAGTGCACCTAATTCACGAGTTAAGCGAAGATGATCCAGACCGCCGATTGCAATTTTGTGAAGAATTAAGGATGTGATCAAAATCCTAATTTTTTAAACAACATTATTTTTTCGGATGAAACCACATTTTTCCTCAACGGATCAGTACATCGCCATAACTGTAGTATTGATCACGGGACAATCCTCACTGGATTCAGGAATCACACAGTTAACATCATGACAAATTAAATGTATGGGTGGGAATGACGGCGTTTTTTAGGACCTTACTTTTTTGAAGGAAACCAAACTGCTGCCCGATATTTAATTGTATTTGCAATTTGATTTGGTGCCAGCAGTGGCAGCTCTTTCTCCTAATAATGAAAATGGCGACTTACCTCATCAGAATATTTGGTTTCAACAAGATGAGGCGCCTCCTCATTTTGGCACAGAGGTCTGTCAATACCTTGATGCTATATTTACAAAAAAATGGATAAGGCGGTAGGGACCAATTGAGTCGCCGGCGCGTTCCCTCAACCTAACGCTCTTAGATTTTTATCTTTGGGGTTACTTAAAATGAAAAGCTTGTTTCAATAGACCCAATAACTTGGAAGATTTACAACAGAGAATTCGTGATGCAATGCAACAAATTAGGCCTGATATTATTGAGCGCAGTATAGAAAGTGTTTACTGTTGTGCTGGTCAATGTCAAATGATTGGTAGGGGGCACTTTGAACATTTGCGTTAAGTTCTTAAGTTGATTAATGTCTTAAATATGTTTTGTATGTTTTTTTTTTGATTATTATGTTTATTAAATTATAAATATTAAAGTTGTGAAGTAAATGTGTCATTTATTAAAAAAAATTGTTATGTAAGATACCAATTTTTGTACATCAACGTTTTAGCAGTAAAAAGATCTTTAAAAACTGGAAAAAATAGTGGGGGTTGTCAATAAAAAAAAATGATGATGACGTCATTGTGTAAAAACCAATTAAGTCATTCAAAAAAAAATTCCTCAAAAAGCGGCATTTTAAAAACAAAAATTGATCTGTCCGAGCCATTTTCTTTAAAACAATATGGAATGCTTTTATGAATTTTGTTCCACAGTTTACCACCACACTGTACAAGATGTGTAAACTGGTTCGATCTGGCAAGACTTGGGACGTGGTAATTGAAATAGGTGCGAATGAACATGTGATACGTCTTCAGAACGAGTTTGAACTCGCTAGAGCCATTTGGTTGCACGTAGCTATTTTTTCGTGACGTTTTTCTAGCGTGTTCTAATAATGAGTGACATCAATTTTGAGCAACTGTGTGCTACTAGGCTTGGCTCCAGGCTTAGGCACAAAGCTACGAAAACTTTTGCAAAACTTCAGCAGATCTACGGAGACAGTGGTGCATCAGGGCTTTTCGGTGGTTTAAAATATTTTCAGGAAAATGAGAATCAACTGAAGATGAACTACGTAACGGAAAACCTTCCCCTTCAGCAATTGATCAGAATGTCCACAGAATTCGGGATCTTCTGGGTTCGGATTGTCGGTTGACTGTCAGAGTGATCGGTGAAGAGTTGAATTTACTCACACCACAGTTAATAAGATTTTGATCAATGAATTCGGGAAGAAAATCTGCGCGAAAATGGACCCAAAAAACTTTCGCATAGCCAAAAGGACATTAGTTAGGAAAGCTGTCTTCACTCTTTGAAACCGATTGAAAATGATCCCGATCAATCAACACTTTTAACGAGAGGTTCATAAAAAACTTCGGTAAAGGATCATGCGTGTGAGACCAAACATCAAGAACAACTGAGTGGGTATTGCATCACGCCAATGCGCTTCCTTCCACAACAATTTCAATAAACGAGTTTTTGGTTAGTGAAAACATTTCTGTGACTCCTAAGTCTCCTTATTCGCCTAACTGGAGTTCTTGTTACTTTTTGGTTTCCTAAGATTGAAAAATCACCTCAAAGGTCGCCATTTTGGGCGCTCAAAAACATTGAAACGGCTACAACCGACCTGCTGAAGGCTATTCCGTAATACGATTTCCAAATCTAGTATAATGATTGGAAGAAGCGTATCCAACGCTATGTGGCTTCCCAATGAAGTTATTTTCAAGGGGATAATATTGAATTGTAATTCTATTCGGATAAATAAATTGAAAACGTCGGTTTGATTACTTAATTTATGTACATACCTCGTGTTTATTATTTTGCCTCTAGCATTGAATATCAAATACATATGTTAATAATTAATAATATCAATAATAATTCATCTCCCGACATTTCAAAACATATTACAGGGATATTTGCAACCATGGATTAATATTATTGCTATTATTCTAACTTCAGCTATAACGTTACGCTACGTTCAAGTTTTGTTTTGGGTTACCACTTCTTAGACTAGTGTTGGAAATATTACTGCTAATACTAAAATTAATGGCTTAGCGGTGGTAGTTGAGCTCAGTTGATGTATTAGATTAATCCGCCTTAATTTGCGAGCTTTTCCTTCGATTTCACCGACATAAGAATATCATACCACAACTCAGTAAATAAATCGTAAATGAGGTTAATATGAGAAGCTTGCCTAATAATGATTAGACTTCCGCTTGTCTGGAATACTACACAGTAGTCAGTGGCAACAATAAGCTAGTTAGTGATTGTGTTTTTGTTATACTTCACACATTACGCTACTACTACTTATTACGTAGTTTAAAATGAATAATAAATTTCGAATATCTCTTGGGTGTTTATTATATTTATGTATTTATTATTGTATTACCACTGTTGTCCTATATAATTTTAATATTAACTCAGACTTGAGCACATATTTACATACAGCGGCTTTTTATTAAATGAATACGAATATATGTATACATACTTTGTATATTTAATTGGGGCCGAATACTCCTACTTTCTATCGCAATAGTTTTAAGGATAGTAACAGCAAGTTATTTTATTTTTCAGAGTAAGTATAGATAATATTAAATATAAAATTTTGCCAAACAAATTTCGACGTCTTAGGATTTTGAAAGAGTCGCTCAGTTTAGGCAGTGTCAGTCGTCGATCTTGAACAATGACAATTAAAAATATTTTCGAAATATATATTCATTATTTTACTAACAGAAAAATATTAGGAAGGGAGGTTCTATCGCTTCTGTAATAAATTATATATTTATATACTGAATGTCTACTTATGTCATGATTTACTTGATACTCTAATATATGTATATAAAAAAACGTGTATTAGAAAAATAATAAGAATAAGTGGGTGAACAAAAAAATTAGGGATTTAGGGCACCGATTAAAATACTTTGTTAACTAGTCATTAAGACTATTCATATGATTATTTTTAACCAGCGTTTTTAAATACAAAGAAACAAGTAATTTGTCTAAATAATATTTAAGGATTTATATAAAGTGTATTTGATCTAAATTACGTATTGCAGTTGTAATTGGTTGTAATAAAATTGTGCCAATTTTTTTGCAATTGAATTTGTTCTTTGTGTCTTTTTCATTGTTTTAATTTTTTAATGATCATATGCATGAATAATTAGAGATGTTATTTTACTGAATAAATTGTAAGAATTTTTTTTATGAATATATCGTGTGCATATAGATACATATTTAATTTCTAATATGTATCTATCTATATATAAAATACGACTCTCGGAGTAGTTTTTGATAAAAGCCTTCCCAAGCAGCATCAAAGTGACGGGAACTGAGACTGGAACTTGGACTCGGTAACTGTTACGTAACTGCTACTAAATATTTGACTTAGCAGTAAAATTTACTCCAATTCAGATCTTATTAGTAGCAGTCACGTAACTGTTACTACTAGTAGGTCCTCTATGGTCCCATAACTTCTTAGTAGCTCTTAACGTATTTGGAACCACACGGCTACTAAATAAGATTACTTTAAAGTTATTGGAACTTTAAAGTAGAAAACGATAGTGGCCATAACCATCTTGTATTACTGAAGTGTGACTTTAAAGTTAGCATTCCTTGAAAGTTACGCTCAAAGTTTTTGCTACGTTATCGGAACATGTATTAATTACTTCAAAGTTACGGAACTGTTTAGTAATATTTATAGTAATTTCGACGTTCTTACTACTCCGAGATGTTACTTACAGGTTATTTTCACTTTCCGTATAAATTCAGAGCGACTACATAGTTGCAGTTACTTTTAAAAAATTACTACAAGGTAAGTTTCACTTCATCGACTGTAATAACAAAGGCACTCACCAAGAAGTATCGCTCGTGTCTGTGAAATGAAACTGCGTTCGAATTCATGGCGTCTGAAAACAAAATGCGTCGCAACAGAAAGCCTATAGACATTCGTCGATATTTTATCGAACACTGAGGCTTCCTTCAGCTGAAGGCTCTTAGTTGTCTGTTGTAATGGCGACATTTCCGTACATTATGGCCACAGGAAAAATATAACTATTGCAAAAGCATCAGTGTCATCAGGTCAAACGACTAACAGTGGACAAGCCTGTCAAGCAGAACCAGAAGTAAGAGGATGTGAAATTTGTTGAAAATTTTAAAGATAAAATCTACAATTATTAGAACTATGATGAGTTATTTGTTCCTAAATATGACGTTGATGATGATTATAAAGACGAAATAATAGTATATTCGTCAAAAATTTCATTCTCGCAACAGCTTAGAGAATGGTCTTTATTGCATAGAGTAGGTAATCGACAGTTCAATCATTGATCTACTCTGCATATGTTAAAGCCGATTAATTGTTTTTCGGTCTGTAAGGCATCTTTAAAGTTGTTAATATTCCATAATTTTAAGATGTACGAATAATGTACCCAACTCTCCTCTGGAGCATTGGCGGGATTGCATCTTAAAGTCCCCCTACGTGAATGATTTGAGTTGTGCGGCCAGTACAATACTTTGTCGTTCTCCCATTTCTCCATTCTTTTCTTTCGTAGCCAGAACTTTGAAAAAAGCTATTTTTACAATAATTCACTACCACTAACGGCAATCATATGTGTTAATTTTAGGTTAAGTTCCACGTGGAACTTTGAAGTGGCACCGGGAACCTTACAGTAGTGTGCTACTTCATGGTAGTCTTAACGAACCTGCACAACTTTAAAGTTACAGGGGCGTGGACCGATTGGTCCCATGTACTACTTTGTAGCAACTATAACTTTAAAGGAAATATTTGTAGTGGCTGCTACTACACGATTACTTTTATCAAGTAGTATTTACTTTAAAGACGCATATTTCAGTAATTACTACTTGTAAGTTCTCTTGCGCAAAATTCGCCATATTTATCGAGCAGAATTGCGACGCCATTGCTGTTCATGGACGTTGAATGACGTCACAATACTGATTAAAAATTAATTTTTCTTGAGAGCTGTACTAAAAGTACCAAATCAATGAATATTTATTGGTTTAGAATGTTCAGGAATAATTTAAAAACAGATACACATGCCTAGATGGACAATTTCGAAATTGTACAGTATATTTTTAAAAAAAATTTTTTTTACAAAACGTATATTTTAAGGGCGCGTTGTTATTTTTCTAAGTACCATCATCATATTTGTCAGAAAACTTGTATTCGCATATAACTTTAATACCCAAGAAGTCCTTTAAAATGATCAACGCGTGTTTTAATATTTCTAATTATTGTGTTACTACTCACACCATCAACGTGTAGTATTACATTCTACCATCAGTTTACAAGTCAGCTTCGACAACGGAATGAGATGAAAATATAGTTGAAGCTTTGCTGAAGGTGTGCGACAGAGAGCGACTGAGAGTGTCAGAAACCTAAGAAGTTCCATTACAGTTGCTGCGACCACCCTGCTACGTCGCCGTTACGTAGCCGTAACGTCCGGGAAACGTCCCGGAAACAGTTCCAGGGACGTCGCTGGAACGTAGCTACTACCGAATAATTATTCCCCATTTTGGTCCCAGACACGTAATAGGACCGTTGTTACCACGTTCCGGCGACTGGTGGCGAAAACTTTAAAGTTCTTGTGATGGTCGCCGTTACGTTCCTACGACTAAAAATGTTGCTTGGGTTATTTTAAAGCACATCACAGATGTGATAGTTGACAAAATAAGTAGAGAGAGATGCGCATGACAAAACTAAAAGACCTGAAGATTTCAGCAAAACAAAAGTCGTCAGGTATTTTAGTTTTGTCATGCGCATTTCTCTCTACTTACTTCTCTACTATCTCATCTGGAGTCCTTATGTGCTCATAAATCATTAAATCTTGCTTGAATTAATCCAAGATTTCTGAAATTTATGTCTTACACAATATGGATGGCATATATCTAGAAAGGGGCACACCGCAAGCTAATTTTAGAGAACGACGTAAGACGATTGATGTAACCAACAGAAGAAATGTACTATATGGGAACTTCTCACGCATATCGTCAAAAACGTAATTGATTGTTCATATATCCTCTAGTGCCTGCAACTCTTATTCCTAGAAGTAGTGCAAGGTTTGACACGACCATTATGGTCACATTCGCAAAGTCAAAATGAGAAAAGAACGAGATTAGAAAACTTACTTAACTTAGTACTATACTTAAACGTGAACGCGCGCGCAGAGTGTCTTATGAAACGTGTCTCTTTTACTATTTTTTCTATTTGAGGTATTAATAGTTCAAAAATACTTAAAATGAGATACATGTTGTTTTAGAAGTTTAGTTTTTTTACACTGACTTTTAACTAGAGTATTTTAAATATTTAAATATTGGCGGTATTGAGAATAAAATTTCATTAGTACTATTAGACATTTTACTATCCAACTATGTTTAATATATTATTATGCAATCTAAATAAAATGTAAGCATGTGTTTTTTTTATTTTATGTACAATTTCTACTGCACATGGTTGTTACATTAAACGGTTTACATTTGTCATTTAAATATGGTCTGGTTCTGTATATATTTTCTTACAAACTTCAAAAAAATAATATCAGCGGGCGATAAAGCAAAACTTTATACAACCAAAAGGAGCGGCGAAATGTGAAGTTTATAACACCTAAATAGAAAAAGTAAATTTTCTACTAATCAAGGGTACTATTTCAAAGATTTTTCAAAACGTCAATTACTATTAACATTAAGGTGAACCGGGAAGGTATCGGTAAACAACCACAATTCGTGCCATTTGAACCTATTACAGCGAAGAGCGATAGAGCGTTTCTTTTCAATGTGTACTTTTATACACGAGGCCAATTGAACGTTCAAGTAACTAAAGAACATAAGATTATTCAGACATTTTGTTGATTTAAAAAAAGGGTGATCATAGTGAATTTGGTCAATGATTGGAGTGTATATTTTATCAAGAAATTGTTTTTCTTTTTTATCTGGCGATCAAAAATTTAGTGAAATAATAATTCTTCTTTTAACTGCTCTTCTTTACTTGTAACACACACATTTTAGGCCATCTGCCAAAATACAGATCAAAACTATCATACTTCAATGGTGACCTTGCTAACGACTAAACAAAACCGCTTATTAATCATTTTGATGTATGCTTTAGATGTTTATGTCACTAAAATGAAACTTACTAATGTATTCTGAAGCTTACTCTTAAATAAGACGGACTACTGCTACCCTGATCATCGTCTCAGGTTCGTCGAATTTTTTAGTGTCTACTGCCTTAACACGGCAGAGTATTCCGAATGTGTATCTAGAATGTAATTTAATATAAATTATTATTATCTATCTTTTTTTATTTTTTACAGTAGATATGTAACGTTGCAACAAATACCTGTAAAAGTAAACATTATTTTTCATTATTTTAGTCATCTTGTTAGGAAGCGCTGAAATCATACTATAGGAACACTTTAATCTTTTCTATATTTCACACAATTTCACCAAAATTAACGTGTTTAGAATGCCTAACTTTTCCTGAAAATGGATTTTCAAATGCGTCTCAATGTTTAATTCCTTGTCAAGATAGTAAATGCAGTTGAACTTCTCTTGCATTGAGTACATATGTATTTTATATGTTTTCTTACCTTGTATTATTACAACACTGTTCATATCCACACCTTAAAACAAGTAATATTATTGCTTATTAATGTTTACGCAGAACCGTGACTAACTTACTGTAAATTCGAAAATAGTAAATAAGTTCCCACAGTAATGATAAATATTTTTTTCAATATGAGTCTCAAACATAGCTTACGTAAACTTTAAATATTTCAACAATTCAAAAGGACGCAAACATTCGAATATGTATTGGTTTTAGCACATAAACTCTATTATATTGAACACTATGTTGTGAGCACACTGTTGTATTAAAAATATTATCGTATTTCTTTACGAATATAAACACGAAACAAAAATTGTGCTAATAGTTGTAATTACACTCAATGATAGATATCCACAGTACTAATCACCAATGACATTAAAAGAGAACTTGTACCCGACAGCAATATTTGTTGAAATTTATTAGAACTTATCACTTCTGATGCAATTACACAAATATTTCAGTAACCTTAAATAAATATTAACAAAGATAAACAAGTAAATAAAGTCAATAATGTCACTAGCATCTATTTTAGTATGCTCAAGAAAATTTCAATTGCAAATTAATATACAGGGTGCCCCACCGAAAACGAAACAGATTGAATATCTCGAAGGAGAAAACTTTTTTGAAGAAACGCGAAAACAGGTCGATTTTTTATCCAAGGGGGACAAGCTTCGATCATATCTTCAACTGTGATACGTCATTCCCCTCCCCTCCATCACTCTAACCATTACAATTTAAATAGGGAAAGTACTAAATACGATACATCATTGAAAAGGTAATTGTACGGAGAAATCAGCAAAGTGATTGTTGGTTGCCCTATTTTTGATTTTAGCGCCCTCTAGCGAAAAAAAAAACGGTTACGTATTCCACAATGTGACACATCATTTCAAAGCTAATTTTATTAGCAACTAAATACGTAATATTTTTGACATTTATTTGTCATCATTGTCAAGTACAGACTGTCAGCGTCTTTTGCAAACTAATAAGTTCGTAGTTTCTAATATTAGAGCTCTGCAAGGTTTTTCAATTATTTATTTTTTCTTCAATTGTGCATTAAATTGCTAATAAAATTAGCTTTGAAATGATGTGTCAGATTGTGGAATACTTAACCGTTTTTTTTCAGCTATAGAGCGCTAAAATCAAAAATAGCGCAACCAACAATCACTTTGCTAAATTCTCCCTACAATTACCTTTTCAATGATGTATCGTATTTAGTACTTTCCCTATTTAAATTGTAATGGTTAGAGTGATGGAGGGAAGGGGAATGACGTATCACAGTTGAAGATATGATGGAAGGGTGCTTGGATCAAAAATTGACCTGTTTTTGCGTTTTTTCAAAAAAGTTTTCTCCTTCGAGATATTCAATCTGTTTCGTTTTCGGTGGGGCACCCTGTATAAACTATACAGGCACTAGTGAGTTTCTTTAATATATTAATGTATAATAAATCTATATAGAATTACTATAAGATAATACATATTCGCAAATCCGGTTTTTATTTTTTTTTAAATAAAACTTCTAATTCGGGTTCTACTCGTATATGTATACTTTTGTATTCCAAACTATTTCTCAAGTAGCATTGAAATTGACAGTTAATTGTAGCAGCACTTTGAAAGCACTGGCTTCCCTTCGGTCGCTCGTGCTTTCAAAGTGCGCTCATGCGGGAAAATAGTCTTCCCGCACTTGGTTCGTTAATTACTATTAAAAAATATAAGCATCAATAATTTAAATTTAAGTATGACAACTGTCAGAATTCGAAGTTTTCAAAAGCTTAGCATGTACACCAGTATTGACTACTTAATTAATTAAAAAACAGCCTACTTTAATGAGGTGAGACTTTGAAGGCACGGTACTTTGATCAAAGTTAAATCCTTCGGTTTCCAGTGTCATGTTGTACGTACGTGTTCAGCTACTACTGAAATTAGAATTTTACCAAATCGATAACGTACTAAGTGTTCCTTAAAACATGTTCCTTCATTCCATCTCTAGTTTATTCAGTATACCACAGACATTACGGTGTATTTCTAAGCTTAATAACTACATATATCATGTTTTATAGATGAAACATTTTGCCTAGACCTTTAGAAATTTTTTGAAATGGTATTTTTAGTCACCTATCATTAGTTCGCGCTTCTGCTGAAATTAAACTCGTGGAGTTCTTTAAATATTGATTGTATTGTGTCTTTTTCAAAATGTTGCAGAGATTAATTAAGAAGAAACCATTAAAAATAGTGATCTTTAGAGCTTTAGTTTTTTCTATATTTATTTAACCTAAAGTTGATTTATGGATTACGAAATTTACTGAAGCCACTTTGTGTTACTGATTATGCTTTTAAGTCCGTAATCAATCATTACTAACGATGAATTTATTAGTATTATTAGTATTACTTTATCAACTCAAGACATCGATTTCGATATCTTATTTCTAATACAACTTACTGAAGTATATTAGATACTTGTAAATTTGATTATTCACTGTTGTTGTTCGCCAGTGGTAAGTACAAAATAAAAGCTGAATTAAGAAAACTAATTTTCGTAGATGCCGAAACTGGTACAACCTTATTTCGGATCCAGACATAATTGTATTTGCCATGTTTTCATAGTAACAGCTGTTTTACATAAATGTAGCTTTAGATGTTATTTTAGGCGTTCGTAGTGAGATTCTTGTGATACAATCTTGGCATGATTATTATATACGCACTCCAAAATAATATTTTTATCTGTAACCTCAAGCATGAATTTACTATGCATATCATATAAACCTGTCACATATTCTTATCCGCTCCAGTAATTCTTATTTCTTATTTATGCTGGATTTAAATTATATGCTTATTCTGTATGATGGAAGCACTAATTAGAAGTCCTTAAAATTTACTATTAACTTTTGTTTTATTACCTCGTAATTCTAAATAAATAATACTGCATTTATGCAGGAGCATTATTTAAAGAAAATTTTAAGAATGTATCAACCTACTTCTACGTATTTATGTAAATATATGCCTCATACACTTTTTTGCAAATATTCAATTCTAACATTTTTTTATCATCATTATTCTTAATGTTTCCACACTCATAAAGAAATATGAAAGTAGTTATGTCTGTTTATTAACCTTTATGTGTTTTCATCAGTGTTTACCTGTAGGTTTAAGTATATTTGATAGTGATGATAGCATATAAAATTAATCGTCAGTCACTGTAAAACTTTATAATTTTATATTATAAAACTAGGATTTTATTTTATTTTTTTTACTTAAAAAGTAGTGTTTTCTGAAGTAGAAAATATGCATATTTATTATATTTTAACTTACGAAATTAAATATCATGAAATATATATTTTTTATGTAAATATTTTTTAAACACAATTCATGCTAATAATGCCGTAGACTTATTACAGTTATTACATTTATATTTTCCAAACATGAAATAATAAATTAAAACGAGGTTATATTTGTACGTATAGCTCTATTGTAAGTATTGATTGTATTACATTATTTAACTACGATTGCTAACAACTGTTACTTGAAAAAGGAACATATCTATAATTAAACCATTGAACGCGGAAAGTGACATTATCTGTGTGTGCCAACTGATACTTTCTTTTCACTTAATATACAAGGTATACAAAATTGTTCATCTTGTTCATTTTAAAAAACGCATTCACACATATACGAGGGCGGATTAATAAATAAGGTCTCCCTCCAACTCTATAAAATGAGAATAAGAAAAGACAAAATATTGGAACCAGTGTGAAAATAAAGTAAATTTATTGTACTACCAATGTACAGTTAGTTGCAAAAAAAAAAGGTTCCACTAACCACATTGAGAAAATCGTTCCCTTCACATTGATACTGATTAAGAAGTTCTTTATAAATACCTTTACTTTGTTGTTTTATGACATCCGTTAATAGTCGGGAGACCCATCTGGGGCAATTTTTTCTGTAATTCAACCTCGGATTGTTACGGGTGAAATTCCAGTCTGTATACAATTACTTTATTTCTCAATATTTATTCTTCGTTGAACAACGGATGCTTTTGGGGTAATCAATCTGAAGAGTTTTTATGGGCTTTTATGTCAGCGAGCACAAGATTGATGAATCCTTTATCTCTGTACAATTTCCATTGTCGGATCAATTAGAAATACATGTGGACCTGATTGCTTGAAAATTGTGAAGTAATTTTACTAATTGCTAATATATATCTGGTTTTATTTGTTGAAGTTTTCCCTGGAAAGACAGTTACTTTCTTTTTTTTTAATATTAATCATACAATTTCTCAAGAAATGGAGGCATCACGTGTGAGTCTTTGACCTTAATGTATATTAATTATTTCTTAACAATAGTTTGTTTTCCTTTTTTTTCCTTAATTAAGTAGTACTACATAGCTATTGCACCTTAGTTAGAGCCTATTAACAAGTACACTTTAATTAAATAATACAGCGTATCTAGAGCACTGTAATCAGAAGACTTTAATTAATGACTATTAACTGGTGCTGCATTAAGCATCTTCATTAGGTCTCACTGAAGTAATTTTACCTCGAGGAGCAGTTCTTTCTTTTTGTTTTGTGGAACTTCGTTTTTGCACCGAAGCACTTGAAGTAGAACGTCTGGAGTGGAGCTCTGTGTTTTTTTCACATTAAACGTAATTATATGTTAGTTTAACTCTACAGGTGTACTGTCGAAAATGTTTATTGAAGTGTTATTAGATCCAGACGATCGGTTTGATCAAACTTTTCGATAAAAGTTCATGTAAATCGTGCTTTTTTTATAATTAATCTAGTATACAGGGCAATTCAGCTTTCATCACCTTGTTTCTTTTTTTTATTATTATTAAATAACCTCTGTGACTGATAGTAATTAATTTTCATAAAAGTTCATACCTCTACTGAGCAATATTGTGTTTTATTTTGGTGTTTGTTGTGTTTCATTTCTCTATATCTGCTTTAATTATCAGCCTTACACCTACGACCTCTAAACCGTTATACTTCGACAGGTTTTAAACTTGTGATGGCGCTCCATTTTATTAACATTGTTACGACCCCCCGCATTTAGTTCTGCTAGCGGCACCCGGAATGAGAAGTTTACTCACAGCCAGGTGGGTTTAGATTTTTGTAAGAATTTTTGTTTTCGTTGAGAATATAATTCTGATTTCCAGGTAGGCCTTTGCACTGGACTCTTTCTTGACTAATGCCTAATTTCCGAGCAATTTGCTGTTGCGTAATCTGGCAATATCATTAAATCAGTGAATTAACTTGTCTGATTCTTCTCGTACGTCACTAATACTGGTTGCTACTTCGAGCAATAAACTGGATACCTGTTGAAGAATTTGGTTTCTAATTATATAAAGAAATGTGTGACGACTACACACCTTTCAAAAAAGTATGTCTTAAAAACACCAAACAACAAGGGAACTTCAATTTTAACTTAATTCGACACAGAGACGACATAGGGAAATATATCCGACAAGAAAAATCACAATTTCTATAGCTAATTGGCTAAATAGCTTCCTTACATTGACAAATAATATTGTTGGTTTTATGAAGATTTATTGACCAGATACGAAGAAAGTCACCAACAACCTAATACAAATTTTATGACAACAAAGCAGTAGCATGTTTGCATTTATATAAGGCAGAAAACGTTTTAAAATAAAGTCGAATCAAAAACTCATTTTATCATATTAACGAATGCCTGTAATCGGCAACATGGAACGATCTTCCGTCATTTGTTTTGCCGACAGAGTCGTTCCTAAACATTTAATTTACAAATTAAACATGATTTTATGATCATATATAATTATGCTTACATGCAACTACGACATTGCCAATATAATAAAGTAGCATTCATAATTGCAATTTTAAATTCATGTCATGTCAAAATTGCTTTCATTCAGCAGACACACCAGTTGCGCAACTGTTCGGTGATCATGTCCAGTAGACGAGCGCTCACTCTGAACATGTTCAGGAGCGGCCGCCATTTTTGTGAGCGGGGAAAATTCTACGCTCACGTATTCTGTACGCATGCGCCATTGATGCATTCCAAGAACCAACCTAATACATAATTTTGAAGAAAGGTACTAGAAAAGTAAGATACAGCAAATTAAAGGTGTTGTGCAGAAATAAATGTATTAAAATATTGGAGTTCACCCAGTATTTCATTTGGGGTTGGAAAAACCAGCCCTTCCACTAGAAACTAGGCAAAACTTAATGCAGAAAAACAATTTATTATTATTGTTTATTCGGTTTAATCTCTATTATTTTAACATATGGCAGCAATGAAAAGTATCAGATGACAGACGATGATATAAAGGTGAGCGGTCCTGTCCAGCGAACACTCAACTGTTGTGAAGTGAACGGTTGGAGCGGGATCGGTTCCTGATCCGTCTGCTGAATGAAAGCATTGATTAGTTTATGTCGATGATTCTTAAAATCATTGCCAAAGAAAAATTCGAGCAATTACTAAGTGTAATAGAATTAACAATTTGCCCCTCTCCCAAAAAATTACTTTAATATTCATGTTAGTTTCTCATACAAGTGAATCATCCTGAACACTACTTCAAATAAATATTTTCAGAAAAAGCGTAATTGTAATCGACATTACTCAATCTTGTTAATGATACCAAAACATTCGATTTGATTTATATTTGCAATACACATAAATTTAACGACCACCAAATACTAGTTCTATTTAATTACATATTTCGATCTGTGCCCACGTGTTGGAGAGCAATACAAATTTCGAGGCACAGAATATACATGTGTTTCATTCAAAAAATACTACACTCCTGATATCCTTTCTTTAAGTCTGGCAAATTGTCAGGAATTTCACGTGACTATTAAGCACTGTACTAATAATATTTCGCTAAGCTAGAAATCCAGAAAAATCCCAAAATACTCCTTCACTATTTATTTGTATTACACTGTTTACTTATAACTTGCATTGTAGGAAGTGAGTACCTACCAGACGATAATAATAACCTGTAAGTAAAACTAAAGGCACGATCTATTTGAGGATATTAAAAGCATGACCAAATATTATACATATATTTTTTTAGGTACATTATATTTCCCATTAATTTATTAAGTTAATCGCTAATCTTGTAATAAATCTTTTTAATTTAGTTGTATAGTGGGATTAAATTACGATTTGGATTTTTCTTTGGCAAACAGACGTACGAACATGTCTCGTTTCATACTGATAACGCTGCGTCAAAAATTAAATACTACCTTATTCTTACATATATCTATTACATTACAAAATTCATAACAGATTATTATAATTATGATTATTCGCATACGTTATCTTCTGGTATATGATTATGTGTATATACACATCAAACATACACATATGGATATAGAGTATGTTTACTGAAGTGTCAAGCCTACGTTAAATTTTCAGCCTCTTGTAAAAGAGTAAACAATACCAGTCCCTTTTACGTGAATATAATACAAATTCAGATAAACACTTCAGTAAACACATACATATGAATATATAGTGTGTAGTATATAGTAAATAAATATAAATTGCTTCCAATGCAGTTAGAAAGTATATGACAAAAATATATATGTTCATAATACTACGTATATTTTAGAAAGTGTGTTTGTATACTGAAGAAGACGGGAATAAACTTGTCGAAACGTCTAATTCATGTTTTTAATTATTATGTTTTATATTAACTATTGACTATTGATGCGATAAACAAGGCCGCTAATACCATTCATCAAATGGTCTTGATTTATCTGAGACATTTGATTTTTCGTTTAAGACCATTTGATGAAACTGCGTGGATAATATTAATGGGTCTATGCTTAATTGTTCACATTTTCATTTTTACACATTTCTAGTTTACATTACATCTTGCTGGTCATTGAAACTATTTATAATTATATTATTATTAACTGTCTTTATATTGCCGCTGGGGATGTTAGGTTTGTTTTTTAATAAAAACAATTTGTTCAAGAGCTCAATATTTCGTTATTTATTTATAACTTCATCAGGAAATATTCAAACAAAATTAAAAGTTAAAATTTATGTAAAACATAAAATCAATCGTCCTGATTATGTGATTATTGCATTTCACACAGCCACAATAGTGCTTACAAATTAGTTTTAGTGAGAGGAAGTTTTATTTTCATTTTTACTATTTACCATTTCCTTTCAGTACTTACGATAAGCATTTATCTCAACGAATCAATCATAGTGAAAACTGATAATACCTACAACTGAATGCTTGGAGGATATATCAACAAGAGATAGGATTAATTCTGTTAATATCCAATTAACCTCAAAAATACGGGTAGAGTTACTATTTAAACATATTTTTTGCAAAGTTTTCAATTGACATTTTAAATATAGCGTTCTTAAACACACGTATGTATTAGGATGGTATATAAATTAACAAAAATGTATTCCAAGGAGACCGCTAATATTCATTTGCTATAATTTTCAAATATCCATAACACAATATGAAATAAGCTTTAAATATATTGTCTTCTTTATTATAAGTTTAATTTAAAATATCTAATAAATGAAGGTCAACTACCATTGAAATGATCCAAATCTCTGTGTCCAAACATAGGTTCTAAAAATAAATTTCGACCTAAAACAACCAATGTAAAATATATTCAAAAAATTAAATATGTATTGTCGTTTATGGCCAAACTACGTAATATATAGGTTTTATTCAGTTTATAGTGATTATATTATTTCTTTGGGCACATTATATTTAAAATAATAATTATCATTCGTATGTATTTGTCTTTTGTCTTTTGTCATTAGTGTTTTTACTTGCTTCAGATAAAATATATATTACCGATATTAATGAATAAATAAGAAATCTCATTGCTATAATCTCAATTAGCTTCAAATATCCCGAAATTTTGTCTACTTTGAAACTACAAATCTGACAAGTTGCATCGTCCAAAATTTACGGCACCCCTACTAGTATACAATTATTTTAGGGTCAATGTTGGTCAATAGGCTTTAGAAATTGTAACCAGGTATTGAAGAAGCTACTGTGTAATAAAACAGCGGTCGTGTTTGTTGTAATATAGTGCAAATCTAAAACACTTGTTTATTTTATTTCATATTGAAAATGGTTTTACATAAAGTATAGACCAAGTCAATTCAAGTTTTTTATATAAACTATTTCCTAATGTATTTTTAGCATTACCGCTGAGCATATAAAACACTTTATAATTTAAGCTATTGAGGAAACCACTGGATTGTTTTACCATTAAGTAAACTCATTTAGTAAATCAAATGTTGCTATTACACGACTTATAGTGTCTGTAGTTAATTTTGCTGAGATCTCTCTTTTTGATTTAATTTCAACCTGCATCGTCAAATTTAAATGACAATTGATGCAAGCAGACAAGTAATGGTGATGCTAGTGATTGCACGTGAATTGCTTACTGTTTAGTCGTCGCGCTGCCTTTGTAAGCAGATAGAATAAAGGACAATGTGCTTGAAGAAACGTGATCTACTTTAAGGCGTTTGCCACATTTCATTTCAAGTGATGTAAATACCAACATGATTTGTTTTTTCGTAAACGAACACTCAATTATGTCAGTTTTAATAATTGTAGTATTTTTTCATGCGTTTAGTAAAATAGCATGCCCCTGGATATTCCTACATCAGCAAATGTTAATATTTAATTTTGTTGGATAAAAGTTAATGTAACTTTATAATACATATTATGTTTTGAAAAAGAAGAATTTGAGCTGAAGTAAACATTAGCACTAGATAGATATTAGGAGAATTACATCTAATAGTAACTGAAGCGGGGTATGGACCCTAAATAATATTTAATTTATGTAACATAAGTTTTGTTTGCAATGATAAATACTAAGTTTAATTAAACATGTAAATATAAAAGTTTCTGGTGACAAGTTTTAACTATTATTTTAGCAGTCCTTGAGAACGACGAAATTGAATGTATTGAAAAAAATGTTTTAATTGATCGAATAATTACATTATCAAACTGTGTAATTTATATTTAAACAAGTTCAGAAACAAATGTGCCATAACATTCGTTTTAATGTTATGGCACATTTGTTTTAATGAAGTCTACGTAAGCTTGTCATCCTCAATCAACATTCATTCTCTTAAACATTAATTGCGAGGTAAAATTATACTCAATTTTACCTCGCAACTGATTAAATATTTAGTTAATTAATTTCAGAATTCAAAGCTTTACTATGAATAAGTAAGATCAAATATTTTCAATAAATAGGGGGTTTGAAAATATATATATCTCCGTCTGACTACCCGAATCAATATACCGGGATCGACATATTTTAATTTCTGATACGAAAGTAGAAAGAGGAAAAGAGCGCGACGAAATAAACTAAAGATAAACATAAGCGAGGCTGCCACACTCAACGTTTGCTATGAAATGTAAGGCGAGGGTGTCCCCCGCCCCAAAACGTTGCTCTCCCACCACTGTTAGCAAGCAGGCATCGCTGCATATCATAAGGTCATCTTCTGCATACGATAGAACTGCAAACCGAAACTAAAATTTGACGACTATGGTATATCAAATACACATAACAGAAATACTTTTGAATGTGTGATGTATTCAACCAAGGAATATTTTTATAACACATTAATTTTGCCGTAATAATATGTTACAACACCATGGGTAAGTATGGAGCCAATTTATGTTTAATTTTTATACAGAGTGTTACTAAACGTGTGACAATGAGACAGAGGGTTATTCCATGAAACAGTTTAGATTTTTGTCGATACATGATTTTCAGAAATACATTGTGTTTCAATATCACTGTATGGTAGAAAATGCTGGCATATGTGTTTAATGACATACGAATGACAATACATAGACGATTAAGACTATAAAATTGTGTAATTAAAAGCAGCGAAAATGTAGGGCCACCCCACAATGGTCAAAGCCAACAAAAACGTGATCGTAATTAAAAAATTTTAAAATTTTTGATATCATACAACTTTTCACCAAGAATTGCTGTTTTATCTTTGTCAGAATCACAATATTAATTAAGTATCAAAAACTGTAAAATTAACAATATTTCTATAGGGTATATTTTAGAACCCGAAACTTCAGTTGTGTTGGTTATTACTTGAGCCAGGTATATTGGGTCTATTTAAAAGTAATTATAGGTGAAAGTACTAACTTTAAGGATTCAAAAGGCACTATTACTTTCTAGAAACTGTTTTTATTTCCAGTTAACATCGTCTGTCTATAATCCTATAACAGCTATATATATATTTGGATTTTTAATGAAGGTTAACGTTTATTGCTAGTACTTGCGAGTCAGTGAATTTTTCATGAAATAAAATATTATAGTGCAGGTAATTAAAAAAGTTATTATTTTACCTGCGGAAAGGTGCGGAACAGGACCTAATATATACAAATGTGCGATGAGTGTACGTATCTTTATTAACAGTTTTAAAGTGCAGTCGTAATTATAGTTTATTATTTTTTTGGTGTCCGCAGAAAATTTTTTATTTCTGTATAATTGTTTCTTCACTTAGAGTGTAATCACTTTTAATTAGCGTTTAGTTAGAGATTTTGCTGTTTAGTTAGTGTTTTTGGTACATTTTAGGCGTTTTGCAACTATGGTAGTTACACATCTGGATCTACATCAGAAAATGATGGAAGTACCTGGTCAAGGTTTTCCTATGAAGAAAATTCGTGTTTTGGACTATCTCAGAAAACATTGTCAAACAGATGGAGATGAAATTGCAACTAGTGCGCTCTAGGATTTTACGAGGTAATCGTTTTTCCCGCAATACCTTACAAAGTGGTGTCATTTTGGGTGTTTTAAATAGTGGATATTCTATTGACAAGTTTGACCAATATTGTAAGGCTACTGTACCTTTGTACAATCAGTGCCATAATTATTAAGGAAGTTCTAATGCATATCGGTGAATTATGAGGAGAAGCCCAAGAGCCAAAACATAAGGACGTAAGGAAGTACCGGGAGAGAGATACGCAAGAAAGTAACCCCGTTAAAGTCAATGAGGACTTATTCTAAATGCTCCTATTGAGATCGGATCGTCTTCTAATTACATATCCATCCGGAGCGTAATTTTGTTGCATGACCTTACAGACGAAGACAAACTTGAACTTATGGAGTACTAGTATGACGACGAAAGCAAAATGTATAGGGAAGGTGCAAGTAAAGACTCGTATGATTAGTCTTATATTTGTTTTGTCTGTGTCCTGACTTTGCTATGTTTATGTCAGAAATAGTTTCTATAATATGAACTTGCAATAAAACAAATGAAAACTGGCTAAAAAACGTCAACCACCCGTCCCCCTTGCAACAGCACTTCTAGCCCCCCTTCATGACTAAATATTAGTAGTTATTTATCGATAAACAAATACTTATGTGCTAAATATCACAGGAAGTAACGATGGTTGAGTTCGTGACACTTATTTCATCCCCTAAGGGGTTGATATCGAATGAGTCGTTATCCATTGTTTATACATATTTGTACGGCATAAAATAATTCAACAAGATTCAATTTTTAACCTATTTTTACAGTGTAATTAATTTCTATCACGAATTCGTTCATTTTGAACACTGTGCACCGCTGCCATTCATGTAAGTTCATAAAAATATCCTTGATCTATCCGGGACCACATCTAAGTTCAATACATGACAACAATACCGTCTTATGTGCTAAATGAGTGACAAAATAAGACAAACTAAAATGTAAATTATTATTGCAAGGAAGCCTAGCTTATTTGTTTTCTTCAGTATGATATAGCCAAGAAAGTGTAAGTGAGGTTGGATGTAGTCTTTGATAAATCAACAACCTTGCTTTCCTATTGTTAATATATACAGTTTGCTACTTTTAGTCAATGAAGCCTGAACGTCATGATTATAATTTGAAAAATTCAATGTTTTTTTCCATTCATGTTGTATGAGTATGAATATTCCGTAGATTCATGTTTAGTTAGCCTTGTCTCATAACCTGTAAAATTTCTAACTAAATCAGATAAAATACAAGCTATAATTAAATATGTTTTGGGTGAAATGAATTATAAATAGAATAAATTTATTCTTTCCATCCTGGAAAAGTGTAGATGTTATGTTCCAATGTTTTTTTAATGTATAATTTGCACAGTGGCATTTACAGAAAAATATTGAAACATTGAGAAGTTTCACGACAAACAAACAAAATTAGAAGTTGGCTGATACAAAATAAGTATCATGCCCAAAGAGGAAAACTCTTTGGGCATGATACTTATTTTGAATAAAAGCTGTTTACAAAAAGCTCCATATTATATACAGGGTTATTTTTTAAATCTTGACATAGGCTAACTTCTTTATTTGAAAAGATAGACCTATGGTTCCTGTAGGAAAGTTTTAGGAATCAGTCCAAAAAAGAAAAATGCGTGGAAAACATAAACGCGTTGTTGCCATATTGGGCGCTATTTCAGAGAAACATATTTCCTAAAATGGCAACACTGCATTTCTTTAACAATTTCTTATACATCTTGAGATTCAACACAAAACAATAATACTACATGTTTTTGATTATAGTGGTGTTTTACGAGCTAATAGTGCCTAAACTTAATTTATTTTCGAACATTAGAATAGCAATAGTAACAAAAATTATTTACCTACCAAACGTTTATTTTTTAAAAATTTTGATTTTCTTGTTGAGTTCTGCAGCAACAAATACGTTCACCAAAATTTCTATTAACATTATGTAATATTTGAGGGGTTATGTTTTGAATTTTCCGTTGTATGGCTAGTTTTAATTCATCAATTGACACAGGAGCGATAACATAAACTTTATTCTTCAGATGTCCCTTGAAAAAAAAAGTCTAAAGGAGTGAGATCGGGAGATCTGGGCGGCCACTCTACTGGCCCTCTTCTTCCAATCCAACGCTCAGGTAGCAGCTCAACAAGATAGGCTCTAACTTCTAAACTAAAATGGAGTGGTGCACTATCTTGCTGAAAATACATTATTCTTCTGTCGTTTAGAGGAAGCTCATCAATAAAGTTTTTTGATTGATTTCGTAACAATGTCAAGTACCTTGCACCCGTTAAATTCCCTTCTATGAAAACAGGACCTATCACTCTGTTGTTAAATATGCCACACCAAACATTAACTTTAGAATTGATCTGTCCCTGCTTATCTTCAGCCCAACAAAGATTATTATCAGACCAATATCTGTAATTTTGCCGGTTTACCAAACCGTTTAAATAAAAGGAAGCCTCATCGCTAAATAAGATATAATTTTGAAAATGTAGTTGTAGCCGCTTTTTCTCCAAAAACCAATCGCAAAATTCCAAGTCGCCGATCACAATCATCGTCATGAATTGCTGTACACTCATCATTTTATAGGGATGGAATTTATTTGAAGTTAAGGTTGTCCAAACTGTAGTCTGAGAGCAGCCCACTGCTTGCGCAATCTTGTAGATCGATTTGGGTTTTCAACACTTTGCAAAAGAATATTTTCTTGAACCGCAGTATTTTTACTTCTTTGTCGAAACCTTGGACGCACACTTCCTGTAGCTTTCAACTTTCAACCAAATTTTGTCTTAAAAATTCTGGACTAGGACAAGATTTGTTGGGATGTCTAACATGGAAATCAGTGCACACTTTTCGCAAACTCAAATCACCAACATGCAAAAAAATTAATTCAATTTTCTCTTGAGGTGTAATACGATCCATTTTAATTCAAGATTACACAGAACTTACTGTCATGTTATGACAGCAGGGAAAAGCATAGCCTCCTTGTTATTCTTTTAATGTTGTAAAATGTATTAAAGTTTAGGCACTATTAGCTCGTAAACCGCCGCTATAATCAAAAACTTGCATCCTCTTTGTTTTGTGCCATTTAAGAAAAATATATTTTTTGAAGTAGCGCCCAATTTGGCAACAACGCGTTTATTTTTTCCACTCATTTTTCTTATCTTTTCAAATAACAAAGTTAGCGTATGTCAACGTTTACAGAAATAACCCTGTATAACTATTAAAGCTGTACATACTCATTAATTTTTGAATTGTTAATCGAAATCAATCTGTATACAGGGTGTACCACTTAAAACTCCCAAGTCGAATATCTCGGAAACGGATAAAGATATTTGAATTTTGTAAAAAGTAGTTACTAAAGAATGTGATCGACTCTGGTTTGCTCTCACAATTGTGTTTTATTATGTGAAGATATAGATGGCGCTGCGATGAAACGAATTTTTTTGATCGCCACAATCTTCATTTGTTTTTTTATTTGAAAGAGTATTAAAATTAATGTAAATTTTATTATTTGTGTTAATTTCCAAAATTTAACGGTTTTATAGATATTCGTGTTTAAAGAAAGTAAGAGTAATTTTAAAGTTTTGTCGTTATTTTGTTTAAATACTTAAAAGAATCAAATATAACTAACAAAGATGTTGCCTTTTTGCTTGCTACATAACGTATATCGCCTTATTAGTTCTCTTCCGCAAATTTAACAATGTATTTCTACTAATTTTTTGAACACCTGCATAAATTTTATTATAAAGGTCGCCAATATATGTTATGGGTTCCTTGTAAACTTCAGCTTTCAAGTAACCCCACAAGAAAAATCTAACGGGGTTAGATCCGGCCACCTAAGAACGCCATTAGTACCAATCGAACGACGTGGGAACATTTGATTAAAATAGTCAGTAACTATGTTGGCATTATGAGCAGGTTCCCCGTCTAGATGTAACCACATATTATTTCGCAGCTCTATAATAGTACATCTTCCAAAAGTAGTGGTAACTCATTCTGCAGGAAATGTAAGTAGCGCACACCAATTAATGTTTCATGATAAAAGTGGGGGCCTAAGATATATCCGTTTAAAATTCCACACCAAACGTTAACGCCAAAAACTGTTTGATTTCTGGTTTGCCTTATCCACCTAGGATTATCTTCTGACCAATATCGAGCATTATGCTTAATTAAAGTACTATTGTTGTGAAAACGACATTCGTCATTCCACATGATCTGATTCATAAAGTTGTTTTCCGCTAACATTACAGAAAATTGTGCCAGAAAATCGAGTCTGCGTTGATTATCTCCTATTCTTAAATGCTGCACTAAATGAACTTTATACGCAAAGTGAGTAAATGTTTGAATGAAGCTAATTATAAAGACAATTAATAATCAAGCAAATGTCACTAATGTGTGCTAATGTCAAAATATTTCCTAAATAATCAAAGCAAGCATACATACATCTAACACAGACATGAATGCTTTTCTTCCTACATACCTATGGGTGCCTATGAAGTGGAATTTATAAAAAGGAACTAACTATAAAATTTAAATTGTGAAGTAACTATAATAGTAAGAATTGTGAATATGTTTACTGCTATTTTTCCTTACAAATTAAATATTTAAACAAAATAAAGACAAAAATTTAAAATTACTCTTACTTTCTTTAAACAAGAATATCTATGAAACCGTTAAATTTTGGAAACTAACACAAATAATAAAATTTACATTAATTTTAATACTCTTTCAAATAAAAAACAAATGAAGATTGTGGCGATCAAAAAAATTCTTTTCATCGCAGCGCCATCTATATCGTCATATAATAAAACACAATTGTGAGAGCAAACTAGAGTCGATCACATTCTTTAGTAACTACTTTTTACAAAATTCAAATATCTTTATCCGTTTCCGAGATATTTGACCTGGGAGTTTTAAGTGGTACACCCTGTATATAATTAACGGTTGACACTATGCTTGGTAGGACTGTAAATAAAAAAAGAATTAAGAGTAGTACAGAAAAACTTTCTTCTTCAGGCATTGCGCTTTCCAAATAATGCCGTCATTAAAAATGTAATATGACCAATAGTATACTATTTCTGTTATTTATTATTTTCAAGGTATGTTATAATACAAATTAATAGCATATTTACAAGGAAATTTTCCTTGTTTTTTTTTCTTTCTTGTAAAGTAGCCATTTCTCTTCGCGGCCGAAATATGAATGATATACATATAATCATCATTTGTATCATATTATTCATATTTCGGACGCGAAGAGAAATGACTACTATAATTAAAATTATACAATCTCAAAAAAGTTAATAAAACCTGCTTTAAGCTCAGTATCTCCGAAGTCGTCTTCCTCTTATACAATCCCTTGCAGGATATCCTAGCAAACGACTTGTTTCGAAACAGGCGATTCAATTGCAGAGAATTTTTATCCGAGTCACAAATGAATAAACAAGCATCTTAAAGACCCCTCCGTGAAATTTGTTTTAAGTGACTCCTGCATCCAATCACTTCCTCCTCGAGATTTGCATAACTCTTCTATAAAGCATTTTATTCGGGCAATAAAAATTCCGAATTCTAAAAACCACCTTTCTTGTCTTCTGGTTTTGAAATAAAAATTTAATCTTTGCGGCATAATATCTAAGTAAATTCAGGTGTATATAAAATATTATTAATATTGAATATTTGATTTTAATTGCGGTATTAATTGTTTCTGTAAGACCATTTTAAAATTATTGTGTCAAATTTTATCAATTATACATGTGGAACTGTATCAGTGTGCCATTTAAATATTTCATTTCGAAACTCATATCTACGATTTCAATACATAATACCATTTATATACGTATTCGAAAAATTATCAAAACGCTGACGTATTTACACGCAGCTAATAAGAAATGCAAATAGAGAAGATAATATCATTGTATTAATGTATTATTCATATCATTAATAATGACATTCATTCATGTCTGACGTATTCATAATCATATTTGAAACACTTACTACAATTTAGATCGACATAATATAAACTCTTGGACAAAATTAATGTATCACTTGTTACTTTTACTATTACTTGTAATTTTCACAGTTTTAATTCGTGAAATATAATATTTAAATAGCTTAGGTGATCATCTCTTATTATTGTAAGAAAAAATTGCAGTGATTTGACGTTTTTAAGGATATAAGTTAGCAAATAAGTATATGTGGTATGATTTCCTAAAAAGCTGTTAAACAAAAATTTGTGTGTTTAATTTTGTTGAACATTAGTTTCATTTTAATTTGTTTAAAATAATAAAATGCACTGTCTAGTATAGCTAGAGTTGAACATATGAATCGTCAACTTAATTTAAGTGAACATGAAGCAACGCAAACAACAACGCTGATTAATGATGGTCGTAGCTAGCTACGACCATCACTGTCAATGTTATGTAGCTAATTTGTTAGGCATTAAATAGTTAACAATAAGTCGGACAGTTAAGTGTTTTAATGAACTTGGGACTATCTCTAGAGCAAGAGGATAAGGTAGTAAAAGTGAAATAGATGATCAATTTCTTAGACAATGTGCCATAAGGATGAGACGATTGACTGGTTCCTAGCTACGCAAAGGAGCTCTAGCAGAAGTCCAAAACGTAGAGATTTCTAGAAGAACAGTCAGGAGATGGCTTGAAGAAGCAGGATTCAAGAATAGAAGACCAGTAACTGCGCCACTACTCACCATGAGCAATTGACGATTGGAAACAAGTTTTGTTTTCGGATGAGACTCGAGTCACTCTGAAGTCATCAGATGGACGTGAGTGTGTTTGGAGAAGACCACATGAGAGATTTGCTGACTGCAATATCTCCCCAAGACTTTCATTTGGTGGTGGGTCAGTAATGTTCTGGGAAGCAATTCGTTTTGACGCTCGCACGGAGTTGGTACCTATTCACAGGAGATCAATGAATGCAATTTTTTATATCGAGAATATTGTAGAAGAGCATGTTGTGCCATTTGTCCCATTTATGAGCGCATACTTCCTCTTTATGCAAGATAACGCTCGACCACACGTTGCTGTAGACGTAATGCACTGCCTTCTAGAGATGAATAAACAGGTTATGGAGTGGCCACCTAAAAGCCCGGATATAAATCCCATAGAGCATTTGTGGAATGCACTTAAAGAGGTAGTTAGACGCCACATACTTCCTCCTACAACTTTTAGGGAACTTGAAGAAGCTGTGGTTGCTGCATGGGAGAATATTCCTCAAGCCACCGTCTGCAACTTAATTAGCAGTATGCTTAGACGAATGGAAGCAATTATAAGAGCAAGGGGAGGCAATACCCAATATTAATTTTATAATTTTTAAGTTAAATTTAATTTTAGATAAACTTTTTATAATTTCTAAATGTTCACTGTGCCTCCAAGTTTAGATATTACTGTAAAAGTTTTGTTAAATTGACATTGTGTCACGTTAAAAGTATTGCTAAAAGTTAGTTACAGTGGTTTTTGCTACTATTCATGCCTTATCATTTCAATAATAAAGGTTTTTGGCGAATTTTGACAAGCAGTTTATATATAAAGATATATTTTACATTTCATTATATTTTCAAATTTAAACTTCAAAATTTAATACGTTTTACAATAAGTACGCATTCTTAAACAGCTCCTGAAGCACTTATTAATTTTCAATCATATAGAATGCTTATGTTATTGTTATTTAAAACTGTGTAAAATTAAAATTGAATAACATTCCTCAGATTTATTCTAGGTTCTTAAACTTCCTGATAAGACAATAGTAATTAAAAAAAATATATTATAGAAATATGATTTTATTATTCTTAATATTAATTTGTCTTGGACAAGTTTCGTAAGAAACATTCATTGTCGGCCATCTATTGAAAAGCGAAAGTATTTAATAGCAGATGTTCAAATCTGCCGTCTTCTATATTATATAAGAACAATAACTATTTTAAATAAAAATAAAATAAAATAAAACTCTTGATAACTTTCCACAATTTTTATTTAGTCTTTGCGACATAATCAGAATATTCAAAAATGTTAAGGATATCCCATACATCGCAGCAATTCAAACCGAGCCCGAGAATATAATTTTTAGACATAGCTGCACTAACTTTTAAATGAATCACTAAGTAATAAGGATTACAGTTAATGCATTAAGTTATGTACAATTGAAAACATGCCAGCGTAAATACAATATTTTTGGCAATGTTAAAGAGTATTTTCAATTACGATATGGTATACATATCAACTTGCACATCATACAAATGAAATTTTTGTCGTGCATAACATTCATCATTAATAGACATTCACAACTGCAAAATGTCTTCATATTTTGCAGGTGTCCGTAGTATTACAAGGGCTTCACCAATTTTACAAAAGATTAGTTCCGTTTTTACTTATGTTATACGTAGATTTTTGCAGATGTACACGTTTTGACGTCCCCTGATACAGAAAAAGTGGTTTTTAGAAAATGTCTCTCTCTTTCTCTGTGTGTAAGTGTGTCTGCCAATCTGTCTCTCCTTGTGTGTCCACAGCAACGTGACTGAAGCTGTCGATACCAACCTTTATATTTACAATTATAATCTCTCTTTTGAGATCCGATTAGATTTTGAGTAAAATCGGTAGACCAGAAGTATGGATTTCGAAGTAGGACTTTTTGTCTTAGCGAAAAACATTTTTTTTTGCAAATACCTCGCAAATTATGCATTCTATACAGTTTTATTGAGAATGCAAAAGTATTTACAGCTGCATTTGCAATAATTTTTGTGTAAAAAAAAAATTCTAAATTCGGACACGAAGTAACCTTTACTCTTATCGAGAAGTAGTGTTTGCAAATATTCCTCAAATTATATATTTTATAGAGATTTATTAAGAAAAAACTTTGAACTGGATTTGGGATCATTTTTGTATAAAAAAAGTTTCAAAATTCGGACAGGAAGTAACACCCCAACAACCCCAGAACTTTATTTTGTTTAGAAGATGCACACCTTCAGACTTCTTTTAACAACTTTTATATACAAATTTCGGAAAGTACATACGTATAAGAAAGTCATGTGGTAGCCACACCTCTTCCTTGAATGCTGTTATTATCCTTATAGGTGCGTTTTCTTACAAAAATAATGCATCTAGCCCAGGGATGGCAAACCTATGGCACGCGTGCCACAAGTGGCACGTTTAAAAATTTTGATGGCACGCACAAAAACAAAATTATTTTAGTAAGATTTGCGAGCGTCGACTCGGTCTGCTCTCTCGCGCAGCGCAAAGAAAGACAGAAAGGGACAGAAATGTCTCCTGCGCGCTATCTCTCTCGGCTCACGATTTTTCTATGGCAGAGATAGCCAGTGCGCGCTCCAGTCAATCACACCCCAGTGCTCGAATCAGACAACAGACTCCATTAGTCGTTTTTAGTAAACCGTCGTCTTTGGAACTTCAGTGACTTGTTAAAAATATAGCCGTTATTGTAAATAGATATAGTGTTATTTTTAGGTAAATATTTTTACACATTTCATATTCTGCATTCGTTTGCAAGAACATATTGCGTCACGGTTGAAGTTTTAACCTGTACCAACCTTCAGGTATTAAAAGTTACTAAACTTTGCTTGTTTTTGAACAATAATATATTTTAATATTATGAGAAATTATTCAGTGTAAAATATAGAAATAATTATTAAAATTACCTTGAATTAATATACTATTTATTATTTTCTTGTGTTGGTAATATTTTTAGTACTTTAATATGTGCCGAAATATGTTCTTGCAAACGAATGCAGAATAAATTATTTATTTTATAACAATATTATTAAAATATATATTTTTTAGATTTTCTTATTATGGCTAGTTCAATGAAAAAATCGAAGTTATCCGAAACATGTGGTATATAGCAGAGAATTTCAAGCTTGGTGGACCGATAGATACGGTATGATTGAAAAGGACAGTAAAGCAATTTGTATTTTATGTACAAAAACTGTAGTCTGTAGAACATCTTCAGTAAAGCGGCATTATGAAACCAACCATAAATTTCTTCTCGATCGAAGTGTGTAGAAGAGCAAAAGGAGTATATATCACGTGCCTTAAAGAATGAAAATGCTCAAACTACTACTTTAGTAAAATATATTGGAACTGAAGTAAACACCACTGCTGCTAGTTATCAAGTTTCAAAAAATATTGCTCAATATGCGAAACCTTTTAATGAAGGCGAATTTTTAGAGGATGCTTGGCTGCAATGTGCACCATACTTATTTGATGATTTCGAAAACAAAGAAAAAATTATCCAAAGAATTAAAGACATGCCGATAACTAGGAATACAGTGAAAGAGAGAATTTTGGGTATGGTGGAAAATGTAAATTTTCAACAAAAAAATCATATAAAGTCTTGCAATTTTATATCCATTTGCCTTGACGAGTCTACTGACGTAACAGGCTCTGCTCGCTTAGCAATTTTTGTACGTTATTTTGTTCAAAACAATATTAAAGAAGAGTTAATAAGTTTATCAACATTAACAACAACAACAAAAGGATTCGACATTTGTAATGCAGTTATAGATGCATTGGAAAAAAGAGAAATATGTCCTAAAATTGTGTCAGTTACAACTGACGGTGCCCGCAGCTTAACTGGACGGGAAAATGGATTTATAAATTTATTTACAAAACGTATTGGACACACAATTCTTCATTTTCATTGCATTATTCACCAAGAAGCGTTATGTGCCAAAACAGGTTTAAAAATGTTTGACGATATTTTGAGTTTTGTAACAAAATTAGTCAATTAGTCTAAAAGTAAACTCGTACAATACCTTACTTTTATACAATAATGTACACTGGTTAAGCCGCGGAAATGTTTTGCAAAGATTTGTAGATTGTTTGGAGGAAATAAGATTATTTCTAAGTAATGAAAACATTATTGGCCAATACAATCAATTATTGGATGTAGAATGGCTAGCAAAGTTATATTTTTTCACTGATTTATGCTCTCACTTAAATGAATTAAATATAAAACTACAAGGTGTTAATAAAACAGTCATTATAATGTTTGACTTAATCAAAGCGTTCGAAGTCAAATTACAAATTTTTAATCGTGATATTCTTTCAAATTCATATAAATATTTTCCGAATACAAAATTTTTTTTTTTCTGAAAGTGAATGTCACGAAAACCAAACAAAGAGTCATCAACGAAAGAGTTTTCAATGGTAATTCAATCCCTAATTCAAGAATTTTCTGCAAGATTTACGCAGTTTAAAGAATTTGAAGAAACTTTAAAATTTATTTTATATCCTGATACAATACCATTTGAAAAATTAAATTTAAAAGTCCTTGAGTGGTAAAATTTTTATGAATTAGAAATGGAATTAGTTGAATTTAAGTCAAGTACCATATGGAACCAAAAATTTGTTGATTTAAGAAATGATTTAGAAATTATTGAAAGTAATCGATTATTGGGTAAAATAAATAAAATTGCAGAAGATGAAATTCTAACTACATGGAATTCAATTCCTGACACGTTTAATTGTTTAAAAATATTAGCAAAGGCAATTTTATCAATATTTTCATCGACGTGGGCATGTGAATCTCTATTTTCAGAATTAAATTTTATAAAAAATAAATATAGGAATAGAATGACGGATGAGTGGAGCTCTGCATGCGTACTGTTGAAATTAACTAAATATGCACCAGATATTAAATCTTTATCATCTTGTGTACAGAAACAAAAATCACATTAAAAACAATTGTTTTTAACGTGAATTTTGTTTCTAGCATATTGCGTTTTGTTAAACATTGTTTAATAAAAAATTGTTTAAAGAAGAATTGCTTTTATTTGTTTATTTAATTATACTTACGTATAGTTTCACCACGCCAGTGGCGGTTTCAAGCGGGTAATGGGGTAATTACCTCCCCCCCCCATAAGAATTTTTCGCTTATCAATTTTTATTGTTAAAAATTACCGATATGCCATATTTCAAACAAATAACATAACAATATCGCTTTATTTTCAGTCATTCGTCAGTCAGTAGTCTCTTGTCGCATCTATTAATTAATTTTAACATTAATTTTGATCAAATGTTTAACATTAATTTTGATAAAACGGTTATTGCTCCATTAAAAACGGTAAATTTTCATTGGAAATTAGGTAAATAGGGAAGCTAACTTTCAATTTGGACACGTTTGACCTTGAACATTTTCAAAAATCGCCTGCGGCACTATTGGGGCACGTTGCCTATTTAAGAAAGAATTTTTATGACTTTGTGGCACGGACATCAAAAAAGGCTCGCCATCCCTGATCTAGCCTAATGAAGTAAGATATTTTACAAATACCATTTCAATGTTACATTCTTAGTTTTACTTATTAAAGTAAAACTATTTGTTATATTTGAGTTTGTAAACATAATGATAAAAATCGCGATGTATTGGTAGAAAACGAGTTTAGGCACGACTGTATTGAGTTTTATGATTTGTGATGAATATTGACGACATGTTTAGTTAAATCTTACATAGAAAAAGAGACCTTTACTATTCTAAGACATATTTTTTTTTGTCGAAAAAGAAAACAATCTCTTGTTAGATTATTAGAGCAGGAGATCTCCAAAATAAACTGAAGAAACAGCATGTTCTACTTTAGAAAAATGTGTGAATGTGTGATATTGAGTAATTTTTGTCTGTTTTACCTGTATAGTGAAATTTTAATTCACTACATGATTACATGGTATATATTATTAGTTACTGTATTTTATTGATCAGATATTATCATTATAACAAATTTTAGATTCTAAAATTTTGTGTGGCTTCCGCTAATTAAAAATTATTATTTCATCCAATATAACCATACAGCACCTAAAAATTATATGTTTTATAAGCTCTACTTCATTTTATTGGATTATTTATATTAAAATGTAATTTCTTGTAATATGGTTGTACTATTAGAATTTATGTAGCTTACAATTATTTTAGAATTTATTACCACCGCCTAATTTTAAAATAATTTTGAAAATTTTAAGTTTGTGGTCACAAATTGCTTGCTTGCTTTATACAAATTTTACAAAATAACTTTTTCATTGTACGATAAACTCAATTTAATATAGACTTGTTTCCCTGAGAAATTCAAGAAATTCTTCCTCGATATCTGCGTATAATTATTAATTTTAACTTGCTATTCCAGACAACTCCAATTTTATTTTTAGACGTCGTCCAGCACTAGACAATATTTATATTCTGACACATATTCTTCGATATAATTTCTAAATTATACATATGTGTGAACGTACAGAAATAGTTTCCATATTGCACAAATACCGCTTAATAGAATAATTAATTCCTATGAGTCAACACAATTTAAAGACAACATCTCTAGTTTTCTTTACTTACATACATAATTATAAGTATGTACAAATGTCTATGCACTTTTTTAGTCAGTTAATTCTCACTTCCCTAACTTATTCAATTAAATTCATATGAAAATTATTCACACCCTCGATTCATCCATTTTAATAAGAACGAAGAATTATCACAAATTAAGTTATGCTAACGAGGGAAGTTGTGAAGTATAACTAGGCGAATTTGAATGAAGTTTCCCGTCTTGTAGAACATTGTGTGTTGTAGAATACCGTCTGCCATTTCGACGGAACTCCATGATCAAGGGTCTATGTCAGTGGTTTTCAAATTGTGGGGCGCGAGCCCCAGAGATATAGAGGAAGGGAGAATGCTCTTGTACCAGCACGCATCCAATTTATACACGACGCAACAATAGCTGTTATTTTGACCCCGTCTTTTGACACCAAGATTGATGTTTGTCTAGGTTATGTACTTTGTTCGTGATTTGTGTATATACTCTTGTGTTTTTAAGCACTAAATTGTTGCGCTTTTTTTTTATATGTAGTTTTAAGGTAAACTTGTTCTTCATAAGTCGTGTGGATAAAACATGTGGATAAGTAGTAAGATAGATTAGTTCCATGTGTTCAAGCGTCCGGGTTTATTATTTATAAAAGTTTTAGATAGAACCTTAGGTACATAAATATCCATATTAAAATATCGTGTATGTACTATTAAAAGATAATAAAACGAATATATATGTTTGGTCAGAACGCTTCAGAGATAAAGATGCAAAGGAAACAATGTTATGCCATCTTTTAAAATAAAGCTGGAGACGTCTGCTGTTGATGAAGTTTCGACTATTAGTTCTACTGTTGTTAATAGACAAAATTTCAGAAATGAATTTTTATGAGCTTCACTTTGATACCAAAGTAAAAGGAACAACATATTCAATAATTTGAATATTGTGTCTGTATCACGTTTCAATGCCTTGATTTTCACGTTTTGGGTATAGCAGATATTCACATTTCTTTTAAAACGACTTTATACTACTTTTTACCGGCAAAATTACCTTTAAAAAATATAGAAGGGTGTAGACAATTAATTTATTACTAAATACAATCTGCTGGATATGGAAATTCTGCAAATAGGTATACTTATAGTATAATACCTACATTATAAAATTAGTTTTTACCCTATAGGAGAAAGACTTAGTAAAATCGAAACACTTACTCTACAAGATATTAATTTTTTCTAATCTGGTGTCATAACAACGCTATAAACGCATAGAAAACGACGCGTTGATAGCTTATAAACGCACACTGTGCGTTTATAAATTATCTAGTTCAATTTAGTTCTTCAAGGGTGGTTACATATAATTTGTAAGCATAATGTCAAAAAGTCAAAATGGTAGCTATATTTTCAATGTACAATATGCAAAATATCTCTGAAAATGAAACGAAGTAAAATATTTTATAACTATAAAAATCTGTGCGGACGATGTTCATCGAAAATTTTTCAAGTTTTGGAAATACAGCACTATCGGCAAAATAAATAAATAAAATGAAGTTGCAACGATCCATTGTTCAACAAATATTTTATTTTTAATTATGTTTTTGAATTGTACAGTTAGTGTATACGTTAATAGATACATGAGATGTATCTTGGGCATTTATAGTAACACCAGGCAAACCACTCGTACTTGCTGATACAATATTTTGATGAAAACTATTATTGCTGTCTTTTGTTGTTGTTGTTTTCTGTTTTTTTGTTTCGTTTGAACATAATGGAATGTTTGTATTATTTTGAAAGCCAAGCATATGAGATATTTTAATCTTTTTGTTTAAGGAGGATTCAATATAACCCTCGGCTACAGCTGAGAACTTCCAACCCCCATGATTTTGTAAGGTCAACAAATCACCACCATGATTTGCCAAATGTGTTGCACTAGATCTTCTAAAACAGTGCCCTGTAAACAATTCTGGATTTGGCAATTTCAAAAAACTTGGAATCTCTTTAGGAATTTTGCCTATAATATTAATAACCATTGGAGTATTAATACACTTACCATTGCGATAGGTCAAGAAAAATCGCATATGACTAGTATTAATAGGCCGTAAGTTATTTAATATTTCTTAATTAAATCGATCCATATTGTATCTGTAATTACGAAGAATCTTGGAATATTATCTTTTGTTTTAGGTACAGAAATAGTGATATCAATGTCATCTACAGACATATTGGTCAGTCCTTCTCTTCTACAAGCTCTGTTGTTACCTATTATCAAGACTACCTACAAATTGATACTATTATATGCAAAGCTGCGATAGTTGTGAAAATTGCATTTACTTTCATCGCCAAATATATTTTATTATCTGCTTCTTGTATAAATTTAATAATGTCTATTTCTTCTAAAATTTTAGATTTTTTAGGTAGGTGACCTTGAGATAAACGACTGAGGAAAGCTTGAAATTTCTTGTACTGTGATATATCTACATTTTTATATATCATTAAACAAGACCTCAGCATAGAATAAGTAGTCCATAGCGTAGACGGTTTATATTTTGTATGTAGTAATTGAAAATAAGCAATTAATCCGTTTTCTGATATAACATGAACTTCTTTTTGTTTACGCCATTCTTCAAACTTGACGTACTGCTTCTCATAATTGCTGCGGGATTTAGTGGGAAGTAGATTATTAACAATGTTTTCAGCAATTTGTCTGATTGTACATGAAATATTAGTACTCATTTTAGATTAACTTTAAGTATGAAATACTGAATATAAAAATCGCGTATAATTCAAATTTTCAATTTATGTCATCTGTGTAACATATTGCCAACCACCACAAAAATTACTATATTTTGAAATTCCTATTATTTTAATTTAAAAAATGATAAAAAGCGGCAGAGCAGAAAAAATAACTTAAATAACTCGTGTCATAAGACACTTACTGCACTCGCCCCTAAACTTGGGCTTGTGCAATAAGACGTGTCTTATGACACTTGTTCTTTAATATACTATAAATTACTACTAACACTTCCCAAGATTATTTTCTAAGAGTACAAAAACAAATTTAAAATAGGCATAATTCAAAATAATCTGTAAGTAGTTCTTTTTATTTCACTGTTTCCATGTCGAGTAAACCTGTCTATATGTATATATCTAATTATCACGTTGTACAAAACACAATTAGACTAAATGCCATGAATAACATTACTTAAATGCTTCAACACGCATATTTCAAAACATACATGCAGATATATATACTTGTATGTATATGTGTGCGTGCGTGTTTGCTATAGTAAAGATAGAAATAATACTGGTACATCCATTCTTCTAACTCCATCAACGTATAACATTAAAGCAACTATTGTATACAAAATTGAAAAGAATGTAATATTTTTTCTAAGAGTTTGTTAAGTGTTTTGAAACGTAATATGTTTAGCATATAAATCTGGTTACAACATAATTTTATCTTTAGAACAGCTATATTGCACTGATTCTGAGCGTAGTTTCTTCAAATAAACAATGGGATCAAATTTTGATAAGAATGAAATGTACCCTTCCAAAGATAGATATTCAGTTTCCTGTTTTATCTTCATATATATTCTGAGTATGAACAGTAAGAATGATTCTCTTAGTATAAAGGCAAAATTTGATACATACCTCCAATTCAAAATTATTATCTATAGTAGTTTACCTGAATATGGAGAATGTATATGGAACGTGACCAATTAATTACTAAAAGTTCCATACATCACAGTTTAATGATATGTATTATGTATGAAGAATAAAATAAAATAAGAAGTTTTTTGCATACTCATACTACTAGAACATTTTTATTCTATTTATCACAGCAACCGTTGTAGTATTGATCACTTTATTATTGGTATAGGTACGAGAATTTCGCTGGAAGAGAGTAAGTGTCATTGCCCTAGTGATAGCGTGAGAAACAGTGCATTATTAAATTCCGGTAGTTCTGATTATGTGATAGTGTTCGAATGCTGAGTGCAATTAAAATTATTTATTGAAAAATATTTATTAAAACTAACAAACACACAATTTAACAATAGCACTATTTACATTTTATATAAACAGGAATCTTGTTTGGAATCGGCTTGATATATTCCAAACTATTGTGCGGATTATCTTGAAATTTGGGATGTGCATTCTACTAATTAATATCTATTGTACCTAATTTTTTTCACCTGTTTTACATTGTTAGTTTACGAGATACATAGCCAACTTTTCTTTTTAAAAGGCAATAGGGGTCAAAATTAACATATTCTAAAGCTTATTTTTTTCTGAGTACCATCATTTAATACTGGTGTTTGATCATTTTTATAAACTGTCAAAAAAATTAAAATCAACCGAACAATGTTTTATCAACAAAATGATAGGACCAGCTGCATTTTAACACCTTAGGAAGTTCAACTGAATGAAAACTGAATAAACAATAACAAATTAAATTTATTACTTAAAAAGGTTTAATGCAACAAGAAAAATACTAAAGCATAAGTAAATTTTAAATAAATTATATATATATATAGCCGTTGGGCAAAATTTTGCTCTACACATTTCATCTCTAATATTGTTCTTTTCCGCTTCAATACGGGTTCTTAGATCTTCTAAATTGACAGATATGTTAACATATACTCTATGTTTTATATGACAGCAGAGAAAGAAATTCATAGGTGTTAGGACAGGGGATCAACCAGTCCATTCAATGAGTCCCCTGCTTCCAAGCCACCTTCCCGTCAAACCGTTGTCTAACAGTCGCCCTACCTCACTTCCAAAATGAGGCGATGTCCAGTCCTGTTGCAACTAAAAAAGTGTTACGTATTAATTCTGAACTGTAGTGGTTTGAAAATAATTCCCTTAGTCTGGGAAGAACATTTGGTGCAGAAGTTCGAGGTGCCGATCAGTAGTAAGACTGTCTTCAGTAAAAAATAGACCCACGATATTATCACCAATAATCCCTGTCCAAACGTTTATTTTTTGTGGATGTTGTGTATATACTGTTCCATCTAATGTGGTTTGCTATCTGACCAGTACCTGCATTTATGACGATTGACATGTCCGTTTAAGCAAAATGAAGTTTCATCCAGAAGCATTATTGAAGATATAAGATTACCATTCTCATTAAGCATTTGTGACATTATTTCGCAAAATTGCACTCAACGATCGAAATCGTCTTCGGTAAGTTCCTATAGCAAATGAACTTTGTAGGGATGGAAATTTAGTTGTTTTTTGTGTGCAGACCTTTTTTCTCTTGTTGTGATTTAAAGCGATTTGGCGTAATGATGTTTTAGAATTTTTCAGATCTAACATGCGATACAAAGAATTTTTATTATTCATAACAGTTTCTGGACGTCCAGCTTTTCCTACCTCATTAAACCCTTTAAAGTTTTTGATACTGCAGATTTACTAAATTGATCTCGTTCAGGATACATAGCGTTAAAAAAGGGCACATACTTCTACATGGCTACGCTTTTTTTCGGCATAGTTTATCATCATAAGGACTTCTAAGTCTTTCTTTTTCGCTTAATTTAACCATATTTCACAATTTATCTGCTGTCAATGTGTAAGTTTTGACATTTTCTAAGAATTTTGTAAGGTCAGTATTTTCATTTTTAATTTATTTAACAATTCTGGTGGCAATATACTTTCAAATTCAGAAAAAAAATAGTTTATCAATTATGTTAAATTTGACCCCTATTTCTATTTAAAAAGAATCAAGTTGTATCTTGAAGAGTAACAATGTAAAACAGATGAAAAAGGAAATAAGGTACAATAGATATTAATTATTAGAATGCACATCCCAACTTTCAAGTTAATCCACTCAATAATTAAGCCGGTTCCAAACACAATAAAGATACTGTATATCTATATACTTATTTAAAACATTAATTTTCTTTTCCTACTTAAGTTCGTTATTTGTTTAATAAAGTAGTATTTGTCATTTACTTAGTTATGACGCCTTTTGATTATTGTGAAACAAAACCAATCAAACCGTTTGGTGAATAAATATCCTTTTAAAAAATAAATTGCAAGAAATTAGTGTTTGAAATAGAAAATCCTAAATTACTAGAAAACTATAAGGAATAGGTATAGGATACCCTAATACAATTTTAAAAACAATTAAAATTAGAATGTAACTGTGGTAATAAATACAGGCTGTTTCATTTAAAATACGAAAGTTATTTGTCTTTAATGTTAGTCAAACAATAATTTTGTTTTTAAACAGCCTAATGAACAACTCTTGATAAAAAAAAATTAAAATATTTTGCCACTTTTCGTATATAGCATGTGTCAATTTTCATTAGCCATAGGCGATTAATTCATGCAATACGTGACAACATGGCATCCCTACTTTCCTCACCAATGCGAGCGCGACCGATACAAGCTCAAGTTATAGCAGTAACTGTTGGACTATTGACTTGGGTGTTTGTAATACGTTCAGAAATAATATTTACGCGTTGCAAGATGTTTTTCTTTTTCCTTTAAGTAAATGCAGAGAATTATTAAGCTGCGTTCACGCTGCATGACACAAACAAAAGCGTAATTCTAATAAAATTAAAAATAAGGTAAATAAAAAAGGATTCCGAAAATAATAATAAACTAGTAGATCAGAAGATGCCGGCGGCCAGTTGATGTTTCCCGTTCCAGTAATAAGACGGCTTTTATGGCAGACTAGATCGCAACGTGTTCGCAGCTAAAGATTGAATGTAAAATCTGGTGGGGAGATCGGAGAAAGTCGTTGTAATGTCGATTGTTGCCGGGATTGGTGACGGAGAGTAGGGGTGACACACGTTGCCACATATTATTTGTATACGTATAAATCGCACGCAAACATTGAATCCTTATAGCTAATGAAATTTGACACGTGCGGTATACCATGTGCTTGCAGGCGACCTGCGTATAGGGCTTACTGTAAGATAAAACGACGACACCGAGAGTTTGTATGAGTTAGTACGAGAAAGCAATATACAAACTGCAGTACAGCTGTGCTATCTATCCTCGTTGCGCTGCTTAAACGGAGAGTCAGCCTAGCCCGTTCTAGCCTCAGCGTAAATCTACTCGAATCCCCTCTTTTCCAACACTACACTCGACCAAGGAGCAGTTTGTATATTGCTTTTTCGTACTAACTCATACAAACTCTCGGTGTTGTCGTTTTATCTCACAGTAAGCCCTATACGCAGGTCGTCGGTAAGCACACTGTATACCGACGGGGATGTGGTGCGCCACCCTGTATTATCAAAACTATGTATTTTTATTTTTGGAGAACAAGACTTTTTATGAATTACATTGGATTGACTTTAAAAACTGATTTAAGGTATAAAAATAAATTACTAAAATATCAAAATAAAACCATTAATTATGGATAAGTATGTGTTACATCGAATCTCAAAATTTGCCTCTATTTACTTTAGTACGTATATGAAAGCGATGAGTCTGAAAAACTTGTAATATATACGAGTAGAATGAAGTTGACTATCTTCCATTTATTACTGTATGCATTATTGATTTTATAATTTAATAATTGAATTTATTTTGTTATTGGAATATATATGCATATATAAATTATTTTTAGTCAGAATTAAGGAGTGTATATACGAGTACATATCTATCTTTACTAAATAAATGCAAAATTTTGACTTAGCTATTGCATTCATAAGGCCCGTGTGGTCATTAATAATAATACTAGTTGACACGATTTTATAACTGACTTAACAGTTTAAAATGTTAGTATTTCGCATTGTTTTAAACATAAAAACTGTATTCTACCAAAAGATATCATGTCACATTTTCAAAATAAAATTTTTATCTATTTTCACTAAATTTAATGTAAAATTTAACATTTAAAAAGTATTGTAACAAGCTCGAGCACGTTCGCGGTTATACCGTGAAGGGCAGCGGCAACAACAAATGATACGATGTCACGCATTCCAGAGAGAAGTAGGGATTCTAATATATTAGTCATCGCGGAATATACAAAAATTGAAGCTTCGGGAATTGATACGTGCATATATAAAGGTTGCAACTGGCGTAGTGATTCATTTATTGTTTAGTTATTGGCGCGGTTTAGTAAGAGACAAATGAAATGTCACTGAATTGTCACTTACTTAGGAATTTCCACAGGCTGTGTTGCGTATGATTTACAAGAATGGAAAACCGTGCAAGAGGCTGTAAAAATTCTCCGGACAGTTTTTGTTATGTTTTTGGATTATATGTTACTAAATCGCAACAGAAGCCTTTAAGTAAATTAATTCAAAGATGTTATAAACAATATTTTGGCTTCAAAATTAAAAATCAAGACAAAACCTGGGTACCACATATATGCTGTGTTTCGTGTTATGTCAAATTAACTCAGTGAAACAAAAACAAGAATTCCTCTAAAGTACTGTCAGAAAGGCCAATGATTTCGCGTGAACCAGCAGACACGTCACGGGGCTTTTACTTCTGTCCTGCAAAAATTGAAGGGTTTTGAAAAAGAAATAAACACAAAGTAATGTATCCAGACATTCCATCTGTAAGCAAGCCGTTGAGAAGAAATGGCTGTGAGCTTCCACCTCCAATGTATTCAAATTCTTCTGAAATCCCACGGGCCAGGAAGATATAAACGATGTTTTAAATGTGTCATTTTCAAGTGATCTGACGTATGTTCCTTTTGAAGAACCACATCTCATTACTCAATCAGATCTGAATGATTTGTTACGGGATTTGGGTTTAAGCAAAGAAAAAATCACAAATTTTAGGATATCGATTAAAATAATGGATTATTTTACATTCCACTACAAGAATCTCTGTATTGAAAAATCGTCACGAAAATTTCAGTTCATTTTACAAAGTTGAAAGAAATTTCTGTTACTGTACTGATGTAGACCAACTTTTTTATGAAATGAGTATTGAATGTATCCCTGTAGAAAGGTGATTGTTTATCGACTCGCGGAAACAACACCAAGGAAACGTATCACAGTATGTCAACTATATTAAATCCCATTCAATATTCAAATCATCTTTGCAAATCTCTGGTGACCTTAATGTTATTTCCTTATTACTTGGACTGCAAAGAGGGTTTACCAAGTATTGTTCTTTTTTGTGTCTGTAGGATTGCCGAGCAGTTCAGCATCACTACCAAATAAAATAATTGTAGCCAAGGACCAGCATTGTTCCTGGAGAATTTAATATAAAATTTGTTTGCCGTTAGTGGATTCTAATTTGGTGATCTTACCCCCCTCAACACGTTAAATTAGGATTGATTAAACAGTTTGTTAAAGCACTAGAAAAAGAAAGCAACTATTTGAAATACTTAAGGGCTAAGTTTCCAAAGCTGTCTGATGCAAAATTTCGCAAAAGATTATTTGTTTGTCCACAAGTTAGGAAGCTGTCAAACATGAAAATTTTGAGCGTACGTGAATGATTTTGAACTGGCAGCATGAACTTCTTATAAAAGTGTTTGGAAATATTTTCTGGGTAATCAAAAAAGTGAAAACTACCAAGATATTGTGACTAATTTGCTAGATAACTATAAAAATTTAGAGTGCCGAATGTCGCTCAATGTTTATTTTTTGCATTCACATTCCTACTAATTTAGGAAAGACGAGTTATGAGCAGGAGAAAGGTTCCATCAAGAGATTGCAGAAATGGAGAAACAGTATCAAGGTAGGTAGGAGCCCGTCATGATAGGAAATTTTTGCTGGTTTCTCATTGGAGAAGGCAACAGGCAACATAAAAGAAAATAACTCATTTATGCAAAACTTTTATATATTAGCAATTTTCCTTCGTGTGCAGTTAAGTGTTTTTGTATTCTTGATATTAATTAAACATTCAAGTATTGATGTCAAGATTTTTGTACTTATCTATTTTTTTTATAACTTCTGTATAACTAACTTTCTAAATACAATATTATTGTTTATCTAGTAGCGGAGTATGATTATAACTCTAAAACAAGACGTGGTGGAAAGATTTGGTTTTTGGTTATGCCTTCAGTTAAAGACTGTAAGAACTGTACACTCATTTTTACAACAGTCATTTAAAAAAAACTGTAGGCGAGTGTTATTGCATTAAATAAAGAATTGAACTGTCTTTTTTAAACAAAAAAATGCTGTTCTACACTCGGCTCACTATTTTCTTTATCCATTCTTTATTGGATAATTTACTCTAATCTTAACAACTTTTTTCCCTTAACGTAACACTTAATCTAACACGCAATAACGCTGATTTTTTAATTCTTTTCTTATCCAAAATAGGTATAGATAATGTCCGTCAGGATGTTTCTCGTAGCTAACAAACAAGACCATGGTACAAAACGAGTCTGAATTTTTTTTTTGTGGGACATGTGTAGTGAGAAATTATGTATTATAGTTAGCGCTGTTAGCATTTAATTTTTTCCTAATTAAACACATGTTTGTATGTAATATCAATAAAATCAACAGTTTATACATTTTTAGACAAAGTTGTTAAATATTTATGTGTACATTCAATATACCGGTTGTGTCAACAAGCATTAGCCATAGGGACTCTCATGCATATGTATGTACGATATACCGATAGGTCCAGCTCGGAACGGGCCATACATAGGCAACAATATACGTATGGAACGTGCTATGTGGCAACGTGTGTACGATACCACTCCGCGTCCTCCTATTTTGAGTGACTTCTTAAAATTTGAATTTATTTTGTAGAATTATTGATTTTTTTACTTTTATCTTTTAGAAAACGTTATTGTTTTTTTATTACTTAAAATTACTTTTCCGTAGCAGCTAAGAATACAACAATAATAATAAATTGGACCTTATTATGTCTGAAACAAATGGGCAAATTACGTATACAGAACGAATATGCAAACGACTATATCCTTGCGCGGTTTAAGTCTTACTAAATTCTTAACTGCAATGCGCTGCTGCTGCTGCGGGTAGAGGGGTTTCGGTGGGGGTTTCGTTGTTGCCACTCATTGCTGGCTATGGCCCGTTCCGAGCTGGACCTATCGGTATACGTCGCCGGCAGTAGGTACCCGGTTGGCATACATATACATACTGCTATGATATTAGTACAATTGTTATAGGGTTGCCGCGATATAGCTCAGAAAACAAAATTCTCTCTCTCTCAGGTTCCCTCGGCAAAACTGTACAATGTTCACGTCAGGAATCGTGATCTTAGGAAACAGTATAAAAAAACAACAAATTACTTGAAGACAAAAAATGAAATAATTATTTAATTATCTTTTCTAAAATCTTTAATAAAACTGAAAAACAGATCAGATATAATTTATTTATTATAAAAAAACAAAAAAAAAAACTTTCATTAACAAATTCTCAAGAAAAAACCCTACCCACTAATTGACCAGATAGGATAAAAAAAACTTGTACTGACAAACGCGACAAAAATTTACCTAATTAATTACTGAAAATAATTCACAAAGTCCATACAAAATAATAATTACTTAAAATAAATAAATTAAATACCTATAATTAAAATACATCAAATTATAGCAAACTGATACAGTAAAGAAAATTATCTAATTTAATAGCTTCTCAATAAATATAAAATATTTTCAAACACGTGCAGGAAAACAAAATGAAGGATACGAGCCTACTTTTACAATATTAAAATTTTCTCTTATTATAATAAAGAATGCATTCTCTTTCTTAAAAGTAAATACTTAACTTGTATAACAGCAATAAATCTAGTACACAAACTTGATTAAATCTTGGCTCCTTAAAATAAAAATGAAAATTATAACAAATTTTATTCAAACATAAAATATCTCTAATTCAACTGCACTTGACGGGAGACCAAAATTTAATGTCCTTCAACATATAACACACGGCCAGTGAAAATCACGCATCCCTACCACATCTAAATAAAATTCCGCACATCTATACTATATCATAATATCAAGTTGAAGAGCGTAAATAATCTTTCAGGCATCTTCTCTTTTAAATTCAAATAACAAGAAAACAAATATTAATATACACAGATTACCAAAAGACTACTATACCTCCCAAATTCTTAAACAGAAACCAAAATACAGTGTGTACTAAAACATTTGCGCCACAGAAAAATAAATTTGAAATAAATCAATTTATTTAATTTTACTTATCCATAATATATAAAAAAAACCATAGCAATACGTATACACCGCTGGTCTGTTTACTATTAGAATGCGGGATAAAATACATGTATTTCGTACATATGGTAGCAAGCGAGGTTGCCAATATAATTTAGTCCGGCATCATAACTATGACAGTACTTAATAATGACACAAATGACATTTAATAGAAAATCGTATATTCACGCAGACAGTTTTCTTTGATTTTGAGTTACTGACACTGTCTAAGATGTTGTACACTACGGAAGAAAGAATTCAAATAATTAAATGGTACTATTCAGGTAGTACAGCACAGGAAGTAGTTGGTCGTTTCATATTTTCATTTGAAAATAAACCCGTCCCTGCCGTTCAAACAGTTTTGAACATTGTTCATAAATTCGAATCTGTTGGATGTATTACGGACTGCCATAAATGCATTGAGAAGAGCAACGGATGTCGTATACGGATACTGAGCGAGGAAAGGGAACAACGGGAAGTTAATGTATGTAGTGCTGTTGAGCAAAATAAACCATGTTCATCACGGCAAATATCTGAACAGGTTGATATCCCAGCGCGTACTGTTAGAAAGATTTTGAATAGGCAAGGGTATCGTAGCTACAGCATACAAAAACGCCAGGAAATTTTTCTTGGAGATCAAGTAAGGCGCATTAACTTTTGTGAAAGTGTAATGGCACGAGTCGTCGAAAATGATAATTTTATACAAAACATTTTATTTACGGACGAATCTGCGTTCTATTTACATGGTCGTTCTAATCCAATGATTACTAAATATTGGTCAAAGCAAAATAAACATCTGTTTTTGCCCCTTCGTACCCAATATTCTCAAAAATTGAATGTGTGGGCCGGTATATTGGGTGATCATATTATTGGTCCATTTTTTATTGATGGTACACTTACAGCAGCCAGATATTTGCAATTGCTCGAAACTAATATCATGCCGGCCGTTCGTGCTCTCAATGTTAATGTTGAAGAGATTTGGTTTCAACAGGATAACTGTCCAGCTCACACTGCACGGATTGTACGGCAATTTCTTCAACAAACTTTTCTTAACCGTATAATAGGTTCAGGCGGCACGATAGAATGGCCACCTCGCTCGCCCGATTTGACGCCGTTAGATTTTTTCTTTTGGGGCTGTATCAAGGAAAAAGTTTATACATATGCGCATGAGCGAGCTAGAAATTTGGAAGAATTACGGCAAAAGATTGTCAACACTGCCAATAGTATATTGCCTGAAACACTTGCCAACGTACGGAATGAATTTTACTACAGGCTTGGTTATTGTCCAGAGCAAGCAGGCGGTTTATTTGAACATTTACTCCATTAATATTTATAGAATTTTTGTACTAAATTTTATAAAATAAAATCTTTCCTTTTACTAATTATTTTAAAAAACATTTTAGTTTAATTCTAATATACGGTAGCTTAATTTTGTAATTTAATTTTTCAAGAATATTTTAGTTTAATTTTCTAGCGATCTTTTTACATTAATACCATTGCTTACGCAGAATTATTCCAATTTTATTAAAACGTTGCTACCTCTAAACTGATTATTGTGTTCTGTTTGTATTTGTTCACTTCTCTCCAGTGTGATTATTTTCGATAAAATATAAATTACCGTTAACAAAAGCGCGCTATACGGAAGCATTAAATGCACTCGTAACGTTTACATGACGTTCACTGACGTTTATCTAGCCTGACCTAACCAATGCACAACAACAAAATGTTTAATGTTTATTTACATTACGTTAGTGCATAGTCTATAAGTCGATACCGGGGAAAATGTTTCAAATACATAAGGCAACACTGTGCGCGTTTTCTACTGATAGCCGCATTCCAGATCTGCTCAGACCAGCGGTGTATATCGTATATACGTATGCATGAGAGTCCCTATGGCTAATGCTTGTTGACACAACCGGTATAGTATATCACATCAATTTAAAAAACAGTTATTAAATAAAAATTAAAATTGTCGGCTAGTGTGATTAATGTAAGAAAAAAATTGATTATATGAGACGAGTAATATCGATAAAATATTTAATAATTTTGTTTAATATTATAATCAAAAGTGTGAATATCTCTGTAGATTTTATGAAAATTGCTTTCTAATTTTATAATTTGTAATACATTCAACTAAAGCTTTACATTATTTAATTGAAATATGTTCCACTTTATCTTGCCTCCTAAATATATCGGTGATAATTTTTATCTTACGTCTAAAATACTTAATACAATTTACTAAATTATATTTCGCAACTGTTGTACTTTTTATGAATGACAGAAGCATTTCTTTTATTTTTCACTTCGTAACTTCATATCTTACAAGTCCAAATTCTATAATGATTATGTGCTTTCGTTACAGTGTACAGTTTGTAGATATGAGTAATAGTAAAACGTTAATTGTCTAAAGTATTTTTTTAGTAGCTTTGCAAGTAGAATTTTAGAAAATTTACTTAGGAAATAACAGGATACTTTGAAAATTATTTTAAGGCACGCATGTGACCTATTCTTTGCCAATTTGCCTACCAGACATGTTCCAGCCTCAGCATTAAATGTCAAATTAAACAGAATCAGTGCCAACTAAATGCATTTGAACTTTAAGATTAGTTATTGCATTAAATGATTATTTGCACATTGTGTACGGTAGCATCATATGTTTGGAGTTATTTATAAGAAAATCGAACGAATTATGCCTTTCGTATTATATTTAAACACTAACATAGTATTTTCGGCACTGCAATCTATCGTTAACTGGTTCACAAAAGTTCTATTCTTTAATTTATAAGAATGACAAAATCAAATGTGTAATTTAAATTTAAGCTAATATGCATGCATACCTGTACATTGTACATAATAGTTCGTTTATCTATAATAGTTAAAATTCAATGACGTGTGACCACTTAATGGTGGTAGAAAAAAATCAATAAAATTTAATTGGTAGTTTGCAAACAATTTGTATAAATAGATGACATTTATTCACTTAAGTGTTAGTGCATAGGTAGTACCTACTTACAAAAAGTAGATTAATTATGATAAGAGTAATAATTATTTAAGAATATATACAGGTTTTTCATTAGAGAGACAATATACGTTGAATGGTTCTAAAAGAATTAATATAGTAGGATCACGATATTGAAGTTTTTCATTAAATTTGAAATACTGCAGATATAGACTCCAAGTCTGATATGCATGTCCTGCTATTAATTTTAAACTCTGTTTTCTTATTTCTAAATTGTAATTACATTTTCAGTTACTCCAATGTATAAGCCGATTTTTAAGTTTCTCAATACATTGTTATATCTTCTACTAATTGTTAGCTATGAGTACCTTAGAATGACATGCATAATAGAATTAGTACATAATTGGAAGCAAAAAAAATTGAAAACATTTCATAAAAATTCAAACTATTTTTTTATGTCTTTGTAAAATCTGAGTACAATTAAAAAAGTATCACAAAATTATCAGAACATAAGTATATTCAAGAACATACAACAAAATATAATTATACTTTAACAGTCCAAGAATTACTGTAGCTAAATTTAGTTATTAGAAAACTTAACTTCTGTTTGTACTTGATTGCCAGGAAAGTGGTTATAGAGTTTAGACTCTTTATAAATAAAACTCTTTTCATAAACAGTAGTATCGGAGTATAAGTAATAAATATAAAAAGCACTAGGCGACTTCTTTAAAGTTCCTATTGCATGTCGGCCATTTTCCAAGCAAACAGATTTAAATGAATGTTTAGACTAATTTAAAAAATAAATTTATATATTTAGCTTATGAGATCTACTTGGTGGGAATGTGTTCACGAAAATAAAAGATTGGTAATAGTGGATACTGGGGATACCTTTGCTCTGGTAGTACTGTCTACCTTAAAATGGTATTAGGAAACGAATTTCATAAGGCGACTGTATCGCAAGAGTAGCAATTTAAGAAAAAGGGTTACCTAAAAATTTAAAATCACATTTTCAGAATATCTGGCCAATTATCAAATTTATAAAAATTTACTAAGAACAAAAAAGTTTTCAAATGTTAATTTAGAACGCGTGTGTATCTCTAGGTGGTCTTCATTATGCACTCCAGACAAATATACGTATTCAAATATTAATTTTTACGTAAAACTTCGTCCATTACAGAAAAGAAGTCTTAATGCAGTCTAAGGTAATTTATGAATGATACATAAAAGCGTTTTAAATTTCGAAATCACTTTCGATTAAAATACTCAAATTCGAACCAAACGAAAAATATTTGGTGGCTATTATAATTTCCTTTACAGGTTTTGATAAGTGAAATATTAGGGCAATAAGATGCAACGTCCAGGATACACACATTAAAATTATCATTATAATAATAGAAATCAGTTTATTGATACCTTGATGCTAAGGCACATAGCTATATCAAAGGGAATATATCAGGCTAGCCTATTACTACTGCCACCACCAAAGTTATCCAAAACAAGGCCAAATAAAAACAAAGAACTTGGATTTGCAGTCTATATAATTGATAAAATCTACGTACCCTCTATATCCATATAAGTATTGCGCCAATGATGTGATTGTTCTACTAAAAAAACGAGATTGCTACCGTCGAATATACGCGAAACTGATTAAAATGTAAATTGCATTAAGAATACCTATAAAATTCACTTTTTCAAATTTTCCAAAATTATTCTGTTTTAGTCATCGGTATGATCTACAAGCAAATTTTATATACAATAATTGTCTTATGGAAGAATCGAACTTATGAATTCTGAAATCCCATTTATCAGTCCAACCACTAAACTATAAGAGGACATTTTGAAGTTCCAATAGCGATTGAATTAAATTTAAAAAGACTTAAGGCAAGTTCCTATGTGATGAAAATTTGACATTTAGATGAGATATCAATTATATTCATAGTTATTACTTAGAAGTACATTATTAAAAAACGAGTATCTCTAATTGATTCTAATCGGCCATTTGAATTTTAGCGGATTTTACATTTTATTTCTGGTTCTACTTAAAGCGACCAATTTAACATTATAATCCCATAAGCGTAAGTTTAAAAAACAGTAATTTTAAATTATTGATGTAAACTATAAAACTTTGAGAGAATATAAATTTTAGAATACAGGTTATTAATGATATTTCATCATATTGGAAACGTTATCGGTGCATGTAAGCATGATGAAAGGATTATTAAAAATACTGTTTAGATTGTAAATTAAATATCTTGGAACGATTCTGACGATATACAAGTGCAAGAAGATCAAGTTGCCTATTTAATTACAAGAAAATTTAAAAATCGCAGTGCAAAAATCAATTACAGACATACGTTATAATTCGCTTTCGAAAAACAGCAGTTGTAAATAATTTTTGAAACTATTTTGGATCTAACCCAATATAACAAGAGTTGAATCATACTGATTTTGAAAATAGCCTTGAATTTTGTATTTTGAGTAATCAAAGAAAACAAAAGTTTCTCAGTGTTTCTAAACTCATAGAATCTTCAGTAGCGTGGTAATAAATGATACTATAAAAATATGTATTTTACCATAAGCGTAATTTTTATAGTTATGTAGATAGCAAGTTAAATACATTGGTAGCATTATTAGTGGTCTTGAAATATAAAAGGTGGCCGTGAGAATTAACTGTAGATTATTTCTATGTAAATTATAACATGAAATATACTAAACGTATTACTGATGCTACATCGAACATAATAAAATAACTATAGACCATTATTAAGAACATGTGCCCTATAGACCATTGACGTGTTTATAAAAGTCCATAATTATTATCTTTTCATTCTTTACGAATAGAGTGAATGTTGCATAGCAGAATGTATAGGGGAAAAACAACATTTTGTCTTCAAAATAATCTTATGGACTAGATTGGGTAGTATATCAAGTCAAGCAATATGAAACAGTTTTTTTATTGATTGAGCTAACTACCCAATCCTTTTTCCATACGATTTCTTAACTGAATTAAGACTCATTTCCTATATAGAGCAAACATGTATGGTTCCAATTCCGTATTAAGTCGAGCAATAAAAATGTTATATTTTAACGATTTTTATACTGCTGATTGTTGAATTATGAAATATTTAAATAAAAAAAAAATTCCCACCGTCCATAAATTTCTGACGCCCCTAACTCAGGAAATCTTTTGACAGAAACTTATTTATTATTGTTATTTTGTCAAAAAAAATGGAATTTCGAGTTTTATATATTTTTTCTTAAAAAACAGACACATGAATTTGCAGATGTTTAATTATAATAATTAAATTTGCAAAAGTTTAATAATAATTAAGAAAATTTAATAATGTCAGTGTTTATAATTGCAAATTATTACTATGAGATACATAAACGATAATTAAGTACTAATAAAGCGGTAAGTCTTTTAAGCTAATAATAAATTGAAAATGTATTTCTTTTAATTTTTCAGTAATTGTAATCTTTATTATTTTATAGAATTATATTTAAAAGTTTTGCTGGCTGAAACAAGGCCGTTGATAAAGTTTGGACGTCAGTTGTATTAAAAATAAAACATTCACATGCTCAACTTCAATTTCAACATTTCACGTCAGTTACAACTGTTATACTTTTGGCGAATTCCACGATTTTGGTCGATTTCAAAGTTACGCGAGCACGAGGTGCGCATGACCGGCAATAATAAAACCATGTGACTTAGAAGTGCTAAAGAAAATTTAATTTTTCTCAATTAAACACTAGATTTTTACGGATCCATTCGGTGCAGTCTAGATCAAATTAACAATTAGAAGAAGTAGAACAGAGAAAATCGAATCCTTTCCGAATATTTCAGGCGTACTGCAGGTTTCAAATGCGCAAGACTCTGCCGGCAGCCGAAGAAAACTTGATTGATATACAGCGCCGGTATTGCAAAATAATTGTAATTTTTAATTTTTCGCAATAACTTACTTACCGTTAATTAGTGGATAATTGTGTCCTGGATGTCCTAAGAAAGATTTTAAACCACTCTCTAATAAAATCGGCGATCCTCGGTCCTTATAACTCATTTCACTATCACTGTCACTGAAATTATAATTTGTGCGCGGAATTTTGATGGATTTTTCAGTGGTGTTTTCACACCACCGTGCACTACTATGAACACGAAGGGAGCCGCGCTAACGGAGCTGCATAAATAACGCGGTCGCGAGGGACCTCCGCAATCAATTTGTACTAAAATAGTTTGCTGGCGACATTGCTGCACTCTAGTGCGCCCGGTCTACACCGTACTGGGTTACAGTCCAAGGTTGATAACGGAACGATGATAAAACAGATAGAATATTGTACATACATGATATCTATCAATTAACATGTGTGTAATGTGTTCTTACAACATAACCAATCTTATTAGATCGCATTGGGATGAGATGCGCGTGCACGGACACATTTTTGCCGGCGCTTGCGCGCCTACCCGCGGACAACCCACCCTACGTGTGTATTGGATTTAACAACCGCTACTACCCTCACGTTACCAACCCTCGATCTTATAGCAATACTTTACTATACGATTAATCCGATATATGTTGTAGACACTGTAACAAATCTTCAAGACAAATGTAGATACTTTCTTAGCGAACACCAGAAATTTTCAAAACTTACGTACTTGCGACTGGAAGAAAGCACTTTAGGCCAAACTACCTTACATAGATTCTATTTTTCATCACGATGACGAAAGTTAGAAAGTTCTGGTTTATACGGAAATAATTTTAAAAAACAAGAATAATTGCAACAATAATCAACTTAATGTATTATCCAAAAATTATGTCATTTATTTCGGCACATTTGATCAAATCACTTCTAAATATTTTATAAAATCATGGCAAACAGTACTATTGATAATTATAAGGCCACTTGAAATATTGAAATATTTGTTTTAATTAATGAGTAATAAGTTTATACATATATCCTTATACAGTCTGTTCATTTTCTGTCTCTCTATAGAGAATCGGTTAAATTAGCGAAGGTGCTCCGAAATTTAACAAGTATTTGATAGCATTTTAAAATATGTCTTTTGGTATCAACTCTTGAAGATATTTAAAAAAAAATCAGTTATACCTTAATAACTGTTGAAGATAGAACAAAACTAAGTATATCTCGCAGTAATTTTTAAGCAGAATTTAATAATCACATCGTATAGTCCTACAGTAATAGTGATATCACTATTACTGTGCCAAATTTCGAATAATGACATCAATTATTACGATCAGACTTTACAGTTTAAAATAAAGTACGAGACCTGGCTCGTAAACTAACAGCAATTAAAGGTTTAGGGAAATAAAGAAAAACTTAGGTGAACAGACTAGATGGTGTCGAACCAACAGGTTCAGGTGAAAACTATATGTCAATTTTAGCTACAGCAAGAATTGGCCTGTTGTCGGCAAATTTTTTGCAGTTCCACAAATAAAAAATAGGATCGACATTTATAACACGCTTTTTTAGTGCTAAGCAGTCCACTAGAACCAAACGTGCTTCTACCTCTGCCCGCAAGAAAATGGACATGGAACAAATCTACTAGATCTTCCATTAAAAATCCCAAACACTCTCCGAACTGGACTATAGCAGCTTAAATCCGATATTAACCACCGTTAATAGGCGATGTATAGAAATTGCTGATATTATCTTAAGAATTGGACACTGAAATTCTCAGCACTAAACATTAACCTTTTATAACATGCAAAAAGATAAAAGTAAGTGGAAGTACTAGCACGTTTACGACAGAAGATGGCAAGATGGACCCATCGACATTTACGTATTAAAAATTTGATTTATACTATGAAAAATTAACTAATCCTCTAACTAGTATTTTTAGAATTAATTGTATCTCAGAAAACGAAATTTTAGTTAGTCTTTCTAACGAATGAAAAACAATAACTACACCGTCTACACAGAGATGAAAAATTAAATATTATTCTGCTAGAGAGAGAGAGTGTGAGAGGGAGGGGGAGAGGGGAGAGAGGGGGGGGAGAACTACAGAATTTGTAAGAAAAATATACTCGTATAATACAACATACATATATATACAGAGAAACTTTTAAACCGTAGCTAATCCAAGCTCTTGTACTTTCATTTCTAGGTCATGGACAAGACTTAGCGTATACCTGTAATACAATTTTTACTTTCTTATACGTAGTATAAGGAAGTATTGTGATGATGAAAATTTTCGACCTCGAGATTTTTGCAGATGTCCACGTTTTGAGGTCCCCTGATACCAAAAAAGTGTTTTTTAAAAAATGTCTCTCTCTGTGTGTGTGTGTGTGTGTGTGTGTGTGTGTGTGTGTGTGTGTGTGACCACGATAGCGGTCAAACCGCTGTAGATATCAATTCGAAATTTTGTATTTACGTGTGTAATCTGCCTCTTGAGAACTGATTAGATTTTGAGCAAAATCGGCAGACCGGAAGTAGTAGTTTACTTCAGTGAAGAAATCGAAATTTGCAAATATTTCGTCAATTACTAAGTTTAAACAAATTAATAAAGAATTCATATGTACTTAGAATTAAGTTTGGAACAAATTATCTTAAAGAAGTTTTTCGAAATTCCTACCGGAAGTAGGTCTTTTACTCTTATCGAAAATCAGTTTTTTGCGAATATCTCGCAAGTCATGCTTTTAAGACAAGTACGTTACGAGTATAAAAGTATTTAAAACATAATTTTCAATATCTTTTATATAAAAAAAATTTCAAAATTCAGACCGGAAGTACCACTTTTACTCCTATCGAATAGCGATTTTTTGCGAATATGTCGTAAGTTATGCATTCTATATATATTTATCAAGAGTACAAAAGTATTTAGAGTTGGATATGGAATATTTTTTGTATAAATGAAATTTCAAAATTCGGACCGGAAGTAACACTTTCATACGTATAAGAAAGTCGTGTGGTGGCCACACCTCATTTTTTACTTTTTTATACGTAGTATAAGGAAGTATTGTGATGATGAAAATTTTCGACCTCGAGATTTTTGCAGATGTCCACGTTTTGAGGTCCCCTGATACCGAAAAAGTGGTTTTTAAAAAATGTCTGTGTGTGTGTGTGTGTGTGTGTCTGTCTGTCTGTCTGTCTGTCTGTGTCTGACCACGATAGCGGTCAAACCGCCGTAGATATCAATTCCAAATTTTGTATTTACGTGTATAATCTCCCTCTTGAGATCTGATTAGTTTTTCAGTAAAATCGGTAGACCGGAAGTAGCAGTTTACTTCAGTGAAAAAATCGAATTTTGCCAATATTTCGTCAATTACTAAGTTTAAACCAATTTATAAAGAATTGAAATGTACTCAGAATTAAATTTGAGACAAATTATCTTAAAAAAGTTTTTCGAAATTCCAACCGGAAGTAGGTCTGTTACTCTATCGAAAATCAGTTTTTTGCGAATATCTCGCAAGTCATGCTTTCTAGGCAGGTAGATTACGAGTATAAAAGTATTTAAATTATAATTTTAAATATCTTTTGTATAAAAAAAATTTCAAAATTCGGACCGGAAGTACCACTTTTACTCTTACCGAATATCGATTTTTTTGCAGATATGTCGTAAATTATGCATTCTATATATATTTATTAAGAGTACAAAAGTATTTAGAGTTGAATTTGCAATATTTTACATGAAATTTCAAAATTCGGACCGGAAGTGGCACTTTTACTCTTAGCGAGTAGCACTTTTTTTCGAATATCTTGCAAAGTATGCATTCTATAGCGATTTATTAAGAGAATGAAAGTACTTAGAATAGGATTTTGAATAAGATTTGTATAAAAAAATTCTTAAAATTGTATAGTTTGAAACGCTCATACGTATAAGAAAGTCGTGTGGTGGCCACACCTCATTTTTTATCAGAAATTGAATACACTCCAAATATTCTAGTAACTTTTCGTAAATACGTTAATCATTTTACAATAGTGCTACGTAAATTTGCATGTACATTTTTTTAAATGTTTCAAGACGCTACTAGAAGGAATTTACATGGAATTAAAAAAAGGAAATAAACAGGAAAGGATGGAAAACAAAACAGAAGAGACAAAAAACAACGAACAGATAATATAATTATAAAGATCAAATACGGCAATTGAAGTTTGAAGTCGGATAAGTGACCAATAATAGTAGATGTGACGAACGCAGGGGCGAAAAAATGATCGAAATAATAACATTAATTTTCAATAATGTACCTTTCTGGAATGAAGTGTCAGAAAATTAACAGATAAGGAAAATTACGCCAACCCATAAGAATTGATAAAACTGATTGCATGAATTATAGAGATATCACACTATTCAGCACAGTTAGAAATATATACGCCAAAATATTAGAAATAGTTTAAGAGGGATATTGGTAGATATACTAGTGTTCAGTACGGTTATAGAACAAACCCAGTAGAAACACATGCCAATTTTATTCTGCGACAAATAAATGAATAATTGGGGAAATCGAGAGAAGTTACACCTATGTTATAGTGACATGAAAAAAGCTTTTAGCAAATTCAAACTTGAGAAGTCCCAAGGAACACAAGGAGGAGATAAGGATGTATTTTAAGCATATCACTATTCTTAGTTATAAAAGATTACGGAATTAAAGTTTAGAGCGTGGATCAAATAATCTGAATTCGCCTATCCATATCACTTCCATCAGTGATGAAACTAATACATAAAATTTAAAAATATGTACTGATAAACTAATAAAAATGATAGCAACACAAAATAAAAATAGAGAAAATGAAACTAACAAACTTGTAATTGTGTTATTTCTATGGATTCTTTCTGATGAACATTAAGAAAAGCCCAAAGTAAAACGGAATTAGAACGAAGAACTACATTCTTTTAATTTAAATCGGAGGCCAACACAATAAGTAATACCATATCACTGGTTTTAAACTTAGTAATACACTATGGCCGACTTATAGCTATTTGTTCTTCAAGAAATGTTGATCTTATTATTGCGCAACGGAGATGTCTTTGCTGAGTCTATGGATGCCCTCATATGAAAAACGTTAAAATGATACTAGACAGAAAGTAAGATCAGGTACATAATCAGTACAGAGCGGATATGAAAGGTTGATGACTCATCGCCCATGGACGCACTATTGAAATATTGTATTTTTAAAGAGGTTTTAGTTTTATTTATATAATTGGATAACAAGTGGCTGGTGATCTATAAAATACAAAATACCTTATTATTTGTTCATTTCGTAGTTCAAGTCGAGTAAAGGAGTATTAATATTTACTAGCAATACTTGCTCAAAGTACTCTTCTGTAAGTTTTGTTCTCTTTGAATGAAGTACATCCTTGTAGATAGAAAACGTCCTTTCTATATTGCAACTGGTTATATGTATGCACCCATAACCAGTTGCGATATAGTAAGGACGTTTTCTATCTACTAGATGTACTGGAAATATTCTTTTATTTCAGCGTATTCAGCAGTTAGATTTTGTGTTGTTGTCCCCATACACAATTGCCGCAATGTTATTAAATATGGATTTCTATTAAAAACTGCGTCTAACTTTTGCCGAAGGCCACATCCGAAGTCACTTGGAATACTTTTGAAATTATTAATAGCCACATCTAATGTGGTTAATCCATCTTTTAATTTGAGATTTCGATTTTCAAGATATGTGATAAGTTTAGGCAAATTTCCAAAGTGCTCTTGAAGGAATAACAGCTGATTTTTAAATTTGGGATTTGTGTTAGTTCCTCGCACTCAGAAATACTTCGAACAACGTCATTTAAACATGTAACGAAATTTGTAAACTATCGAAATTCTCTGCATGAAAACTAGTAGCTTCCAACTATGTTCCCCATCTAGTTATTACTGGCAACGAAGGCAGTGACAAAGATAGAAGTCTTCCCTGTAAAGAGGTCCCTTTCTGAAAACATTTTTAAAAGCGAATACAAGTCAATCAACTTCCGGATACCTGTCTCTGATGATATTCACAGATTCTGTGGAGAACATGTCCTACACAAGTAATACGCAGCATATAAGTATATGTTTCCTTTAATAGTCTGCCTGTTCTTAACATGTATGCGGCACTGTCAGTAGCAAATAAAAGTATTTTTTCCCTGTACCTGTCGTCCGAATGACGCATTTTATACAAATTCTCTCAATGGTTTTAGCAATAGTTTCCACATCCACTGAATTTTTAACTTTAGATGCCATTACATATGGGTTATATGGAATAGTTGGATGTAGTACCTACACCAGCTACAACATTTAGCACACAGTGTCCTAATATATCGACAGTTTCGTCGGCACTTATCCATAGGTACTGATTTGAAACATGTATTCTATTGCATTCTATTGTTTTCGTGAAGCACCTAGAAACATAATATTTGCCTTTTCGACCAATATATTTTTGAAGAAATGTTTTGAAAGTGGGATTGTCAAGTTTATTTAATGGGATATTAGCCGCCATTAAAGCTTCACAGAGTTTTTCGTTAAAATTGTCAACTTCCAACGGGCCCAGTTTCTGTGTATGTTTTAGCGATGCTAAGTGACGTTTTACGTGCGCTTCTTGGGCATTCTGTAATGATATTTTTTTACAGACTTTGCAATAAATTTCAGAATCACTGACAATGGAGGACATACAATCAGTATGACCCTTAATCCAATTCGCCATTGTTTCACGATAAATAAATGATAACTTAATATGTATGCAAATGTTATTGAAACTTAACGAAATCCAGTACACACTTACGTCAAGATAATTGGGAGAACTAGATTCAATGAAACGGTATTAAACAGGAACTATTTCAAAAATTACGAAGTAAGAGCCAAAACAATGAAAAAATGAAACTAATGTAAGTATGAATAGGTATATACATATATAACTTTATTTATCTTACGAAATATAAGGTAAATATAATAAATTTTAAAAACCCCTCACGCTTCTACCTACGCCGACAAAGAAAGGATTTTACTCATAAATTCCTTTCTTGATCGGCTTTTTTTTGTTGTCGTTTTCGAGTAAACAACAGATGTTGCAGTTCACCATATGAATACTGCTATTCAATAACTGCGTGTTGTTTACATTATTTCTTTGCCCGGTCTTAGTTTAAACCTAGGACTTCCGCGGCATAATAATCAGCATTCCAAAAATAGCTCAATCCATCGAAAATTATATTTCATTTTTTTTTGCTGGTCAGTGTTGTAATTAATTTAGTGCAAAAATTATATTTTTAATTTCTTGAAATGTAATGAATCTTCGAACTATAAATCTATTAAATTCAAATTCCTACGATGCGTCATAATTCATAGTTAAGTACGTGGTACAATCTTTTCTTTTTCATTGGAGGAAATCATATTATATTTCTAGTGAATATTCTTTATATGCTATTTACATACAATTTCAGAATATTAACATTAGTCAATAGTAAAATTATACAAAAGCCACAAAAATTTAACCCTGTATATATTAATTAATTAATATATACATATATAATTGCATCATAAATAAAGTTAAATATGTATATACCTATTTATACTTAGTTAGTTTTGTTTTTTCATTGTTTGGACTGTTAATTACGTACTTCGTAATTTTTGTAATAGTTTCTGTTTAATACCGTTTCATTGAATCTATTTCTCCCAATTATCTCGACGTAAGTGTGCATTGGATTTTGTTAAGTTTCAATCACATACGCATACATTTTTAGTTATCATTTATTTAGATCTAGAACATTGTTTATTTTACTATGATATGGAAGAACGTCGAGAATGGCATCGTGAAACAATGGCAAGTTGGATTAAGGGCCATACTGATTGAATGTCCTCCATTGTCATCAGTATAATATCGTTACCCTCATGAGAAAACCTATACCTCCAAAAAAGCAAATTTTACAGGAGACACAAATAATGTTATCAAAAATAAAACATGTGCATTCTACATTTTGTAATACTCAACTATTGATGAAAATATAAACAGGAAGGGGCATACTATGCAATTTGAATATTTTTTTAATTACTAGAAAAACAAATGGACTTACGACTTACGAGGTTTTCTGTTTTAACTTTTGAAGAATTATGGAGTTACGAGTATTGCCTCTAGCTAAAATTAAACAAATAATTTTAAAAACAATATCGTTTATTTATTATACGTCCCTGGTGTCTGAACAAATACACACTAAGTTAGTTCTAACAGTTTGAACATTTAACAGTTTTAACATAATACAGTAATAAAATGAATAATAACTAGGTATTTAAAAATTAACAAATCATTGAAAAAGTAAGCATTATAAATATTTTCGAGCTTATTACTTATGTGGCAGATTATCATAATATTGATGATAGTCCTGTTCTAGACTGCCCTTCAAACATTGCAAATGGTCAAATTTTTTTTTGGTGATCTTGATTCTTTCTTTATACAACTGCGGTACATTCTTATTTATATTTTTATTGATTCTTACTGGCAATTCTTGCCATTCTTGAGGATGCCTTAGCTTATACTGTATAGTGCCACTGGAATTATATCGTAAAGCACGTATGTCTTGTACAGTAGGATCACCTACTTTTTTGCCTGGAGTTATATCATAAATGATAATACATTGTATAACTATACATGTGTAACAGTAGTACTATTTTTGTAATAGTTTCTGTTTAATACCGTTTCATTGAATCTATTTCTCCCAATTATCTCGACGTAAGTGTGCATTGGATTTTGTTAAGTTTCAATAACATACGCATACATTTATTTAGATCTAGAACATTGTTTATTTTACTATGATATGGAAGAACGTCGAAAATGGCATCGTGAAACAATGGCAAGTTGGATTAAGGGTCATACTGATTGAATGTCCTCCATTGTCAGTGTTTACGAAATTTATTGCATAGTCTGTAAAGTATCGTTACAGAATACCCAAAAAGGCCGCGTACAACTTCACTTAGCAACGCTAAAACATACACAGAAATTGGACCCGTTGAAAGCTGAGAATTTTAACGAAGAACTCTGTGAAGCTTTAATGGCGGCTAATATCTCATTAAAGACACTTGACAATCCCACTTTCATAACAATTCTTCCAAAATATGCTGGTCGAAATGTTTCTGATGAATCCACCTTACGCAAATATTGTGTTTCTAAGTGCTTCACGAAAAGAGTAGAATGCATTAGAAGACATCTTTCAAATCAGTACATATGGTTAAGTGCCGACGAAACTGTCGATAAATTAGAATGCTGTGTGGTAAATGTTGTAGCTGGTGTACTACATCCAACTATTGCATATAACGCAAATGTAATAGCATCTAAAATTATAAATACAGTTGATGCGGAAACAGTTGCTAAAACCATTGACGAGAATTTGCACAAAATGCTTAATTTGGACGACAGGTACAGGGCAAAAATAAGTTTATTTGTTAGTGACAGTGCCGCATATATGTTAAAACAGACAGACTATTAAAGGAAACATATCCTTATATGCTGCATATTACTTGTGTAGGACATGCTCTTCATAGAATCTGTGAATATATCAGAGACAGGTATCCGGAAATTGATAGACTTGCATCCGCTTTTAAAAATGTCATCTTTGTCACTGCCTCCCTCGCCAGTAATAAGTAGATGGGAAACATGGTTGGAAGCTACTAGTTTTTATGCAGAGAATTTCGATACCAATCACGTATTTAGAAAATGGAAATCTCAAATTAAAAGATGGATTAATGCCGTTAGATATGGCTATTAATAATTTCAAAAGTATTCCAAGTGACTTCGGATGTGGCCTTCGACAAAACTTAGACGCAGTTTTTAATAGAAATCCAGATTTAATAACATCGCGGCAATTGTGTATGGGGACAATGACACAAAATCTAACTGCTAAATACGCTGAAATAAAAGAATATTTCCCGTACGCACCTATAACCAGTTGCGATGTAGAAAGGACGTTTTCTATCTGCAAGGATGTACTTCATTCAAAGAGAACAAAATTTGAGCAAGTATTGCTAGTAAATATTAATACCCCTTTACTCGACTTGAACTACAAAATGAACAAATAATAAGGTATTTTGTATTTTATAGATCACCAGCCACTTCGAATCCAATTATATGAATAAAATTAAAACCTCTTTAAAAATACTACATTTCAATAGTGGGCCCATAGGCGATGAGTCATCAACCTTTCGTGTCCGCTCCCTAGTAATGAATAAGTAATTTAAAATGTAATCAGGTTTTAATATTTAAACAAATTATGACTCTATTTTTTGTTCTTTAGATAAGCGAATTATGCTACAACTAATAGAACTTTGCATTCGAGTCATACTTGGAGGGTGTAGGTACACGAGTAATACATAATCGGTAATTGCAAAGAAGTACTCATGAAAGAAACTGTTATCTGCGAAAACAATGAACACATCAGTACATATAATCAATACTATACTAGTGTAATGCATAATTTTTAATGTGTATAATTTAAACAATTTTTAATCGAAAAACAGATATTTCTAGAGTGCATTTAGAGATAGCATGTGCAACCGTAAACATTGCAAACAATATTCGTTTTTCTTAGACTCAATGATATTTTGTCACTCGTTTGGAATTTAAAGATAAGCAGTAGTAAATAAAATTTCCGTGATCTGAAGTCTGACATGGAACTATTTTAATAAACATTGTAATAAACAAATAATAAAGGGAAATGTTCTATAATTATGTAGTTTTGTACTGCATAATTTTTGAGTTTATATAGGCTCATTCTAATTTAATCTTACACGTGCATCTTTACCATACATTTTAAATTTCCTGGTTTATTTTTCCGATATATTATATTGCATATCAATGTGGATACTATTATATATACCGGATTTTCAGAAATATTTAAAGTCGAGTAGGTGTTGAACAAAATATCGTTGGTCCTAAGTCTATGATTTGTATTAAATATTAAATGTCAATTGTAGTCGGTGAATAATTGTCAAAATCTAATCTCGGACATGACTTCAAATTTTCAAGGGCTGCTTTGACTTCGACTTTTTCTGAACACCCGATATATTATTCGTCAGTTTTCTTCTATTTTTGTAATGATAAAATATCATTTGAATAAAGAGAAATACGCTTATTTCAGATTTGAAAAAAGAGTGCCTTCTACAAAAACAAAATTCGTTTCAATAGCAACAAAACCTGAGAAGATATGTAAGAGTAAAATAATCAAAATCGGCACCATAATAGATCAAACAAATTTCTTCTAAAACACTTTTTTGTAATTTTTCGAAATAAAAATTTACCATTGTTACTGCATGTACGAATCGATATGTTATTATAAATAAGTAGATGACCCGGCAGTCGTTGTTCTGCCCTTTTCGATATGTGGTGCGTTAATTTTGATTTGTTTAAAGTCTCGGTATACGAAAGTCTGGAGAGAAGAGGTCGCCTGTGCGATTGAAAGATAGGCAAGGGTACCGAAGATTTATTTATAACACAACCATAGCGCCACCTATCGGTTCCAGATTTTGTGATTTTCCTCTTTTTGCACTATACAGCTCACCACATATAAGTTAAGCGGTGAAGGTTATATGCGCAATGGACAAAAGCGTGAGAGGTTGTAGCAGGGTGTACACGCATGCATTTGTCACAACTCTATCCATCTCTATCTGCGCCGATGACCGCTCAACTTGTATATGGTGAGCTGTACCAACATATATTATATTGTAAATATGAGTCATTTTGGTACATAAATACAGAGTTTGTTAATAACTTGACTACAACACCACATATCGTATCCTAGCACAGCTATAAACCATCGTTTCGACAAAATAACTATGCTGTGTGATTATGACCTCAGTTCGTCAACTGGTTCAGAAGCTACAGGAAGACTAACAGACGCATCAACGATTATATATATAAAGATATTATTGGTATAACATTCGCAAGTATATAAGTAACAGTATAATCCTCATATAATAACATATATGTACTTTCCGGTTTCGTGGTAATGCTTACAATACAATTTTAAACGAATAAATAAAGAACTTCGACTTCTAATTCTTTCTTTTGAAGACAACTGTATTATAAAATCAGTGTTATGTGTGAAAGAGGATATCTAATATTTCCACTGTTTATAAAACACGAACATAATACAGAATTTAGTGTGTTTTCAATCGTAAAATCTTTTAATAAGAAAACGTAACCAGAACTTATTTTCAAATAATGTACATATTTCAAGCACACATTAAAATGTCAAAACCGACATTGTTTATATCGAAGTTCAAATGCTCATTATTATTATTATGAATGACGCGCTATTCTATCACAAATACCAGTGGGCCTAAACTAACCTCTTATAAACCTATTTAATTTGATTTGACACCATATTTGGGGTCATACAGAATGTCATAGAAGAAAATATTTGAATTCGACAAACTATACAGATCCCTAATATGTAAAATTTGCTTGTACACTCTCTAATTTTAATTTGCATATTTACCATCCTATTAACTACACTGCTTTAATCTGCACATAAGATAATGTTTCAAATATCATTATTATATTAAAATTATTACTATAATACTAATTTTATAATGGTCAATCAAATTGTACACGTTATACATACAGACTGGCATATCGAAAATGAAACAGACTTCAAACTTTTGTAAATGAGTAAATTCAATGAAAAACCGTTGGACATCAAGTTTCTATTGACGCGGGATACATATGTTACCGTTAAAGCATGTAATCCGACATTCTATGAAATAACTCGTTATTTCATAAAATACCGATCTATGGTAGTTAAAGTGTAGAATACTTTGTAATTTGATACTTTAACTAGTTAATATATAGAATAACGGCTGCACTTTATTTTAAGTGCTGTTACAATAATAATAATAAAATTATTAACCATATTTAGTGGTATTACCATGGAAGGTAGTGAAATAAAAAGGAAAATGAATGAAAAGTTTACGGACTCTATAAATAAAAAAGAAACGAAGACGAATAGTGCGTTACTACCACATGATAAATATGTGAGGTTAATGGAAGATGTGAAACGTGCAAAAGAAACTGAGAAGAAAGTTCCCCGAGATTATTGGTTGCTGGAACATTATGATGTAGTAAAAGGCATTGAAAAATTAATTGTACCGATGAAAGAAAGAGACTCTGAAGTAGTCTTTTATATTACAAGAAATGATTTGTTTGATGTCCTTTACGACACCCACTTTGCAATAGGACATGGAGGAAGAGATCGTATGGTTAATGAACTAAAAAAGAAGTACAAAAATATAACGCAGGCACAAATAAAAAGTTTTTTGGATAACTGCGAATTATGCCAGCAGAAGAGGAAGAGTGAAAAGAAAGGGGTTGTTGTAAAACCCATACTTTCTGAGCATTTAAATAGTCGCTGTCAGGTAGATTTAATTGATTTTCAATCTCACCCTGATGGCAGTTATAAATTCATCATGGTCTATCAGGACCATCTCACAAAATTTGTTGTGTTAAAGCCTCTAGAAACCAAACGCGCTGAGGAAGTTGCTTGTCGTATTCTTGAAATATTTTTGCTTTTTGGAGCTCCTAGCATTCTGCAATCGGACAATGGTCGTGAGTTTTGCAATAAAATGATAGAAAGTCTTCGAGATATGTGGCCGGAGTTAAAAATTGTGCACGGAAAGCCTAGGCACAGTCAAAGCCAAGGTAGCGTGGAAAGGGCAAATCAAGATGTAGAAAACATACTTACCACTTGGATGCAACAAAATGGCACAAACAAATGGAGTAAAGGGTTGCAGTTTGTCCAGTTTATGAAAAATCGTGCCTATCATTCTGGCATCAAAAGAACCCCTTATAAGGCAATGTTTGGTGTAGATCCAAAAGTTGGTTTAACAACGTCTTTTTTGCCTAAAGAAGTAATAAATTCATTGCAAGATGAAGAAGATTTAAACAAAGTTTTGGTAAACATGGGAAAAGAAACTGAAGAACCGAACCTTGCAGATAGTGAGAATAGTGATAATACAGAAGATTGTGAACAAATTGAAGCAAAATGTGTAATTTGTTTAGAAACCTTCTCATCAGACTGTTATTCGCTGTGCATTGACTGTTTAAAACCAGTTCATTTTACATGCGCAGCAGAAATATTTATTAAAAACCCCGATGGGTTGAATCAAGATCGACGATGTCTGTTATGTCACAGAAAAACGTCAATAATAAATGAACATAATGACGCTAGAGAAGGTTTAAGTCAACAAGCGAAAAAGATGAAGATTACTTCAGATAAAAAAAACTCCTTGGCAGCTATTGGTTCAACAGTTCGTGTACAAGTTCCTGATGTAGACCGTGGAAGAGGAGATCCTAGGTCCGTACTTGCCATTGTACTAGATATTTCTGATGACAATTATTACAAATTGGGCACAAGGAATGGTGTAATAAAACAACTATATGCAAGATCTCAGTTTAGTGTTTGCGATGAGAAACTTATATCCGCTGAAGAAGTTGCTTCCGAAGAGATATCCTTGCGGGCAGTGGCAACTGCCCAGTCAACCGGCACAGGACAAGGCTTTAAAAAATGTTCTTGCACAAAAAAATGTGAAACAAAACAATGTTTTTGCAAAAAGAATAATGTACTGTGCAATTCCAAGTGTCATGGCAGCGGTCCGTGCACAAATAAATAGTAGTACCTAATATGTAATACAGGGTTTTCCTATTGCTTTTCACTATTTGTCAATTGTGTTCACGATTTAGCAAATGTAATTCCCACTTGGCAGCTTTGACAAGCGCTGCCAAAAGTGGGAATTACATTTGCCAAATAGTGAAACACAATAATTGACAAATAGTGAAAAGCAATAGGAAAACCCTGTAAGGCCTTATCGACAGAAAACTGTACATTTAAATGTATTTCTCTTTGTGCTAATAATATTGTTTAATTTTTTTACAATTATTTTTTTACTACTTTTGTAAAAATATTGTTCCACAAATGTAGGAGTATGTATCTATTATCTTTTGTGTAATGTGTTTTTTACAATTTGTTGTTTTTTTTGTAATATTAACAACTACTGAAGCTATCTAATAAATTCCTTAAGTTGTAATCTTGGTCCCGTCTATTTATTTCATACTTTCTTTTGCACGATTACGTTATTTTATAGAATAACTAGGTTATATATAGAATAACTAGTTAAAGTATTGAAAAACAAAACTATTTTATGATTTACCTACCGTGGATCGGTATTTTATGAAATAACTAGGTATTTCATAGAATACCGGAATTATTCGCTTTAACGGTAACACATACATAAATGTCTGATATAAATTCCTCTCAGACGACCCCTGTAAGCGGCGTGAGATTGTATCAACGGTTATCATCTTATACAGGCTGTTCATTTCAAAACTTCCCACCGTAAATTTATGAAAATCTGGAAATCTATAAAAAAAATCCGGAAACACTTAAGAAGTATTATCGTGGGGACCATTTCTTGAAGCAAAGATTGACTCACACACTTTAACCCCCTGCCCCCGGGAACTTCCCACTTAAAAATCTTAAATGGAAAGGGGTATCGAGTAATACGTCATGTTAAAGGTCTTTTGAAATAGTAGATTTTGGCGTTTACTTTTATTTAAATTGATGGATTTATTTTGAAGATTTTTAAATAAATCTTTAGTTTGATTTGTTTTGCATTTCTAGCTAGTCAATCGATTTTCTTCTTCTTTAACTTTTTAGTTTTATTTAGTGCAGAATAATTTTCCTTCTGTTTGTAGTTACTTATTCAACAAAAATGAATGTTTTAGGAACGTTTTTACACCGATTTTGCATTCATTAATTCAATTTTTGTAACGACACAATAAATTAATTTTTAACGAAAAACAGGCATAAGCATAAAAAGCGGATATATAATTTTTTTGTTCCGGTGCTCGTCGTTTGGAAATACATTGTATGTTGCTTTAGTGTAATTAATATTTAGCGTTATCAGCCCAAAGTTATTTAAATAAAGTTTTCTTAAAAAAATAATGTATGGGCAGGCATCTTGAGGGACCAAGCAATTGGTACGCTGTCTTTCAATGAAAATCTAAATGGCGAAGCGTATTTGGATATGTGGGAAAATACTATCAATCCGTTAATTATTGATGTTCTTGAAAATCAACTGGATAGAGATGAAAATACTCTACCTGATGAGGACGAATTACATTTTCAACAAAATGGAGTTCCTCCTTACTAAGTTCTACCAGTAAGGCTGTGGTTAGACAGTGTATTTCCAAATAAATGGATAGGTCAAAGAGGACCTATATAATGGCCAGACAGATCGTTGATTTGACACCACTACATTTTTTTCTATGGGATTATTTAAAGTCTGTTATATTTACCCCTCCACCTCAAAATTTAGAAGTTCGTCAGAGGATTAATGCAACTCGCTGCGCCCTGTGGAATTTAATGAGATGTTTTGAAAATATACGCCGCAGTTTTGAACAATGGCTATAACATTGTTTAGCGATCAATGGACAACATTCTGAACAATTATTGGTTTGAAATTTTCTGCAAAAAAAATATTTGAATTCTTAAATAACCTTAAAAACAAAAATAAATCATTTTAAACAGGTAAAGGGTGTTTGAACAATAGTTATTTGAGCCTAAAGCAAAAAACAAAAAATTAAACAAACTAAAAGATTTCCTTAAAAATCTCCAAACCAAATCGATCAATTTAATAATAATAAAAATAAACGCCAAAATGTACTGTTTCAAAAGACCTTTAAAATGACGTATTACTCGATACCCCTTTCCATTTAAGATTTTTAAGGGAGTAGCTCCCGGGGGCTTATAGTGGGTGAGTCAATTTCTGCATCAAGAACTGGCCCCCACGATAATACCTCATACGTGTTTCAAGGAATGTTTCGTAGATTTCCAGGTGGGAAGTTTTGAAATGAACAGACTGTATATAAAATTCTATGTATGTGTAGGATGTGTATTTCCTATAGACTCCGAAACCGCTGAACCGATTTTGATGAAATTTTCAGAAAAACTCTAGCATAGTCTGGAGCGTCTTCCTGTGAAGTTTGGTGCCGATCGGACTGAACATGAAAACATTTCCATCTTTTAATGTTATTGATATCGGATCACCTGTGATTATTCCATGGTTAGATTAGTACTAACCCATGAAGTTGCTCTAATGATCTTATCTACATTGGGATCACCTGCGATTATTCCGTGGTCAGATTAGTAGTAACTCATGAAGTTGCACTAGTGATTTTATTTAGATTTAATTGCCTGTGATTATTCAGTGGTTAGATTAAAAGTGGATGTATGTGTGGATGTGTATGTGTGTGTGTGTGTATGTTCCCTATAGACTCTGAAACCGCTGAACCGATTTTGATGAAATTTTCAGGAAAACTCTAGCATAGTCTGGAAAGTGTTCCTGTGAAGAAAACCAACTTTGATCGGCACAAAGTTGTTTTTTTAGCGTAGCAACGCGCGCCGGATATCGCTAGTCATATATAATAAGGGTCATTTTAATAGTTATTTATGTAACAAGTCAGTAAAGTGATACTTTACCGAACGAGTCTGGTTTACGAGCCAAGCGAGTGAAGCGAGCGCGGCGAGTAACAGACGAGTTCGGTAAAGGTACTTTACTGACGTGGTGCATACAAAATTTTATCGCCAACCGTTAAAATTGTTAATTTAAGAAATAAAGATATAATAACTTTTGACAGTTTATGACAGTGACAAACGATTTATTTTTAAAAGTCATCAGTCATGCTACGCTGACAGATATTAGCGGCAGGTAAAGTACTTTATTGTACAGTACGATAAAGTGTTTCTTTACCTCCGCAAAACGCTATGGTAACGCATCACTTTACTGACGGTTGGCGATAAAGATAATTAAAGTCTCATAAATAATAAAATAATTGTTTCCATATAACAACTATTTAACATTTATGTGGATGCACTTCAATACTAGTTGACACGAGAAAAATGTGTATTTAGTATTTCTCCAAATACATACAAAAGGTTCAAAAGTATTGCAATTCAGCCTTCAATATAGATTGACTTCATTACAAAGAGTTGCAAAGAATTCTGGTGAAAAACTATAATATGATTTGTCCTTGGAGAGATGTGTATTAATGTCTATGATATATGTATACATATATGTTGGTACATTAAACTGCGCTTGTTATAAGATAAATTTCTATTTTATTTCCAATATTATAATACCAAAATTATGTGTTCTAAAACCTATCTCTATTAAAAATTGGGACAAATTGAGTAATTAGTATAATATTCCATATCACCCGTTTTATGAGTTTTCTATGATGGTCAGTTAAGTAGAACTTAAACTTACTTTCTTTTCGTTTTGGTATATATTCTTGATGAAATCTTACTTTTAAAGCAGATGCTACTAGTGTTCGTTCTTATGCCCTCATGGCTCTTCGTTTTGTCATGCACATCTCTACTAAGTTTTCTGACACCGACCTACTCAAATCACAAGCTAATTTATTGGACTTATTGGAGAAACATATCATAATTTAATTAACCAATAGAAGAAATACACTATATGGAAACATCTTGAGAATGCTGTGGAAAAATGAAATCGATTCTCCATATATTTTCAAGCGCCTGCAACTTCTTATTCCTCGGTTAAGGTTTGGCACAACATTTCTGATCCAATTCGCAAGGAAAATAGCACCGAATAAATGCTAACCATCTTTATATAGATATCTGAAGTATCTATGTATGTATTGTTCTTGTACATAGAGACATATTTATGTTAACCTGCTATTGGGTTTAACCTGTTGGTTAGATAATAAAACATTATTATAATTATTATATTCATTAAAGTTTTATTTTTTAAATTGTTTCTCTTATCAACATCACTAAGATGAAATTTTGTTGTTTATATTGTTACCTATTATATGATTCTACCATATTTTGATCATAATAGTCTAGCCTAAATTCGCAAAAATCCAATAAGGGACAATTGCTGAACCTTATAGCTTGTACAAAATGAAAGAGTAAGTATGTGAGAATTCTCACTTTCCCTCTTCTTCTTCTTCTTGATTTTATATACGACTATGTAAGAGGCCTACGTGTAAGATATAAGTCAAGATAAATATGAAGATTGTTCTAGAGAGAAGCGACATCTAATCATCTGGAAAAGTATGTTATGCTATTAGAAATGGCAGTTTCAAAATTAACAGTAATCACTTCATTTTTACTAAAGTTAAACATTTATTTATAAGAAGGTTAACTAATTTTTTTTGTATCTGTGTTATATACATTATGAATTTACCTACATCATCTATTATCTCCAATATTAGCAAGTAACTGATTAGGGCTAGGAGTACTAGGCCTAGTTCCAATAGGAATCTTAAAAAAATTTCTTATGATTCAAAACTTCTTTTTATCAAGACTGCTTAATAACTGCTTAGGTAGGACTTGCTCCAACAGAGCTTTAAAAGTTGATCTCGGAAATATGTCCAAATTCTCTGAAGTAATTAAAAACTACCCGTCTTTCGTCAGACAGCGTGCGATTTAAAGCAAATTATCGCGTGATGAGCGTTTAGGTATATTACTTTGGTGCAAGTGTATTTTTTGTACTGTTTTATCTCTGTGTTTAGAACAAAGTTTACAAAAAGAAGCGTGTCCAAAAAAAATAAAATGTACCATTTTGATAATGATTAGGAGGAAGAATTCTAGTTTACTATGGTCAAAGAAAGTACATAAGTACCATACGTTTGTTTTATTTGCAAAGCATAATTGCATTGCCTCAACCTGGTAATTTAGAGATGCCTTATAAAACCTTCCATAAAAACTATGAAAACTATTTCCCAACAAAGGATGAGTTAGAAAGATAAAAGGTAAAGTATTTGAATAGTGGTTTGAAATCAGAGCAAGCCATATTCACTAGGCCAGCCAAATAATCCTAAATTACAAGCAAAGTAATACATCATCTAGCGATTCTCGCCCACAATCTGCTGCAAGCACTACAAAATTCGCTTACAGTGAAAATTTGGATTTTTTTGTGGATGTAATGAATAAATCAGATGAAGAGGAAATTTGGGATCTCTTAGCAACAGCATGCTTTGATAGTAATACCCCTTTAAATTTTACGGAAAATGTTCATTGGCAAAAATTGTTTAAAAAAATTAAACCATCTTTACGATTGCCGACTAGATATCAGTTATCCAATGCGCTTTTAGATAAACAACACTCTCAAATAAATCAGTTAGTTAATGAAAAAACAGCAAAGTCTAAAACAATTGGAATTCAAGTTGATAGGTGGAGTAATATTAGAAACGAATCCATTCTCGTATATATAATATAATAATTACATGTCCAGAACCAGTTTTATTTAAAGTAATTGACTGCAAGGAAAATCGCCACGATGCTGCATATCTTTGTTCTTTGCTTATTTCTGTTATTGACGACTTAAGTATTAATAAAGTTATAAGCATAGTGATTGATAACGCTAGCAATATGAAATCAACCTGGAAATTAATTAGTGATATGTACCCGTTCAATTATATTTCTTGTTATGGATGTTGTGCTCATATTTTGAATTTATACTCACAAGATATTTTAAAATTAGAAATATTTGCATGTTTAATTACTAATAGTAAAAACTATTAAAAAATCGCATATTTTGAAAGCTACATTTAAAAATATACATGAACAGCGAGCATTACAAAAATCAAACACACTAAAATCTCTTAAACTACCTGGCCAAACTAGATAGAGCTTTAATATTTTCTGTTTAGATAGCTTAAGGATAAATAAAAAAAATTTAAAAGAATTGGCTACAACAGAAACTGTAGCTAATACTTTAAACAAAAGTATAAGAAATAATATTTTAGATGATCTGTTTTGGGAAAGAGTTGGTACATTACATAAAATTTTACACCCAGTCTCCGTAATTTTAAAGAACATATAAACCTCTCAACCTTGCATATCCCAAATATTTTCAAGACCTGCATGATCAACTGATTGCTGGATGCCCAGTTTCAGAACTAAATGCTGTTCTATCACATTTAAAATCACGGAGAGAAATGGCTATAATACCTACGCATTTGGCTGCCAATTTACTAGATCCAAAATTTATAGGCAAAAGCTCAATAACGAGGAATATATCACAGCACTGACTTATATTAACAAACTATCGCATCTAGTTAGTGGATGTGATATAACAGACATTATGACTTAGGTTGCTTATTACAAATCGAAAGAACAATTAATTATTTTCAAAAGATTTTATATGGCAAGCATTGGAGACAGGCAAATTGAATTCTGTATTATGGTGGAAATCACTTTATACTACAGCTTTAAGTAAAGTGGCAATAGAAATTTTGAACAGCCTACCAACAACATGTGCGACGGAGAGAAGTTTTTCAATGTTTAGTATTATACACAATAGAAAACGAAATAGATTAACTAATGAAAGAGCTGCTAAGTTGGTATATGTGAATTTAAATTTAAAACTGAAAGAAAACCCGGCACTGAAAGAACTCCCAACAGAAGAGTTGGAATGTTCTGATTCGAATTGCAATACTGAGACTGAGAGTGATCTGGAATAGTTATGTAAATAATAATGGTAATAATGGGAAATCATTGTTTTGTTCTATTTTCAGAATGTTTTTTAATTTTAAAATATGTTAATATTGTACTCTTTATGTTTTCCCTTTAATAAAATGTATAAGTCTTTTTTTTGTTTTAGGGGTTTTATTTAAAAAATAAAAAAAAGTGTGATAAATTACCATGGCAATTTACTCAAAAAATGAAAAATTACGCAAGGATAAACCTTGGTAGAAGAACGGTCATTTACCACGGTAATTTACCAAAAATATAAATTACGGTTATTTTACATCACTAATCAGAACTAGTTTGATTACAAACTATCCGATTTCCTTTCGTCTGTCAAAGACAACCAACCCCTTGAATCCTGGAATGTGTACCGTGCGACAGTCTATATTTAGCCATGACAAAGCGATGTCAGCGCTAGTGTCTCTGCACATGAGCACTACTCCCGGCTGTTGAGCGCTGCCGGGCACTGGCTGAACACAAATTGGAAATCGTTCACAAGATCCAGTTCAATTCCACAAAAATCCTCTCCACAGATCCTTTTATTACAGTTGCCATTCCGTGAATACTCTCAAAATTCAGAAACATTCTTTACAACTTAAATGGAGATGAGCGTACCTATCTCCACCAGTTATGGAAGTCCATCACATAAATTCAATTAAACCAAAACATACACACTAAACACAATATAAACCACCCTGCACACAAGTTATCGCAATAGCAGAAAAAGACCTGAAGATGTTCGTTAGGACGGTGGACAAAACGTCGACAGCAGAATCAGAGACAAGGATGCAGTTTCAACCCAGAAACTAAGAAAGTATATTATTTGAACTCTATGTATGGAGCTTGTTTCAACTTATACATATATCCTTCGTTTTTTAATTGGATAACAGCGAATATCTAAAACCGGTGATTTCTAATTATTATTTTATTTCTGTGTAATGTGTATAATGTTATCGGAAGTAGAATATTTGACTTCAGATCAAAAGATATTGGCTTTTATCTGGATATCTGCAATTAATCTATGATCTTACAAGTTCGATTAAGACTATTGACAATGAGCACCTGTAATACTCTGGAGTATTACCAGCCTAGGGCTCTTAAGACGTCTTCAGTGTCTGCCACGACACCGACCATTATATTACAATGTATGAATTTCTTAAGCACTGTATTATTTTTATAAGAATGTTTCATTTAATATGACCAAAGCTTGTTATCTTGTAACACATAATAGTTTATTTTTTACATAATCAAAATATGTTTACAGCTTCCTTTTGGCAATGTTTCAAAACTTTTTAGCAAATATTCTTTATGGAAAAGTTAGCACATAAATTTGTAAATTCAGTGTTTATTCTGTAAACATGTTAATTTTGTTTTTGGGACTGACATTTCAAGGGCTTCTAGCTTTTTAATCTCTTTATCATAGTTAAGGAAATACATTAGTTACCGATATTTTATAAAAATTGCTTGTCTTTAGAAATGTAAATATTAACCATATAAAATGTAAATACCCATTATTGACTCGAATAGTAAACCATGAAATACAACTGTAGTGAACAGCAATGTTCGTTTGGTTGCAGCGAATGTACCTGGCGCCACTTTATGTAATATTTATTACCTTTATTTACTGTTTTAGGTATTCAAGACTTTTGTAATTATGTCGTAATATTTCTCATGCAATAATGTGCAAAACTTCTATTTCTATAATCGTTAGATTATACGAAATTAAAAAAAATTAACTATTCTGAAATAAAATTTTAAAATTAATTTAAGAAACAAAAGCAAAATGTATTTAAATTGCTGCAATTTTAAATTCATAAAAATATATATAACAGGGTACTTACCTCTACTGGTTTTATTACTATACTGAATAAATTATTTTTCAACCAATTAAGTAAGTGTGAAAATTGCGAAAAATTAATATCTTGATAAAATTATGTTAACAAAGTACAGGACTGTTTGGTAATTCTTGGTCATATTATGGTATCAGTGCTTGCCATAAATGCTACTGTATTTCCGTCGTAACAAATTATAGACAGCAATATATACCACGTCATAATGCATTGAATTCTTGGAATGGTACTCTGCTTCAGTAATTCCGTCAAAAATTAACAAAATGTTCTGGGATGTGCTATTGGCTTAAAATAGTTTTAGATAAGCACACCAAGGTATAAGGAGATATACCACAATGATCCACTGTGGATACGATTTACGAAACTTTTAAACACAGTAATAATTATTTATTTTAACAAAAATAATATTTAATTAAAACATAACCTGCGGGGATTTTTTGCAAAACTTTCAACCACTTTATCATTAAAATTATTTAGGTTTTTATTTATTATAGCTCTGTGTACACTCATCATGGCCAGACCATTAAGGCGATCTTCTGCCATGGTGCTTCTTAGCCATGTTTTTAGTCTTCTGACCTAAAGGATCGCTCTACTGTACAGGTCGTGCATGGTAAAGCGATCGAAATTTTCAATGTTTTTTCCGTTTCGGGAAAGAAGGAATTTGCTTCTTTTAGGACATCAACAACTGTTAGATTTGTTAGATTAAGCCTATCGTGCCACAATTGCTGCCATAGTTCGATTTCATTCTTTATGTTTGGTAAATCATAAAACTGGGCAATAGATTCACAAGTTTGTTTCAGATTTTCAGTTGTCATCTTTTGCATCTGCGCAGGGTGTAACTTAGATAATACGAATGATGGCGTGTTTTCTTCAGCAAAACGTACTTCAAGGGAGGTGATAATTGAATCCATGTATGGTATTATTAAAGACCTCTTCCAGTATTCTGAAGGGCTTTCTGCTGGAAGATTGCTTCTATGACGTTGTTTCCCCGTAATACGCGGCATTGATGTAATGTCCTCCTGCAGTCCGACTTTCTCCACAACAGCAGTAGCTTCCTTTATAATTTCGTCCGTCACTTTTTCCGGATTTTCACGGTGGTGGTTAATTAAAAGTAAAATCCTTTTAACTCTCAGAAACTTCACAACTCAACACTGAGATCTTATTATTTAATAAATATAAATCAATATTGACTAACACAGGTAGTCTTATATTTATATTCGCTTTCCAATTCACTTGTTTAGCTTGTTTCGTTGATCGCTTCCAATTAAAAAGTGACTCGCTCGCAGCGGCTCACGTCTTTATATACCCAAACGAACATCATACTAGAAGGTACGGTAACATTCTACCTGGTCTAGTAACTGCTACCAAATTCCAGACTCTGGAATCCAGAGAGTTCATTGAACAAGCGCCATCTAGCGTCGAGTAGCAATACTAGGTTTTACAAGGATTGTAGTCGATTTATTCAACTGTAGGTGTTTCTAATGAACACTTACAGATGGCATTGTCCACAAAACCAATTAAAATTGTATGTCCGTAACAATAACTTCTACTTTATTTAGGTATACCGCATACAAATTATACAAAACTAACGTGAATGCTGGTGAACGGCTGTCGCAGAAGGCAGAAAGAATTGCAATGCACACACAGACCATACCTACCTACATATTTTTACACTGTTTAATGGCCTTGCGTTTTGGCAAATCTGATATAGTCGTGATGAAAATGGCGGCGATTTTAAAAACGGATGTCAAAATCTTAATGTTATTCTGAATATTTCAATAGTTTCTACAATATACATTAAACCTTGTGAATTTAATTACGTTTTGTCATGCGATGCGGAATTTATTAATAGGAAAGGAAGTCAATTGCTCGCACTTTGGTCGCTTTGCGGCTAGCTCTCTGGGGGGGGGGGCAACTGCCCCCCTGCCCCCCTTGGCGACGCCCTTGCCTATATTAACATATTGGGTGGCGTTATAACAAGAATTCAATTAGCTTTAAAATGAGGTATCACCCCTCTCTATTCATTATAATAACAAGCAAGGGTCCAGGTCCTCTGGGGAGATGAAGATAAATTTATAGCTGTATGTGCTACCTCCGAACACAATATATGTTTCGGTGTTTTGGTTAGAGGTTCAATGAATTATTGCCAGAGATAAATCAACTCTTCCAAAACATCTATTCAAATGCCATTCAAAACATTCAAGTATCTTAATTAAGAAAAACTAATGTTTTTTTCTAAAAGACTGAAATTCATTGAATGTATATTAACAAAAATCATACTAAACGAACAATATTTAGTTCAGGACATATTAATTCATTTATGACACAAAAGGAAGCTGTCTTCTTCGTCCTATACGCAAGACCGAGAAGATATCTGCCTTAGGGCCGGTTTTTCCAACACCAATTAAGAGGGGCGTTTATCTATCGAAAATTAAGGCATCGCCGTTTCGCGTTTTTTAAACTCATTTTGTAATTTTAGAATTTCAAATTTGGGTTAGTGATGCAAAAGGCATAAATTTATAATGTCAAGGTCAGTTTTTGTACTAATTTATTTTCTTAAGAATGTTATGTGTTTTAGAAATAGCCACAAAAATGCATGAATTTGATTAATGTCTACTAACTAAGGCTGATACACAAACGAAAAAAAACGACCTCTACGCGCCAGCTGCACATTTGATGTACGATATAAAAAGAAAATCAAATTTATGTAATTATTTTTAAAGATAAAAAACATTAAACAGTAAACATTGTCACACACATTTTACGCGATGTTTTTCGCGTCGTCTATCCCCACTTTACGGTATCTCTACCGCTCCTAGCGAAGACGAAAATCTATCGGAATCGGTCGGCTATTGCAGACTTAAATGCGAGTGACAGTTTAATTACAAACTGTCACTCGCATTTAAATGTCATATATACCTATAATATTCGAGTGTATAATAATATAACAGTTATGGGCAAGCGAAAATTGACTTATTATAAAACATCAACAACGTCAACAGTTCCGCAAGTACTCATTCTTTATACATTATGTTTCCTATCAATAGTATTTCTTTATCTATGACAGAATCTGTGAATATAACCGAAGCGCTTTGACAGAACCGGATATCGTCAACCTCCACCTACTCACTACTCACACCCCCTTGGGTCTACCCGTCCCGCGAGTAATATAAGTTGCATAAGTTTCTATTTGTTGGTAAACGCCACTCTTAAGGTGCCCAAAAACAAATTAAAAGAGTGGAGTGCTATGATACGTCGTACTAGCAAACAATTAACAATTAAAGACGCCTTGTTAGAAAAACGTGAAGTTATCATAGAAACTTATTCGGTAACTTTTAAATTACTTACGAATAATTTTGAATCTAAATTTTCTTCAATAAATGAATATACCAATGGTGAGTGTCTGATTTTTGAACTCATAATTATTGTAGTAGTATTCGATAAGAGTGAGAGATATTGAAGAGGGATAATTTTCTGCGTTATACATGTTTCAGTACAGAAATTGATCATCCGATTTAATCGATCAATGTAATATTATTTTCTCGTTTCTTTCTACACCTTTTCCAACAGTATATTCGAAAGCGTCAAATGTAGTTTCGAAATGTTATTAGTATTTGGGAATGTATCAATTGAATTTTAGAAATAAAAAAAGTATTTTAGATAATATCATATGTAGTTTAGAGCTATTAATTTAATTATCGATATCGTCAATTGTAAATGAGAATAGTCAAATGATTATGAGACTTCGTCAAAAGTAGTTTCGATTAGTAAATTTAATTTTAGTAATAATCATATGTATTTCAGCTTAATCATATGTAGTTTCGAAAAGGTGATATGTATTTTATTTATTTATTTGTCAGAAAACACTATACTAACTGGTATTAGCACAATAACCCTGTACAGAAAATTATAATATATATTACATTGCCTAAGATAGCTACAGCCTGGAGCGGGTTCACATTAATTGTCGGATGAACGTCGGGCGTCCTACCAGACATACATATTGTATACCTGATGCGCGCCCGACGCTTATCCGGCAATTAATTCGTGAGAAAAAAACAACTACACCTTTTCCAACAGTATTTGCGAAATTATCATTTTAATTTTTGAAAGCGTCAATTGTATTTTAGTCTTAGCAAATGAATTGTAGAAGATATCATTTGTATTTTCGAACAGTGAATTATATTTGCGATCCAGTCAAATGTATTTTAGCCTAATCAAATGAATTGTGGAAAGCATCAGATGTATTTTATCCTTGTCATATGGATTTTGGATAACGTCAAATGTATTTTCGAACTATCAATTGAATTTTATAAAGCATCAAATGAATTTTCGAAAGCATCATTTGTATTTTCGATGGCATTATGTTATTTCGATATTCTATGTACTTATATTCTCTTGAACGTCTTTTTTTTTTGCTCACGAATTAATTGCCGGATAAGCGTCGGGCGTGCACCAGGTATACAATATGTATGTCTGGTAGGACGCCCGACGTTCATCTTAGGCAATGTAATATATATTATAATCTTCTGTACAGGGTTATTGTGCTAATACCAGTTAGTATAGTGTTTTCTGACAAATAAGTAAATAAAATACATATAACCTTTTCGAAACTACATATGATTAAGCTGAAATACATATGATTATTTCTAAAATTAAATTTACTAATCGAAACTACTTTTGACGAAGTCTCATAATCATTTGACTATTCTCATTTACAATTGACGATATCGATAATTAAATTAATAGCTCTAAACTACATATGATATTATCTAAAATACTTTTTTTATTTCTAAAATTCAATTGATGCATTCCCAAATACTAATAACATTTCGAAACTACATTTGACGCTTTCGAATATACTGTTGGAAAAGGTGTAAGACATTCAAAAGAATATAAGTACATAGAATATCGAAATAACATAATGCCATCGAAAATACAAATGATGCTTTCGAAAATTCATTTGACGCTTTATCAAATTCAATTGATAGTTCGAAAATACATTTGACGTTATCCAAAATCCATATGATAAGGATAAAATACATCTGATGCTTTCCACAATCCATTTGATTAGGCTAAAATACATTTGACTGGTTCGCAAATCTAATTCACTGCTAGAAAATACAAATGATATCTTCTACAATTCATTTGCTAAGACTAAAATACAATTGACGCTTTCAAAAATTAAAATGATAATTTCGCAAATACTGTTGGAAAAGGTGTAGTATTCACTTAAGTTTTCCTTTAAAAGACAATGCAAGACCAGAATATGATGAAAATACATCTATAATTAGAAGTAAACACGTGTACTATAATTGTGTTGTTGTTTTCTAAACTAAAATCCAGAACAAATTCGACGATATTCTGGTAGGTGAATTTTGGGAGGATTCTGATGATACCGTAGCATCTATTTTGATGTTGACTTACCTAAAATACTCGATTGTATTATTTATTATTTAACGGGATTTATTATTCTATAATCATGAACCTCATATCTCGCCTCCCGAAGCTGAACTAGTTCAATTAGAATGAAAGGGATAGTTGAATCATCCCAATCAAATTATTCACAATTTGTTAAGGAAATTAGAAAATGTGGTATTCAAACATATTGCCTCCGTTGACGTTTTTGTAACACAATAGATTTTTTTTAGTTCCCGAAAATAGTATGATTAAATTTGAGTATCAAGTGCACCACTACGAAATCATAGCGAAAGCGGTTTATTTCTACATATGCATGAGAGTTAAACAATGAGGCGTATGATTAAAAAAAGGATTTGCTTCTACTTCAAGTAATAGCAAATGCCACGAAGTATTTACTACAGTTGATGCTTACTACATAAAGTAAAAACTTCAGTCCGAAGTAAATGCTTCATCTAAATAGTTACTTTTAACCTATAAATTGTAAAGTTCTTGGTGTTGTTTGTGGTAATTTGTTTACGAGGATAGTAATTAAAAATGATCAGTGAGAGTGAAAATGAAGTTGAGAATGACATCAGCGAAACCGACCAAGATGCACAAATGGCGTTTGTCGTGCTACTTTCAGATTACAAAATTTTATTTGACAATAGCAAAACACCAGCCGTTGTAAAAGAAAAAGACTTAGCAGCAAAACAACTGGCTGCCTGTTATTCTAAAAATTTGAACAAAGAAATAAATGCAAAACAAGTAAGCGGTGAACGCAGTTATTTTATTATATGGTTAAAATATAATTCTATATTTTGCATTGTAGGTTCTGAAAAAATTTAATAATATGAAAACCAAAGTGAAAGCAGTTGTTGATCGAAAAAGAACTGGAAACAAAGAAATTAATGTTGAGGGAATGGCAAGGAAAACTTGTAAATAAATGGGAAGACGAAAAAGGAGACAATCCTGTATTACAAAAAGTGCCTGGTAAATTTTAATCGGTTATTGATATAATCAGAGTAAATTATGAATATATATGTGCTCTATATTTTTTTATGTCAGGTGCTATTTCTGCTGGAGTGCATCGGAGGCATCCATGATACTATAACTTTCTAAGATATGCCCACGCGCAGGTATATTGCATCTTGCTCTAGCGGATGACGTAGACCTGTGACAACTGACCCGCCGCCGTCGCCTCGCTTCCCATTTCGCAACAACGAATGCATGTGATCGTGTGTATTCACTTGTGGTATACAGATTGTCGTAGTTAAAAGTTAATATGCATCTTCAAATACACACACATAAACATGTACCTATGTGTGTATGTATACAACACCGGTGGTGTGGGGAGATAGTGGGGAGATCGAGAGCGCGCGCAGACATGGCATTCTTTCCGTAACTTTAGAGCGTGAACGTATACATTGTATCTGAGCAGACTCGCAAATATTAAAATAAAATGCCCTTAACTGTCGAGGAAAAAATACAGATTGTGTTATGGTATGCCAAGGATAATTCGTACAAAGACGTGCAAAATTTATTTGTTGCGGCGTATGAAAATCGTCCACCTCCCTCTGTGCCAGCTATCCATAAGATTGTGAAACAATTTCGTACAGAAGGTTGTGTTAATTCACTGCATACTAAAAGACACGTTGTGCACTAAAGCGTCGGTACCCCGGTGTCCCGATATCACGCCCGATATGAACTCATCTGTACTCCCCTACTATCGTACCCCTCCATTTCATGTTTGCATGCACTTGTGTGCGTGTTTGTGTTTCCCTATATCTACTTTTATTTCAGTCAAACGGTATATACAAGATAGGTACAAAATGGTTATGTGTGCAGTGGTTAATTGTAAAAACAATAACAATAAGAAGGCCAAAATCTCTCGAATGAAATGTCGCTTTTTTTCATTTCCCAAGGATAAGGCCATACGTGACGTGTGGATCCAAAAATGCTTGCAACAACATAAATTCAACGCCGATTTCGCTAGAATATGCTCCACACATTTTATCGAAACTGATTATTGTTTGCAACACAGACTTTTGAATTATTCTCCGACAAAAATGAAGCTAAAACCCGACGCTATACCATCGCTAAATTTACCACTAATGCCGCCACTACCATCAGGCGCTGGCTCTCATTCAGAATTACTATCATCTCAATCAAAAGGAAGTGGTCGAAGTAGCAGATTGAAAAGACGCAATTTGGTGAAAGATATTCATGAGTAAAGTCTTGCATATAAAAGTCTAGGTCCTCCAATAATACTTATATCTTGCTCTTCTAGGTATAAAACATCAAAAAGTTCTGTCCTATCTGACCTTGCTGATAATTCTGGCAATAATAACGAAGAAAATGTTGAAAATGAGATTGAAGGCACAAAAAATAATGAGGCGATCCAAACAGACAGGTAACTATTTATAAATTTATATAATTCAACAATAAAAAAGAGTGCTTGATCTAATAAACATTGGAATGTCTTCGTACCTACCTCGGTGTTCCCTATTTACTTTCAAGATGCAGAACTAGATCTGATGACTTTAGTTACTTTTGTGGAGTAAGTCAGGCATTAGCGCTTTTTTTTGTAGTGTGAATTTTTAATAAGGATACTGTTGGAGCTTAGGTTTCATTAATTGCCACTATTTAACGTTTCGTTTAGAAATCTTACTGACTTAATTTAGAAAGGTAGCTTTTCAAATCATTGTCAGTGATCCACCGCCGAATAAGTTTCCCATGTTGATAAATCCACATTTCATCTAAAAAAATAAAGGTAATATTTTCACCCCCTCCCTCGAAACTCTACTTCTTCACGTGCATAATTTAATAACATATCCAAATTATAATATTCGTTTGTTTGAATTCCACTCATAAATTTTCAACTGTACATACCTATTTATTAAATCGTTGTTAAATGTGTAGCTCCAAAATGTTTAATTTTTTTTGGTTTGCTTAATTTCGCTTAAATTTTCAAACCCATCCTTCAAAATTTTAGGTATTTCACCTTCAGATCTAAAAACGTTTCAGCAATATTGGTAATTGTCCAAGTAAAAAATATGCTTTCCCCAAATTTTGACAATTTTTTTCAGAAAAGGTTTTAAAACACCCAAAGATACTTGACAATACAATAAGTCAAAAAAAAATCGACAATGTCAACTTTTACCAACATTTAAAAATGCATCAAAAACAAAAAGTAGTGTCACTGTTAGTTATGTATCTTGAAAGTAAATAGAGAATATGCGATTCTAATGAATATGCATTCTAGATTTGAACAAAATGAACTGTTAACAAAACTGGAATCGCTGCGGGCTGAGAATATGAAGCTTGCTGAACAAATTAAAAAGCTGGAAGCTGCTAATATTTCTATAACAAAAATTTTAACCAAAAGTCAAATAAAAAAAATTCAAGCTCCCACCAAATCATATGTCAAGTGGTCCGTGGAAGATATTGCAAGTGCACTCTCATTATATGCGGCCGGACCTCGAGCTTACAGACTACTCAGGAAAAGAAATTACCCACTACCAGGTGTATCAACGTTACGAAGATGGGCAACAAGGGTAGATGTACAACCAGGTAGATACTGGAAAGTTAATAATATGCACAGAGAAAAACTCATAGGGATATTATATTTTAGGCACATTAGAAGTGGTTTTCAAACTAATGAAAAAATCTGACTTACCTAAAATGGAACGAGCATGCATAATTCTTTTTGATGAAGTGAAAATTCAGAAAATGTACGACTATGACAAGCAATCTGACTCAACCATAGGTTCATCAAATTATGCACAGATTATTATGGCACGTGGTATTTGCGGAAATTGGAAGCAGCCAATCTATTATAATTACGACACTAAAGTCAACAAGAAACTATTATATGAAATTATCGACAAACTCGAAAATATTGGCTTTCCTGTTTATGCCATTAACAGTGATCTTGGAGGCGGCAATAGGGGTTTATGGAAAGAATTGGGCATTTCTGAAGACAAGACGTGGTTCCTTAATCCGGCGTCAAAGAAAAAAATTTATGTTTTTGCAGATATTCCTCATTTAATTAAACTTTTGAGAAACCATTTCCTTGACTTCGGATTTCGGTTATTTGGAAAACTTATAACAAAAGAACCAATTGTTAAGCTTCTACAAATGACAGAAAGATCCGATTTGCGTATAACCCATAAAATTAATCCTACGTTTTTAACTGTTAAGAATGCCAAACGCCAAAAAGTTAAAACAGCTACGAAACTGTTTTCGCACACAATAGCTATGGCTATTTCACGAGCGGGTTCTTTGGGTTTATACCAAAATAATAATTGGCTTGAATGTGCTCGTCTATTTAAAATTACCAATGATTGGTTCGACGTATTTAATTCGAAAGTTCCTCAAATAGACTCCAGAAATAGTACGAAAGCCTATGGTCTGGCATTAGATGAACAAAACGGAATTTTGGAAGAAATGGAAAATATAATTACTAATTTGAGAACCGGAAAAACAACCAATGCAGGTAAAGCCAAACTGCCGTTTCAAACAGGAATTCTGGTTAGTATCAGATCTCTAAAATTACTTTTTGAGGATCTAAAATCTGATTTTGATATAAAATATTTATTGACGTATCACCTCAACCAAGATCCGCTGGAAGGTTTTTTTTCCATAATTAGATCTATTGGAGGTTTGTACGATCATCCAACACCTTTACAATTTAAATATCGTTTACGGAATTATATATTGGGAAGAAATGACCAAGTAATTTCGGAATCAGCGAATGTAGGTCAGTTTCATGCACCAAATTTATCAACTCTTGACAATTTGATGTCTGCGCCAAATAATTCTGTATGTGATGGTAATAATGACCATAAGAACTATGAAGATAATGATGGGAATATCAGTACAGTAGAGAAGGATGATGCAAAAATTGTAACTGGGGAGTTGTTTGGTGCTTTAACTAGCAATGAGGATAATTTAATGACCGAAAATGCTACGTCGGCAGATGATTTCACACAACTCCAATGGGATGGGTTAGAAAACCTAGCGGGTTTTATCGCTTTCAAATTTCGACACTCAGAGAATCTTGGCTATTTGCCACCCTCCAATGACTCCTCAAATACATGGGTAAATCATGTTTCGGAGGGTGGTCTAATGAAACCGTTTCAACATTTTGTTTTAAAGTGTAAGCAGCTTGATAAAATTTTTGAAGAAGTAAATGGGGAGTGTTTAAAAATTAAAAACAAATATCTTAAAGAACACTTAGATCGTGCCAGACACGTTGAGTTAAGCTATAATGTTAAGCACTACTTCTTTAAGTGTAGAATGTACTTCAGAATAAGGGCGCTAAACCAAAGCAATAAAGAATTGTCAAATGTTTCAAAAAGAAAATTTGTGAAAATCACTAACTAAACTAAGTTTATTATTATTAACAATAAAGGTTTGTTATACATATATATCGAATTTATTTACTGCGTTACCGCCCTACCTACTTACTTTAAAATTGAAATTTTATTTCTTCAAGGTGTTTTTAAATTACACCCATATCCCGATTCATTTGATTACGAACAACGTCCGGGAGAAAATGAAGCGGGATATAGTTTCACCATTGGTTATTTATTTAGAACCCATCATTTTTTATTAAGCAGGTAGGTAGTATCAGTTGTAGCATTCTTATACTATTTGTATCATCGGTTCGCTCCGCGACTTGTCACACAGTGACGTCACTGCGCCAACAGTTCGAAACTGCACTTGCTAGCGGGCATATCTTAGAAAGTTATAGTATCATGGGAGGCATCCAAATCTATAGCATCACAAGTTCCTATAAAACAAAAGAAATTGAACAGTGATCTACATGAACCAGCAGAATTCCGCAGTAAAAGTTTGCAGCAGTTACAACGCGAGTGTTTGATTCAACATATAAATGCCGCACGCGCTCAGGAAGCGGCTGCGAAGGAAATGGAGAAATATTTTAGAAAACAAAATACACAATTCATTGTTTTTACAGATCTGACCGGACAAATCCCAGAAAACAACGATGTTTAATAAGATGTTATAGATTTCTTAATGTTTTTGTACAATTATAAATGAGTGAATAAATTCATAAGCCGTATTTACCTTTGTTGTTCCATTAGTTGTCTAGATATCTCATTTCTTCGTTGGTTATCTAATACTCTAATATTTGCGTCATCAACAATAGGTTGGCAATAAGGTTCTTCTCTGTTGTGGAGAGGTAGAAAATCATTAGGGTCGTGAACATTTTTTGCAACATTGTGCAGTATAAAGGCGGAAGTGATATAGACTGGTATAAAATTCCTGTTATATAAGTTTTCAGTAAGAATATTAGGATTCTTGTATGGGATCATCAGCCAGGGTGCAATACCATATCCTTCGTCTCCTAATAGATATACGTGATTAATGTTTGATTTAATAATTTGAAATACGTCTGAATTTCGCCACACCCTACTATCATGCACACTTCCAGGCCATGACACATCAACTGATGTAAAGCACTCATCATAATTGCAAGTAGCTTGGACATTTATTGAACAAAGTCCTTTTCTATTAAAGTATTCCTCCCCATTCAAAACGGGCTTTCTAATTCTAATGTGAGTACAATCCACTGCACCAATTGCATCAGGCATATGCCAACCACGTTTTGCTTCTTCCAATTCATTGGAAGTAAGAGGAAATCGAATCCACATTCCTTTCCTCCTAACTATTTTACTAGCTACTTCATTGATCTTTTTGGAAACTGTACTTTGATTAATGCCCAAGTCTGCTCCAACACCTTCCTGAAAACCAGGATCTCCTAATGTTCTTAAATATAATTCCATTTTGGTCATATTTGTAAGGGCTCCACCACGGGTTTCATACTTTCTTCCCAGGAAATGTTCAGCCATCCATTCTACGTTCTCTGGGTAAAATCTGAAGTACGGATGTATTATATGTGTTACGTGGCCTTAGCCACAACAATATTAGAAGCAGTTTATAATAGTCGCTCATGCGCATGAACATGTAATAACAGGATGTCATTAGAGTAGTAATTAATAAAGACGTTTCATATAATAACGCTTGTAGTTATTTCTCGTTAGAGTTTGATAATTATTACAACCGTAATAATTTGATAAACATAATACAACGGATACGTTAAATAGATGTTATACACAGAAAATTAATATTTACCGAAATAATTTTCCCCATAATTTTATAATATCGATAGAGCGAAGTTGCGGCAGGTCTGGCTTCACTAAAACTACATATTATGCTGTGAATTGTAGCATAAACTCCCAGTTGAAGTAGGTACTATAGAAAATGACTTTTTTAAGTATTTACTCTTATGTACATAGCATAAGCTTAATACATAAAGTACCTACTTTCAAGTGAAGGTAATACTTTAGTTTTTGCTTTTCGTGCAAGCAATTGCTTGAAGTAGAAGCAAATCCTTTTTTTAATCATACGTCTCAATATTATAATAGATAAAAAAAATCGAAATTATAACGTTCCTAAATTATTGTTCATTAGTATAAAATTAATAAAACCGTAACAACAACACTGCTATTTTTTTTAAAATAGTGTAAAAATAAAATATGTTGAAACTAACATACAATGTTTAGTTAATACATGATGTTTCTGACTTTTTTAAGTAATAATTTGTTTTTAAGTTCTTATACCTGGTACCTACACAAAATCATATTGTCCGTAGGTACCGAATTAATCACGTCGTACATAGATTGGACGAACTGGCCAAGCGCCTTTTTGTTTAAATTTGGAGAAAATCTTTCAACGTCAACTTATGAAGAATTTAGTAATCTACCCCGTTGAAGAATCAAATTTAGAAAAAAATTATCGGATTAAAGAAAATTAATTAACATGTCAAAATATTAAAAACAAGTTTTCTCAAAAATTCTTCGGAGGAGATTTGTTCGCTTGGGTTCACGTTATAAACTGAATAAAAAGCTACCCCGCTCTGCACTTATTTTTCGTTCAACTATTCTTTACTTTTTTTTTAAATGAATATAAAATAAATTAAAATTAGGCAACCCACATTACAATGAATTGTTTTCTAGAAAAATCTTTCCCGCGGTTACAAATGTGTAAATATTTGGTCATAAATGAATTTTTATTCGCTTAGATATTGAGTTATTATTTCAAATATTTATTATATATTCCCTATGTGTAATAAGTAGGGGGCGGACATGACCGGTTTAAACTACGACGAAATTACAACGGAGCAAAGAATGTAAATAACACCCACTTACTGAATAGCACTAATTCATATGGTGAACTGCAACATCTGTTTACGCCCGAGAATGAGAGCAAAAAATGCTCATAAAATAAAGGAATTTATGAGTAAAATCTTTTCTACATCAGCGTAGATAGGAGCGGGAGGGGTTTTTAAAATGTATTATATTTACCTTATATTTCGCAAGAGAAATAGTGTAAATATGTATATACTTACTGTTATTTAGTTTCAATAACATACGCGTACATTTTCAGTTATCATTTATTTAGATCTAGAACGTTGCTTATGTTACTTTTTCTGATATGAAAATGAATTGTCAGTGATTCCGAAATTTATTACAAAGTCTGTAAAATATCGTTACAGAATGCCAAAATATCGCACGTTCGTCACTTAGCTTTGCTAAAACTACACAAAAATAGTTTATATGGAGAGAATTTCGATAATTTACAAAATTTCGTTACATGTTTAAATGACGATGCTCGAAGTATTTCTGAGTGCAAGGAACTAACACAAATCCCAAATTTAAAAAATCAGTTGTTATTCCTTCAGGAACACTTTGGAAATTTGCCTAAACTAATCACATATTTTGAAACTCGAATCTCAAATTAAAAAATGGATTAACCACATTAGATGTGGCTATTAATAATTTCAAAAGTATTCCAAGTGACTTCGGATGTGGCCTTCGGCAAAAGTTAGACGCAGTTTTTAATAGAAATCCAGATTTAATAACATTGCGGCAATTGTGTATGCTAAATACGCTGAAAGAATATTTCCAGTACGCACTTATAACCAGCTGCGATGTAGGAAGGACGTTTTCTGTCTACAAGGATGTACTTCATTCAAAGAGAACAAGTCTTACAGAAGAGAAAATGAACAAATAATAAAGCATTTTGTATTTTATAGATCACCAGCCACTTGTTATCCAATTATACAAGGTGTCTCTAAAAGGTCTTTAAACAACTCTACCACGTATTTTTCGGACCAAAATAAACCGATTTAGCAAAACTTGGCTTAGTCAAAGTTGCTTAGTTTGTGCGCAATACGGTCCTGAAGTTGCAGTTGGAAAATTGTTTTTTTTGTTATAAATTTGAAACGGCTGGAGCGATTGCGCTAAATTTTGTCAGTTTACATAGTTTTATGAGTCAAGAAATTGTGTATCAAAATTGTGATAGTAATCAATCCATAGGCGGAGAACCTGCGTTTATAAATATTAAAACATTTCCATTTTCTACGCCAATGGATAAAAAAGAGTTTGTCTATAAAATTTAGATTAAGTGTCTTAAGTACAAGAAAAAAGGTACTCTTGGTAAGACTCGAAAAATTGAATCGTTTTCTCAAAAATCGCATTTTAAGATTTGAGAACATTAACTAGAGGACGGCAGCGCATACTGTGTGCTCCATGTACATGTATCTTTAAGCCGTGTACACGTGTGTTATGCCGTTTAGACGTCTCTTTAAACTATGTACACGTCTTTTGACGTCGTTCTTGAATAGATAATTTTTTTTTGTAAAATGTTTTCTCTTTTAAAAAATACAGAATGGCCAATACCAGATAGGTTAAAACAAAAAGGCACTGGTTTACAAAAAAGATATTTTATTTATCTCGACAATTGATGCAAAAAATGCTATTTTTTTGATGTTTTTTTTTGTTTTAAGAATTCCACTTGTGCCCTGCGTTTTGTAAAATACATATGTTTGTATTATATGGTTTACAAAAAAGATATTCTATTTATCTCGACAATTGATGCAAAAAATGCTATTTTTTTGATTTTTTTTTGTTTTAAGAATTCCACTTGTGCCCTGCGTTTTGTAAAATACATATGTTTGTATTATATGGTTTACAAAAAAGATATTCTATTTATCTCGACAATTGATGCAAAAAATGCTATTTTTTTGATGTTTTTTTTTGTTTTAAGAATTCCACTTGTGCCCTGCGTTTTGTAAAATACATATGTTTGTATTTAGTTGTTATTGTTGGTTTCCATAATTATGACTATTTGAATATTTGACAACGACTTTTCTGGATTTTCAAAAGTGTTTTCCATCATTACTTTTATTTTCGTTTTGTCATGGCTGTTCAATACACCAACGAAGAATATACCGATATGTTATTAGTATATGGATATTGTCAAGGCAATTGTGCCGAGAGTGTTAGAGTATATTCGGAACGGTTTCCAAATCGTCGTGTTCCAAGTCATCCAACGTTTGCCGCAGTAGAGAGACGCCTTCGAGAAACCGGTCGCTTAGCTCCTGTAACAGCAAACTATGGCAGGCAGCGCTTTGTGAGGCAACTTGAAGTAGAAGAAGAAATTTTAGACCGTGTTCAAGAAGATCCGGAACTGAGCGTTAGACGAATAGCTAGACAAATTGCAGTATCTAAAGATGTGGTCAATAGAGTAATTAGAGAACAATTATTACATCCATACCATAAGATTCGAGTTCAAGACCTCTTACTTCAAGATCCTGAAAGGCGCCTAAATTTTTGCCGGTTTATTGAACATAAAAGAGCAAGAAATTTAAACTTTTGCAAAAAAATCTTATTTACCGACGAAGCTTGTTTTACAAGAAGAGGGATAACGAACTTTCATAATGAACATGTTTATGCAGAGGAAAATCCACATGCCATTAAAATTAACCATTTTCAACATGAATTTAAAATGAATGTATGGGCTGGAATAATCGGAAATTTTATTATTGGACCTGTCAGACTACCGCAAAGATTAACTGGAGAAGCCTATTTGATTTTTTTACAACATACTCTTCCGGACTTGTTAAATGATATACCGCTAGATATTCGACGGAATATGTGGTTTATGCACGATGGTGCACCACCACATTTTTCGATGAACGTACGACACTACTTAAACCATCACTTTCAAATAGATGGATCGGTAGAGGTAATGATGCTCCTGTACAATGGGCACCTCGAAGTCCAGATCTGAATCCTCTGGATTATTTATTTTGGGGACACCAGAAATCCATTGTTTACAATACACCTGTAAATAATGAAGAATTGTGGCAACGTATTCAAGAAGCAACCAATAATCTCAGAGGTGATGTAGAAGTTTTGCAAAGAGTTCAATTTAATTTCCTCCGGCGAATAGACCTTTGTATTCACGAAAATGGTAGACATTTTGAACACCTTTTATAATATCTTTTCTTTTTCTTTTTAAAAATCATTGTTTCATTTTCATTATTTCATTGTTTAATTGTTAATAATTCTCTGTTGTCCACCAACCAGAACACAATTGGAATTTATATGAAAAAAAATTATTAAAAAAATAGCATCTTTCTATTAATTGACGAAATAAACAGAATATCTTTTTTATTAACTAGTGCCTATTTGTTTTGACCTATTTGGTATTGGTCGTTCCGTATTTATTAAAAAAGAAAACATATCATAAAAAAATTGTTAACAATTCTTAAAATGCGATTTTTGAGAAAACGATGCAATTTTTCGAGTCTTACCAAGAGTGCCTTTTTTCTTGTACTTAAGACACTTAATCTAAAATTTTATAGACAAACTCTTTTTTATCCATTGGCGTACAAAGTGGAAATGTTTTAATATTTATAAACGCAGGTTCTCCGCCTATGGATTGATTACTATCACAATTTTGATACAGAATTTCTTGACTCATAAAACTATGTAAACGTGACAAAATTTAGCGCAATCGCTCCAGCCGTTTCAAATTTATAACAAAAAAACAATTTTCCAACTGCAACTTCAGGACCGTATTGCGCACAAACTAAGCAACTTTCACTAAGCCAAGTTTTGCTAAATCGGTTTCTTTTGGTCCGAAAAATACGTGGTAGAGTTGTTTAAAGACATTTTAGAGACACCCTGTATAAATAAAACTAAAACCTCTTTAAAAATACAACATTTCAATAGTGCGCCCATGGGCGATGAGTCTTCAACCGCTCCTGTCCGCCCCCTAGTAATAAGTACTCGGACATCCTTGGCTTATTAAATTATGTGCTATGCAACCAATATTACATTACCGATCCACTATATAGGACCCTTAATGATATAACTTAAGATAGACGTTTTACATTCCATGGCAAATCTTTATCAATATAATTTTTGATGTCGTGGTATAAAAATGTAAGAAAAGTAAATGATATAAATGATAAAAAGTTCTATATTTATTTATTTTGAAATAAATAATACAATAATTTTCATCTCTATATTGGAAATTTATAAACATTTATACGCCATACACTACAGTCACTTAAAATTCCCGCGTTAGATTTTAATTCTCAACAACTACCGTTTGAACAATAAAAACACATTTACTTTGTTGTATCACTATATTAAACAAATGGTGTGACCGTTTGTATACATGGCGTCGTATTCGATAGCGTTCGTCCTTTCAACAACAGCGATTCCTATTTTGTTAGTGTATAATCTTTAGTTTAAAGCAATATATTTCCATAAGTTCTGTTACTTGCGTTGCAATACACCATCATGAGCTTACTCTATTAACGTATTTATTCCACCTGACCAGTGTCATAGAAAATAAGGAGTGATATATCATCGTTGTTGCCCGCCTCCCAAAAGGTATTTTGAATGAACGATAATAATAATAATAGGCTTTCTATGTGTTCATTAGCTAATTTTTAATTGTAATTAACAATGGGATAAAATGGAATAAAAACAGCAGAAACTAATTTTAGCCAATTTATATTTCAGAGAAACTTAAATAATAAATCTAAATAAAACTAAAATATATGTAGGTATATACATTCATTAATTTTTTGAAATTTCAATATTGTATTTTTCCAATTCGTAGGCAAACGTTATACAATACAAATATTCAAATAATATACATACATAATTTACAAAAACAGTCTAATTGTAAGTTTAATTCTAAATAATAGAGAGTCTTTCCTCCTTATTTTGGCAAGATAAAAATATAGTAATTAATTATAATGTAATCAGTTCTGCTATAGTAATTTACAGGAGAGACTTCTAAATTGTTATAAAAACTCATTCAGGCATTAGGTCCACAACTAACCAAATTCTTGAAGACAAGAATATTTTCATCCATTTCGTTTATAATTTTTCGATAATAATGTAGAATGAGTGACATTTCTATAATACTAGAATGCCATAGGTACCATACCGCAGGAATATTACAAAGAGAGGTTATACACAGTATTTCGCGCTATCGAAACTTTGACAAAGGCAGCTCTAGACTATCCCTGCAATTTCTATTGACGTTAAGGTTAGATTGTGTAGTACATTTTTTTTCTTCTGCCTGCAATATCTATTGACGTTAAGGGTGGATTGTGTAGTACATTTTTTTTCTTCTTAAAGTAATGCATTTGAACATCTGAATATCTGTAATATTTGACTGAAAGAACTTCTTTACGGTGGTGCCGTCAGTTCATGAGTTCTTAAGTTCACATTTGTAGAGGACTACTGGACCTACCTAGGTGACATGACCCCTGAACCCAAGGGAAGCAGGAGTACTATTGATCTCCCATCGAACAGATTTCTGTTCAACCTGTCGATATGCGGATTCAAATCTACTGACATCTAAGTACATTCAGAAGTACGTTTCAGTATCTTGGCTTCTTAACAACGAGGTCCACCCATCCGTATTTAAATGGTACACGTGGTTTATTTTTCTAATTTTTGATATAGCTAGAAAATTATTGTTCCCAAATTCCAATTAACTATAACTTTATATTTGTAGAAAAGTTGAATGATATAGAAGACGCACTGTTTTTTATAATATTTTGAAAACTGAAAGCCCATTTTGCGGCTACATATAAAACCATAACAAGCTTATCAATCTGAGATTACTTATGTATTTTCAAAACAAACTAAACCGAATTGAAGGCTTTTACTTTCAGTTAATTTTTCAATGTATCAAAAGCTACATGCCATTCTGAAACTACGTAATCAATTTTCTGCCTTAGGTTAATAACCTTTTTGTAGTCGTATACAGGGCAATCCAAATTAAGTGTTCACCATTGGTAACTTTGTTATTATTAAAGATACAAGATTGTTTAAATTAGCAAACTTGTAGTACTTTTAACGCTCTTTAAGATGGAAGAATAAAAAAAACAAATGAGCAACGCGTTTTCGAGTTTTGCCGAAAAATATTTTTTTTTCAAATGGAAACCCCTGTATATTATATCATTTTCTGCTAGAACTTTAATTTTTAAACAAAAAATCTTATAAGAAATTTTTTACTGGGATTAAAAATACTTGAGTTATAATGAATAAACGAAAACAGCTAAATTAGTTTTATAAACTTTATTTTATACATAAACTTATCATTAAAAGAAAATAAAAATCACTGATTTTTTCATAGAAGATGTTCAAAAATACCACCTTGTAGTTCAATACATTTTTGTACACGCTTTCGAACTTCTCGAACTGCCTTCAGTATGGTCCTACCATCTATTTGGTTTATCTTTTCACTAACTGCAATCTTTAGGGCGTTTACGTTTTCGTACCTTTGCTTATAAATCTGGTTCTTTAAATAACCCCATAAAAAAAAAATCAAGCGGCGTTAAATCTGGCGATCGGGGAGGCCACTGAATAGGACCATTTGTTCCTATCCATGAAGTGTTAAAAATAGTATTTAGAAGTTGATGAGTACCTCTGTAGTTGTGCGCAGGTGCGCCATCCTGCTGAAAATGCAGATTCTGTCTACTTATGAGATCCAGATCGTCTAAGAAATTATTCAAAATTTCAGTCAAAAATTCTATGTACCTTTCACCAGTTAGAGTGCCCTCATAAAAGAAAGGACCAACAATCCATGAACCGATTAAACCGCACCGAACATTAAAACTGAAACGGACTTGTGGACGTCTTGGATTTACTAAAAGAAGATTTTCCTTTGACCAGTAATGATGATTTTTTTTTATTGTACATTCCAGAATTTGAGAAATTCGAGTCATCAGTCCATAAAATATAACGAAAGTTGTTTACATTTTGGCGACAAAAGTTAAGATACCAGTGGCAAAAAAACATTCTTCTCTCTGGATCCCCTGGCAAAAAAACCTGAACTGGTTTGTACTCATAAGGAATGAATTTGTGTTTCTTCAGAATCCTATGCACAGTACCGTGACTCAAATCAGATTCATTGACAATATCTAGTATGGAATTCTCACGGTTGGCCTCAAAATATGCGATAACTGCAATTTCCGTGGCCTCGCTTTTTATAAAAGTCCTTTTTGTCCTTGTTTTGGCAAAAACACTCTCATTGCCTCTAAATTTTCGGTATAGTCTCAGAAAATATTGCTCATGTGGTTGTGTTCGGAGTGGATATAATTAAGCGTAGTGTTCTTTTGTCCTCCTAGAGGGTTTTCTGCACATTTTCTGAATAAGATTCTAACATCACACTTTTCTGAATGGGTAAAAATCATTTTTTTGTCAAATTAATAACTAGCACAATGAAACTTATGAGTGAAAAACTAATAAAACTGTAGTAATATTTGACGTTTGGTAGAAAGACTTATCGTCGTTTTCATAGATACATAGAAATGCACTTGACTTAGCTGTTTTTGTGTATTCATTATAACTCAAGTATTTTTAATCCCAGTAAAAAATTTCTTATAAGACTTTTTGTTTAAAAATTAAAGTTCTAGCAGAAAATGATATAATATACAGGGGTTTCCATTTGAAAAAAAAATATTTTTCGGCAAAACTCGAAAACGCGTTGCTCATTTGTTTTTTTTATTCTTTCATCTTAAAGAGCGTTAAAAGTACTACAAGTTTGCTAATTTAAACAATCTTGTATCTTTAATAATAACAAAGTTACCAATGGTGAACACTTAATTTGGATTGCCCATGTTTACTACTTACTACTCCCATCTATAAAATTCCATTTTTCCTATGTTTCATTGACACTAACTAATCTGTGACTTCGTACGCCTTCATTGGGTAAACTAGAAACGCGCTTTTTAATTACGGACTGAAGTTAGCTATAGTAAAAAACCTACAGCTAACTTCAGCCCCCGATTAAAAAGGGCGTTTCTAGTTTGATTGCAAATTTACTTGAATTTTAAAAACAAATTGGTTGGCACTTGTCATCGATGTGTCAAAATAACCCGCCGTGGCGCGACAACAGACAAGTTATTTTATATTGTTTTGATAATTTGCTGTCGTTGAAAAAGTATAGGATAAAACTTGTTTTATAAAGTCGTAAGTCACTCGTTGTACTAAACACTCTCCGCAAGCTTCCTACGTGATTATGAAAATGAAGTTTATAAAACTTTATACATAATATACCTACTATTGTAGCCGTTATGACTGTTAATATCAAATATGAATTTTGTATTAACCAAAATTGATAATGTCTGTCAAAGCAAAAATATATATGTATAATGAGAATATTTACTGTAGTTATAATTATATGAATACTTTTAGTAATATAAAATTCATAACAAACACTCCCCCCACCGACACTGCGCTCCTGTCCTTTTAAGAGATTTACATGAATCAATTCAAATTCACCAGTACTAAAGAAAATTAAACCACAACCATCTGCAGGCAAAGTGCTGTTGAAAATCTTTTCGACAAAGAAGGAGCTTGTTGATAGAGTTTAAAGACCAGTGCAAACCTTTACAGTGAAATTTTAGAGGAATAAGACAAAAAACGTGAAGCTTTCACGTAATGTAATTTTGCTTAATTTCCATATCTTTGGACTACTGAGAAAGGTGTCAAAAGTTAACCGTTTCGTGTGGGACGCAGAAGTACAGAACGATATCCGAAAATTGTTATTTGTAAATAAATTTCTTATTAATTTTTGATAGACCAAAGCTGTGTTCAACTGAACATTCCTCATAGAGAGTTCTATGATGTTGAAATAGACATTTATTTGGAAGTCAATCTTAAATAGGCGTATATACTATTAATATGTTACTACACAACTAATTTTAATGCGTCTTTATACAGGGAATTAAATATGCGTTATAAAACTGCTATCATTTTCTCTAAAATAGTAACAGGATATAAATAAATAATGAATGGGAAATGTGAGAAAATTCTGAAACTTTAGCTGTGTTTAACTATTTTTGCATACAATAAGCAACAACGTCCTCTTATCAGATAGTGAAAAGACAACATGCGTATACTTGTGCCATTCTAGACTGCGCGCAGTTAAAATTTACATTTAGACAATATCCGGTTTTTGTCTCGTTTAATAGTTAGGATGTTGGCTTTATAAGTAACAGTACATTGTTCAGAAATTAATATTATGCTAATTACAAGTAATGGTTGTGAGTAAAATAACCTACGAAAATAACATATCAGATAGGAAACCACATATTTTAGTTTTGCACGCTCAGGATACAGTTTATATCTGTTGTACAACAAGTATTTAATTCTAGTTGCACCTGTGTCCTTTTGGCCTCGAAATTGGTGTTGTTACGTATTTGATATATTCGTTTTTCAAAAAGTAGTCTACAACTACTTGTATTAAATTATGAAGAAATCTCGACAAGGTAGTGGAAAGTAGTAATGATGCTAATAATAGCAGGTGTTTCTTTGCAAGCCCTAATTGTACATCTGTAATTGTTGGAGTCGATGCGCAAGGATTTGCCGAGTTTACTTGTAAAACTGCGGAATTCTACATAAGTATAATCGGTATTACGTGATATCCTGCCAGAAATAATCAATAAAGAAGGAAAAACATAAAAAATAAAAGAATATAAAAAGAAAGGAAATAAAGAATGAAGGAAATAAACAAGAAGACAGAAAGATATGAAGCAAGAAAGAAAGTCTTAAACGTCAAGTGTACATTGATAATGAAGCAGGATGTTGAAGAATCGACTAGAACCAAATTGAAATAGATTGGACAATACGTTTGGTTTTTCGCGTTTTACTCGGAAACTAAGTACCTATCATAAAGGACCAAGTACGAGGGCGTATTTTTATGTTATCTACCTAGCCATGAAACAAAAGAGTGACGATGTCAAACAAATTATTGAAAAATTACTGTCACTGTTAGAAGTACATGTGCTTGTGTTGTGTTTGGTTTATACTGTGTATAGAGATTTGAGACGGTCAATTTTTCGATAAAATGAGTGAAACTAAAGTTGAACATCGCAGCGTAATAAAGTTCCTGACAAAGGAAGGCAATGGTCCATAAGCAATTCATGAAAGAATGGTTGCTGTATATGGGGAAGATACACCATCTTATTTCCAAGTAAAATATTGGTCTAAACTCTTTCGATGGGGCCGAGAGTCAATCAATGATGACCCAAAGTCCGGACGACCCGCTGAAGCTCGAACTGAAAACATTGTGCGAATAGTCCAAAATTTGGTACTCAAAGATCGGCGTGTAAAGATCTCTGTCATTGCCAATGAAGTCTGTATATCCGAAACAAGTGTTCTCAAAATTTTGCATGACGATTTGGGTATGAAGAAGGTGTCTGCACGGTGGATACCCAGATTGCTTACACCTGAACAAAAACTGTGCAGAAAAGAAGTTCCTCAAGAAAATGTGGTCAATTTGGAGAGGGACAAAACATTTTCATCTCGAATTATTGCCGGGGATGAGACTTGGGTATATTACTGGGACCCTCCTACTAAACAAGAATCCATGCAGTGGGTTCATAAGGGCTCTCCACCACCAAAAAAGGCCAAAACACAATTTTCTGGAAAAAAACTGATGGCAACAGTTTTCTGGGATGCTGAAGGAATTTTGCATATTGAATATATGCCGAGAGCGTCTACCATAAATGGAGAGGCCTACGGAAACACAATTAAAAACTTAAAAACTGCTCTAAAGGAAAAACGCCCGCATTCTTATCCACAAAGAAACTTGTTGCTGCACGACAATTGTCGGGTTCATAAGACAAACAAAGTTCAGCAGATAATCAATGACTGTGGGTTTATAGAGTTAAGGCATCCACCTTATAGCCCCGACCTAGCTCCGTCAGACTTCTTCTTATCCAAAAACTTAAAAAAGCATCTCAGAGGAAAGCATTTTGCTTCTAATGAAAAACTCAAAGAAGCTGTTGAAGAATATTTTGCGGGGTTACAGAACCAATTTTTTTCTGAGGGTATAGGGCAACTGGAAAAAAGATGGAATAAGTGTATTAATGTTGAAGGGAGTTATGTAGATAAATAATTTTTTTTGTTCTCCTAAGTGCTTTTTTCATGGCTAGATAGATAACTTAAAAATACGCCCTCATATATATTAACTACGAATCAGGAAATGACAAATGATGTTTTCAAAAACTTTAATTTAGACTTAAAACCATTTCTTATCCAGTTTAAGCATTTGTTCAGGAACAGCGGTAGTAGAATTTATGAAGAAACTGAGCAACTATTGTCAAAGTAATTCATCCTAGGCTAATAATAAATTTACTTGGATATGGATAATTTATTATTAACTTTAAATATCATTTCATTAAATTTGTGACCATATATTTTACATTTAGTAGGTATCTATATTTATTCATTGCAGTAGTTTATAATAATAATGAATTTTAAAGAGTTTACAATTTTCCAACGACTTAAAGAGCAATCTTCAACCTTAATAAGGTTTTGTTGAATAATCTCTATTCTTTATATATTTTAGAATTTTCCATACCGTGAAGGGCAATAACTGAATTTAGGTTTCTGTATATTAATAGCCTTTTAATGTATCAGCCAAGTTTCTTTATGCAAAGTCATATACATAGTAGAAACAAGAAGATATATAGGTATATTTTTCGCCTAGTAATTGTCACCCAGTGCCATAGTTCCATGTACCGCCTCAATTCCGCAATCTCACTGGTCAAAATTTAAGACATTTGAAGTATAAAGCTAGGCGTAGTTTCATAGCCTAGCTTTACACACCCCACCATATATCTACACATTCGCCTTCTATTATTCATCAGTGGACGGTCAAGGAATTTTTATATTCCACCCTGTATATATACCTGCGAAATGGTGACCACATTGTCTATATGAGAATTTAACTTAAAAAAATTATATTTGCACACGAATTTCTTTGAGGTTACTAAATTTGCCTCTACTAACCTGCACTAAGTATATTGCTCTAACGTTTTTAGTAATAACATCCAGAACTTGAGCAATTTCAAACAGTAGAAATTAAAATTCCAGAAATTAATGATAACACAGGGCAGGTTAACACGCGTCAACTACTATTTGAATTGTTTACAGAGGTGGACCATCACTTAGGACAATATGTTGAAAAATCAAACTGAATTTAACCGAAAAAATGCTTGTTTTTCTTTCGAACAAAAACATTTATATACAGTATGTCCACGGATCGAGTTCCAAAGAGGAAAAACTTTTTTATTTTGCATTTTATAAGAAAAATGTATTCTTGATAAAAGTTTTTGCATGTCTCGAAACGGCCAAATCAGTTTTAACCTTTTCAAAATTTCTTTTAGTTTAAGATAAAAATCGAAAAATTGGTCGTTTTATTTGAAAATTTTTTAAAGTCCCAGAAATTAAGTTGCGTTGTCATGGTAATTATCCATATTTAATTATCTAATTAACTGTCAGTTAGAAAAATCAACCATAATAGTTGAAAATGTTGTCAAAAGACCAACGAATTTACCTAATTCAATGCTATGGCAAAGGTAATAAAGCGATCCGTCTAGTTGTCGAAGAATTTAATCAAAAGTTTCCGGATATTTACATTTCAAATAGAGGTGCACGAGCATTGGTCAAAAAATTCCTATCCACTGGTTCCATACTGGATGTAAAGAAAAAAAATATAGCACGCGATGATGACGACGCCGCCACTCTTCTTGTAATGGATTCAGTACGGAACTATCCCAAACTTTCTTTGCGGCGCAGATCAGTCCATCTGGGAATTAGTAAATCGCTCATTCAAAAGATTTTGAAACAAAGGAAGTTCCATCCCTACAAGCCCATTTTTAATCATGCATTAGAACCCGGAGATCCTGCGAAACGTTTGTATTTTTGTCTGTGGATGGGCGCTCAAATTATGGATAATCAATACTTTTACCGAAATATTATTTTTTCTGATGAGGCCACGTTTTCTACTAATGGTACTGTTGCATCTCAACATGTGAGATATTGGAGCGATTACAATCCGAATTTTCGCATGCCTCACAATCGACAATATTCGGCAAAAGTTAATGTGTGGTGTGCAATTTCTTACCATGGTATCATTGGACCATATTTTTTTGATAATACTGTCAATCAGCATACGTACTTGGATATGCTGCAAAATTTTGTTGATGAACGTTTGGACGATCTACCGATTAATTACCTCGCAAGGTGTTATTTCCAACAAGATGGTTGTCCGGCTCATTATGCTAGGATTGTTGTTGAATGGTTAAATCAGCAATTTGGACAGAATTGGATAGGTCGAAATGGTCCCGTGATATGGCCACCAAGGAGCCCTGATTTAACAATGGCTGATTTTTATCTTTGGGGTCGTTTGAAGCAAATAGTTTATGCAAATAATCTTCCTCCGAACGTAGAAGATTTAAAGGAGAGGATTAGAGACGCTGTGACGTTTTAACTCTCGAAGAAATTCGAAGAAGTTATAGAGAATTGCGCCGACGGCTAGAATTGTGCGTTGAAAAGGGCGGTGAATGGATTGAGTAAAATAGTTATTAGTTATATCATTTTTGTTTTTGAGTTTATGAAAAAATTTTCAAATAAAACGACCAATTTTTCGATTTTTATCTTAAACTAAAAGAAATTTTGAAAAGGTTAAAACTGACTTGGCCGTTTCGAGATACAAAAACTTTTATCAAGAATACATTTTTCTTGTAAAATGCAAAATAAAAAAGTTTTTCCTCTTTGGAACTCGATCCGTGGACATACTGTATATATATATTATAGCAGAACTTATTCCATAAATACTTTTAGATGAAATTATCTCACTTTCTCTAATCTAAGAAAAAATAGATAAACATTATGTAACAAATATTAAAAAGTCTTTCGTAGGCAAATTACAGAAAAATGTTTATTTTACATATTCTAAACTGTTTCTCATTAATACTTAATTTAAGTAAGTAAATTTAGATAACTAAATTTTTCGCAAATTTCTTTGGTCATCTAATGTAGAACATTAAAAGTTAAGAGGAAATAAGATTTAAAAAATATTTGTACATATCATACGCACTTTATTGAAACAACGTGCTAGATAGATGCTACTTACACCCATAGTACTCTCATATTGACTTTTTCTTTTGAAGTTGTTTGTACTGGTGTGGAACTTGATCTTTTGTGTATCACATTATTTGACTTTGACCACAGTCTCTGCGCATCTACAGGAGTTTCACATTTAGAATTTTTTAAACTTAAATTATCACCAAATTTGTAGTCTTGCAAAGAATATAAATCTTCGCTATAATTATCGTGTAGCATACTGCGCAATAATGATTCCTTTGTTAACGTTTCTTCGTGCAAGGATGAACTAGAAACAGGTAAGCCGACTTCCTGGAATGAATTCATCGAAGAAAATCCGCTTTCGTCTTCTGTTGATCCTATGCAGCTAACTGGAGGAGATACGGATTTCTCTGAACTGCATTTGGAATTTGATGTACGTCCATGTTCACTTTCCAAGTCATATCGTTGCTTGCCGCTTCTTAAAGTAACATTACTGTCCAAGCTAGCGAAGTTATTTCTATCATCCGGTTCCTCTTCATTAATCGAATGAATTGAATCGTCATTAGAATATAATGACAACTTCCTAGTAATTTTTGGGACTAATGCTGGCTCCTTCTCGGGTATTAATAATTTAGGACTTAAGGATATCGTAGCCGGTCGTGATTTACTTTCCTGCGGAAATTCCTTCGCCAATTGCGAAATAAAGTTTATATCGTCCTCTGATTCATTTATTTTACTTATGTTGGCAAGATCAGGTTCTCTAGTATTCAGTATCGACTGGGCAGTTCTAAGTAATCTAAAAGCCTCTTGAGAAAGCTTTTCTGGAGGAATTTCTTCCGGCAATAATTCAGTCTTCTTGGTTGGTTTCCTACAATGAAAAAATAAAACAGATTAATGTATAAAGGAAAAAATTAAGTATTTTTAAAAATTCGTCCATTGTGATTAACATTCAAATCTACTATAATTAGTAGGTGTAATGCATCCTATTGTATTTTTTTGCCATCTTATGGACATGATATTGATATGATTAAAACAAAAATAAAGTAATTTTCTTGCAGACAGTTAAAATTGACTCAGAAATGGAGGTGCGTAAAGACCTCACACAATAATACTGGCATTTTAAGCAAAAAAAAAAAAAATTTGTGATTAATTTTTTAACCGAAATGCATTGTCTATATATACGGAAAGTAACTTTGGCGTTCTTTAACAGTCTAGGTTAGCCATAATAAATAAATTAATTAATTGATATTTTAAAAGTACATATTTCTAAAAATGGAATACTTCTGTGTATACGGGAAATTATTTTAAATAGAACAAATGGATATTATTGCATTTTCAATTTCTCATCAATGTTAAGAATCAGTTAGTTAAGCATAAGTTAGTTTTAAGTTGTTCCGTTTCGTATTTATTGGGTATAAAGAACATTTGCACTATTGAAGGAACATCTTCAAATGTTCATCGAGTAGCTGTCGCTTAAAGACCCTTCACAAAAAATGTCGGCATCTATGCCTAGCTTGACGCGGTTCCAGCCCAAAATCCAAGATCCCAGAATTAGATTGTGCTAGTGGAGTTTAAAAATTAAAACCAATAGCTTTGTGAAATAAAACATATTTTTTCACAATGAAAGAATGATTGAAATTTTATTATAAAAATTTCGCATTGGCCATGATTTGAACAAACGTCTTGAATTATATTTATATCTATACCCTATTCATTAATTCTGCGAAATAACTTTAAAATTACGTACTAACACACTTAATTTAGTACTCAGTTATTAACATTTGTCTCCGTTGATATTTATTTTGATTATTTTTACGAAAATTTATAATCACAATTTAACATTTTTAGATTAAAATTAGAAAGATTGTAATTTGTACATTTATTCTCAAATAAAGATGTATTGTATATAATTTGAAAGGCTGCCAACATGAAATGCAGCATTTGTAGTAGTGTTGAAGCAAATATTGTTCTTTCTTAAAACGTGTGCACGAATCAGTTTAATTCCTAATTAAGCAAGACAAATGAAACACATATTATTAAAAACAGTAGTAAATTGTGCCAAAGTAGAAAAATGTACTTCAAATATATTCAATAATAGGAAGAAAGGATGAGTTAAGAAATATTTTATTATTTAAATCATGGATGTAGTATATACATATACAGGGTAATGCCTGCGTTTATGAGTAAAGATATTTCGAAGCGGTTTTTTTTTCTTTTGATAGCTGCTCATTAAGAGCACATTTTAAAAATATTTTCTATTAAACAGCGTGTTCCACAACTTGGTGGCTGACCTTAGTTATAGTTTTTTTTAATGGAACATATTATATATATATTATTACATTTTTGTTTTCCTCGTATAATTCTCAGTCAAAAAGTTATAAGATAGTATAGGCCCAAAGTCTAAAGTTTTCGACTTATTCCCATTTTTCTGAAAAATTCAAATTGTATAAAATTATATTTTTCGTAAACGACGTATGTATTAGATCAACACAATTTTTTACAGTATTGTTCACAATAAGAGATCCTAATTAATAGAAGCTTATTTTTTTTCCCAGTTGCTCACTGCATGTGCAGAAAGCTGGATTAAAATACCATGACACGTTTCTGTATAAAAATCAATTTTTTCAAACGAAACGCCCTATCTATCAATTCATTTTTGAATTGCTTATTAAATTTCACATCAAAAACATTTAAAACGTTAATACTTTAAAGCTGACTATTACTGAGCTATTGTCGTTTTTTAATAAAGTTTTGTAAGTTTTTGTATAAAAGTCATTTTTTTCAAAAAGAACACCTTGTATATCAGTTCATTTTTGAATTTCTTATTAAATTTCGTATCAAAAACATATAAGACGTTAATACTTTAAAAGTACCTATTACTGAGCCATTGTCGCTTTTTGATATAATTTTGTCAGTTTTATGATTTCATATTAATATAGCATAGCATGTCGTGAAATTAGTTGTGATGTTGATGGATGACGTTTAATAAGTTACTTTTTAGTTAACAGGTGTAATTTGTTGATGCTATTAATCTTAAAATAATTAAAGTAATTTTATAGTGATATTTTCTAAAGAAGAGCTTAAAGATATGATTTTTATGCTTGAGTGAAGTCAAAGAAATTATTTATTAGCTCAGAGAGTTTACCGGTAGCGTTACTCTGGAAGGACATCTTCTCCTGAACATATGCCTTTAGAAGAGTAATGGACAGTTTCATTACTACTGGCAATGTTGCTTGTGATATTTTGTAGTATCTTTTTCACTTATTACAGATCCGTTGATACGTCCTAATTCCTATTTCGCGCTTTCTATAATTAATGTATAAGTTTGTTTTGTTTTAAAATTTGTTTATTGTACCATCTTCTATATATTTTATGAAATATACTGTTGGCATAGAGTGTATTGTAAGTACAATGTATCCAATTTTTTTGTATAAATATGTAGATATTGAAATGAGACACTTACCAAGATTATAGAAGTAAAAGAAAAAATCAGAGTAATGACATATTACATATTTTTGAAATGTTATAAACAACTCAAAATCTTAAGCTAATAAAATTGTTTTTGGTAATTCCCCCAATACGTACAAAAATCGTATCTTAAGCTAATTTTTAGAAAAATCATTATAAAATCATGCTGTCAACTGAGTAACAACTTATTAAATGGCATCCATTCAATTATCAATGTTGCAACAAATATCATGGCTCACGATACCGTATTCAAATAAAAAACAAAGTTATCAACATTATATCAAAAAACAACAGTAGCTCAGTAATAGTCACTTTTAAAGGATTAACATCTTACATGTTTTTGATGTGAAATTTAATAAGGAATTCAAAAATGAACTGATATACAGACTGTTCCATTTGAAAAAACTGATTTTTATACAAAAACGTGTCATCTAATTTTAATCCAGTTTTCTGCACATGCAATTAGTAACTGAAAAAAAATAAAATATTCTTCTATTAAAACCTTATATTATAAACAATACTACAAAAAATTGTGCCAAAATTTATAATTTTATAAAAACTTTGAATTTTTCAGAAAAATGAGAATAAGTCAAAAACTTTAGATTTTAAGCCTATACTATGTAATTACTTTTTGCCTAAAAATTATACGGGGAATACAAAAATGTAATAACATATACTTATAACATAACTTTTCCGTTAAAAAAACTATAACTATGGTCAGCCACCAAGTTATGGGATACTCTGTATAACACAAAATACTTTTAAAATATCGTCCTAATAAGCAGCTATCACAAGAAAAAAAACGCTTTGAAATAATTTTACTCGTAAAGGCACAATCGGCCTTACCCGCGGAGATGACTCAACCTGTATATATAAATTGCGCATACGATTTGGAGATTGACTCCAACATTAGAGTGAGAGATTGCGTGAGATGGAGTTAATACTGGCCAAACATTTGTGTCTTCCCAAAAGATTTACATCGCTCTTGGTCTTGTATAATATTCACCGACTTAAATTTCATCATTATTTTTTTTGTTGGCGTTTTATGCTACTAATATTATGTTTTATATAACACCTCACCTATATCATACTAAAGGGTAACAATCATATTTTATATAAGGGAGGCCAGTACTAGCTCTTTCTCACGCAGCGTCTTCTTACTGTAACGTTGGAGTCAAAGCTATGGCACTTCTTTGGTTTGATAGATGCAATTCATTAGTATACTATATCCATAAATTTCAACATAAATTTGTCGAAAATTGAGTCGCGAACATGTCCACTAAAACAAAATGGTGTAATTTTGGCTTTCGGTAGCTAAGAACAGTAGGTATAAGAGAAATGACATATACTACTTAACAATAATTAATAAGCGACTGATTGTTAGAAGTCGTAAATAGAAATAGAGATATATTACCAAATATATTCAATGCAATTGAAAAGAAATGATATTATACGACTATCCACGAAAATGGATGTACCAGTCCTGCATTTAAAAAACTTAAATTATTAATACATGTTTGAATACATTCACATTTTTAAATGCACACCTCGACCTTTCTGAATCCTAAAACCTCACGTGTATGACTCAAATGGTTATACACTTAATTCTGTGATCTAAAACTTTATACTTTCCGTTTTCAAAAGGACTCCAAATATATTTTATTGGGAAGAATATCCATAATATAAAAAACTCTAAAACCGCATAAGTTCTCTTGATATGTGGATAATAACATGATGTTTAAATTTGACGATAATTTCCGAAATGTCATAATATACAGTAAGTTCAATTCAAAATATCTTAGTTTGTATGCATTTTCTTTTTCGTAATTATGAGCGGTATTGTTTTTTCGAATATTAAAGGCGTATATTATGCTCAGTAGCTTAACTATAGGCACTAACATCCATTAGTTAAGAATTCAATCTGGCTTCTCCTTTCATAAGAATATCCAGCGGACATAATCACAGAAAAGTTTTTGTGACTGCTGTAAGAATGCTATGCGTAGCTCTGAGTGTATAGTATAGAGCAGGGATCTCCAAACTTTCCAGCCTTAGGGCCATACTGATTACTCTAGTAAGTTCCGAGGGCCAAAACCATATTATCATTGTTGCCGGTGGTAAAAAGTGAAATAGTCCACTGATGAAAAAAAGTCCGAAAAAGTACGCAACGTTTAAAAAAGGCTGCAAAACGGCAACACTGCATATTATTAAGTTTCCTGTCATTATCTGTAATTTCTAGATTAGTCGGAGAGTACGAGCCATGAGGAGTAACGTGACACGACATCTGGTGGACACAAGCGGAAATAGGTAGTACCTTCTATCGCTAACAGATGGCGCTAATAGCACGTACAGAATAATCTCGTTGGTTCGAGAAAGTTCTGGTGTCTTCCACTCACTTCTAGATGGCAGTAATTGGAATATATAAGAAGGCTAGTGGCGCAACCACAAGTCAGTTCCTATGACACTGTTGTGAAATAAAATAGTGCGTACCTCCTTAAAACGTGTTTGTGCGTGTTTAAGTTTAAGACATCTTTGTAACAGTATTTTGATTTGAATTGTTGCTTTTGTGTGTGATTTAGTAGTATGGAAAAGAAGCGAAAAATTGATAGTGAATGCAGAAAATTCAAAGATCAGTGGAACATTCGGTATTTCGTAATTGAGTCCAGTAAGAAGGCGCTATGTTTGATTTGCAATGAAAGCATAGCCGTTCTCAAAGAATATAACATTAAACGTCATTATGAAACAAAACATTTTCAAAATTACTCAAAATATACAGGAAGTTTGCGGACAGAAAAATGCGAAGCTATGAAGCGCGGATTAAAATCGCAGCAATCTTCATTTACAAAACTCAAAACTGAACAAGAGGCTGCAACGCGTGCCAGCTTTCGTGGCAATTGCAAAACGTGGAAAACCATTCACCGATGGAGAAATGATCAAAGAATGCATAATTGCAGTAGCCGAAGAAATGTGCCCTGAAAAGGTAAATTTATTAAAAAGTGTCAGTATGTCAGCAAACACTGTGGCTCGAAGGGTAGAAAACATCGCTGAAAATATATCCTCTCAACTGTTCGACAAAAATGGACATGTTGAATGGTTTTCTTTGGCCTTGGATGAGTCAAAGGATGTGTCAGATACTGCTCAGGTGTTGATTTATATTCGAGGAGTAGATAAAAGCTATGAAGTGCATGAAGAACTTCTTGATATGAATAGTATTCATGGCACAACTACTGGTACAGATATTTTTAAAGGAGTTGAAATGGCCATTAATCAAAAGAACCTTCGATGGAAAAACTTGAAATGTATTACAACTGATGGAGGCAAAAACATGAGTGGGAAAGATAAAGGAGTGGTCGCTCTTGTGTCAAAGGCTGTAGAAAATGACGGTGGTTTAAAACCATTAGTCTTACATTGTATCATTCATCAACAGTCTTTGTGCGGAAAATGTTTGGATATGTCTGAAGTTCTGAAACCAGTCATATCAACTGTTAATTTTATCAGATCTTTTGGGCTGAATCACCGACAATTCCGACAATTTATTGAAGAGATTGGAGAAAATGACTTACCTTATCATACTGCCGTACGTTGGCTTAGTTGTGGGAAAGTCCTTCAGCGCTTTTTTGAACTTCGAGCAGTGATCGAAATTTTTTTGAATGAAAAGCATCGCCCTCTTACTGAATTACAAAACAACGCATGGCTGTGGAAGTTAGCATTCTATGTTGATTTGACAAAACATGTGAACGAACTGAATTTGAGATTGCAAGGAGAAAACCAGCATCTTCCTGATTTATACACTAATATCAAATCATTCCGGAAGAAATTGATACTGTTTCAATCACAACTACGAAGTAAATGTTTTTCACATTTTAAAACATGTGAAATATTCAGCCACACTACTGAGACTGAGTTTCCTATCGATTTTGCAATCGAAACTTTGAGTGCTTTGAAAATAAATTTTGATACTCGTTTCTCGGACTTTGATGCCATTGCGAATCAAATTAAGATTTTTCAGAATCCTTTTGATACTGACATTGAAACCCTAGCCCCGGAACTTCAAATGGAAATAATTGATCTACAGTGCAGTGATATAATTAAGAACAAATATCCAAACTCATCTTTGTTGGAATTTTATAAGAGTCTTCCACAGACACAATTTGATAATTTGCATAAATTTGCTCGTGGGCTGTTTTCTGTTTTTGGTGCTACTTATTTGTGTGAGAAGACCTTCTCCAAAATGAAGTACACAAAAAATGTTTACAGATCTAAATTAACTGATGAGCATCTTAAATCTCTTTTAATAATTGGTACAAGTAAAATTAGTCCACAACTACAAACTATTGTCAGTGGAAAATCTCAATTACACAAATCTCATTAGTATTTCATATGTCATTATGCTTGTTATAAGTTATGTTTTTATGTAAAATGTATAAAATGTTAGTTGGATTCATTTCAATAATTTGTTAGTTATTATATACTGAAGTAAAATTTTCTGCATATTATACATGTCTTTACTCATTACAATTCTGTGTTTCTTTATCCAACTTATCACAAAAACAATAACAATAAGCCTACAACAATGTTATGAGTAGTTAGCCCATGACCATATCAATGTAGATGTCATATTAATAATTATTCAACATAAAATTAGAATACTTCAGTAAACTAAATTTAATTTGCTATAAAAAATATGTTCTCTAAAAGGAGTTTTCAAGTATGCTAGCTCTCCGCGGGCCGGACAAAATCTGTCCGCGGGCCGGATGTGGCCCTCGGGCCGTAGTTTGGAGACCCCTGGTATAGAGGGACACTGGACCTTTAATAACTCTATTGCCGCATTTACGTGCCACATTTTTGACCGCCAAACCTCATCACGGAAGTATATATCCAGTACATCTTCGGATTTAAACCGTATGTCTTGTCTTCTCTGCAGGTCACTAATTATGTAATTTTATATGTATTTACTACTTTATGCAACGCTTAGTTTTAAGATAGTTTTATATGCATGATAAAAGCCAGGTATTTTAGTTCAGCTTGAAAACGCAGTTATCCATTAAACATTCCTTTTCCTTGTGAGATGTATTGTTGCAATTTATAGAGGCTTTCCATTTAGGCGCTATTTACTTCTCCACCCTCGTGTTATCCAAACGATGCAGAAGTATACTTCTGCATCGTTACAGAAACATTGGTGGAGAATTTTCCGATTATAATTATGATTACATTGTCGATATACTCCTGGGTATAAAAGCCATTATCACTCAAAGTGCCAACAAGTCTAGTACTATACATATACTTGATGTTTCTATTTGTACGGTTTATTTAATTTATATTTTATATGATGACTTATCCAACAAACTTATGTATAACTTGTGAACCAATAAATTATTCTATTCTATTCTATTCTAGATACCACAAGAGAAGAGACAGTAGATAAATATAAAAAAGGTGTCTAGCGGGAGTTGTGTTTGTGTATACACGTTTAAGGAAACTGGTTTAGATTCACAAGCAAATTTATAACACAGTCAATACAATTAAAAATAAAAATTAACGTACCAAGCAGAATCTGCATACTGACTAATACTGCCTATTGATTTAATAGTGTCTGTTCCTAAAGATACAAAATGCTCACTCCTCGAGCGTTGCACGGGAGCGTGCCGACAGTTCATTCTCGTTCCCAATATTTCAAGGCTTTTATGTGCTCTTTCAAGAAACGCGACCACTTGTTTCATAACGGCACGGTACATTTCTCTGCTTGCCTCAGTCTGAAATATGAAAATAAATGAATTCCCAAATTCATTCAAATTATTTTTTAGCTTACCTGTTTAAGTTGCCATTGAAGTGTGTCCACTTGCGATTGAAACATAATATTTTCAATTGGTATAATTGGCAATGGTCGATTACATAATGATTCTCGTCTGCTATTTGTGGCACTTGGGCAAGAAAAGCGACGACTATCTTCTACATGTTTGTGATTATGCTGAAACAAAAGAAAAACTTTCGTAAATAATGTGATAATTTGTATAATTATTAAAGATACATCAAAATATGTGAAACCATTTATATTATTGGAGGAAAACATCTAAGTAGTATTATAATGACTAGGGCGCGGACACGAACGGTTGATGACTCATCGCCCAAGGGCGCACTATTGAAATGTTGTATTTTTAAAGAGATGTTAATGTTATTTATATAATTGGTTAACAAGTGGCTGGTGATCTATAAAATACAAAATACCTTATTATTTGTTCATTTTCTCTTCTGTAAGATTTGTTCTCTTTGAATTAAGTACATCCTTATAGATAGAAAACGTCCTTTCTACATCGCAACTGGTTATAAGTGCGTACTGGAAATATTCTTTTATTCCAGCGTATTTAGGATACACAATTACCGCAATGTTATTAAATCTGGATTTCTATTAAAAATTGCGTCTAACTTTTGCCGAAGGCCACATCCGAAGTCACTTAGAATACTTTTGAAATTATTAATAGCCCACATCTAATGTGGTTAATCCACCTTTAAATTTGAGATTTCGATTTTCAAAATATGTAAATGGTTTAGGCAAATTTCCAAAGTGTTCCTGAAGGAATAACAACTGATTTTTTAAATTTGGGATTTGTGTTAGTTCCTTCCACTCAGAAATACTTCGATCATCGTCATTTAAACATGTAACGAAATTTTGTAAACTATCGAAATTCTCTGCATAAAAACTATTTCTGTGTATGTTTTAGCAAAGCTAAGTGACGAGAGTGCTATACTTTGGCATTCTGTAACGATATTTTACAGACTTTGTAATAAATTTCGGAATCACTGACAACTCATTTTCATATCAGAAAAAGTAACATAAACAACGTTCTAGATCTAAATAAATGATAACTAAAATGTACGCGTATGTTATTGAAACTAAACGAAATTCAGTTCACACTTACGTCTAGATAATTGGGAGAAGTCGATTCAATAAACCGGTATTAAACAGACTATTACAAATATTAAGAAGTACGTAATTAACAGTCAAAACAATGAAAAAACGAAACTAACGTAAGTATGAATGAAATTTTTTTTTACTCTTGCGAAATATAAGGTAAATATAATAAATTTTAAAAACCCCTCACGCTCCCATCTACGCCGATGAAGAAAGAATTTTACTCATAAATTCCTTATTATATGAGCATTTTTGCTCTCGTTCCGGGCACTTTTCGAGCGTAAACAGATGTTGCAGTTCACCATATGAATTAGTGCTATTCAGTAAGCGTGTGTTGTTTACATTATTTCTTTGCTCCGTTGTAACTTCGTCGTAGTTTAAACCGGTCATGTCTGCGCCCTAATAATGACTATACTGCTTCAGAATATATAATCACGTGCGTTTCTACAACTATTAAAATAGTCTGTTTTGGGAATCATATAGGAACATAATTAGAATTTAGAATTATGTCCTAAATTAATACTTTTATATTAAACATATATTTTCTACGGGCGCATACTTGAACATAAAATATGTATCTCTTAGACAGATATTAAATTAGCAAGAACAATGATGTGATTAATAAAAACAAACAAGTAGCAAATAGAAAGACTGCGATGTTATTTTATTATTATTTTTTTATTTTAAGATTCATACTTGCACTTTTTCATCTTAGGATTCCAACCCATGGAAGGAAATTCCAATTTTGCCCATACAGAAGCATTATGCGGTAATTTAATTTTGAGTCCACGCTTGTTAATTCGGACGTGTTCCGTCTAATGAGTCATTAATTTCAATACGTTTCATTAGTAACTGTTTACAAACACAAAACACCTCTCCTAAGTTCCTAGTTGAAAATTGTCTCAATAAAGGTAAGGCATTAAGAAGGTATTCATAAGTAAGCGGAAACTTTTTTCTAGTAAAAGTAGCAAAATACATTAATTAATATGTAATAAAAATTTGTTGATTTGAGACGAAATTTAATGGAAAAATTTTTTTTGGAAAGAAGTACTGGAATTTTCCTTTATTATTCTTATTTTACTCCTTAATTGCACTGTTTTGTAAATTTACAGAAGGAAGGAAATTCGTAGAGTAATTCTGTCGCATTTTTCATTATGTTTTCTCCAACAATTTTCAAGTACTAAGATTTGGAATTTAACGCGACAGGTTGAAAATCCAGTACTAATTACTGTTAATTAAATTGCCTATACAATGGGACTATGTTTATTAGCTCACATGTATTAATTAAGGAGATATTGATCACTGTATCCCTATTTTCCCCACCTATTATTAATACGCTTTACTTAAGCCCTGTATTAAGACAGGCCAATTCTAAACAGATTGAATCCATAATTTCTGTCTAGATAATCGTCTCAATAGGCCTTATATTGTTTATCAACTGTGCATTTAATTAGTTAGTATTTAATGTTTAAATTAACATATATATCCCCTGATTGAAGGATGCTGATTTTATTTAACGCGAATATTTTGGTAATGTAATAATAATAATAATAATAATAATAGAGTCTCCACCCTATTTTCTGAGAAGGTGTCAAGGTAAACCGCTCATATAGTTTACTTTATACACTGTAAGCAATTAGAAATAATCCCAATGAAATATGAGTTTTGACAGTAAATGCGATAAAGCCTCTATTGTTCGAAAACAATGACCAACAAACTTTTGGTTTTATCAGGAAATAACATACTTATATTAATTTTTATAAAGAATACAGAAACATTTATTTAAAAAAAATACGGAGATGGTCAGATAGATTTCAATTTCGTTGGACATTAATAAAAAGATTTTTCTGTTTATAACAAACTTTAATGTATATTTCAAATTCTTAGAAATCTGACAAAATAGTACAATTGTCTTTTACAAACGACAACTACAGCCTCTCTTCTTAGCGTCCTATCTGCAAACTCTACAGAATTTCATTTGCCTTGGTACGGTTTTACCGTTCTCGAAATGTCTTGGTGGAAGCCCTTGTAGTGCTCATTGTTAATCGCCCATATTTTCCAGACAAAATTCCAAGTGAAAATGTGGAATGTGCTCTGTAAACCACATATTGCATCTAGCACCGTAAAATACTGTTATTATGGCCATTATTAATTATTGTAATTTTCTGCGTTCTACTTTCCCAAAACAATAGGAAAAACTTGTACCATGAAAAATCACGCAGCCTCTTCCCGCGCTGTTAACTTCGTTTAATGGCTTTCTTGCGTCCTTCAGGAATACCTTCTTACAGCTTTCTTTCTATTACTTTTTGGAAACTTTTTTTGAAGGTATCTAAAACTGTTACCTGTTTGATACAGTGCCATAACACATTTTTTACTTGCCAAAGTAGGTGGTATTATGATTCTTTTTGCACTAAACACTGATGTCGTACATTGTCTTTTCTTGATATAAAATTCTATAGTAGTTGCCAATTATGCCCTAATGTAATGGTTTTTCCTATGACAAAGATATAAGAAACAAAAGTATTTGGTGTAATTTGATTGCATACCCAAAATACTTGCAATAAGTTCAAAATCCACACAAATATTACAGGAAGAGTCTTCATAATTTATCTTCACTAACAACATTTTCAGGTTTTTTCTATTAGTTTGTACTTTGTATATGTTGTTTAATTTTGTCGGTTACCAATATCATTATTTTCCCCAAAAATGCATTCTATATTTTTCAAAGAAACTTTTCAGATCGATCAAAATACCAATAAGTAAAAAAAAATTGCGCAAATTGTGATTGCTAAAAATTATTAATGCTCCATATAACTTTTCACCAAAGTAGCAATAAGAATTCTTTTCATATAATACATGCAAGTAAACGAGGAGTAAAACAGGAATTCTCCTCGATCCAATTGGTGATTGAAGCTTAATATAAAATAAAACAAATATCAGATAATTTTCTAATAAGTGAAAACCTATAAATAAACTATTAATTTATGCAATAAATATCAAAATTTAGAATAGAAATGTACTCTGTACTACAACAAAATATAGTATATTTTCTCTTCCTATAAATTCCTAGTTTAATTCAATTCATAGTCTATTTATTGCAGATATAAGAAATTATGATTAATACTTCTTACTTAATATGTGTTGTGTCAGTGTTTCACAAATAAGTTGGTGACAATATTTCGCAAATACGTTTTAATTAATTCTCTCTGCCATAGATATTGTTACAAATAGCTATTGTTAAAAAGCACTATTCCGATGACTCACTTTCCATAAAACTAAATTTTATTAAAGAATATACTAAATTTCTTACAGTAAGGCAAGTAATATCCCTTCTAATAAAAGACGTCGCATTTAATAAAAGGAAAAGGAAACTTATTTGGTAAGGGGCATGTGTGTTGGGCCAATCTGGTGGTTTATTTTTAATACCATCCCCTAGTAAAGCCAATGCTGTCCGTCCATGGGATTAAATAAAATTAATCCTCTTCGAAGTAAAGCCGTTGGTGATTATTTAATTTATTGCACCACATTTTAAAGTAAATAAGTTGATGGAGCAGTTTCAAATATTACAAAATCAATTTAGTATTTAATCGGATAGTGATAACATCCAAGATAAAATAGAAGTAATTCTTTTACACTAACGTTTATTTTATACATTAATTTATACAAGGTACGAGGCAAGCGCCATACATTCTCGGCCAGATATACAAAAAAGAAGCTTGGAACAATATAAGAATTTTTATTTTTCAATGTAATGTCCCCTAGCTTCTATACATTTATTACAACGATTAATTAATAATTCGATAACCCTTGTAAAATAATCTGAAGTTTTTCCGTCAAAATGTTCTATAACAGCTGCTTGCAACTCACTGTCGTCCTTAAAACTACGTCCCCTAAGATCTTTTTTTAAATTAGAAAACAAAAAAAAAATCACATAGAGCCATATCCGGACTGTGGATGTTCCAATTCTTGAAAGCCGCATTCACGGATGGCAGCTTGTAAAATGGCGGCAGTATGGACGGGAGCATTGTCGTGCAATAATCGCATCCCTTTTGTCAATTTTCCACGACGTTTGGCACGAATACTGTCCCTTAATATATGCAATAAAGACGCATAAGATGTGCCGTTCACACTTGTATTGCGCTCTTTAAAGTCAATTAGCAAAATGCCCGCACATCCCAGAATATCGTGGCCATCATCTTTTTCGTTGATTGAACGACTTTCGCCTTTCTGGGACGAGGTTCATCAGGTCGCCGCCATTCCATGGCATCCCTTTTCGATAGAGGATCGTAAAACAGAACCATTGTTTCATCCCCTGTGAAAATGTACTCCAAAATCGGTTTTGGGTCGTCTCCACACATGTTTAAGAACAACTGCGCACTTTCGACTCGACGTTCATGTTGGAGAGCAGAAAGAAGTCGCGGTACCCATCTAGTACTAATTTTATTCATACCTAAATGGTCATGGAGAATTCGGCGAACACTTGTTTCGGAAATGCTTGTTATCACTGCTAATTCCTTTACTTTCAAACGGCGATTACCTAGCACTAAGTGTTCAATAACTGAAATTTGTTGAGGCGCTATCACTTCAATCGGTCAACCCGACCGATCAGCATCTTCCAGGGATACTTGTCCCAAACGGAAACATTTTGCCCACCCTTTCACAGTTGAATACGAAGGAGATGAATCACCGTAAACGCCGTCTAAACGTTGTTTAATGTGATATCGTGTATGCCCTTCTTTTGTTAAAAATTTAATGACCGCGCGGTACTCAATTTTTGTTACGTCAGATATTTTCATGCGCTAGTCACGTTGGTTGGCTGGTTACTAAAAACTACTAGGCTTCGAACCTTCATATTTATAGTGTACTCCTCGAGTATGTGCATGCATGACGTGACGGAGTTTGAACACGTTTGAAGCTGTATAAGCCTGTCAGGCCGACAATTTATGGCGCCTAGCTCGTATATACTACTTAATTCACAAATTATCTTATTATTGTGACTAGATAAATTTGGGACCCTCGGCCGTTGTGTACCATTGCTGTTTCATCCGAACTCGCCGCCAGGATTAAAGCCAGGTTTACTTACATTAGGGATTACACAGGTAAGTTGACCAAACTCCTCAACTCCAATTTGGTAAGGCACTATAATGAATTTGTTACATGTGGCTAGTTTAAACAAGTCACTCCCTGAATAGACTAAGAGATTATATTAAATCTTTTATTATAGGTAAATATAATACCACTCATATAAATGGCAAGGCATTTAACAACTCTTATTTTATTGTGTCATTATAGCTACTAAAGTTTTTACTAAGTAGTGGTAGTTTTAAACATAGCATTGTTTGAATAGAATTAGATATTTTATGATTGTTCTCTAATTTGTTTGATTACACTATAGTCCGTCTCAACCCCATTATGCAGTACAGGTTTAATAGGGATATTGCATCTCTTATTATCTTTAGTAATCTCTTAATAACGCCATCTTTATATCCGGTTGCCTTGTTGCAAGTTCTATTATATGAGTAATCGTTGCTGTCAATTGTCAGTTTTTGCCGTAGTGTGTAAACTTTTATATTGTCTTTAATTTATATATATATTGTAACGTTTTCGGGTTCCAATAAACAACTCGTGCAATTATTTATTTAAAACAGTCTGTATATTTATGTACTTAAAATTATTTAACCATATAAAACTATAAAAACTAACTTAACACACTTAAACTACTACTAATAAATTATCACAAGTATTTATTTACTACTACTATTATTTATATCTCTGTCCGTATTTATTTACATATCACTTAAAGAACTATTTCTACCGTACGCCGTATATTTATTTTCTTATATTTATTTCTAGTCGCGTCGGCTACCACGCACTCGAGACTACTTATCCCGCAATCAATGAATCCCGTAATCTCCGCGATTACTTCCGTAATCAATTCCGTAATGAATTCCGGTGACTCCGTCGCTTATATACATATGTGAAGTTTACTAGAGCATTCCAGCAGAGTCCCGCTTTTTCTCCACATGTACGAGAAACGTAAACTCTGTTCCTGTAAATTCCATACTTCTCTCGATAAACTCTGTCTCCCTCTAGAATATTTGTAGAATATTCTCAGACAGTAGTATGCGTAAGTGTATGACTCACCGCTTTTCGATATTCAACACATCGAGAGAGATTTATGATCTTTTTTTGTGCGTGTGACAATTTTGTTTTTTATCGCTCCGAGAGGTCGGGTTCTTTTATTTAATGTAAACACATTTCGTTACATTGCCCCCTTCTTAAAAACTGCGTTTCGTCCCGAAACACACTATTCCATGTTCTTGACGCTGGCGGATGATGAAATCCACACCGGGACCCACGGGTGCACCCAGCCGTCTTGTGGCAATGGCAATCCACCGTCCCAGGTTGCACAACGGGCTGATCGGGCCGACAGCCGCACACGACCATTTCCGTACCAGCACGCCGAAACACTGCCTCCAGCATGTTTCCTGCGATTTTCCATACCAAACGGTCTAATCCGCAGCCCATCCTCGGAATTGCCAGCCTCCCCACATCCTGCTCGTGTGCACGTCCTCGTAGATGGACAAGGGATTCCCATAAGCTGGCTCTCTAAGTTTTCCAGCAAATTGTCGCACATCCGCCACTTCACCGCCGTCACGTCCATGGTATGGGGCAACTGGTTGAAACACACCATCCCTGGCTCACTATGAGGTGTTAGTCTCATGCTATAAACGACGTCATCTATTTGCTCCAGTATTTCGTATGGTCCCTCCCAGTATTCTTGGAGCTTTGGCGACAGGCATCGGCGACGTTGAGGATCATACAACCAAACAAGGTCTCCTTCTCCGTAACCATCTCTCTCGGCTTGCACGTGGTAACGGTTCTTCGTCCTGTCGCTGACATCCTGAGTGTGATGGCGTACTCGCTCGTGGACATCCTTCAACCTTCGCCAGGATCCACTGACGCAGTCTTCTCCATTTGGGTTCTCCACAACACATTTGAGTAGATCCATCCTCTACTTTCAGAGAGTCCCATTGAGCCCAGTAGGATTCCAGTCCCTGTGAACGAGGAGCCACTTCTTGCCAAGCCGGTCCGCGACCAATTCCCTTCCAAACCATCAATGAACCAAGGTCTTCATCAACTTCTTGACCGATCCGCAAATTGTCAGGATGCCACTGATCGTCAACCACGGTTGTTCCGAATGTGTTGGCCGATTTTTCTTCTAGTCTGTTACTGTGCCTGCAGTCTTCTAGACGTGGTCTTCTTGCAACAGCATCAGCGACTTGGTGTTGCACAGCTGCACTTCACGCTATTTATTTTGAGGCTCCACGATACTGGGTCGACGATTGCCTCTTCTCATCGACCCGTTTCATTCTTCGCTGCTCCGCTATGGTTTTCTTGGGCTTCTTCGCGCATTTACTATGCGCATGGCCCATTTCCATCTCCATTTCCATTTCCATTTCCAATTCCAGCATCGGAGCGTTCTTCTCTTGGGTTGCACCTTATTCACCAATCGTCGGACTACCTGTCCCAGGTGCGCATGCCCATACTTCATCTTAAGACGCTTGATCAATTTAAGGTAGTCTTGACACTCTTCCTCCGGAAGTACGGTCTGCAGAACATCACTGGCCTGTCCTCTTAATGACACAATCAGACCAGTAGCTTTCTTCGGGGACATCCACCCATTTGCTCCCGCAGCGGCTTCGAATTGATTCCGGTACGACATCCATGACGTCCTTCCATCGAAGGTGGGAGGCTTTACCTTTGCCTTCGCTGTTCGGGCAATCTCCAGGCTTCCGCTTGAGATATCATGGGGACCGCAGTCGTTCATCGCTGGCAACTGAAGCTGAACCCCAAACTCGTCCCCCATTCCGAACACGCGCTCCTCAACTTTCTGTTTCATGGCTTCGATGGCCTCAGAAAATTCCTGCCTCCCATTCGATGAATTCTCTTGAATGTCTTCCTTAAAAGTAGTCTCGAGTTGTTTTGAATTACTTGCAATTTCATTTCTTGAAGCTTTTGAATTATTTGCAATTTCATCATTTAGAGTCTTGAAATGTTTTGCCATTTCAGTTAATATCTCATCTAAAGTTTTAAAATTATTTTCAATTTTATCTTGTAGAGTGTCGAATTGTTTTGAATAATTTGCCATTTCATCTTTTAAAATTTTTGAATTATTTTCAATCTCATTTTTTAAGATTATTAAGCTTGGATCAGCCTGTATTTGAAACAAATATTTTTCGGGATCCTCACCTTCACTTATTAAAAGGTCACGAAGCCGGTCCTGGAGAATTGTTTTTTTTCCAGACGCATCTGCGTCCCTTTCTTCCAATTCTGCCCTTAACTCGGAGACCTTTAATTCTTCCAAACGTTTGGTAGCCATTTATTTATTTATTTATTTATTTATTTATTTATTTGCACTTCTGTTTACCCCACACCTGACACCAATTGTAACGTTTTCGGGTTCCAATAAACAACTCGTGCAATTATTTATTTAAAACAGTCTGTATATTTATGTACTTAAAATTATTTAACCATATAAAACTATAAAAACTAACTTAACACACTTAAACTACTACTAATAAATTATCACAGGTATTTATTTACTACTACTATTATTTATATCTCTGTCCGTATTTATTTACATATCACTTAAAGAACTATTTCTACCGTACGCCGTATATTTATTTTCTTATATTTATTTCTAGTCGCGTCGGCTACCACGCACTCGAGACTACTTATCCCGCAATCAATGAATCCCGTAATATCCGCGATTACTTCCGTAATCAATTCCGTAAAGAATTCCGGTGACTCCGTTGCTTATATACATATGTGAAGTTTACTAGAGCATTCCAGCACAGTCCCGCTTTTTCTCCACATGTACGAGAAACGTAAACTCTGTTCCTGTAAATTCCATACTTCTCTCGATAAACTCTGTCTCCCTCTAGAATATTTGTAGAATATTCTCAGACAGTAGTATGCGTAAGTGTATGACTCACCGCTTTTCGATATTCAACACATCGAGAGAGATTTATGATCTTTTTTTGTGCGTGTGACAATTTTGTTTTTTATCGCTCCGAGAGGTCGGGTTCTTTTATTTAATGTAAACACATTTCGTTACAATATATATAATTTCTGCTAAATCGTACTTTTTAGCAAGCATATTTTTTTTCAAGCATTTAAAAGTAAGTATGCATACCTATATATGTAATTCTGATAAACGTGATAACCTATATACATATACATATATGCTGCATGACATGGAAAGTGCAACACCAAGAATGGGTGCGAATTTTTTGACCAAACTTGGTAGAAACGTATAACTAGTCAAAAGCAATAATTGATTAAAATTTTGTTACGATAGATCAAGTGGTCATGACACATCTGACACTTCATTCAGTTTTCGCTGACATTAATGTATGGTGTATTAATTGTTTGTTTGAAATTAATTTCAACGGTTTTGTCTTATTATACCTTTGTTTAACGTGTTTAAAGAGTTTTATTATGCCTAGAGTGCGGCAACGTGGAAATTATCGCCAATTAAGCGAATTCGACAGAGGTCGAATTGTTGGTTTGCGAGAAGGTGGTTTTTCATACAGGGAAATTGCAAATCGCCTTAATCGGAACCAATCCACCATTATGCGCTGTTATCAATCATGGACTAGGGAAGGTCAGGAAAAACGCCAAAGAGGAACCGGAGGCCGAAGAAGAACTAATGAGATACAGGACCGCCGCCTTCGCTTAATGGCACTAAGAGACAGGTTTTCCAGTACCAGATCAATTGCTGACGTGTGGTTAGGTAATATTGGTCGTCTTGAAACCCTTCAAACCGTTTATCGTCGAATTAGGGGTTTCGGCTAACAATCTTATCGTCCACATCGTGTGTTACCACTTACGGCTCAACACCGACAGCAACGTTTGGAGTGGTGTAGATTGCGACTGCACTGGAACGTGGAGTGGCACAGGGTGGTTTTCAGTGATGAATCTCGCTTTTGTGTAGGGATGCATGATGGCCGTATGAGGGTCAGACGAAGACGTGGGGAACGTCGTGATATTCAGTTTTCCGTTGAAAGGCATGTGCATCGAGCAGTGGGTGTTATGGTATGGGGTGCTATAGCATATGGGAGTAGGTCTCAATTGGTGTTCATCCAAACCACCATGAACGCCCAGCGTTACATTGATGAGGTGGTAGAACCCCATATTCTACCATATCTTCAAACGCTCGAAGACCCACTTTTCCAGCAGGATAATGCCCCTCCCCACGTAGCGAGAATTTCTATAAATCGCTTGGAAGAGGCTCATGTCAATATCTTGCCATGGCCACCCAAATTCCCCGACCTCTCGCCAATAGAACATGTGTGGGACATTATGGGACGAAAACTTATGAATTTAGCCAATCCCCCGCAGACACTAATAGCTCTCCGGCATGAATTACAGGTTGCTTGGGACACCATACCCCAAGAGGATATCGACCACCTAGTCGAATCAATGCCACGAAGAGTGAGGGAGTGTGACACTAATAGGGGCGGTTCAACACATTATTAATGAAAATTATGTTAAATTGTGTTAGTCTTTTGTTTTTTTTCTTTGAAATTTTAATCAATTATTGCCTTTGACTAGTTATACGTTTCTGCCAAGTTTGGTCAAAAAATCCGCACCCCTTCTTGGTGTTGCAGTTTCCATGTCATACAGTATACATATACTTTTTACAGATTGCTACATGATATGGGTTTTGAATTTTAAAAAGTGGGACGAAAGAGTATTCTTATTGAAAGTCATCTCTTTATCTTTAGTTTATTTCGTCGCGCTCTTTTCTTCTTTCTACTTTCGTATCAGAAATTAAAATATGTCGACTACGGTATACCGATGAATCATGAGTGAATGCAGGTCCTACTCGGTAAATAAAAAGTGGACTGACGCTACTGTTCAAAGCAATCGACAAGCTTTTACAGAAGGACTCAGCACTGGTTTAAAATCACCAAGTGGTGGCGGCCCACCTCGATTTGCATTAATTCATGCTGGAGGCGAGCGAGGTTTTGTTGTTAGTGCTGAATGTACATTTCTTTGTAAGAAAAATACTGTTGATATTCATAGCGAAATGGATGCAGATACATATGGAGATTGGTTCAAGAATAAATTGCTTCCAAATATTCCAGAGAACACGGTTGTTGGTCTCGATAATGCCTCATATCACAAGAAAAAATTAGAAAAGTTTCCAGCAGTAGCACGGAGAAGACCAAATTATTGAATGGCTTACTGAGAACAATATACCACTTGATAATGACATGTTAAAAAGAGATTTACTGGCTTGTGTGTCAGAGGTTAGGTGTCAGTATGACAAACAAAATTGATGAATTTGCAAAGAATAAAGGGCATGTTCTTCGGCTTCCACCTTATCATTGTGAATTAAACCCAATTGAAATGGTGTGGGCACAAGTTAAGCACTACGCTGAAATGTACAATACGATATTCAAACAAATAGATATTGAATAATTAATTGTGGAGAGTTATCAGAATGAACAGTGAACAACTGGCAGAATTACATTGGCCACCTTGCCAACTTGCAAGACGATGTTGAAGAGCTTATAATTAACGTCACACATTTATCATCAGATCAAGATTCTTTAAGTGATTGAAGAAAAATAAAACAATATGTGTACCTACTCTTTTGTATGGTCATGGTTTCTTTTTTCCTAAATGTTATCATGTATTATTAACTTGTTCTTATAAATGGGAAAGTATGTTTTTGCAAAATGAATTTGTGAGGAATTTGTGTCTTTAAATGTGTATAACGGAATGTAGATTAACATATTAATATTCAATAAGACTACATAAGTCATGTAACATATTAAAAAATAAAAGTACATGTGTGTGTGTGGTTATTGTTATTCTTTTCATAAATATGTATTATTTAAGTTGTTTTTATAAATAGAAAAGTCTTTTTATGAAAAATAAATTGGGATTAACTTTGTCTTGGTCTGAATTTATAGTGGATAGTTGATTAAGATGTCAATATTCAGTAACGAAGAAAATTGTATACCTAAAGTGTTTCTTGAAATATTAATTTATTTACTCTGGCTTACTATATTCAGTTAGATTTTAAATAATTTTCTACAGAACAATCCCAAAGGATTATGTTATTACAAATATTTTAACTAATCCATCTTCCCATATATTCTCCCCTTTTAGTGTTTCAAATTACTATTAATTTTTTGTATGCATCAACTGAATGATAAACAGTCGTATAGGTTATGTTTTTATTATAAAAAATGTCAGATATTGAACCGGAACTGTAACGACATTATACAATGAGACGATTTGGCAACCATGAAATCAATTGCCATAAGACCTGTACTGCATAATAGGGTTGAGACGGACTATAGTAACTTTTTTGCCGATTATTTCAAAAGTAATAATTTTCCCTTAATTTGCCAGTCATGTTTAGTTTTTTTATTGATGTTGAAATGAGGTTGGTGGATATATGCATTTCTTTCAGATGCAAATAGCTGCCACGTTATAAAAAAAATATATTTAGTACTTAGAACATTAACTGCCTCACATAATTTTATATTTCTATTTGGAAAAAGTGTTATTGTATGATTTATATAATACATTCAAATATGATGCTTTATACATAAATATATCCTGCATATACGGCCACTATTTATTGTTTATTAGTTGTATTCAGCAATATAAGAAGAATTAATAATTTGTTATAGCGCTAGAAGCGCAGTTTAAACAAAGGTTTTCTTTGTCGGTTTGACCTTCTCATACACTTAGAAGAAAATTACATTATAATTATACATCTAATAATTAATTAATACTTTTACGACTGGTATTGTGTTCCAGTGTTTTTAAGTGCTTAATGTTAAGAACAGTAAACGGATGAATTCTGCCGCACTATCGTATTATGTACTAGCGTGTACACTGTAGTTAAAAGATAGTCTTGCTTTTGCAGGCCTGCAAGTTTCATGACTTGAAATTTACATTGCAATTAGTTGTAATAATTACGTGCTTATACGTTATGATCATATCCGACTTGGTCCACAAAAGCAAAATTACATATCTTAGGTAGTTCTTGAAACTGGCACAATAAGTGTTTATTCAAACTGCTTTCCCTACAATTGTTTTCAAAGATCACAGAGATGTAATTGCATAATAATTTAATCGAGAACATAGTTTTTCAATATGTACTGACAACTTCAAGAGATCGTCAATGTACGTCCCAAGGAATTTGGTGAAATGGTCGGAGCTACAATCATTTCCATAATTAATTGATACAGGTATGTTTATCTGTTAATCTGGAGACGTTAGTAGGAGTAAGTATGTAGTAATATTACAAAACAACGAGCAGTAAATAAACTCATCTGTCACATAAAATCGTGCGAGTGTAGTTGTAACACTTTCGGGCATGGCACATTAACACAAGTACAGGTTGCATTCATTTCCAGTTTTATTCTAGGTCGCCATGGATATTATAAATAACTGAAACTTGCAATATTACTTCTCACTGTTCTACATATGTTCGGAATCTCTGTTGACATAATGTACTGTTAAATGAGACGATCTAATCGAATCTACAGTAATACGAATAACAATTGCCTTTCACATTTACCGTTTAAAATCAATATGTTATCTACCAATATATGCAAGTATATGTGTATTATTATCTCAATGTTAAAAATGCTAAATACTGACATGTAGATCTGTAAATGTACATATTAACAATAATTGATAATATGTATTTGTATGTCGTTGTATAAGGTATTACCAATGAATATGTATAAACTTCGGTAGTTCAAAGAGCTGTTAATACGCATTTTTTATAGCATAATTCTTTAAGCGTTACACGGAAGTTAAATGGTAGCACGTATATGTATATGAAGTAAATAAAATAACTTCAATACCTCGTCATAGTAGACTGAAAACGGATACAAGGTAAATGCATAAATGTTTATTATCATTAGGTCAGTAGTAATAAACAGCAGTATGTAGCTTGGTCTACTGGTTAATCTTCAAATTTTCCTAACTATAATTATGCAATAGCAAAACGTAAACATCTACAAATTGAAAATATAATAATTATTTGCCTACATAGACATGAATTCTAAATAACCGTTTTTTAAATAAAAAGAATAAGTAAACAAATATATTTCAATACATTTTATTTAAGTGTTATTGAGAGTTTTACCGCACCGAAATGAACATTATAAAAATATAAAGAAATATCTGTCTCTAATTTTTCAAAGATTCCAGTATATGTTTTTAATCAGAATATTAAAGTAGGTATTGAGGCAAATTCGAGGATATATCACAAATTAGAATAATTGAATTTTGTCATCAACACTTGGCATTACAAAAACCATATAGAATAATATATTTAAAAGATCAGATTAAAACGAATTCACATCAAAATGATTTAGGGATTTATAAGTAGGTATGCTAACAAACATGTGATTCTAGAGAAGAAACATTTGAAGAAATTAGAAATTGATTCTAATTATCATGAAGCACTACTACAATCGACTGATGCATATTCACCATCTTATAAAACAATGTAGATCTATTAGGTTGAAGTCAAGAGAGTAATTCTTGTTGCCGACTCAATGAGCAAAAATAGTAGTACTTAGAAATATTGAAAAAGATATACTTATATATCATAATTCTTCAAATCAATATTAAAATATTCAGACAATACATCACATTCAACTATAATCATTGATAAACTGCTAATAACCTACTAATGGTTCAGTAAAATTATTATAATCGTAGTGGGGCTGACCTGTAAGAAACCTCAAAGTTATATTTAATAACACTCAATAACTATGTGTTAACATAACTACCGTTATGTTAACACATTCTGACATCGTTTAGAGTTAAATGCATTATTGTTATACATATTCGTATATTGACACAACAAACACCTAGGTAACATTGAAAACAATCAATATACGGTAGTTAACAGATGTCGCCGTAGATATTTTCATAAACTATTGTTTACCCAAGTTGATATATAGACATAAGTGACTTTAGCAGTTTAAATTACTGCCTTTCACACTGCATGCTGATTAGAAAACAGCAGGTCAAAAAAAGTGCCCACTAAACATATTTATTGCTTACTGATATTTAGAATCATTAATTAGTAAGTAGCTGCCGCTAGTAAAATACTACTACATGAAAGCCATTTCCAAGTTGAATGCCACACATAAATTAATGTATGACACACTACTTTTCTGTCCAATACTTTATTTAATACTTGGATATTCCGTTTAGTAGACAAGCACTGTTGACTAATTTGTACAGTATAGATAAGAATAATAACAAACGTCAAATGGTTATTATGACAAAGTACAAAAGGGCTATAAATATTGTTATTATGACAGTCTGGAAATTGGTTTTGTAGTTTATATTATTTGACAAATAATATTTTGCAGCATCCCAAATTTGATGCCATTTATTTATTGGCATTGTCGGTTGATAAACCAATTATGCTATGTCACGTAAAAGACAATACGGTTTGTTGATAATAGTATTTAAATATTATCGATAGTAGGATATAATATTTATCGAAAAGCCCTGAATAATATATGTAGCTGTCAGACAAATAAAGCTAGCCAAACTACGTAAAAGCTCAGAATGAGCTTGTTAATATATTAAATATTTTTTTATATTAATACAAATAAAAGTATAAATATAGGTTTAAGCAAATTACCATTTCGATTTTTGTCGAGAAAATCACTTATCACACACGAGAAATTTACAGAAATTACTATATCAGATGATTATAGTAGGCTATGCACGCCAATATTACTGGAGTTATAAGCCAACGACATGAATCCAGTTATTATTTTTAGTTCTTCGCTGTGTAAATGTATACAAGAAAGTAAATATAAACCTATGTTCTACTTTTACGTATGCATATAATTATACAAAGCATTCAAAATATTTCAATAATTTAATGAACATATTTTTATCATTTCATATCTTTATTTAGCAAAAGGGATGAATTATTATAGGTAACACCTCTAAATTCCAATTTCAACGAGTTCTCATTGATATTTTACAACAAAAATATTATTATAAAAAATTATTATATTAATTATAATTACATTGCAAAGCAAAAAAAAACCGAGACACTAATGTTTCAGTTTATTTCAATGTGCAGCTATGCATATTGTTAAGAATGACTCAAGAACTTGTTGTAAACGCTTAGGCTATAAATCAACGAAAAAATCAATCTTGATCGATATTATTTAATTTTATATATATATACGGCAACTTCAGATAAACTGACTTTATTAGTCCAAAATAGATTATTTCAAAATGTTAATATGTGTGATATTCGTAGATCCTAATGATTATCCTGTTTCTCCTGTATCAATAGCAGCACATGCCCTAATACCTGAAACAGCTAGGGGTACAAGCCTTCAAAAGCCCCACAAACAGTGTTGCCAACTGTACTATAATTATAGTATTTGTACTATAATTTCAACTCGATGTACTATAAAATTTCAAAGTGGATATAGTACGCACATTATACTATAATTTCATATTTGTTACAATATACATAAATAAAGCCAAATATTTCGAATATATTACTAACGGGGATTTACGGAATTACTATTTTTAAGCGGAAAGGGGATTTACGAAATGAAACAATATTTTTAAACATTAAAAATATATATCTCGGCATACATGTCATAAACCTTCTTAAGAACGAACAAGTAAAAAAACATCCCTATTTAATTAGGTACACATTTTCTGACTTTTTGTCGATCATTTATGATTTCCGCATGTCAGCAAATTAAGAGCAGACTTAGTTTTAATGATCCACTTCTAAAAAAATTAGACATCTTTATTCCATGAAATTCGCTTTCTAATAGTTTTAGAATAAAAATCCAACCATAATGCTTCACTTTTATCGCTAACTTGGGTCGGCTTTTAAATTTACTTTTATTTTTTACACAGAAAATTTTAATTATATTGCATTTTGTGTTGTTTATGTTGTTACGTTCAGTTGTAATAAGTAAAATAAAGATTAAACATATTTTTGTTTTTTATTCCTTGTATGTACTATATTTTTTTTGAATGTACTATAATTATTTAACACTCTGTACTATAATCGTTCCAAGATAGTTGGCAACGCTGCTCACAAATCAAAAACTTTACACGCAATTTTGTGTAATTCATGTTTTATTTATAATTTTTAATAATTGTGTTTTTAGTATGCAAAATAATATTTCGTTTTTTTCACGTGAACTAATACATACTCTACCAATCGCCGTCAGTTTAAAAAAAAAATTATTGTATTTATTTGAAAATTTTATAAAAAAAAATATGCTTTCGTTTTTAAGCTGACTTCTATTAATTGAGTTCCAATTCAATCTCTCCATCTTAGTTCAAAATTCCCGGTTCATAATATTGTCTGAAGCTCTAATAAATATGTACCATCTTTTTGATTTTTTGAATATTGCGAATTAGGGAGTCAACTTGCGCCCAATTTGAGAGAGCGTGTTCAAGTTCAGCTGAAAAATTTGAAATTTTCAAAAGTTTCATAGCGAGGTCTAATAAGGTCGGGCATTCATCGAAATATCAAAAGATCTATTTTTTTCTCATTAAGATATAGAAGATGACAGCTTTCTCTTTTAAGTTTTCCCAATCCTCAAGTCCATCGCCATCCCAATGTTTAAAAAATATGCTATTGACAGCATTTCTGTTTTCACTGGGGAGAATTTTTATCATACTTATGGTGATGATAAAATGCAGAAAGACTGTATTGATTGAATGTCATATGCTCACGTAGTTTTAACGATCGCTGGTACCAATATTCAACCAAAGTTGACAGTATCCACTGCAGAACATTGCGAAAACTACTTTCATATGGTCGAAATTGGTTAGCAAACATTAACAATCATGTCTATATGCGCACCACCTAGTTCGTATGGTAATTTCATTTCCTGACCTCCTTTATCAATGATCAGTTATTAAAGTTGAGAGTGATTGTATTCTTTTAAAATCAAACAGACGTTTTCATTCAAAACGTTGTTCTCGCAAAAATTGTTTGTCGGTAAGGGTAAGACTATGTATTCTTTAGAAATTTGTCTAAACTTGACAAAATATAGAGAAAATTTAATTTTCGTTGTGAAATAAACTACTACTGCCGGTCTACCAATTTGACAGAAAATATAATAAGATAGAAGAAGTTTACACCCTTAAATTTAATATTCAGTACTGATAGCCTTAATTATTGAACCGCAATCGTATTAGAAAGTAAAACTTAAATCTAGTTTTTGCTATGTACAAAATGCTTTCAGATTGTTTCATAACAAGTATGTTACCTTATATATGATACATTAAAATTTTTCAAAACAGAAGCATATTTCAGCAAAAGAATGCAGAATAACATAAACAAAAAATCGAACGTGACGGACGAATTAGTGTTGATTCTAAATGTATATTTTGTGTCAGTTCCATCGATCCATACTCATTACATATTCGTTTAGTTAATTCTAGTATATTTACAAAATGAGCTGTAGTGCACGTCCATTTACAGTCAATAATATACAGTGTGAATCATTTTTAAGGTTGATTCTCACTATATGACTCATACTGGTTTCCATCCATAACGTAAATATTTTTGTTTGTAAATAAATGACGTTTCTATGACATTTTATAGTGTCACCTCAAAGTTTGGTTCGAATCGCTTAACATTTGTTACGTGAGTGAATTGAAACTTGAACACAGAAGTGTTAAGCATTTTTTAAAAGAATGAACAAAATGTTGGCACGATGGACACCTAGGCTGCTCATTACTCAGTACCGACAAATTTGTGAAAGAATTTGACTCTTTTATATCAAGATAAAGACTTCTTAAATGGAATTGTAACTGTTTTATATCATGATGAAGACCTTTTAAATGGAATTGTAAGTGGGGATGAAAGTTGAATCCTCCCACAAAACAAGCGTGCATGTAATGAGTTCCACTGCCTAAGAAAATAAAAACGCAATTTTTTCATTCATAGCTAGCTAGATAACACCAAAAAAATAACTGTCGTATTTAAGCACAAATTAAAACAAGACTTTTGATCATATACACAATCCGAAATGAATACTGAACTATTTCTGTTTTAACAGTAGTTGTAACCATACCTGTGATGAAAGAATTAGTTACAACATATTTGCAAAATACACAACAATTATTTAGCTATCAAAAATACAAAAGTTAAAATATTAGACTACAATCAAATTGCAAATTGCTACAAATAATAAAAAATACATCACCACATTAAATAATATTATGAATTACAAATGATGTAAGATTTAAGAACAAAAGAAAAATTCGATTAATTGAAACAAACTCTTGCGCTATCTAGTCAATTATTTAGAAGAGAATGGAGGAATAGTTAGTGTCTAAAATGTTTATTCAACATTAGAATGGTTACTTTCAAAATTATTCTTTTATTGCATATTTTCTCAGAGCTCCTCGGAACAGGATCACGTTCTTTCTGCTGGAATTGTCTCTTGTAAGCGATACCTCTGTGAGAATGTCGAATCACAAAAAAACAAATACGCATGATTAATAAGAAATGGTCGTATTCATATTACAATGTGGAAAGTTCGTTTCGCTTATGCTGAAACTACTAATGCGGAAATATTCAAAACAGCACGTGTACATAGCATACGTATGTCTTTCTAGATGATGTAATTTAATAATATTAAAAATTATTATACTTTTATATCCAAACATACAATCTCAGATAAAATTGCGATATAATTGTTACTGTATAACTTCAAATGTGTTACCCTATCAATTCAGTGCTTCATGAATGATGTAAAAATTAATACACAATATTTACTTGGCCATCCTAGAGAACAACTATCGATAAATTTATTATTTAGTAAGACAAAGCATTTTAGCTAAAACAGTTTCAGTAGCATTTTACTTTCTTGTACGTAGTATAAGGAAGTATTGTGATGATGAAAATTTTCGACCTCGACATTTTTACAGATGTCCACGTTTTGACGTACCCTGATACCAAAAAAGTGGTTTTAAAAAAATGTATATGTGTGTTTTAGTGTGTGTGTGTCACACATCTATCAATTCCAAATTTTGTCTTTACGAGTATAATGTCCCTTTTGAGATCTGAAGTAGTAGTGTACTTCAGTGAAAAAATCGAGTTTTTCCAATATTTCGTCAACTACTAAGTTTTAAAAAAATTATAAAGAATACATGTGTATTGAGAATTAAATTTGAGAAGAATTTTATTATGAAAGTTTTTCGAAGTTTCTACCGGAAGTAGGTCTTTTACTCTTATCGAAAATCAGTTTTTTGCCAATATTTCGCAAGTCATGCTTTTTAGACAGGTACGTTACGAGTATAAAAGTATTTAGAACTTAATTTTCAATACCCTTTGTATAAAAAAAATTTCAAAATTTGGCCCGGAAGTAGCACTTTTACTCTTAGCGAGTAGCACTTTCCTTCGAATATCTCGCAAAGTATGCATTCTAAGATTTATTAAGAGAATAGAAGTACTTATAATAGGATTTTGAATAATTTTTATATAAAAAATTCTTCAAATTTGGTTTATTTTTCTATGTAATGAAACTATTTGAAACAATTTTGTATAATTAGAAACGCTCATACGTATAAGAAAATCGTGTGGTGCCCACACCTCATTATTTCATTAGTTTCAGAAATAGTGTAATATTTCATTACCTTGTGCCAATAAATTTATTATTATTATTAATACCATTATTATTCTTAAAAGTGTTACTTCTTATACGTAGTATAAGGAAGTATTGTGGTGATGACAAAAATTTTCGACCTCGAGATTTTTGCAGATGTCCACGTTTTGAAGTTCCTTGATACCAATGACGTGGTTTTTAAAAAATGTCTCTCTGTGTGTGTGACCACGATTGAGGTCAAGGCGCTGTAGATATAAATTCCATATATGTATTTACGTGTCCTCTTGAGATCTGATTAGTTTTTCAGTAAAATCGGTAGACCGGAAGTAGTAGTTTACTTCAGTGAAAAAATTTAAATTTGCCAATATTTCGTCAAATTTATAAAGAATTCAAATGTACACAAAATTAAATTTGAGAAAAATTGTATTACAAAAGTTTTTCGAAATTCCTACCGGAAGTAGGTCTTTTATTTTTATTGAATATCAGCTTTTTGCGAATATCTCGCAAGTCATGCTTTCTAGGCAGGTACATAAAGAGTATAAAAGTATTTAAAACATAATTTTAAATATCTTTTGTATAAAAAAATTTCAAAATTCGGACCGGAAGTAACACTTTTACTTTTATCGAATAGCGATTTTTTACAAATATATCATAATTTATAAATTCTATATATATTTATGAAGAGTACAAAAGTATTTAGAGCTGGATTTTCAATGTCGGATCGGAAGTACCACTTTTACTCCTATCGAATGGCACTTTTTTTTTTCGAATATATTGCAAAGTATGCATTCTATAGGATTTATTAAGAGAATAGAAGTACTTAGAATAGGATTTTGAATAATTTTTGTATAAAAAAAAAACCTATAATTTGAAACGCTCATACGTATAAGAAAGTTGTGTGGTGGCCACACCTTATTTTTTTTGAATTGTTAAGCAGAACGAGTTTGTACTTATCCGAATAAATATTATTTTTTTTCTTTTTTTGGGAAGGTGGTTGTTGCCATCTGCAGTCCGGTTCATTACATGTGGGTCGGATTTTGGTTCTGTGGATGACAACTGTCATGTTGGCAAAAAATGAAAAATAATAGTATATTATATAAGGGAGAGAAATGCGTTATTTTGGCAGAGGTGCAATTTGCAATGCACCGAGGACAAAATAGCATCTCTCCCGAATGATATATACTATTTTTTCCACGGTCTCATTAACTTAAAAACACATATTTTGTCATTATGAAGTAAGTAGCACCAGAATTATTGTATTCGGATTTGAGCATTTATTTAGTAGTCGTTGAGTTATTGTCATAACTACAAAATAAACAAACAAAAAGAATTGTCAAATTAAGGTGCTAGTTTGGTTTAGTTTAAAGTTTGTTTAGTGCACAATGAATAATTGTGAGTCGGAAGAGATTGTGGAGGCTGCAAATATTGCAATAAGCAATTTGCTGCCTACGAAGTCAAGATCTTTATACGATATAGCCTACAATCGGTTTAAAAAGTGATGCGCCGAGACAAATGTTCAACTATACAGCGAGAATGTTTTGTTGGCATACTTCAGTGAAAATGCAAAGAATTACAAGTCTTCCACATTATGGGCGCAATATTCTATGGTTGAGTCATGCTTGATAATTTACGACAACATAGATATAAGCAATTTCCCCAAGCTGATCGCATTTTTGAAAAGAACCGGTGACGGATATCAAGCGAAAAAATCGAAAATATTGACAAATGGTCAAATCGACCGTTTTCTATCAAGTGTAGATGACAAAGAATTCTTAATGATTAAGGTAAGATTACTTTTGTTGTTAGGTATTTCAATTATTAAGTATTTTGATTTTTTATAGGTTGGATTAATTCTGGGGATTGCCGGAGCTTGTCGAACTGATGAACTAGTCAATTTAACTGTAGATGATATTGAGGATGTAGGCTCTTCCTTGATTGTAAAAATTCCAAACACTAAGACAAAGATTCCACGAACCTTTGTGGTTACCGATGTGGAAAATATGCTTGAATTGTTTCGAAAATACCTGTCCCTTCGTCCTCCCCACGTCAAGCATAAGCGCTTTTTTTGTACTACAAAGCAGGAAAATGTAGTTCGCAGCCAGTTGGCAAGAATACCTTGGGAAAAATTCCGAGTGTAGTAACCTCGTATTTAAAATTACCTGATGCTGCATGTTATACTGGTCACTGCTTACGAAGATCTTCAGCGACATTACTGGCAGATGCTGGTGTGGATATCACGACAATAAAGCGTCATGCTGTTGGAAATCAACGACAGTCGCTGAGGGTTATGTCGAGAACTCCATTGAAAATAAGACCAAAATTGCTAATCAGGTTTTAGTAGGTACCACTACTAGGGCAATCACAAAAACTGTAAATGTAAGCGAACGTAATATTCCTTCTAATATTAATTTTGAAAATTGTACAAATGTAACATTTAATTTAAATGTCAATAAATACTTTCAATGTTATCTTTTTTTTTGCATGAATCACAAACGTTCTCCATAATGTAAACTCCCTTGGGAGCATTATACTCCCTTGGGAATAATCGACTACTTCTGTTTTAATTTTGATGTCATAGAAACTGATTTCTACTCCCGACCGTAGAAAAATTATATTATTATTTACGTATACATAGCATCTAGGACGGGGACGTCGCTTCTTATAAGAGATAAATTAAATTAGAATTATTATTTAGTATTATCAGAGTTATAAACCTTTTTAAAATTTACAAAATTCTGTGTATGTCAGAAGTTATAGCCAAAAAATTCTTCAAAAGTCTTTTAAAATAATACTTTTATCTTAATAGATATCTTATGATTAATTGCAGATTCTTAATGTACTTTCTGATATAAAATTTTAAAATTATCTCCGATTTATCTATGAGTTGTCCTTTTCGACTTTCAATACAAATATCTAATTTATTTTATGAAGCGTTAAGGAGGCTGTAGAAAAATTGACTGTGCTTATTTCTTTTTTAATGATATAAAATAAAAGTACCCTATGAATCTTAAAAGGAATGATGTGGTTGGAATTATTTATGCAAAAGTTATTCGCAGTTTTAAATACTTTTATCTTCAAAATTAATCCCAGTGGAATGCATCATTTTCAAGACATTCGCCAAAAAGTGCTTTTCGATTTGACTAAATGTGTACAACTTCCTATGTGAATTTTGATTTTGTTCTCATACTCAGTCTTATGTGCTTTTCTAACCCGTAGAAATTTGTCGTGAAGTTAGAGGAGATATCGGTAAAATTTGATTTTTTCGTTAAGTAAATTACTACTACAGGGCTACCGATGTCACTAAAACTCTAATCAGATCTTGATTCTCAATATAAATAATGTAATAATTTTGAAGTTGGATGAAAACGGAACTAGAAAAGGTAAAACAAATTTGTTTTATTATTTTCAAAAAGCAATATTGGAAGTTTCTTCGGTTAAGTTTTAAACAACATATCTTGCAAGTGATGGTCTGCATTATCAATACATTGTTGTATCCGGATATTGAAGTTTCGCATCATTCTCTGAAGGATCTCTCCCGGTATGCGACCTATTTCCAGGCGTATTGCTTCTTTTAATGCTTGTATGCTGTTAGGGCGATGTTTGTACACCTCAGATTTGAGGTAGCCCCAGAGTAAATAGTCGCAGGGTGTTAAATCCACCGAACCTAAAAATCAAACGGCCGGGGGGATATTTCCCTCAGAACAAATATTGAATTATAGGCTGTATGTGCCGTGACGCCAGTATGTTGGAGCCAGACACGTGCCATATCTAATAGCTCGAGATGTGGTGCAAAGAAATCTTGGACCATGCCCACATACCGTTCAGAAGTGATGGTAATCACACGATGATTTTCTTCAAAAAGTAGGGTCTGACGATGCCTTCACTGCTGACTGCACACCATACCTTTATCCTATCATTAAGTAAAGGCCTTTCTTGAATCTGTCTAGGGTTTACATCACTCCAATAAGGCATATTCTGCTTATTAACAAAACCGGAAAGTTGGAAATGCGCCTCGTCGCTGAAGAAAATCACTGCGTTGTCAGGCAGATTAGAAATCAAATATCCACATGTCTGTATTCGATTATTATAATCTTGTTGTAATAGTTCTTGAGTAGGGACCATCTGGTAAGGTTGAAAATTATGGTCAATGTGAACAATTCGACGTACAGTACGGCTAGATAGGTTGAGGGCGATCGCGTGTTTCCGATCAGAGCGCGTAGGAGACCGTATATTGAACTGTCATACTCGTTCTATGTTCTCCTGTGTTCAACTGGTCCTCTGTGTGCCAACTCTCTTTTTCGCAACATTCCCATATCTGCAAAAGTTATCCATCCAAGACAGAATCAATTTCCGATCGGGCACTGTATTTCGAGGAGGAGTTTGGAGCAAGTAAGCATTGCACGTTGCACCGCGACGATAGAACTTTTTTGAGAAAAGTAGGTTTTAACGGCAAAAGCGCGTTGCTCAATAGACCACACCATTTTAGCAACTGACATATGAAACCTCCCGAAATAGTGCATCACGTAAGCCTATTCCCATCCTTCTACAGACTCAACCTTCGTCACAATGGGCATCTTAAAGTAGGGATCTTTCCCTGCCCCACCATGTATATTGAGTTGTAATGTTCTTTACCAAAAAGTTAGCATAAAAGCTAAATAAATGTGCTTGAGACTATATCCTAAATGTAGGCAGTCCAACATTCGCTGTACAGGAATTTAGTACAGAAAGTTAATAATTAAGCGAACTTGAAATTCAACATTCTAAAGAGAGAAGCAGAATAAAATATTTTACAATTTGTAAAAGAAAGTTCAAATAACTTTGAATTGACATAAATACTATAATTATATATTAAATTTTGCAAAGACTTTCCCATAGACTTCCTGAATAAGGACCACAATTTTCCAATAGTATGACAACCAATATTAAACTAATGATAACCTTACCTTTAACATGTTGTAATCCGATAAAAGTAAACTCACAACAAATGCGTAATTAACAGATACAATGTGAACTTTGACCTAACCAGAATCATCACGTTGTAAAAGAAGAATCCTAAGAAGCTTAGATGGTTAAAGGTAACTGAATTTACTGCAAACAAATTTAGAATATATAATAAACAATTTACCACTAACTGATATTATTAATTTCTGGTTTCAACAGGATGGCGCCCCACGACACCTAGTGAGTAGGTACCTTAAAATTAGGTAGAAATATTTTATGGCTACTCAGATTTTTTTCTTTGTTTTTGTATGGTGATACTTCAAAACTGTACTTATTTATAGTATATGCCAGCGATAGTTGAACATTACAAAATAAACATATAGCAAGATAAATGTAATAGAAATCAGATTCCTCAAGAAATAGATGATGAGACAAAAAGACATTTAAACAATAAGGAAAATATCGACCAAAAATACCAAAAAGAAAAGCTGACGGAGGGTCCCAGGAGATAACACAAATCCGATGTAAATTTAAGGGAAGAAAGAAAGAATTTACAGATGAAATTTTAAAATATTGCGATTTGCGCTCTCTGGGAAAATGATACAAGCCCGTAGAATAAGAAATTAGAACTGCGAGTTCGCATTTCAAATTCAAATTCGATATCGTATTTCTTTATAGACTAAAAATTCGAAATTACGAATTCTGCGAAATTCCAGAACCGAACATCATCAATAACAGCCTATACTGCAGAAACAATTAATATTATCAACAACCCTATTTTATATATACACCTACGATTTGAATGAACCCATTTAGTATACACGTACATATATACAGTATACAGACCGAGTCCTGAGTGCAGGTAGGAGTCCTCGAGCTATAAGTCGCGCAAACTTACATGTCAGTATGTGACAGAGAAAGTATTCGGAAAAAAGAAATGATAACATTTGTTCATCTTCGCATACATTAGCCGGACAAAAGAGTAAATGCAGATAAGAAATTGTAATATACTGAAAGGAGATACATATATAGGAAATATATTGCACTTCGATGTGTATCGCTTTCCAGACTGCTCGTGCTTATCTAATATTATAAGTAGGGCGCGAACATGACCCGTTTAAACTACAACGAAGTTACAACGGAGCAAAGAAATAATGTAAACAACACACGTTTACTGAATAGCACTAAGTCATATGGTGCACTGCAACATCTGTTTACGCCCGAGAAGTGCCTGAGGATGAGAGCAAAAATGCCTATAAAATAAGAAATTTATGAGCAAAATCCTTTTTTCATCGGCGTAGATAAGAGCGTGAGGGTTTTTTAAAATTTATTATATTTACCTTATATATCGCAAGAGAAATAAAATTTTCAGTCATACTTACGCTAGTTTCGTTTTTTCATAGTTTTGACTGTTAATTACGTACTTCGTAATTTTTATAATAGTCTGTTTAATATACTGGTCTATTGAATCGACTTCTCCCAATTATCTAGACGTAAGTGTGCATTGGATTTCGTTTAGTTTCAATAACATACGCGTACATTTTTAGTTATCATTTATTTAGATCTAGAACGTTGTTTATGTTACTTTTTCTGATATGAAAATGAATTGTCAGTGCTTCCGAAATTTATTGCAAAGTAAAATATCGTTCCAGAATTCCAAAATATCGCACGTTCGTCACTTAGCTTTGCTAAAACATACACAGAAATATTTATAGTTTACAAAATTTCGTTACATGTTTAAATGACGATGCTCGAAGTATTTCTGAGTGCAAGAAACTAACACAAATCCCAAATTTAAAAAAATCAGTTGTTATTCCTTCAGGAACACTTTGGAAATTTGCTTAAACTAATCACATATTTTGAAATCGAAATCTCAAATTAAAAGATGGATTAACCACATTAGATGTGGGCTATTAATAATTTCAAAAGTATTCCAAGTAACTTCGGATGTGGCCTTCGGCAAAAGTTGGACGCACTTTTTAATAGAAATCCAGATTTAATAACATTGCGGCAATTGTGTATGCTAAATACGCTGAAATAAAAGAATATTTCCAGTATGCACCTATAACCAGTTGCGATGTAGAAAGGACGTTTTCTATCTACAAGGATGTACTTGATTCAGAGAGAACACGTCTTACAGAAGAGAAATTTAACAAATAATAAGGTATTTTATATTTTATAGATCACCACAGCCACTTGTTATCCAATTATATAAATATCAGGTAACCAAATAAGTTCATGCGGTTTTTGTATACAGCAGAGTGCCATGAATATTCTTTAAGTTGTTGATCGATAGCACTTGTCTGTTATCTGTCATGCACTTTAGTATCAATCCTTCTGTCATTTAATACATACACATTTCGTGGCAATTATTTAATTATTAATTTGAATAGTTGAAAATGGAAACGAATAAAACTTTAATTCGAGGTTGTTTACTCTATGAGTACAAACTTGGTACTAAAGCTGCAGTGGCGGCGCGAAAAATATGTACCGCATTCGGAGATGATGTCGTAAGTGATCGAACAGCACAGAAGTGGTTCAAGAAATTTTCTTCGGGAGATTTCAACTTAACCGATGAAGCACGCTCTGGAAGACCGAAGATCATTAACAACGAGGATCTTCAACAGGTTGTGGAGGCAAATTCCAGTACAACGTGCCTAGAGCTTGCAGAAAGGTTCAATGTGAGTGACGAAACCATTCGTTTGCATCTTCATCAGCTAGGAAAGACGTGGAAGTTGAGCAAATGGGTTCCACATGAATTGTCAAATGATAACAAACTAAGTCGTCTTACCATTTGTTCGGCAAACATTTCACGCAACGATAATGAACCATTTCTTGATCGGTTGTTAACCTACGACGAAAAATGGATATCATACTCAAATTCTAAGCGTTCGTATCATTGGTTGTCGCCTACTGATGCAATACCTCACACTCCCAAGGCTTCCTTGCACCCAAACAAGATTTTATTGTGTGTTTGGTGGACAGCAAATTGAATAGTCCAAAAGTGACCCGGGAAAAAATTTGTGAACTTGGCTGGGAAATATTGCCACACCCTCCATATTCCCCTGACATTTCGCCAAGTGATTACCATCTTTTTTTGTCTCTTGACAACTGTATGAGACATAGGCAGTTTAAAATTCGAGTTAATGTAATAGACGCAGTCCGTCAATTTTTTGATTCAAAATCCGTAGAGTTCTACAATACCGGCATAAAAAAATTGGTGTCACGTTGGCAAAAGGTCATTGAGTGTGATGGTAATTACTTTGATGAATAATATTGTACTATTGTTTCTTAATAAATATTTATATTTTACCATAAAAAACCGCATGACCTTATTTGGTTACCTGATAAAATTAAAACCTCTTTAAAAATACATTTCAATAGTGCGCCCATGGGCGATGAGTCATCAACCGTTCGTGTCCGCGCCCTAATTATAAGAATACACTGCACATCTTGTGGGAAGGGCATCTCACCGGTCAGCTCTCAATCTGCGAGCTGTACATACATATGTATGAACTCATAATGTCAAATACATATGCTTCATAGTTCATAGAATAATGGGTGTTACGATACAAATAAGTACGAAATCACAAAACCATCATAAAAAAGTATCATAACTTAGTTACCTTGAAACTTTATTGATGGTAAACGTGAAATGGTATTTGCACACGAAAAACCTCTTGGAGTGTAACTGCCATTGACCAGAGACTTTTATTTCATTAAATATTACTTCAGAATATCATGAATAATTATCAGTCGTAAATAAAGAAAACAAGCTTTGTCTGGCCACGATAAAGTGAAAACATTTACAGTGCTATATATTTTATAGAATACACAGGTATGTACATTACATGCACAAGTGTACAGGGTCAGTCAAATGTATGGGAACACCAGATTTCCGGCAAAAGTATGGGTCTATTAAAAAATAACCCTTATGGAAGTTTTTGTAGAATTTTTATTTTACTCTATGACATACTTTGATTTTCTACAACTTTCACTTATTTCCAGATATGTCGCCATCGGTATTTGTTTGAATGGATCACCCTGTATATTTTAACATTTTTGGATAGACACATTTTCAAAAATTACAATGTTATACGGCTTAGAGAATGTTTAATTTGAAATATTAAAAAATACGTTTGCTAAAAACATCTTTTTATCAAATACAACTGATACGCAATATTCTTTTTTTTTATGTTGCCATACAAACCTTTTAAGGGGAGGATAAGGTTAATTCGTGTAAAAAAAGGCATACTTTTGTGAATTTTTTTTGACACAGTTGAAATCTATGCATTAAAGCCAAAGGTACATTAAAGTATAACATTTGAAGAACATTATGTGAAATTTTCATGACGAAATATTAAAAAATTCGGCAATGGTAGCAATTATTTGGAAGCGTCTCGGAAAAAAATTGAATTGCGGTGCCTCTCATAGCTCGGTGCTGGATCATCTGAAATGAAAAAATCAAAGTTTTTGCGTTAGATAATCGTTTTCTCCAGGTAACGCTGGGAGGGTTTTTCGAAATTTCAATTTTTCACTTTTCGGGAGCACTTTGAAATGAGAGACACGATTTTTGCGGAAAAAATCGGACAATTTGTTATTGTAAAATAAAAAATATCAACAAATTTGAAAAAAACTCTCCAGCGTTACCTCGTAAATTATGTACAGAAATAGTGTTCAAAACTACAAAAGGATCGGTGCAGTAGTTTTGAAGTTATGAGAGGCACCGACTTTGAAAACGTGAATTGTGGGAAAAACGCTTGAAAGTTTGAACACTAAAAAAATTTGGAATAAAACGTCCATAAGCGAGTTTTATCGGCTTACCTCACACTGAATCATATCATCTACACTGACTATGCTGACACTGACACTGACTAAATAAACAGTAGACGTCAAATCCTTGAAGGGCATTAGGCGTCTGTATGACGGCCACCGCTGTACCGTCCTTTTTGGCGCGTGGAAGTGACACGCGGTCGCTTAAACCGCTGTATCTTCGTTAGTTTTGCTCTGATTCATCTTAAATTTTCACACAATATTCTTGAAAGGTTCTCCATTCAGAAAATCAACAAAAAAATGAAATTTTTTTTTTTAAAAACCCTACCCTCCTCTTAAGCAAAAATACAAGTATTGGGATTACTCAGTATTATTGACAGTCATACTCAGTAGTGACAGATAGTTTCCAATCCCCCCCCCCTCTACCGACGTAAAACTGCTACAAATGATGATAATTCATTGGATGTTCTTCTTAATCTTCAAGAAAACCCAAAAATATCACCATCAAAACTGTCCTTATATCACAATATTAGCGAGAGATCGGTAAAGAGGGTATTCTCGAAAAATAAATTTCATCCGTATAAAGAACATTCAGTACAAGAATTAAATGAAGATGATCCCCATAGAAGGATGCAGTTTTGTGAAGAAATGATGAATATATTTGATCGTAATGGTAACTTTGTCAATAATATTTTATTCTCCGACATGGACATGTAAATCGACATAACTGACACTACTGGAGTGATCGGAATCCTCATTGGATGGAAGAAAAGGTCACACAATATCCTCAAAAATTAAATGTATGGGCAGGTATAATCGGAGGACACATAATCGGACCTTTCATTTTTCGGGAAAATTTGAACGCTCTTCCTTATTTACAATTTTTGCGCGAGGAAATTGTTCCAGCATTAATTAATTTATTTCCAAACCCCATACATCCTGCACTATTCTCTGATGCCATCTGGTATCAGCAAGATCGAGCCCCACCGCATTATGGAATTGACGTGCGTGCATACCTATACGAAGTGTTTCCACAGCGTTGGATAAGTCGAAGAGGATATATTGTATGGCCTCCGCGATCACCCGATTTAAGTCCTTTAGACTTTTTCCTTTGGGAGCATTTGAAACCTAATGCCTATAAGACTAAACCTCAGTCGCTCGAAGAGTTGGTAGATCAAATTAGGATGGCCTTACAAGAGATATCACAAGACGTGATTCAGAAGTCATTAAGGTCCTTCGTTGATAGAGTACGATACTGTCAGGCTGCTGAAGATCATCAGTTTGAAATTTATTATGAATTGTCTTGTTTTCAATATTTTATTGTTGCTATAAGATATAAACTGGATATCATTGTAATACGTTAAAATGTGTCTATTCAAAAATGTAAAAATACAGGTTGGTCCATTAAAAAAAATACCGGTGACGCCATATCTCGAAACAAGTGCAAGTTGTAGAAAATCAAAGTATGTCATAGAGTAGAATAAAAACACTACAAAAACTCAAAATTTAAGACTGTGCTTGCGCTTACATACAGAGGTTTGAAAAATAATTCACCAGCGTCTAGTCAATGGTTAATGTGCATGAACATTACTTAGATATTTACATGATATGGGTCGATTACCCAAACAGACGATACACATCATAAACAATAAATTCGGTCCAAGTAACATTAAAGTACAATAATACCTACTCATCCGAATATTATTCTAGCTTCCGGTAACGTTTTATGTTACCAGAACTGTACGCCGTTGCAACATATAAGATGATAACATTTTATTCTGTCAAATGTCATACTGTCATAGTTGTTTACATTTTTCTGTCACGTCATTATCATACGTATTTCTTCCATTTTTACTATATTTATACGCCGATTTTATTTTTAACAATCAGTTGTTTTCACAACTAAATCATGCCTAAACCGTTAGGTAAACAAGCGAAAGAAATAATTCTCTCCTTAATCGGGTATTTTGAAAAAGAACGCGATAATAATGCGCCATTACTCCCCCTAACAGCAGTTCGAGAGGTAATATTTTCTGTTATTTATAGTTTATACAATAAACGTTTTAATAATAATATTTTTCATTTAGAGAGTAGCAAGTGCTTTAAATATGCACATTGCAACTGTAAATAAAATATCATCTACATCAAAACAGGGGGTTGGACTATCTAGTCCAAAGCGAAAACGGCCTAGAAGTAAACCTGTTGTAAATGTTAATGACTTTACTCAGTGTGCAATAAAAATTACAGTATATGACATGTATAGAAACAGTAAGATCTTAAGAATTTACGTTTATAAAATTAATATTTGAGTTTTTTACAGAACAACATACCACGCTTCATTCACTGAATATTACTCTTAAAGAAAAGGAACTCCTTTCTGGTGGCAAGTCATCTTTACGGATAGTATTACACAATAATGGTTTTAATTACAAGAAGGATGATCCTAAACGAGCTTTTATGGAACTACCACAAATTGTATTAAAACGTGTTACATTCTTGCAACAATATGTTCGTATGAAACATGAAAATGTTCGCCAGTGTTCCTTGATGAAACCTGGGTTTTCCAAGATGGAACAATTCGTAAATCTTGGCAAAATGAATCTATAGAAACCACAAAAGCATCAGAAGTAGGTGGAAAAAGGTACATTATATTTCTAAGAATAACATATTCTTATCTTATATATATTTATTATATTATCTTGTTTTAGATATATTGTATTACATGCAGGTAGTTTTCTAGTTCATTTATTCCTGGAGCAGAACTAATGTTTCGGACAAATTGTCAGTATTTAGATTATCACGGTGATATCAACAGAGACAACTTTTTATACTGGTTTGAATACCAACTTCTTGTAAGTTTAAAAGAGCCGTCCATAATTGTTTTAGATAATGCCAGTTACCACAGTACTGTTAAAAATAAAAATCCAACATCATCTGCCACTAAAAATGAAATTCAGACATGGCTCACCAATAATAACATTGACTATGACAGAGCTGCTTTAAAAGCACAATTACTGGATTTAGTTAAACGGTTAGTACATATATATTTAATCATTTTATTCAATAATTTCATTTATATCTTTACGTAAAGGCATAAACCACCAACTATATATGAAACCGATGATTTAGCAGAGAAGTATGGGCACGTAGTTCTTCGACTTCCACCCTACCATTGTAGTTTTAACCCCATAGAACTAGGGTGGGAAATAACAAAAACATACTATAACAATCACATTGGAAAGTATGGCAGAAAAGGGAACGAATGCGTAAAACTGTGGAAAGAGGCATTTACACAAGTAACCCCAGACATTTGGGCAAATAGCTTTAACCACTGTGAAATTGAAATTCAAAAATTGTGGGATAGAGAAGTAGGTTTTGAGATATATTACCTTTTATAATTAATATAAATGATTCCGATTCAGAAGACAGTGTAAAGGATGAAGAAAACTAGCATTTCAACTTAATATTATTTTCTTTTTATCATATGCTTATCGCAATGTTATGGGTTTTTAATCACTAATATGTATAATAATATATAGATGTTGTGTATATTATTTTTGTGAATGTAGTCTAAAATAAATAAACTCACATGTATTTAGAATTTATTTATATTTTTTGTAGACATAGTCGAATAATTTAAAACATATTAATAGTATTTGCTAATATTTTAAAATGTCAACCCAATCCTAACCACAGATTATTTTCAAAGTACAGCTTGCTCAAGCAACGTTATTTGTCAATACTGTTATGACATCACAGTGACGTTTCATATGACGTGTATCGTCTGTTTAGGTAATTGACCTATAATTTTAGTTTTACCATAGTAATTTTATATGATAAAAAAATAAGAAAAACATACTCATCTAGATCTACAGAAAATTACAAGTTAGCCAAATTTTCAATATTATGAAACGACTTAAATATTATATCACAATGGATTTTTGTTACAACATTTTAAGATAATTATTATTTTACGTATAAATGTATATATGTATACTTATGATAGTAATTATCCGCTGATGTACGTTACACATTCAAGTATTCTATATTTTCCATTTGTAATATAGTGGTGCCACTTATTGGCCTTAATATGCGGAGATACACATTTAGCATACATGTACGATCTTAGTTGTTGATCATTACTAACAGCACCACGTACACTGACGAGGCCTTAAAGGCCGAAACACGTGTCTGTGTCTGTGCGTTCGCTGTTGGCAATAGCACTTAGGTGTATTCTGTGTGTCCCTATTCGTACATATGTGTATATACGTTTAAGTATAAATGTATACACCCTGTCAAGTTTAAAATGCAGTACGTGGGGATATTGAAAACCGTTGGAGATACAACGTGGGTTAAATGGGAGAAAAGTTGCGTATTCATTTGTCCATGAATAATCCAACATCAGATTTTGAAATTTTTGTTTCATTGGGCAGATACAGGGTGAAAAAGAAAAAAATGCATTTTTGAAAATCTTCCATATTTTGTTTCCTAGAAGAGATAAATTTACAAAAGTTGTAAGCTAGGGATAACAAGTCATGAGGATTTTAAAAATGATTAAAAAAAATCTAGGTCTACTAGATTTTGCGTGACAATAATCAACTTTTGTTTTTCTTATGGCAGCCATATTGGATTTTGACATTTTTAATATCTCCAAAAAAATACTATTCAATGATGTATAACATGTTTATGTTCAAGATAGTAAAAACATGAAAAATAGAGAAAGTAATATTTTAACATAGTAGGCCGTGATAATAAATGTGACATTTGTATTAAACAACTCTAAAAGCTGTGAAGTTTATTCTGAACTGTCAGTAATCTTTTGATAATCTCATTGTATTGTTATAAGTATCTGTACTGTGCAAACCTAAGATGGATCGTTTTACAAATAGTGACAAATATCAAATGCTGGAGTGTTTTATTTTGTGTGGAAGAAATGATGAATTGGCTGCAGAAATGTATTTCGATAGATACCCTGAAAGGCGGCAGCCAGAAAAAAGCATTTTTCGCCGATTGCGTGATAATTTGATAATGCATGGAAGTTTTGTCAAACCCAAAAAAAGGCAAAACATTGAAAATAATGAAAATATTGTTCTTCAAGCAGTAGTTGAAAATCCCCGTACGTCTTTACGGGTAATTGAAAATACACTTGGCGTCGCTAGGTCAACAGCTGGTACCATTTTAAAGCGTGCCAAATTCAAACCTTATCGTGAAAGAGCCAGTCAAGGGCTTCAAAATGGTGACGAAATACGGAGAGCACAATTCTGTCATTGGTTCATCGAAAAACATAATGAAAATCCCAACTTTTTTGCGAAAATTTTATGGTCTGATGAGAGTCGATTGATACCCATGTTATCGGTCCATTCTTTTTCAATGAGAATTTAAATTCTGAAAGGTATTTAGAACTTTTGCGCATACATGTTGCTGAACAAATTGAAGAACTTCCACTTGCCACGTTGCAAAATATGTATTTTCAGCAACACACAATTCCTTTTTGGTTACAAATTATTTAAATAATCAATCTTACAATAACTGGATTGGTAACCGAGGACCAATAGGGTGGCCTGCTAGGTCCGCGGACCTCACACTTCTTGATTTTTTTGTATGGGGCTATCTGAAAAACAAGGTGTATTCGAGATCTTATGAAAATGTGGAAAAATTACGTCAAGCAGTTGAAGAAGCAGTGAATGGAATGACACCGAACATGGTTAGAAATCTTGTGAGGCAGTACTAACACGATGTAGATTGTGCATACGAATGAACGGTGGCTTATTTGAACAGTTGTTACATTAATGATTCAGCTACCTAACCACCTTTATTTAATGAATACTAATAAATAAAATGTTAGAGATATTTTAACAGTACTTGGAGACTTGTTATTTTTTGTTTTTTTATCAGTATACACTTAAGATATCCACAGTTCCATGGCCTACTATGTTAAAATCTTACTTTCTCTATTTTTCATGTTTTTACTATCTTGAACATAAACATGTTAAGTATACATCATTGAATAGCATTTTTTTTGAAGATATTAAAAATGTCAAAATCCAATATGGCTGCCATAAGGAAAACAAAAGTTGATTATTGTCACGCAAAATCTAGTTGACCTAGATTTTTTTTTAATCATTTTTAAAATCCTCATGACTTGTTATCCCTAGCTTACAACTTTTGTAAATTTATCTCTTCTAGGAAACAAAATATGGAAGATTTTCAAAAATGCACTTTTTTCTTTTTCACCCTGTATCTGCCCAATGAAACAAAAATTTCAAAATCTGATGTCGGATTATTCATGGACCAACGAATACGCAACTTTTCTCCCATTTAACCGACGTTCTATCTCCAACGGTTTCCAATATCCCCATGTACTGGGACACCCGGTATATGTATATTTGTGATAGTAATTATTGTTTTCTAGGATCTTAGAAAAGGGATGCTATAGTAGATTTTAATATCAGTATCCTAATTATAATTTTTGGTGTAGTACTGATAATTATTTAATGAGATAAATTTTCAAAAATATGTGAAATCCAACCCACGATCTTCCGATCTCTACTCAGGTTCGCCAACGTGTGTCTGAGTTCGAATCTGTAGCCCGTGCTGAATTATATCAAGAATATATGCAATGTCGGCAGTCCGACGTATATACTAAATGTTTGATCAGAACATCATTTATAATTACGATAATAATAATAATAATTCATAAACTCTAGCTAAGCTCATGTATTAGACGTCAGACGTTAGAGTCACGCAAAAGCCTCTAACATTATCTAATGATTATCCGCGTAGCCCAGATCGGCGGCTTTACGTGTTTTTTGAAGCACGGTAACAGCTCTGAGAGTTGGTGTTGCCAGAAATCGAACCCTATTACTAATCGTTAGACCGTTAGACTTCGACATTTTCTTTTAGACTTCCTTGCTTAAAGTAACAGATTCGCATCTATCACAACAAGAACTTGAGTACAAAATATTGAGTTGTGGAAGTTATCGTTATTCTAATGTGAGCAGATTTAATCATTTCAATGACCTCAGCCTGCTACAATAATGAAACCGTTCAAAATACATCACAATTTTTCTTCTGTCTCTCGAAACCAAACGAATTATTATCTCAAAATGTACTCGTAGTCATTGAAATATAATAATAACAAAAATAATATAAAAATGTATATATAATATTAAAAAGTACAATATAAAGAACATTATTAAATAATCAAATGTATAAAAAAAACAAGTAGAATAAATACATAACAAACTATTAATTAAATATAAATACAAAAATATATGTGAAACATGCTTATGAATTTTCAAAATTTCGTTTTGTTTAATCTATTCGAAAATATTCATCAATACTGTCAAGGAAGGTAGGAAAATCCCTTAAATTTTTCTTATGTTAACAGGTATATAATTAAATATATCAAGTATAACACTTTACATGTGCCTTAGTTGCATGAGGCGTAATTAAGGAAACACTTCTGTGACAAGGCTTTTGTAACATGAAGATATTTCCACTTCCACAGGTACACCTTAGAAAATTTCATGTTCTATTTTTCAATACATGCATCCACAGTATGCATTAATTCCAAGGGGAATCTAAACTGTTTGCCCAATTACGCGTGATATATAATTAAATGGCAAAATGTAGGCTGTTAAGGAATCAGTATTTGAGATCCAATTGGCTGAGGGTTCAGAAATAGTTTCAAAAACTTTGAGGATTCAGTGGAGCTAAATATATGATTATTATAGGTTGTTTGTCTTAGATACCGTCTAAAATAACTGAGGAAGATTCAACTGGTTCTATTTAAATGCAATGACATTGATATTCTTAAACCTGTTTCGAAATTGATCTAAAGTTGTAATTTTCTGGCATTTATCATCATTAGTTCTCATCAGCACTGAGGTGCCTCCTGAATGCAATATGGTTCTGAATAAAGAATGGTTGCTTCGTGGCCCACTGTCCGCCGTGCGCTATTACTCAACTAGGACATAGTTAACTGAACAACAACACATCTAATACTGTACCATTCACTATTGTCATAAATACAATCAGAACAGCATTTTGTTAGGTCCGCTAGTTATGCCGACAGTAAGTTTTCCTTCATTACTAGTTGACAGAATTTCTTCCATCACTTGATAGATAGCTCGGTTTGTAATTCTTTCCCCAGATTGGTAGAATGACAGTTCTTATAAGATTACCTCATGTCCTATCTTTGAATACTTTACGGTGTCGGTAGGGTTTATGACTATTAGTGATGTATTCCTGTACTGTCAAATTATATGTTTGTATCATAATCAAATAAAATTATATTTTGTAACTGTAATTTGGAACATGATGATGTAAATTTCTACAATAAGGACCTCTTTCGGAAAATGCCTGAACGAGAGAGCCTCAACCTAACTAGCTATCATTCTACTAACCCTGTCATAAATTCTGATAGAAATTAGTCTTTTGATGATCTTAGGTAAGCTCTATAGAATAGATGTAGGTCGACAGTTAAGAATGTGGAGCCTATCATTTATTATGAAGTCATCTGGGAATATTCCACTTTCTATTACAATATTAAACAAATAATAATATAAAGACCATTACAAAAGAAAACAAAAAAAGGATTTACAACTCCATCGTGAAAAGCATAATAACATATAGCTCGGAGGTGTGGCCGATAAAAGAAAAAACAAAAAGAAAGATAAAAGCCACAGAAATGGACTTCTGGAGAAGAGCGGCAGGAAAATCCAGAAGAGATAGAGTCCCAAATGAAACCATCAGACAAGAAATGGGAATACAACACGACATTATTGATGACATTATAACTAAACAGCTAACATGGTATGGGCACGTCCAAAGAATGCCAGAACACAGAATCCCAAAGAAAGTACTAAACTGGAACCCCCAAGGAAACCGAAAACGAGGAAGACCGCGCAGAAGCTGGAGAGACGGAGTGGATAAGGAAATTCGAGAGACGGATCTGGAGGAGGGCATGTGGATGAACAGAGGGGAATGGCGATTAGGAATCGGAAGACGTAAAACGTTGTAACCCGATATATATATATATAATATAAATCATGTCAATGCCTAATCTGATATTCTGAAATTGATATAATGCCTCAAAATAAGACACAGCGTATTAGTTTATAACATGTCGCTCTTACCTATCGACAATTTTTAATAACATCTTTTTGAAATTCTGAATATAAAAAAAATTTAAGGCGGTCAAGAAAAATTCTTCACCCAGTATATAAATAAAAATGGACAATGTATATATATATATATATATATATCTTCAAACCTAAATATAGATTTTCAAAAATTACCATTCGAGTTACATCATCTTCACCTAATGGAATAACGGAAGAAACGCATGAATTAGCTATTCTTATAGATATACAACAAATAAATATTACAAAATGGGACTTTTATATGTTCAATGTTTACTTACTACTGCTAAGTCAATGTCAGCAAATGTACTTGATGTACCATAAAGAATTACTTCAAGAAGGAAGTGCCAATTGTTTGTGAATTAATAGTGTTTTGTTTTTGTTTTATAGGTAAATAGAAAAACAATTTTCGTAAATACCTATACATTACGCAATGTATGCTTCATGTATAATGAATATTGATTATTGTTATTAGTAAATTAGTAAGATTAGGGGATTCTAAATAAAATATGTTTCACAACTTCAAATTAAACTAGCGCTGAAAATCGTCACTGACTTTCAGGCTAGTCTAAAATTTTAAGTCTTTTATTCAAATTTCTATATACACAAGTAGTTTGAGATGGGCCATAATTAATTTAGTACATACAACAATGACATGCGCCGTACATCAAACTAACTCAGTTAGTAAATGCAAAAATAAAATTATAATTTATAGGGTTTCTGCATCATACAAATTGCATAAAAGAGTTTAGACGTAGCTATACTCTGTTTTTTTAATACCTCAAAGCACTAGCAACAAATAAATTTATATTTTGTTTTAGTAAACATGTTTGACGGGTAATTTTTGAGAAATTTATAGCGGAGGTTAGGTCTATATATATTATTTTAGTGTCTTCAGAATGTATGTACTTTTAAATGTAAATTTGTTGTATAATATACAGAATTATGTTGCAGAGAAGTTTGTTTAAACTTTTCAGCCGAAAGGCAATACTTTGGATCAAATACTATACACGAAAGCTTTCGTATCCTTTCTTGGGGTGCTAATATAATCGAAGCACTGCTCAACTATCTAGCCTTAGGCAGCTCGTCAGTATCTAAATGAGAGCTGGCGCTACCTCCGTTCGTCGTTTTAGGGAATAACTTCGATCCACCCCTTCATCGCATGAGGCATAGCGGCGGCAGGCTATTCTATATTATTGACCGTCAAGAGTCTTCCGACCAAGGTGCAAGTTGAGTAGTTTATACAGGTAAGGCATGTAGACCTCGTGACACAAAAGATAAGGCGATCATTTTGCTAAGCGACATAATTGCCCTCGCGTTCAGCGCGGCGGTAGCATCTGTTTAAATCGCAATTTCAATAATAATAATAATAATAATTTTATTAGTCCAGTTAATCAAACATTGATATTAGACACGTCAACATTGCAATATAGTTATCATAGTTTCCCATAATTATAAAATTGATCCAATGTGTAAAAGGCATTGATTATCAAGAACATTTTAAGGGATGACTTAAACATAGAAACATTAACAATATTCTTAATTGTAATTGGTAGACTATTATAAATTTTTGTACAATTAAATTTCACATTTTTTTCAAATAAAGTTGTCAAGTGACCCTCGGCTCTCAAATCTCCACAGTATCTAGTATTGTAATTATGATTTAAAGAGTTAAAACTAAAATAATGTTTATTTGTTTTGACAAACATACTGCACCGTAGTATATAAATTGATGTCAAGGTGAGCAACTTATTGTATATAAGTGTAGGTTTACAGGTTTCCATCTGTGGCAAACTAAAAATTAATCGTATAATTCTTTTCTGCAGTATGAAAAGGCGACTATTTAGAGCTGGGCGGCCCCAGACAATTATGTTGTAATTCAAATGGCAATATACCAATGCATGATATACCTGAAGGAGACCCGATGTGTCGAGCATATTTTTTAATCGGTTAATAGCAAAATAGGCTGAATTCAGTTTGTTAATTACCCACTCCACATGCTCATCCCACGAGAGCCGAGGGTCGATATATAGCCCCAGAAATTTACAATTTTTGTTGTGATCTGCAGGGGCATAATCCGGGATCTTTCTGTTATAAAAATAAATACATTCAGTCTTAGTCTCATTTAAAATCAGTCTATTGAGTCTACATCAATTCTTCATTTCAGAGGTTACAGTGGCTATGTTAACTTTGAGCTGTTCAGGGCTCGACGCGGAGACCACAATGGACGTGTCGTCAGCATAGCAAATTAATTCACCTGTTGACAAGTGGTGTTGGATGTCATTCATGTACAGTATAAAAATCAAGGGTCCCAGTATCGAGCCCTGGGCAACCCCAGCATCAGTCTTATAATCTTTGGAGCGAGCACCATTACACTTCACGTAAAATTTGCTGTCTGTCAGGAATGATGTCAGAACATCCAATACACTGCCCCGAATGCCTAGTTTTTCAAGTTTATGTCTGGCGAAACCCCTATCAACTGTGTCAAACGCACGTGACATGTCAAACATGAGTCCGGCTACAAATTGTTGTTCATCCAGTTGTTTACTCACATGTCCCAGAAATCTGAAGGCCGCGGTTTCTGTCGAATAGGATGCCCTGAAACCATGCTGAGACGGTGATAATATATCGTACTTTTTAATAAAACCCTTTAAACGGTTATGTAATACTGTTTCGAAAACCTTAGAAATAACGCTAACAACTGCTATAGGACGATAGTTCTCAATGTTTACTCTATCATTTTTCTTATATACCGGAATAACAACGGTTTTTTTTAATATGGTTGGATATTTTCCCGCACTTATTGCCCTATTAATCAAGTGTGCCATAGGGGCGGCTAAGTCTTCACATGTATCCTTTATCATGCTGATTGACAGTTGATCGCTCCCTATACTGGTTTTGTTCTTTAGATTTCCTATGATACTTGTTATTTCGGCGATATCTGTGTCTAAGAACACCATTGTGTTAGGAACACCTGGAACACACGTACACGAATCCGGCAAGTCATTCCCGAACTGTTTGTTAAGGGCGTCCTGCACTACGCCCGAGAAGTAGCGACCGAATACTTCCACTATTTGTTCTGGATTAGTAATTGTTTCGTGATCGACTATAATTTTATCGATGCCATATGTTTTCTTTCTATTAAGCGTATCGTTCACAAGTTTCCATATACACTTTACCTTGTTTTGAGCACCATCGATGTAATTTTTAAAATAATTTGCTTTTGTCGCCTCAATCAAACTTTTGTATGCCTTCCTTTTGGATTATTTATCATCTATTTTGACAATCACAAAGTACTAAGATACTGTATAGACAGCACTTCATACCAGGACTCTTAACAGTTTTTTTTTAATGGAAATTAATAATTAAATAACGTCATTTGTGTAATTACTTCCTAAAAGATACATAACACATCAATAACAACGTTTTAAACGTTAATAATCCATAATTAACTTTATGCTTGCACATGTTATTCTTCGTAAGTGCAAAACAGCAACATCAATGTTTTATAGGACATGATAAATTACCCATTCATAAATACTTAATTAAAAAACAATAAAACTTCCTTTCCTATAGATTGGTATTAGTTCATCACTTTAATACTATATTTACAGCTTTTTAAATAATATAGTATTTCAAAGTAAACAACATAAAATCTTGTAATACGTGTTCATTATAACAGTATGCACAAATGCAAAAGACAAAATTACACTTCATCATTTGCGTGTATAATGATAAATATGTGTACAGTAGAAAATCACATATACCTGGAAACAATTATTTAGGGCAGCTTTATATATGGATACGTATGTAATATGTACATGTCTTTCCCGAAAGACAACAAAATAACATGCAATTTAAAGTACTAAACAGCGGAGAGTGCAGAATTAATATCCTACTATATATTATCAAAATTTAGCTAACAGTAAACTGTGAAAAGCACTAGTTACGAATCTCACGAGGATATGCCTAATTTGCACCGATGGTAGTGCACGAAGTGATTGTCTTGTTATGTCATTAAAATATTTAATGGTATCACGGAATTTAAAACCACGGTAAATATATAGTGACACACCTCTATACCATTTAAGAAAGAATTGCGAAAGCAGGTGCTATTTTACTCTTGCCTGAACGAACAAATGAAGAACTTACCTCAGGCGGATAAAATCATTTCGCTTAGTTGGTAGATGTGTGTTAAACATAAAAGATATAAGTGCTTCAAATGAGATTATTCATCGTTTCTAATGATACGTGTAATTACACAACGTCTATGTGCAACCAATTCTGCAGCACCTGTGTATGTGCATGAACTAGAAGCGACGATGAATAGTAAGTTGGTTATATTGATTAAATACACCATTTAAGGGTACTTTTCATTTTCAAATAAATTACAAAACAGGAAAATTATATTTTATATATCGATATCATGCTTATATAAGAAATATTAATACGCCTTGAATCGTATTTCATTAAAAAAAAATTAAGTAGTTAACCAAAGTAAAACTCAACGCCATTTCTGTTCTCGATCGTATCCTCTAGCTGGAGAATAAAGATTAATATAATGTTGGGTCGTGTTTTCAATTAGTTCATAGTTGCACCGAATTGCATAGATAATATACAGGCATCAAATTTAGTAACAAACAATCTATGGAATTATGATATTCCTGATTCTGTTGCTATCAGTATTGGTAGGTATCTGTCAAGCGTTAATTTTGAATCCCAATATCTTAATAATCTTAATAGTGTCCTTGATAATTGCGTAGTACCGCAATATCTTGATGATACGATTTGTGTCAATTGCAATATCTAATCTTTCATAAATAAAACCACGGCAGTATAGTTGATTTCTTTATTTAAACATTCTGATAAATCCATTAAAAAGTCGTATGACTTGTTTCTTGGATTTAACAGTGGATCGTCATTGTAGTGATGTCCTTCATTATTGGTATAGAAATTTTAAAATTGTATTTATTTTAAGTGTTTTAGTACAACCACTTTCTATATGTAATGATACTTTGGGTAGAGCAATTGATTTCACAAGTTCTTTCATTTATGAAAATAATTAGAAATTGATAATTGATAGTTGGAGAGGTTCTGGTATCGATTGTTCTTAATAAAATTGTGTCAACGTTTTCACATATTATTCTTGCAGAAAGCATGATTTCATCCAACGTAGAAATACAGAAAGTCATCTTATTGTGTATCATCCCTTCATTTGTAATGCTTCGGAGGGTGGGCCCTTAAGTCGACTCTGTCTACACAGATTTTAGTAAAGCTTTCGATCGTGTAGACCACAAGTTTTTTCTTTGAAAGCTCAAGATATATGGCATTTCGGAAACATTTTTTAGTGATTGCAGTCTAACTTATTAGGCTGTATATACATACAGGCTGTCCCACCGGGAACCAAATCGATCTATATATGGAAAACCACACATAGGAAAATTTTTAAAATTTGGGGGCATGCGAAAGTCGATGGGGGCAACTCGGCTAAAATATTTTCAAGATGGCGGCACTTCCGGTTATACAGGAAGTAGATGTCAACTTTCTTATTTCAAATGGAACACCCTGTGTATTATTGCATTTTTGGAATCTACACAAGATTCTAGGCTAATTTTATGTATCACGTCCTATACCTAAGTCTAACTGTTTTTGACTTATTTAATTTTTTACGTGAAAAATGACGTTTGCAGCATCTAAAATAATTAATATTTAATTAATAAGGAAGCCCTTATTATTCAATTTGGACTAGAGTCCTTGTTGAGAAAGACCTACTGAAATAGTTTTTTTATAATATTTTGAAAACTTTTAGTACAGGGTGTTTAAAAAATATGATTAAAAATGAAATTGAAAAAAATGCCAAAAATCAATTTTTTCAAATGGAAACCCCCAATTTTTATAATTTTATTTAATTTAGCATTAAAAAATAGTGTAAGTTTGTGTAAGGTTATCTATGCAAAAAATTTTTAGTTTTCGAAATATTGCCAATTTAATATTTCTATTCGGAAATTTTGCTGCGTGAATTTTAAATTCAGTTTCTCTTAGTTGGCTTTGGCGGCATTGACAATCAAATGCTAAAGAAATGTATGACGCTGTCATTATTTGAGAAGTATTATTAATTATTATACCAGGGCGCTTAAATTACACAAACGAAGATTATTTAAACCTAATTATTATTTATGGAGAATGTAACAAAGTTATATCAAGAACATGTGACACATTTTCTATTCGATATCCGCAAAAACAGAAGCCATCACAATGTACCGTTAAACAAATTATAGAAAATTTCAAGAACTTTGGATCCGTCAAAGCAATGGTGCAAAGAAATAAACCTCTCGTTAATAATGAAAATATCGAAATTGCTATTTTGGGATATTTCGTCGCTAATCCAACAATGTCTGTAAGACAAGCTGCATTGGAGTCAGGATTATCAAAATCAACAGTTTACAGAATATTATTATTGTTTAATTTAAAGAGAACAGCATAATTATTTTTTCAATAAATGTTCAAACTGACGTCCTTGAACTTCCAGACACTTTTGGCATCTAAGCAACAGTTGTTCATGAGTCGCTTTCCTTATTGACTCGGGTGTTAAACTTGCAAATTCATGCCTCACGCGCTGCATACAATCTTCCATGGTTGTTATGGGAGTGTTATACACTCGATTTTTGATTGTACCCCAAATAAAAAAATCGAGCACTGCAAGATCTGGGGAGCGGGCTGGCCAAAGGAAAGGACCGTTGTTGGATATCCATCGATCAACAAAAGCATTTTGCAAAAAATTGTCAATGAGGTAGCTGCCATGTGGAGGTGCGCCATCATGTTGGTAAAAGAGGTTTCTACGAACGGCGAGCGGCAAATTGTCCAAATAGTCGGTTTCTAAATTCTGTAAAATGTTCAAGTAGCCCTCACCTGTAAGTTAATAAGCACATTTTTACCTAGAAATATTCTAAAATTTCTAACTTACCATTTAAATTTTCTTGATAAAAGTGTAGTGCCACGACGCCATCGTTTCTTATCGCACAATAAACATTAAATTGCCAGGAATCTTGAAAATTCTGCTCTCTAAACACGTGTATATTCGAATCACTCCAATAATGGGAATTATGTCGATTAAATGCACCGTTTTTTGTAAATTTCGCTTCGTCTGTCCAAATGATATTTTCCAAAAAAAAATTGTTTCCTTGCGCCCAAGTTGTAATAAACTCACAGAACGCCACTCGTCTTGGAAAATCAGTTTCATTTAGATGGTGGACTATGGAAAATGCATATGGACGAAATTTATGTTTGCGTAATATTCTGTGAACTGTTGATTTTGATAATCCTGACTCCAATGCAGCTTGTCTTACAGACATTGTTGGATTAGCGACGAAATATCCCAAAATAGCAATTTCGATATTTTCATTATTAACGAGAGGTTTATTTCTTTGCACCATTGCTTTGACGGATCCAAAGTTCTTGAAATTTTCTATAATTTGTTTAACGGTACATTGTGATGGCTTCTGTTTTTGCGGCTATCGAATAGAAAATGTGTCACATGTTCCTGATATAACTTTGTTACATTCTCCATAAATAATAATTAGGTTTAAATAATCTTCGTTTGTGTAATTTAAGCGCCCTGGCATAATAATTAATAATACTTCTCAAATAATGACAGCGTCATACATTTCTTTAGCATTTGATTGTCAATGCCGCCAAAGCCAACTAAGAGAAACTGAATTTAAAATTCACGCAGCAAAATTTCCGAATAGAAATATTAAATTGGCAATATTTCGAAAACTAAAAATTTTTTGCATAGATAACCTTACACAAACTTACACTATTTTTTAATGCTAAATTAAATAAAATTATAAAAATTGGGGGTTTCCATTTGAAAAAATTGATTTTTGGCATTTTTTTCAATTTCATTTTTAATCATATTTTTTAAACACCCTGTACTAAAAGTTTTCAAAATATTATAAAAAAACTATTTCAGTAGGTCTTTCTCAACAAGGACTCTAGTCCAAATTGAATAATAAGGGCTTCCTTATGGGAAAAAATATTAATTATTTTAGATGCTGCAAACGTCATTTTTCACGTAAAAAATTAAATAAGTCAAAAACAGTTAGACTTAGGTATAGGACGTGATACATAAAATTAGCCTAGAATCTTGTGTAGATTCCAAAAATGCAATAATACACAGGGTGTTCCATTTGAAATAAGAAAGTTGACATCTACTTCCTGTATAACCGGAAGTTCCGCCATCTTGAAAATATTTTAGCCGAGTTGCCCCCATCGACTTTCGCACGCCCCCAAATTTTAAAAATTTTCCTATGTGTGGTTTTCCATATATAGATCGATTTGGTTCCCGGTGGGACACCCTGTATATACATTGTGTACATAGGTTCTAGTACATCAAATCCTATTCCTATAACTTCTGGGGTACCCCGGCACAGTCCTTTGCGCCCAATCCTATTCCTTCTTTTTGTAAAAGATATCAATCATCGTATTAATATTTCTAGATTTCTCGTTTTTGCTGGTCACATAAAATCATTTACCAAGCCAATATTAACACTATCTCTTCTATCTACAGTGTGTTTCACTTTGATACTTGAAAAATCAGTATTTTTTAAAGGAACATCCGATTTAATTTTTTCTTTTTTAAAATATATTGCACTTAAAAAGCTCTACACAGTGATGTGCATTTTTTTGATTTAGGCCCTTTGCATGGCCTGCTGTGGTATTAAATGTAACCCCAAAAATGGCAAAATCGTATTAGGCATTTTTTTAACAAAAAAACTATTTATGCAATCGATTTAGCCATGCTTCGAAACCCTTAGTACCAAGTTTCAAAGTCGCATCTTATACAGAGTGTTTATAATTTAGGTGCAAACTTCGAAAAATACCAATGTTTGGGAGCACCCTGTATTAACAGAATAAAATATTTTCGAGATTTTCTTCTTTCGATGGAGGTGTAAGTACTATGGCTTTGAAATTATACTCTTTTTATTGGCCTAGTTAATTAATACAGGGTATTCGTAATAAAAAATCAAATTTAAGGAAAAATCGATTTTTTTCGTTTTTATTTTTAATAAAAGAAATTTAACTGAACATAACAAAAAACTACAAAATAAGTAAAAATAAATAAGATAAAATATTTTAGTGCTAGTCATGCATTCTTCTGTTATTCTCTGCTTAAGTTGAGGACATTAATTATTTAATTATGTTGGATGAAAAAATGACAAGTGATTTGGTTATCATAAATTCCGCACCCTACATTAATTTTCTCATAATATTGTTTTTTAAAATGAATAATCCAGTTAGGGTTTACATCCGAACAGAATTTTTTGTTGAGACATCGACAAACTTTGGTGGAAGGTATTTCGCGAAATTTGTCTAACGCTAGTGAAGCAGGCCTTGAAAACAAAAATGTATCAAACTTAAAACAATTTGACACTTGCTGTTATATTGCTTAAAACGTTATTGTGTGTACCATTAAAGTTGTGTAAAAATGGTTAGAAATAAACTAACTTTACAGCAAAAAGTTGAAATAATAAGACTAGTTGGTGACAATGCAAAAACTTATAAACAAGCTGCAGAAGAATTTAACAGGAGACATCAAGAACTAGAACCAGTGAGTTTTCAAACTGTAGCAAATATTAATTCTCTTTTCGATAGAACTGGTAATGTTATTTCCACAAATAAAAGGGGGAACAATTTAATTGAGAACAGAGAAAACATTGTTTTAAATCAAATTCGGCACAACCCTAAAACTAGCGTTAGACAAATTTTGCGAAACACTAATATACCTTCCAGCCAAGTTTGGCGATGTCTTAAGAAAAATAAAAAGGTTGCTTACAAACCAAAATTCCTACACAATTTAGAAAATGGTGATGAAAATTCTCGAATGGAATACGCTCTGTGGTGTCAAGGGCATTATCTAAATGACCACAATTTCCTAAATAAAATTTTATTTTTGGATGAGGCAACCTTCACCACAAACGGGGTTGAATCTTCACAAAATTGTAGATTCTGGTCGGAAGTAAACCCTAACTGGGTTATTCACTGTAAAAGGCAATATTCTGAGAAAATTAATGTATGGTGCGGAATTTTTGATAAACAAATAATTGGTCCCTTTTTTTTCAACATAACTTGAAGGCCCAAAATTTTTTGAATTTTCTAAATACGAATTTCTGGGATGCCTTAGAAGAACTGCCAATTGCTAGACGTGCCGACATGATATTTCAAATGGACAGTGCACCCGTCCATACTGCAGCAATAATTAACAACTGGCTTGATCAAAAATTTCCCAGAAAGTGGATTGGGCGCTATAGTCAAGATATTAAGTGGCCTCCGAGATCGCCAGATTTGACGCCACTCGATTTTTATCTTTGGGGGAAAATGTTTACCGTACAAGACCCAATAATGTGGAAGAACTTAAGCGGAGGATAACAGATGAGTGCGAGTTAATTTCTCATCAGGAACTCGCGAAAGTAATGAATCATTGCCAAAGAAGGTTAGAAAAATGTATTCAAGTTGAAGGAGGGGTAATAGAAAACTCGAAAATTTAAAGATATTTGGTTATTTTGTAGTTTGTTATGTTCAGTAAATAAAAACGAAAAAAATCGTTTTTTCCTTAATAAAAAGAGTATAATTTCAAAGCCATAGTACTTACACCTCCATCGAAAGAAGAAAATCTCGAAAATATTTTATTCTGTTAATACAGGGTGCTCCCAAACATTGGTATTTTTCGAAGTTTGCACCTAAATTATAAACACTCTCTATAAGATGCGACTTTGAAACTTGGTACTAAGGGTTTCGAAGCATGGCTAAATCGATTGCATAAATAGTTTTTTTGTTAAAAAAAATGCCTAATACGATTTTGCCATTTTTGGGGTTACATTTAATACCACAGCAGGCCATGCAAAGGGCCTAAATCAAAAAAATGCACATCACTGTGTAAAGCTTTTTAAGTGCAATATATTTTAAAAAAGAAAAAATTAAATCAGATGTTCCATTAAAAAATACTGATTTTTCAAGTATCAAAGTGAAACACACTGTAAGTGTAGAGGAAATAATTTAAATTATTCCCCTTCAATACCAAGAACATTTGTCATAACTACAATATCAGTGGAAGTACTCTAGAACCTGAGGGCTAAATCAAGGATTTTGGCGTAACCTTTGATTCTTTCCCAAAATTTAAATCTTCCTTGACTGACGCTGAAAATATCAATTGACTTACACAATAATATAAAATCTATAATAAAGATTTCTGGTTTCCGTCACATTGAGATTTTTTAGAGAGAGAGAGAGAGAGAGAAAGAGAGAGAGTTGCCAACGATCATGTTCATTCAGTTTAACCTACCAAATGCTGAATTTCATTTGGCCTTCGATTGCTAACTAATAAACTAACTAACGATAATTGGCAGGTTATTGATTTTAGTTTCTAGATGCAGTCTGTCATTTGTTTAGTAAAAATAACCGGACGCTCTTTTTCTTAGCATATTTTATTTGTGGTTAGCACGTTACCGCTCATGATTCTTAAACTCAACTTACGTGCATCTCCTCTATCTTACACAAATAGGCATAGTAGTCGGTTAACTCATCGATTAATATAAATTAAGCCTATAGAACTAAAGTAAATATTAATAAATAAGTGCAACTGAAACTATGCAACTTTCTGATTCATAATAACCTTCATTTATTACGGGATCAGAAACATTTCTTAACATTCTACTGAATTTTTCAGCGGACGTTAATGCCAACACAGATGTCCACAATGAATTTCATTCAGTTTTAATCTATCAGTTACAAATACTCTTGACTAATTAATTTCTAACCTGTATGGTTTACTGAATACAGTCATTAAAATGGAGACTAAATAAGGGCAGACTGATTTTTAAGAGTGAACTGAAAATATAAGGAAATTGTTTCATGCTTTCCATAATGTCGTTGTGGTGTGTAGTCTGGTGTTCAATGTAATTATTTCCATATATATTATATTCTATATGATCGCTGATTAATATCAATGTTATATTATGTATAATGCATTTCATAAAGTTATTGCAGTTTAGATAGGGAGCAATGCAAATTATTATTATTATTTGTTAATAAAAAAAAATTACTTCTAATTCTTTTGGTACTACAAACATAAAACAATAACCAGAAATTGAAAAAAAGGTTTATATAATGCTAAATATTGTTGCGTTTTCGGGGTCGAAATGAACAACTCGTGCAAATGTTTTGAAATGTTTGTACCGTACGAATACTACTGACTGAATTCCTTATCCCACCGGCGGCATTTATATATATATATATATATATATATATATATATATATATATATGTATATATATACACAGACAAAAGGTCTAGAGATACACCAGCAAATTCTGGTTCTCTTCTGCCATATTCCAGACTTTCTGTCGCTGACGCAGTATGAGGACAGTTGATTTACGACTTGTTTACCGGTACGTTTTTGTCGTCGCCCGGAGGTCTGCTTCTTTTTTGTGGGCTTATTTCATTACTATATATAGTAATTAGGTACATTCGTCGTATATATTATATTGGCCAAAAAAGATAATAAAAGGAAAACTGACTGAAAACTTGGATCTCAGATACGAGAAATAATAAATGACAGACAGTGTGGGGTGTCCGTGGTACAACTATTGCTATTTCTTCAATCCTGTTGTCTTAGGAGGTTACTGTTGGATGTTAAGAATGTTTTTCATAAGCGATAATATAATATTTCTTCACATTACGAGTGCAGAGAATTTAAAATATACGGCAAAGTATATCATAAATACAAAAATCTTTTCATTAAAATCCAAGCAAAATTAGAACTAACTGTTTAGCGTTTCGCTGTTTTCTATAAAAAATAATATGCATCATTTCATGGCAAAATCGATAGTTAAAATTTGTTGGTCAGTGTTATTAAAAACAGACAAAATCAAATTTCTTTTCATAAATAAATAAATATCTTATAGCTTCTGGTTAAGGTCAGGTGTTAATCATTTTGAGATTGCGCATATGCCCTTAACCTATCGATTACCGAAATAGTCAGGACCGACTGCTTTTTGCGCCCTCCGAAGCACGGTAGCAGCTCATATAAAATCTTTGTAATTATGTGGCATCGAATGTATCAAAAGTCAAAGATTTTGTAAATACATTAAAACTTATTTGAATATTAACTATTATTTATTATTCTAAGTTAGGCGATTTCAAAAATGCTTGTAATATATGACAATTATTCCTATGTGCAGGTAACCAGAAACAATACTAAACATAAAAAAGAGATACCGAATCCATTTATAGCAAAAATAAAAATAATGACATTCATGAGCAAAGCTATGATTAAGAGTAACTTATAGAAATGAAATTGTTTCCATAATTGTACAATAAAATCCCTTCGCTCTCTGTGAAAGGTGTGCAATTGCAACACCAGTGCTACTATGTCGTCTATAATGTAATATTTAATAATGCATAATTAAACAAGCATAACACACATAAAATTTCAATCAGAAAACACACCTGTATGTGGAAAGGATCGCCTCGACGCCACTAGAGATTCTTGTTCCTTATAGAAGTTGAATTGATCGAAGCTAGGAGAAATCGTTTCGTAAACAAAACTGAGTTGAAATATAACATGAAATGTTTCTTACAAATGTCACTTTAGTGAAAGACCAAATAGTTATAGTTGGAATCTCCGGCGACGAAGGGATAGGATGTTTGCTATTCGAAATTGATGAAGTATCAAAGCCATGTAACACATTACACATACAAATCGCACTATAAAGACTATCATGGGTTAGATCTTACACTATAGAAAAAACTACAATTATTTTGTATTGTTTGTAAATTTTTCGTTCCTCATACAATGGGACAATTTCAATTATTCTAATGTGAACGAATACAAGTTCATTGTAGAATTTCTATTCATTAAATTTATGCATGGCAGGAGGAAGCTTTCAAAACATCAAATTATTTATTTAGGCTTCATGGCAAAACTTAATCCGTACTATGAATATTAAAGTAACTCACTTATTATTATTCCTCCTAATTATATTATTATTATTTAGTATTTAGTATACAGGGGGGCTCTCGGGTACCGTACTACCTACCGGTTTCCCCGAGAGCCTACAAAACACGAGTCGGTCTAGTCTGAGTGAAATCGGCTCCACTTCCCCTATCTCGCCCATGTATAGTATTTAGTACGTGGTAGCCGGAGAAATTTCAAAATTAAAGTAATGTATAAAATTCTTACAAATGAAACTATTAAATCAAATCAAAACCACATATTTAAATTAACTGTATTTAAAAAGATGAAATTTCGCAATTTTTTAATTTAATATAATATTATTATAGAATCTAAAAAAAACACAATTATAATTTTATTAAAACTAAATTCAATTTCTCAATAAACAGAAAACAGGATGTTCTAATTTCGCAGTCTAAATTTAGGAAACGAAAGCATTCATAACAATTGAATAGATTTAGGTTATATATGCAATTTTTTGAACATATTACTGATCGACAAAAGTATTTACTTTTTACTAAAAAATCGAATAATTGAAAGATTGGAAACCGTTTTTGTACACTTTAGTTATCTAGTAATTTTCTACATCATTCACGCAATTATACAGAAGTAACAAAATGTACCGGTTTTCCGCATATAAATTTTATATTGAAGCAATCTAATAAATATTGAGTGCTTTAATTGGTTTCTGATAAATTGAATGATAATTGAATATATCAAGATCAAAGTAATTTATCGTAGTTAGAACTAATTGCTGTCTACCTATATTAAGTACCACCGAAGCTTTATCTTCGAGACTGCCATTCTGTCATTATTACCTTTTCTTAAAAATGTAAAATAATATATATAGTATGAACAAAAATTGAAAGCCTTATTATTCTTTGCAATTTAATGTGCGTTTCGCGCTCCTGCTTCCGTTATACAAATAAGACAAACTCAAGCAACATAGTTATTATCCCATGTGCGTTCATGTAAATACCTATTAAATTGCAATTCGAAAGTTCAAATGAGACAACAATATGTAAAACTGCAATTGCAAACATTAACTGTGTTTTATACTTAATCTCTGAATAAATATTTCTAGTTTCAAAGTAGTGTTAGACAATATTCATCTGTGTCAAAAATTGAACATTCAATAAGAAAAAAAAACTCTTCTGTGAAGGCTGATCGTAGGGTCGGATTCGTGACGGCGCGCAAAAGTTGTGTTGCCAATTGACTGTGTATTTTCACTATACAATCACTGATATTCACATTCACCAACTGTGCTTTATTTAACCCACTGGCAAGTGGCACCGCAAGTGAACCCATCAGCTGAGCGAAGGGCCTTAAAAAACGAACGCTATCGAATCTAACGCGAGAGCTTTAATTTCTTTTGTGTCCGTTTTACCAATATTTATAAATTCTAAATATGAAGGTGAAAACGTTTGCATGATTTATTCATTAAATAATTGGTCGTTACGTAATAGTATAATAATAAAAAAAGAACTTTTTATAATTAATTTTATTATATTTCCTAAATACTTTTACAACAGTGGCGGCTCTTTAATGAGAGCAAGTGAGCAATTGCACCCCCTGGAATTTTGAAACAAAACAAACCAAGCGGCGACTAACTGTGAAAGTATTTATTTATTACGTATTCATTGTTATTGAACAGGAACGTGGCGTGTACGGCACGCGAAACAACCTACATGCACCGATCGTAGTCATAGATATAATGACGACTAAGACTAACAGCGCACGGATGTAAAGACCCCTTCCACCGAGAGAAACATACCCATGAGCAAAGCGCTACTGTTGCTGCGTTAAGCCATTAAACATTACATTGAAGGTGGGGAGAACTGTATTTTGTTCTAGTTCCATATCGTATAATACATAGCATGTGAGCAAGATTCCCGTCTGCTCAACGCTGTTGTAAGATGAATTTCGTGTCTGCGATGCAGAATAACACGTTTTCGCGCTTAACGTATGATGAAAAAATCGCAATAAAAATCTTAAACGGCCGATGCCTCAATTATGTTTAGAAAATAAACAATCTGTTAAAGGTAAAGACGTTATAAGAAAATTCAAAATAAATATTTATCAGAAAAATGACTGTATTTGTGGGTGTGAAATTAAAAGTACTTTGTTTTGTTTTCCGAGTCTTTTGTTTGGTGGTGAACCGTCTTGGTCAAAGAACGGAATAAAAGACTTAATTCATCTTAGTGCTAAAATTACGAAACATGAAAATTCCGAAGGGCATTTGAAAAATATATTTAGTCTAAGAATGTTAGGAAAAAATAACATACAGAATGTTTTAGATCATCATATAGAAAAGCAGTTCAACAACACAATGAACAGGTAACAAAAAATAGGCATGTGTTAAATTTAATAATAAATTGCATTAGATTTTGTGGCGCGTTTGAACTGGCACTTCGGGGTCATGATGAACGGCAAACGTCGAATACCAAGGGCATTTTTCGGGAATTGATAAATTTTACGGCAGAATTAGATAGATCGCTCAGAGATCACATCGAAGCAGCACCGGTTTTTAATTGAATTTATAAATGATTTCCCAAATTTTAATGAAAAAGTGATAGAACTGTTCTGCAAGTCAAAGACACGCAAAATGGACTTCGTTTATCGTCAGATGTAATGAAACTGTAGTGTTATATTTATTATTCCCTCAAAACAAACTGTACAATGAACAGTACCTGTCTGGAACAGTATGTCGGTGAAACTTATAAAGATTGGGTAAGCGTTCTTGTATTATACTTTTACTTTCTTATACGTAGTATAAGGAAGTATTGTGATGATGAAAATTTTCGACCTCGAGATTTTTGCAGATGTCCACGTTTTGAGGTCCCCTGATACCAAAAAGAGTGGTTTTTAAAAAATGTCTCTCTCTCTCTCTCTCTCTCTGTGTGTGTGTGTGTGTCTGTCTGGCTGTGTGTGTGTGACCACGATAGCGATCAAACCGCTACAGATATCAATTTCAAATTTTGTATTTACGAATATAATCTTCCTCTTGAGAACTGATTAGATTTTGAGCAAAATCGGCAGACCGGAAGTAGTAGTTTACTTCAGTGAAAAAATCGAATTTTGCAAATATTTCGTCAATTACTAAGTTTAAACAAATTTATAAGGAATTCAAATGTACTCAAAATTAAATTTGAGAAAAATTGTATTAATAAAGTTTTTCGAAATTCCGACCAGAAGTAGGTCTTTTACTCTTATCGAAAATCAGTTTTTTGCGAATATCACGCAAGTCATGCTTTCTAGTCAGGTAAATTATCAGTACAAAAGTATTTAGAACGTATTTTTAAATATCTTTTGTATAAAAGAAATTTCAAAATTCGGACCGGAAGTAACACTTCTACTCTTACCGAATAACGATTTTTTGCAAATATGTCGTAAATTATGCATTCAATATATATTTATGAAGAGTACAAAAGAATTTAGAGTTGGATTTGGAATATTTTTTGTATAAATGAAATTTCAAAATTCGGACCGGAAGTAACACTTTCATACGTATAAGAAAGTCGTGTGGTGACCACACCTCATTTTTTAATTTCGAAATTATGCACTCCCTATGTGAACCACCCCGAGCCGCCACTGTTTTACAAATATACGTAACTTATTGATAAATTGGTTTCTTTTTCAAAAAGTAATTAATTACTCCTAAACTCCTAATTTGTGCTGTTATTAATAGGCCATCTAGTCAAAATGAAGTACCTAGTAGGCAATGTCCGTTAACTATATAGGTTGCCCGATCCCGTGAGTTTATGGACAAGGGGAATGAAGTAAGGTGCGAGGCAATGACGTAGTTGGTAATTTAACCTATCTTGTGGTATATGTTTGTGATAAATATATTGTTTTTCCGGCTTGTTTTGAAAGTAGAATATTTGCAAATAGTTCTTTTAAGAACTCAGTAACTTGTTATAAGAGAGGTGGCAAACTTTTTTCAATATGCCAGGTCAACGGTGTGCTGTGGCACTTTGTAAAAACAATTTTATAGGAAGTAAAAAACTAGGGTTGAATATCTCCTTTTATTCATTTCCAAAAGAGGAAATATACAAGAAACAATGGATAATAGCATGTTGTAGAAATTACGTTTGGAATCCTGTTACCAGTCGAATATGTTCAGCACATTTTAAAGAAGATGACTTTCAAAGAAATTTAAAAGATGAACTACTTAATTTGAATTATAAAAGATTTCTAAAACCTATAGGTAAACACAGAAATATTACTAATAAGATATAAAATAAAAGAAAAACTATCTCTTGATTAATACTGCTTTCAACAAAATTATGAAAAGAAATTCTTATTATTTAGATTATATACCTATTTAAACCATTTTTTGTAATGCATTAAAAGTATCTTATTTTTTAGCTGTACCATCTTTATGTCTTTCTATGTTACAAGCTAAAGATGTTGGACCATCTGCCCGTGATCAACGAATGCAAAGAAAAGAAAAGAAAGAGTTCGTTGAAGAAATATTATTAGTGTCTAAGGAACCTATGCTAAAAGCTGATGATACAATTTGTATTGAAGATATTCCCTCATGCAGTAATGAATCTGATAATGAAACTTTACCTGTAAAGTATATTGTATATTGAATTAAATATTTAAACAAGAATAAAGTCGATGTCGGGCAGAAAAAGAAAATTGGAAGCAAAATATTCTAAAATTGTGCATTAATAAAAATTAATATTTTGTAGTAAAATCTATATCCATCTACATTGTACAATCACATTTCAATTTAACATTTTGTATTATTATGTATCTCGTTTTCCTGTTATCAGTTTTATAATAAATACAAAATTTGTTTCTTGTTTATTAACTATGTATATAGATAAAATTCTTTCTCTGTATTATAATAAAAAAAATTAAAATCAGTATAGTTTTGAAATAAATCTTCCCATAATAAACTATTTTTTTATTTTTGTACTCAACCTAACAATAAATTAGTTAATAATGAATTTAGCATGTATGTAAGTAAATAGATAACTCTTGATTTACCTGCCTACGTGTATTTCTCTTTTAATAATGTTAATATATATTATGAAGTAACATAGCAGTGCTCACTTTTTATGTGTTAATATTGGTAAAAACTAAGAAGCCTATATACCTATACATTATTTTATTTATGCATTTATCCATTAACTCCTGTCCATCTTTTAAATATGGGAAACTGGCATACGTCACTCGTAACTCGCACGTTCATTGGTTGAGACGGGATAAGGCAACCTATATAGTTAACGGACCTTGCCTAGTAGGGACATAAATACTGTTATGACTTTGAACGCATCCTGTCGAAGTAATTAACTGAACGCATCCTTATAAAAACACATGATTTTTGACAGTCAAGTATTAGCATGGCCATATGGTCAAATAATTGGCATTTGAGTTTGTTGTCGCCTACGAGAGGAACAGGAGAGATAATAAAGTGATGGGTGTATTATCTAGACGGAAGTTACCACTTTAAGGAGGTCAGTTATGTCAATATTGACAGCTTTAGTGCTTTTATAATGGTGAATTGTGTGGCTTGTGGCCGTTCTAAAACGACAAGGACAAATAATCTCACTTTTTCTCTTCATCGGTAAAGTTAATTTAAAATTGCCATTCAACATAGGCCATAATAATTTCAAAAATGGGTATTTTGAATAACTTGTCATATATCTGACATGTCGTTTTATGTGATCAGTGGCGTAACATACATATCCTAGACATATTTTTTTTAATGTTTTCTTTAATACAGTTAGAATAAATGTTACTATATTAAAAACAATAAAAGGATTGAAAAAATAATGCACTCACGATATTTCTTTAATTATTATTGGACTAAGGACCTATTTTAAATGATTATCGAGAACATACAAAGTAGGGTTGCGCATCGAAAGCAAAACATCGATGGTGCATCGATGTTTGATATTAAATACAATCTATCGATGTCTTCGATATATCGTACAAAAAACATCGATGTCTTCGATACATTGGAAAAAAATTCATATCATTTAGAAATCCCAAAAAATATGCATTTACCATTCAGTTATCATTTCTTGACCAATTTATTATTGACCTTGTCTGTATTACACTTATCAATTTTTTCACCAAGCTTTTAGGTGAAATAATAGTACCAATAATGCAAAAGTACGAAATAAAAAAAATAATAAATTTACCGATAAATTTAAGTACATGAGAATCTAGATATTATCTGTTTCTTTGCTGATACGCTTCTTTGTTTCATATTTGCAAATTTTGATCCCACCGTAAATATAGGTTTTTATACATCATTGAGCATCGATGTTTTAACCCAACATCGATTTACATCGATTTATATGGAGCTACTAACATCGATGTCAAAACATCGTAACATCGAATTACAGACATCGATGTTTCGAAAAAATCGATGTTGGATGCGCATCCCTAATAGGAAGTGTACATATACCCTGTACAAAATATTTATGCACGCCTATGCTTTGGGGCGACCATATTGAATTACCACTTTGAACAAATATTATTTCTAACGAGACTCTCTCCTATTCTATTCTTTCCTCTTAGGTTGTCGCTATGAAATGGTCCGATAAAGAAAACCGAATCGCAGTTATAGCATTGTATAAATGCAGTATGAAGAAAGGAGATATTTTTGAGACGTTTCGACCACTCGGGATAAAAAGAATGTTTGGTTATCGGTTCATTAAGTTATTCGAGGAGACTGGAGACATCAAAGACGGCCAGTGATGCGGACGTGCTCGTATGGTACGTACGCTGCATTCCATTGAAGCAGTCAAGGCCAGAATTAAGCAGAATCCGCTCCGGAAGCACAAAATTATGGCCCGTGAAACGAATATGACTCGAATGTCAATGAGTCGTATTGTTAAAAGGACTTGGGCTTTGGGGCCTTCAAATGACGTACCGGGCAATTGTTGACTGCGATTTTTAAGAAAAATAGGAACGTAAAGTCAGCGAAGTACGCGGATGATCGTCATGAAAAAATCCTTTTTACCGATGAAAAAATCTTCACCGTCCAAGAAAAATTCAATAAACAGAATGACAGGGTTTAAGCACGTTCGTTTAAAGAAGCCCCGAAGTGGTCTCACGGGTTGAAAAAGGTAACTACCCAGCGTAAGTTATGGTTTGGTGCGGGTGTTTCCTATGATGAAGCTGCCAATTTACATTTCTGTGAAAAGGGCGTCAAAACATCCGCCAAAGTGTATCAGAAATCCGTCCTGGAAAGAGTTGCGAGGCCACTAAACTGATCCCCCCAAAATCAACCGTGGACGTTCCTGCAAGAATCTGCACCAGCTCATTAGGCCAAAGCCACCAAGACATGGCTCCAAAACAATTTACTTGATTTCATAAGCACCGAAGATTGGCCGTCGAGTAGCCCGAACCTGGAGCCGTTAGATTACAAATTATGGGCCGACATGGTATGCCACAAAAGATACAGTGATATTGATTCCTTGAAACAGACCTTTAGCCGAGCTGTGGCAACCTTTCCGATGAACGTGGTGCATGCAACGATTGATGCTTGGCCGGTGCGACTTAAGGCCTGCATTAAGGTTAAATGCGGTCATTTTCAATAATCTTTCATTTTTTATATATAATTTATGTCTTCTAATAAACTAATAAAATTTGATCATTAATGAATTTGTATTTTTATTTTATTACGTAAAGTGTGTAACAGTATTTATGTCCCTACTAGGTATATAGTGTACTAGGTAATATCTCATACATATCAGTTCAACTCTCGACATAATCATTAACTCCTATTACAGTTTTATGACGCATCAACGTGGGGCTACGTAAAATAAGACTCGCTATATAGTTTTTTTCAATATTTTATTTACATTATTATAGGTGTGAACATAAATAAACATTTTACAAAGTGGATTACCATAGTAAAACTTATATTGATAATATTGGAAAGTATATTTGTATTGTTGTCACATAACTCTTATTAAAAATGAATACTAGGTCTAAAAGTAGTTCAAGAATGAATAGAGTAGAATCATCTAGTGATGATGAGGTGGAGGTTAGTCAGGAAGGTACTTTACAAGAGGGAGGAGAAATTACTTTACAGATACAGGAAGAAAATCAACAGACAGGAGAGGTACAAGATAGAGGAGACAAGTCGCAAGTGCAAGGAGAGACATCTAAAATAGAAATGTCTGCTACAGTAGTAGATATGGCATCAGTTTTACAAATGTTAAAGCAAATTAGTGTAGATATGAACGATAAATTGGACAAGGCGAGTGAAGATAGTAATAAGAATATGAAAAAAATGACTGAAGAGAATAAGAAGAATTTAGTGGATGTGAAGGAAGAATTAAGTGGTAAATTGATTAGAACGAGTGAGGAATTAATTGGGAAATTGGATAAGGCGAGTAAGGATAATAGAGAAGAAAATAAAAGAAATCTCGAAGAATTAAAGAAAATGCTATTGAGAAATACAGAAGAAAATGTTAAAAAAATTACTATCGACATGGATAGTCGGGAAGTTAAATTGCGGAAAGAAATGGATAATAAGATACAAATTAAAGATACAGAAGTTAAAACTCTTATTACTAATAAAGTACAAGAGGTTGAAAGCAAAGTAAAGAGTATACAAGTAAATGTGAAACAAATAGAGAAAGATAGTAATGAAAAATATAAGGAATTGGCTAAACGTATACGAGAGGAAGTAGATATAGTGAATAAAGATGTTTCAGAGAAAACAGGAAAACTGGAAGAGAACTTTAATAAAAAAATAGAAATTTTGTAATTATATTATAGTCAGGACAGAAGAAAAGAGGTCAACTTCTGAAGGTATTTACGACACCTGCTTATCTCAGTATTAATTAGATCTCAAGTTATAGGCAGGACATTACATTAGAATTGATTGTGTTATATAGGTGGGTAACGTCACTTCCGTATCCAAATATTGTTAATTCATTCACATGTTGTTTTTGAAGAATCATCAAACCATATAAGAAATGTTTTTATATACAAGAGTTCAAATTTTTATATTGTATAGAAGTTAGGGGCATAGTAGGAGTATTTTTCTATAACAAGAACATAATCGGATATAAAAAAAATATTAACTTATTTTATTTGTTGAGAAAGGGGCATGTTAAAGTTCATAAGTAGGGTGAATAAAGCCTAGTATAAAAATAGATATATAGAAAGAGGTTCAGAATCGAAATATAGAATATAAAGTTTAGAATATTAGAAATATTTGAAGAATGTTGTTTTAAGAGTTGTATCAAATGTTACTCTCATTCCTACATATTTTATATATAAAAAAAAAAAAAATATATACCAAAGTACTATAAGAAAATTTATTTGGAATTAAAAGTGTAATTTTATGCCCAGATATAAAACTTAGAAGGAATATATTTAGTAGTTGAGGAAAAGAAAGAATTATCTAAAGCTTTAAAATTGTATAATAATTGAAGCAGTAAAAGTGATTTGCAGATTAATAATGTAGGTGATGTTATAAAGCTAATTATAAAAAGATAGAAAAAGCCTTTATGATATAATATTTTAATTGAAGGAAAAATGCTTGCAATAATGAATAAATATAAAATGTACCATTAAAATATGGAATTATAATTTAAATGTTAGAGAATGGGTTAAAGGTAACCTAATATGATGATTTATATAGGACTAAAATGTCTAATGAGAGATTAAGGTAACGTACGCCAATAAAACGTAAATATAAGTAGAAAGTATGGGGAAGACGGATATGTCTATAGGAATATTATGGGATACATGCGCAAAGGGAATAGAAATAATAAATATAATATAAACGAATAAGTGAGCATAAGTAAAATATTTTATAGAGGCAATAATCTTTACGAGAAAGAGTTGAATAAAAAAAATTGAAACTATCACCTAAAAGAAATGTTAAGAGTAATACAGTTACTATGAGATTATAAAAATTGTATAGAGGCTAAATATTTATATGTAGAGAACACTTGCTAAATATTAATAGAATGTACAGGGCATAGTTATTATGTATGTAAAATGAAATTAATAATTTTCATATGATGAATTAAAATAATTGGTACTTATATTACTTTGGATAAACTATATATAAAAAAAAAATTTGCTTAAACATATTTGTTAATTGTTGAGAATTGTGAAATGTTTGTACATTGGATTTGAATATGAATAGTTTATTGTAATAACATTGTTTACAAGATAGGAATTACTGAAAGTGTAATTATTGAAGTTATATTAGTTTAATAAATGAAAATTTGTTTATTTGAGGTTTAAATTTACATTTATTAAAAGGGGCATATGTTATAGTATAAAGGCATACGTTAACAATATAATATGGAAAGTTATAAAAATTACCAAATTTAATTAAATAAACGTAGAAAAATTTATTATGATGTGTTTAAAATAAGATTTATTGAGTTAATCATAAAAGAGGTTAATTGCATTTAACAAGTATTCGAATTTTATAATAAACCACCTGTATATGGAAAGGTTGACCATGTTCATTGTTCTTAGAAGTTCAAAATATTCTGGAAAGAAGAGAGTTGAATATTAGTTGTTATTTTGTAAAATGTATTATAAATTTGTAAAAACTTAGGTAATTGACGTTTATGAGGTGATAAAAATATTTAGAATCTTATTTTGAAAGGTGTATAGATTGTATTGTAGAACAGTTCCCGGGAATAATTTGAAATACAGGAACTGTCATTATTTGACATGTGTTCAGAAATATAGATGTAGAGAGGTATTGGGATATGAATATGTACAGAAGGGTTGATAAAATTATGGAAAGAATTTAGATAATCAGAGAATACAATTTTAAGAAGTATTCTAGGTATATTAGAGAATTTAAAAGCTATGTTGTTGATGGTTATTGCTGTTGTAAAACTTTGATTGGAGAATACAAAATAAGAAAGGATTACTAGGGAAATGAATAAATAAACGGAAGAATTTTTCGAATTCTAAAAAGCGGTAGACGTGTTTTTGGAAAAGAGAATATCTTTTCTGATATTAACGCGATAAGAATCCTAAAATAGTGTTTAAAGAAAAGAATTTTTCGAATTCTAAAAAAACGGTAGACGTGTTTTTCAGAAAGTAGATAATTTCTGATAATAAACACGAATACAGTTAATTATAAAAGAGAAAAGTGTGTCCTGAGTGAACTACGTTAACTACGAATAAATTAATATAAAAAAAATAATAGTACTTACCAATTTGTACAAGATCCAGGTATATACGAAATAGGGTTGTTGTTTCCGGGATCATAGAAGTTTACAGGAGGTTATTGAGTACCAGAGTTTTGAAATTCAATAAAGGTTGAAGCAATCTTCAAGATCCGGTTATTATAAAAGGTAGCAGATTCCAGAAGTACTGGTGTTCAAAAGAGGCAGATTATCACAAGAGATCCATAAAGGTTGGTGAATTTCACAAATTTCCGGGTGCATAGGAGAATTTGCTGTGCACGAAGAGATTTGGCTTCATATCGAAAGGACAATTTATTCCCACATCGAGCAAGTTCCTGTACAGGATAATTGGTATTTTTTCGTCACGAGTTTGAACAAGATTGAAGTTTAACCACATCCAAGAAGTAGTATCTGTCAAAAAACGTCTTCAGGAAGTGGATAGTTACTCATCTAAAAGAAGAAAGCAATTAAGTATTACCATTTTAGTATTTTATTTGTGTCAGTATTAAAGAAAGATAACATTTTGTGAATGTTGGAAAAGATTTAATTATTTGCAATATAAGTCTGTATTGAAATAGACTAAACTAATAGTTATTACAACAAGTACATCTGTTATAAACAACATAAGTTATTTTAATTCTCTACTATCCAGTATTATGTCAAGATATGAATAATTTTCATTTATAAACAAATTTATGGAGTTATCAAGCCATTAAATAGTTTTGAACACATTATAATAATAGTTTAAATTAATTTGAGAAAGTAAGTAATAGAAAGAATTACTTAATTTTTGAATATCAATAATAAATAAGATCAGAGTACGTACCTGAATTATTTAGTTGGATTTGGAACTATACACCTTGGAGTAAATATTTTCTAAACGTCAAATATTCAGTTTCCATATTAAAATATTGTTAACCATTGTCCCGTATTAAAAAAAACACACGAAGTTTGAATATAAACATATTATTTATTAGTAGAATATCGTTTTATTTTATCATAGTCAAATTCTCAACTATAAGAAATATTTTGGTTAATTTATAACCTCAAAGAAATAAATGTCATTTGATATATTGAAATGGAATGAGTAGTGGTGACATCTAGGTGTTTTATTGAACACTTGTAAGTAAACTGGATTATTTAAAGTATAGAATGTATAAAATATTACAGAAATCAGTAATTTATAAAATGTTAGTTTAGAGAAAAAAATAAGTAATACAAAAAGGATTATTGAGATTAATAAAAGTATATAATTGTAGGCAGAGTTAAATACTGTAAATTAAATAAAGAGTTAGGATAGAGTAAAATAATTTATATAAAGATAAAATATAAAGCTAGTCGGGCATAAAAATAAAACACCTTCGTATTATGAGTAAAATATTAGATGATATATAAAGAGAATATAAAACTAGCACATACGAGGGTTGTTCATTAAATAATAGTAATTTTACAAAACATGTCTAGAGTGTTATCTCATTTCATATACGGTTCAATTTATGACATTTAAACTGTAATAGGAGTTAATGATTATGTCGAGAGTTGAACTGATATGTATGAGTTATTACCTAGTACAATAGATACTAATTTTTTAACTTATCAAGATTTTTGCAGATGTCCATATTTTGAAGTCCTTTGATACCGAAAAAGTGGTTTTTGTAAACATATCCCTCTCTCCCTCTCCCTCTCCCATTCTGACGATCAAACGGCGAGATTGATTAAGAGTATAAAAGTGCTTGAAGTGGATATGGGAAAATTTCTGTATAATAACTTCTTTGTTGTAGTACTCACCAAATTTTTATTTGCAATTTCTTAAAATAGTAAAAAGTACACTGTTGTGTTTCAAAATAGACAGCTCAGGTGCTGTGTCAGTATAAATAAAAGACAAAATTCTTTCAATTATTTCTAAGCCTACTTGAAGCTCCTGGGAAAAATTTAATTTACAGGTTGAAACTACAAACTGTAAAGTACAAAAATAATCCCAGTCGATATTGAAATTCTGTATAAAAAAAAGTACAAATAAATATTACCTGTTTACTAGGACAATAAAGTTATAACAAGAACAAATTAAACAGTTTGGTCTTTCTTGAAACACAGAAATTTGGAAAAATATCTTATAATTTCAGTAGTAAGAAAATTCATCTAATTTAACTTTATAATATAGAAGATCTCCATGATGGAATTGTCATCTGGGACACTTTCTTTGTACATATATTCGTAACACTTACTTATTGAATGCGCCTTGTATAATGAATGACTGTAGAAATATACTATAAAAGTCAGTATCATTCTCACCAACACGAACCACTGAACTGAAGATCCTATGACTGCTCTCTTTATTTAATATAATTCCGTTTATTTTTGCTTTTATTCGTGTAATCATTTAGTTTTAAATTATTTTAATTCATTAACATAATTACTAAAAAATAGATATTAATTAAATTCAAAACTGCTAATAATAATAATTTATTAGGCGACCTACAAAAATGTACAATTTCAAATACAACTAATTTTAATATTCCACATATATACATGTGTATAGTGAGACGATTATGAATACGTCTACAGTTTACGCAAGACATTTTCACTAATTAAATGTCGATTTCATTGTTCCTGTGGAAATGAATAGGAACGTCCTATTGTAAACAAACAATAGGAAATAGTAGCACGTATATGAGAAACATCGGCATCTTTTGAAAAGTTCGAATATTACTTAAGCATTTATTGTTACAATTAATTGTATAAAGTGATTGGATAAAAAAACATAATTGATGCTTGCAGTTTCTATAAGCGTGTAATTCTTCTTAATATTGTGTAATTATTACAATATGTTTCGCAACACTAGCTTCATGTAATAATAATAAAGTAACTCCCAAAGATTTCTAAATTACGTTAAATAATATTTACTGTATGAGTTTTACGTGTGAAAATCAACGTATTTATATGGAAATATGTTGGAAGTACTAACAAATATTAAAAGCAAGTTTGGAATACTGCGAAAACACATGACCTTCTTTTTTTTTCTAGGCCTGTCAGACTTAAGTTTCCACCTTGCACTACAGTCAGTAATAAGGCTTATTGTGCTGACTGTATGTGATCTATACAGCCACTCTAGTACTTGTTTGTCCAAAAATTCTTTGCCTCCTGTGATCCAGTTCCTCACCATTTACTAAAACTAGCTGGTTGTTTCTGGTTCCATAGTTCAAAGCTGCAGTTAAGGTCACCGTCATACAGGCCCACCCTATTCAGATGTTCTGTTACAGATGCATGACCACTTAGAAAACAACTTGTAGTTCGCAGCCAATTCCTGTTCATATGTAGATTTTCAACGCTTTGTTTGATAGTTAGCCAATGAATTCCTTATTATGATTTTGCCTGAAAATTGTTTCCCAGTAATATCATCGGTAGCCGCGGTGCAGATTCTGGGCCGATAAGTTTTGTTTTTGTTTTTTTTTTTGGTGAGTTCACCAGCTTCTTCGTTGTCCTCGATACCTGGCACACAGATTAGTTTTCACCCCCAAACCTGTCTTGACATTATTTGGATCTTCCGGTTGATGATGCTCCACCTATTGATTCCTATAGAACATTGGAGTATGACATACACCTCTGCCTGAAACACAGAGTCATACTTTCCCAGTGTATAGTATTCATCCTGACTGGGCAAGTAGCTTCCTGATCATGTACCAACTGCTGTTTTTACTGATATCCTGCACATAATTGTCCCATTCAATTCTTTCTGGAACGCTCACGTGAGATGTTCTATTGAGACAATATCACTTTACCCTTTACCATATGGTCTGTCTTTATTTTTACAACATCTCCACCCACAAAGGCCGCAATTGCAATGCGAGTCACTTTCGAAACATGGATGTAAAGCACAAGTAATAATTTTCCTCACTCAATATCTATCTCTTTTGTTATAGCCAATTCGGCACATACTAAACATATGCAAACTCTTAGTTTCCTCGTATGCATCTCTTTTTCACGACTCTCTTGTTATCATCTTCGTCTTAGGTTATTCTAGGTCTCCATTTATTAATAAGGTTCTTCTTTAAGACGTGCGATTAACGATAGATCAGAAATAATGATCGTGGCAAATACTGATTTTCAAAGGAGATGAATTTTAAGAAAAGTATTCAGGTCACAAACATTCAGTGCAATAATCAAAGATAAAGGTGAAGATTAATAAATAATAAAATAATAAATATGGTTCAAATAGGTCTAAACAAAATGAAACTCACAAATTGGAGGGTAAAAGCATAAAAAAGAAAGCTGTACGAGAAGATTGTGGAAAAAACAAACACACATATTATTCCTCAAAGGGAAGAGAGTATGTAAAGTGTCTTTAGACTTTAAATAATATTAAATACATTTTAGCTTATCTTATAATTAAGCCTACATGATTTCATTTCCTAATATCATTACAATGTTCACTGCCGTGCATTTTTATATCGTGGAGTTAAAGGTAGACAAAGAAATGATTGGCGATTTAAGCGCAAAAATTGAATACTTCGATTATATGAAATTCTCCAATTTCTCTTAATTTACATTACGAGTAGGTTCCTGATTAATTTCTTTCATCTTAGCCGATACCAAACAATTATAGAGACATTAGCTTCTAACACGACTAACGACATTACGAATGAAAACTTCAGCCTTTGATAGACCGATTATCCCACCACATTCAAACTCAATTAATCGATTAAAATTACCCCGTTGTCTATAAGAAGTAATCTTGTGCACTCTACTATGACTAAAGCCATGTTTTATATTACACATAAGTAAATGATGTCAAAAGAAAAATAAAGGAGATTTTTTAGTTAATTGCTAGCTTATCATGTTACTGGAGTTTTCATCTTTTTTGTTGCGAGTAAAATAGCCCTTTTCTGGAATTTTGTCTATGATGATATATCAACATCTATTGGTTATTCATGTATTTATGGCAACAGTATAATATATTTTGCCATATACAAGAAAGAGTATAATGAATAGAACGTAAATTAAACCAAAACTTCCGAGCTATTAAATACGAACTCAGATTTTCTATGCTTGCATTTATCAATTAAATTATTTCGTCACAAATTAATCTTTCAAGAAACTCCTCATAGGAGCCGAATATGTTAGAACTTCAAAGATATATCAAGGTATGTAGTTCATTGACAATTATTCAAGGTACTTTCGGAAGAATGGTTTTCACAATATCCTTAATTAACAAATTTCCGTCTTCAAAAATTTACACACAAAACTCAGTCATTAAATTAGATAACGTTTACTACCTACTGTACCATTAAACTTGACACGACAAGTGTTTTAGTGAGTGCCGCAAAATGTTACTATCAATTGTTGATGTGTATAATGTGTGTTGTGTATACGTATACACATATGTATACGGATGAACACAGGATATGTAAAAAAAATCCGTTTGTGTTTTTTAAATAAGCGGATATGTTAGTCAGATATGTATGCTGAATATACAATAACGTACGGAATTATCGGCAAACAAATGATCGTTTCATAATGATGCAACTATATCTTTGGCATTGATCAATATAAAGGTAGATGACGTACTCAACAAATATGTTGGAAATTATTTACGTCATAAATGGGATTCATTGTGGAAAAAATCTCCAAGAAAACAAAATTATCCGTTAATTTAGTATTTTTTTATTATTCATGCGTATATATGCATATCAGGTGAAATTAGATGCATACTTAAAACTTTCTTTCATTCATTGTCAGATAGGGAAAGCAGTATATGTAGTACTTACTATAAGTTCCGGCGTCTCTGCAAGAATATTGTATCGCTCTTACGGATCTTTACAATGCGTGCTAATCATAGAAGAAAACCTGTGTGTATGTAATATGCACCTATGAAGAACTGACAAGCTTGTGGAAGCACTTTGGACAACTACTTACTGACAGGGTGAACGGAAATGAGAACTTTATTGGTGGCCATGCAAGAAACATGATGCTCAAGTTCTTGGACTTCTTTGTGCCCAACCCAACACATAGATTAAATGAAATAACTTTGAATGAATCACTGTATTTCGCTTATGAAGAGAAAAAGTTGCACATGGGCAAAAACGTCATTTATTTTAAATCTTACTTGGTTTCAGTAAATCGCGAAATATTCAAATGATTCAAATCAATGACATAATTGCTTATATACATTGTCGCAGATAATATATCCAGCATGGGGATGTCGATTATTACAGTTATTATCGTTAGTTTTAGAAAAGAAGTCGTATTTAAAATTACAAATTTTGTGCTCATCGAAATGAAATATTTTTTTTTAATTAAATTTTTTATTTCAATAAATACATGATCTTTAATTACATTTTCTTAAGGCACTTTTTTTATACAGAAATTTAATATTCTTCCAGATTTTTTCTACCACAATAATATTTTGAGTTTCATTTATGAAATATAACATCAAGTAGGCCTTGGACAAGTTGATTGTGTTTTCTTCCCTTTTTACTTTTTTATACACAGTAATGTATTTTCGAAATTGATTGTCATGACCGCTTCCATGATTTTGCGATAAGTTTTAGTGTTAGCCATCAAATATAAATGGAGGTTCAAATTAGAAACCTAGCACCGACGTGCTTTGGAAACATTTTTTAGTTTATCGGATATATGAAATATTTCCGTTTTATGGTTTGATGTACCTGACTTGCTGACCTCTGATGTGGTGTTATACGAATTGATTAATCAGGCGAAACCTAATCATACATATTTAAAAGGCTGTGAAAATCATTATTAAAACTTATTCACTTTTTTAATTCAATTCTGTTCAGGAAACTTGCAGTTACATAAGCCCATTTACCTTAAGAATTAAGCATCATACTTTTGTACTATGCTGAATGAGACTATATTGTAAATTTTGAAAATGTCTTATGTTAGCAATTAAATTGAATCAAATTTGTGATTTTTTGATATATGTTCATAATACGATTTTTATATAATTATTAAATATATATTTCTGTTGTTAATTTATATATACATATACAGTATCAACTTAGTAAAAAATACCTTAAAAAAACAAAACAGAAAAGAATAATTAAAATATAGCTTTCTTTAAATGTCTTCATTTATTATTGATATCTAGGATATCCTTAAAACAACATGCTGGCGTGTTAATGAACCCATCGTGACATTTGAGTTTATGAATATCTTATAATTAGCTAAAGCAACTGTAAACGTGTGGATACATGTGTATTTGTTTCGGCACATACCCGTGATTATGACCTTCACGTATAATAGTTTTTATAAATTGATATTCACCAAAAAAGAAATTGAAAAAGCTACATATTTGGCAATAAAAATAAAGCCTTTAATATTTTATAATCTCTATTACAAAAACATAGATAATAAACAATGTCCATGCCAAATGAATTATACTGTTAATGTTTAAAAATTACTAAGCCGGCATAGATACGCTTTTTCAAACAATTGGACAGACTGCAAGGGAGCACTTCTACCGATAAACTTCAAAATTTAAATTTAACCCAAAGCATTTAAAAAAAATGATTATTGTCGAAACTTTTCAAATAATTTTAACAATTATTATTGATCAATTATATATATAAATACATTAACTCTTAATACTTGGTTATTTGTTTCACTAAAATTTATTTACAAAATACAGACTTGGACAATTCTTTCTGATGTTAATTTTTAATTAAATGTCATATATACAACACTATACAGTATGATAAATTATAATGGATTTGTGTGTAAACAACAAACCCCTATATAATTTATATGAAATGTAATAAATATCAAGCTTACAAAAATTTTTTACTCGTTGCCCCCCATAACTTAATATTCAGTCGTTTTATAGGGAGCATATTTTTTAAACTATGGTAATAAAAGTAAATAAAGACTTTGAAATAAGTGCATATATTTAATTGTGCAAAGTAACATATATTTAATTCTGACAGTAGTTTCAATGAAGGATCATATCGTTCTAGCTGCATATTTCATATTATAAAATTATTTCTTAAACATACAATTGCATTTTATACTCTGTTACAGAATGTTGGAAAATAAATTTATGCAAAAAATTAATTTATTATTGATGTAACTTTAATAGCTAACAATTCTTTTTAAATTTAATGATACAACAGATCAAGTTCAAGTGTAAGGCAGAATACTGAAAGTCAACAAGGGAAAAATAACTTCACATTACGGTTCTCGAAAACGATATGGTTTGTTGGTTCCTATATACTCTTGCCCGATGCAAATGAGTACAAGTTTTTGAACAAAGCGACCGTTCCAAGCAGAGGAACACGTGAGTCACAGGTGAAGAGCCCCGTAATCCCACGACGCTGTCATTTTCAGGCGCTTTTCTTTGTTTATGGAGAAATGCGTTTACTTGAAGACATAAAAACAAGCACTCCAACATCCTCACACAGTTCTTTTGTATTCATGGGTCACTTTTTCCTGTAAATTATATATGTGCTTGCATTTACGTCGTATCGATAGGGTTCATTGTGCGTCGAATGCTTAAACAAAACTATTATTTCAATCATAAATCAATGGTAAATGTCGTACTCGCTGTGTGATGATAACTTTGCTTGTTGAAAATGACATTAAAAGATAACTGGATACGCAATATATGCAAACTAAGATAACCTTTTTCTTGCACTTTTTACTATCATGCGTTTAAGATAGCCACATTAAAAAAAATAATATTTTTATTATACACACACGCAAACTTACATCTTGTGTGCAGAACAGTTCTTTTCTTGAATTCTAATTTCATATATGTCCGACAGATGTCTTATAACTTCGGATTAGATAAAAGAAAAGGTGCTACTTCCGATGCGAATTTTGACATTTTTGTATACAAAAATTACTCAAAATCGAGGTCCAAATACTTTTATTTTACTATATCTGTCTAGAGAGCATGATTTGTGAGATATTCTCAAAAAACTTGTTTTCGTTATAAAAGACCTACCTCTGATAGGTATTGCGAAACTACAACTTCCGGTCTGCTGATTTGTCTGTAAATCTAGTCGGATCGTAAATATAGGATTTGGTATTGATATATTGGCTTACCATTAAAGGAAAAGTGCGACAAGACTTCCTTGGTCGTTCTTTATTTTTAATATGTGTCAATGATTTTCCAAACATTACAATCCCTTTTTCCTACGCTCCATGCGTTATATCGGATTCCCTTAACGAAGAAGGCAATCCTACCAGCGGCGGCTGGTGAGTATGTTTTGGTGGAGGAATTGCATAGACAAGACGATTCGTTTATTATCGATGATATGCCCAGCATCTGGGAGTATATCACCGATAATAAACGAATCAGTCTTGTCTATGTAATTACTCCACGTAAACGTACTCACCAGCCGCGACTGAACCCTACTAGTGCATAATATATCAATATAAGGCTGTATGGAGTTGTGGTGTGGAGAAAATTTCCTGAGGCATCTATAATACTCACACTGTAAAAGTATTATTTACACAGTATTTTTAATTCAAACTCCATAATGAATTCATGGGTGACATTTTTGAAAATACTATATATTTTTAAAGATAGAAACTTTATCATAGTTAATAAATACATACGTATACAAATTAAAATTCATATATGCATGCATAAAATGGATCCACATCTGCCCTGGAGTCCGGAATTCCAGCTACCAACGCACGGACACGTGTTTCGATCTTCTTAGATCTCGTCAGGGTGCGAACGTGGTTTGCTGGAATGCCAAATGAGCTCCAAATCTCCAAATTTATCATAGTTACTTAACGCGACAACATGAGATTTCCTTCTAAAAACTACAAATGCTTTGATAAATAAAAGCAATTTAGAGTAACTCAAATAGTAAAACTATTCTAGCCTATCATTTTAAAAAATGCCAAATAAGATGTTTAAGTATTACATTAAAGAGTTACTCAAAATGTATTTTATAGCATCTACGAATATTAGAATCTTTAACTGATACAAATATGTAGGTGTTCAGAATTTGTAGAGTGAAGACGTATTTCTATCGCCTCTGCAAAAGTACAATGTCGAAAAGTAACATATTTTACAACGTTGTTAAACATGAAATTGTGATGATGAGACTATTAGTAAATTTCATCGATGGACAAAAGTAATGATTCATTAAATTTTATAGTGTATTTCGATCACCGGAAATAAAACGGAAAATAGGACTTCATAGAGTAATATTGTAAAAGAATTAATAATAAAATTATTATAAAACCAAAAAATGAAACACAAAAAAGCCAAGAAACAAAAATAGAATTGAGAAATAAAATTGACACTACTAAATTGTCTGCAAGTGAAGAAACAATTAAAAATATAAATAAAGGTGGTATTTTGCTTAGTGAAAGTAGCACCTCCAAAGGAAAAGTAAAAAATCAAATGAAAAAAGAATTGGGAAATAAATATGAAGCGAACATAAGCCTAAAAAAAGATGATTATAGGAGGATATTATGTGCACAATTGTTAATCAGAATGATTTATCAATACCAAGTAGTGATATAAAGGAAAAAGTAAAGATAAATAGGGAGTATCTCAGTAAACGCAAAATGAACTATGGTAACATTAATGTAAAATAGGATATTCTTGGAAAATACTACAAAAAGAAATTCGTGAAATTCGGCAATTTTTTTTTTAAGATTGAAGGAAATTAATAGAGAAACATTAATTTTCGAATGAGGGGTCACTCGAGCCCCGTTGCTATTTAAAATTTTTAAGATGATATAGCCTACAGCGTCATCTGTCAAAATTTTAGAATGAGACAGAGTCATAAAGTTAGTATTTTTATAGTGATTTTGTTTTATTTTTGTTTCAAGGTTTTATTCCACTTATAAAAGATAACAGGGGGAGACTTTAGACACGCACTGTATGTAATGTAAGTATATTAGTGGCCTTTGATGTATTCTTGATTTCTGGATTAAAATCAAGAATACATTAGGTCATTTACTTCATATATTTCTTTATTTTTATTGAACTGTCGATCTGAATTGCCTCTTACCTAAATTTCTGTTCTCACTGACAGACTTCCCCATCTCCCTTAAAAGAATTCAGTCCAAGAATTTCTATAAGGATTTCTACATATTAGAAACGTTGTCTATTGAGAGACAAACAAACCCGGTGATTACAGAGTTAATGACTAAAGGCAGAATATCTGATATGTAGAAAATAAAACGAGATTTATTTAAAACCTGTCGCTTCTTTACGAGACATCTGATTAAGAGTTGTTAGCCATATTTGGCTGTAGTTATTTGCGATAGTATTGCCTCATTAAACACAACATTCATTTCAAATATAACCATATCTTATTACGGAAGAAAGAATGTTTCGTTAGATACAAAAAGTCTGAAATAATAACGTAGTTGATAAAGCAACGTAAAACTACAATATTGCTTACAAACTTTATTGTGTAAAGCGAAGGAAGCGTTACTGATACAAATATAAAGTATAATTACGGACCGAAAATGTGTTAATTAATTTAAATAAGCCATTAAAAAGCATGAAAATTCAGTGAATGTAACGGCAATATTAGTAGGTACAAGCGGGTATTTGTAATATATGTATATATGTTAAAAATATCATTTCACTTTTATTAACAATCAGGAATAGCTAAAAGCAAATCTTAAATTTTGTGCAAGAAACATTTATTAAAAGAAATTATGGCTGAACATTAATATGAATATTGTATAATACAGTTTTTGCAGTCAATTGCCTAATAAACATATTGAACTAATAATGATACTCTTGAAGAATATAATATAATTCCCTTGCAAGCTATTTAATAATTGAAACTATTAGAAAAATGCCAATGGCAGAGAAAAACGGAGAAACAACATTCTATGTTTTGCTAAAGTGTTCTTATTCAATGGCACCCTAAATGACAAATTTTATTCTCAAAACCTGGGAGACTACCACTTTGAGATATACAGTTGTTTCGAAATCTCCTTCAGAAGGAAACTTTGTTTAGCGTGTCCTAAAAATAAGAACTACAAAAAACTTTATGCAAAAGCATTACTACTAAGAAAAATCGAGAAACTATGAACATATTGGTTGTAGCAAAGTTTTGAGTAGGGTTGATCGAAAAACCATAAAGACATCCTCAGGACTTTGTTATATATAATTACTCAAAAAATAAGAAAGCCATGTTTTGGCTCACAATTTTAGTTGCACCAATGTCATATTTTAGGCTGGGTGCACACTAGTTATACAAAAGGTCAAACAATTTATTTGAAGTTATTATGCACACAAATTTAACAAAACATATGGAAATTACTAACTAAACTAAATTATATATTTACGTGGAATTTATTATTAATGTCAAATAAATTTATTAACACGTTATAAATTAAAAAATTGCCAGAAATATGTTTAAAATATTTGTCAAACATTTTGCTTGATCGGTGTACATCTTTTTCAAACATTCCCACATAATTTAATGTACGCAGACGTACTTCAACTATATTGTTTGACAAAAAAATTGCTTTGTATAATTGGTGTGCACACAGACTTGCAGAATTTGGGACAGAAATTACCGTTCGGATCAATCTTTATCAAAATAGACAGAGGACGAAGTGTGTAATTCCGAAAGTTTTCTATAAAAATTGTATACAGTAAGTGATTGAACAATATATGTATTTATGCAAGAAATAACAGTAGAAAGAGTATCGGAAGTCCATGAAGTCCTGTTGACGATCTAATAAATTAGCTACAACTACTGAAGCAGTCTATTACCAAATAATGTTAATGTAAACATTTCTTATACAAGACAATAGTGTAGAATTAGAAATCGTTTCATTATATACTTAAATACAATGAGAATCCCTACTTCAGATTCACTCTTTCGTTTAAGTATTCTAGAATAACTTCCTATTAACGTAATTATCACGTTCTAATCGGAGAAGAAAAATGTGTATTCTTTGCATCAAAAAACGAAATGAATGATTTCTAATTGTTGGCACACAGGCATGCATTATCTTATAAACATAAGAACAAAAACATCTTTTAATAAAACTAATTGCCAGAATATTACTGTACTAATATTTCAGTCTAAGAAAATACGAAAATAAAAAATGGTTTTATATTAAAATGGAAAGATTTTGGATAAATCGGACTATTTTTGCCGAGTTCAAGAACTTATTAGTACGGGTCCATACGTGTGTTTAAACAAAAATCCATTGCCAAAATTAGTCAGAGAAACTAAGAGCGCGTTGAATAATTGTCCAAAATTGATAACTTCGTCACTCAAGTTTCGGTTAAATGTATCCAATCCGGTCATGCCTAGAATGTATTGTTTACCTAAAATACATAAGCCCGATAAGTCGATGAGACCTATTGTGTCAGGTATAAACTCACCGACTTATTTACTGTCTAAATGGCTAGTAAATGAATTCACAAATTTACCATTGCAACAAGATAGCTTTGCAGTAAAAAACTCGCTGGAGTTCATTCAAAAAATCAAACATTATCAGTTGCAAGAAGGTGAGATTTTGATTTCGTTTGATGTCAGTTCATTGTTTCCTTCAGAACCGATTCCAGAAACCCTGAAATATTTGGAACGTTTGCTTCATAACAACAATATCGAGAAGGCTATAATAGATGAATACATGCAGTTAACATCTCTTTTTTATGTCTCATAACTGTTTTCAAATAGAAGGTAAATTCTATGAACAACGACATGGGACTCCCATGGGAAATTGCTTGTCTCCATTTATTGCCGATTTATTCATGAGTAATTTTGAAATAGATTTCAAAAAGAAAGCCAATTATTTCCCTAACGTATGGATAACGTGCGTCGACGATATTTTCGCGATTTTTGACACTAAAATGTATTATATCGAAGTGTTTCTTAATGAATTAAACTCAAAATTCCCCACGATTAAATTCACTCTTGAAAAGGAAAACAATGGACAATTAGCTTTTCTAGATACTTTAGTAATTAAAGCAGGCCGCAATATAGAAATAGATATTTATAGAAAGGAAACCAATGTAAACAGATTCATTACAGCAGATTCTAATCATTGTTTGCAACAAAAATTGTCTTCATTCAATTTTCTAATCCATCGCTTGTTAAACTTCCCACTTACAAGAGATAGATACGAGAAAGAATTACGCCTTATAAAAGGTATTGCTGAATACAATGGTTTCCAGTGAGACGTAGTTGACAATATCTTAAGAAAAATGAAACGTAAGAATGAATTCCACAACTTTGCTACCTCAAAGTGATATGGATAAGAAATTTGTTGTCCTACCTTTTCATAATATTTCGAGAAACTTTAATAATATTTTTAAAAATGTTGGTTTGCAAGTCGCGTTTAAATCATGTAATTCGTTGAAAAGTCTTTTGTGCAGTACTAAAGATAAAATTGAGGTAGAACAAAAATCTGGAATTTACGAAATTAATTGTAATAAATGCGAGAAAAAATATATCGGTCAAACTAGACGTTCGATTGCGACTCGCTATAAAGAACACATTGCTCATTTTCGGTTTAATAGGACAGAGAAGTCTAGTGTAGCTCGACATATTTTGGACTTTTGGACACAGGTCATGATATTCCAGGATGCGGCCTCAAACTTATAAAACAAGTGGATAATTATAGAGAATTAGATAGTTACGAGAGTATATACATTCAGAAAAATAAAAATAAATTAATGAATTCAGATAACGGGCCAATTCTCCAATCTTGTTTATATAAGTTCGTGGTGTAAGCAATAACCCCCTTTCAGATACCGTTAGTTTTTCATAGATCATTAGAACTAAAGGATAGAATTATAGTATTAGCATGATGAATTTAACGGTGCAGGGATCAGGTACTGTTAATGATGTAGTTAATAGTTTAGGTAAAAATATATAAACCATCCCTGTAAATAGGAAATTATATTAATTTTAGATATTGTTAGTTTTTCATAGAATATTAAAGGATAGGATTAGAATAATAAGTATGACGAAATTAACGGTACAACGATCAGGTACTGTTAATGAGGTAGGTAATAGCCTAGGTAAAAGTATAAATAAACCATCCCTGTAATTGGAAATCAGTGTTGTTCTGTTAAGGGGCCCCACACACTGCGTTTTTATTCGACAGATTTGTTCGACGAACAAGTCTGTTCGAACAAAAACGTCGCAAAACCGAAGTGTGTGGGTCGAAAACCGTCGTTGATGTTGGCGTACAAGTCTGCTGAAAATAATCTGGTTCGGCCTGTTTATGTCCGTCGAACAAATCTGAAGTGTGTGGGGTAAACAGTTTTAAAAGACGACGATTTTTTGCAGTGGTGTAGTTCTATGTAGTATTAAATATTCATATTTATTTAAGTCGTGGTATTATTACTGTAAAACCTTTACCATTTCAAGTTTAGTTAATCTACGTAATTTCAAGATCTGTACACGAACTTATTGTATTCAAATAATGTAATTTAAAATATACAAATATTTTACAAGATTTAAATTACTGCACCAATAACACAATTCTCCGAAGGTAATTATTCCCCACATTAGAGATTTTGTAAACATCTAGTAATAACTGTTTATCACCCTGATCTTATAATCCTTTGTAATGGTATTGCAATTCCTTCCTTCGCCCATTTTGCCCGTTTCTTTTTTTTCTCTTTTGATTTTATGACTAATGCCGCCGCCACTGCACACACATATATTGTCTTCATATCATTAAACTGCCGAACAAAACTGTAGTCTGTGGGCAACTGACGTTCGTCGTTTTTGTTCGAACAGACTTGTTCGTCGAACAAAACTGTCGAACAAAAACGCAGTGTGTGGGGCCCTTTACGCTACGGTGTGTAGACAGCGCGATTTTTAATCAGTGCTACTGATGATGACAACTTCTTTTGTGTATTAAAATGGAGTTTATAAATTGCAGAACTACTAAATTTAAATAGAACTAGTTACAATTTTTAAACAAAAAATTTTTAATCGTAAACAAATAATTATGATACTTTACAAAAGCTATATTAGAAAATAATTATTTATACTAAAATTAATGTAAACGTTTAAGTTTGAGAAATCAAATTACATGGAAATCTAAAAATAGTAAAGTTCTTATTATAAAAAATTTTGAAAAAGCTTAACAAAAAAGTCATATAATATTGATGTCTAACAAATAATTAATACGAATTCAGAATAAATCAGTCTTATTTAATTTAAAAGATATAAGAAAATTGAAGTTAATATACAAAAGTTCAAGCCTGAAAAGATTTCTAAATTGACGAAGCATATCTAAATGAGTGACCGACAATGATAATTCATTGCTGAAAGAAATCATTAATATATTTCTTTTAAATCCAAAAAACTATATTTGGAAAGAAATACATATTCCGGAACCATTTGATGAAAAACTTGAGGTCTACCAAGATGAATACTGTCCCAAGATTGAGCACTATGAAATTGTGACATTTGCAGGTGAATATTACTAATCACTGGAAATTAGATTTGTACCAAGTGTATGAACCAATTATTGGAACTGTTATAATTTCACGGAAGATCTTAACTATCGTTATTTATATTTCAATTTGTGAAATTCGATTATTGCAATATCTATAATTTTGGAAATATCAAGTTTTTATTTACATTCAATTCTTTTTTGTCATCGATGATAATTTATAATATCAGTTAGATAGAAAGAAATTTCTGAAATAAAAGAATTAATTATTATAAAATATCTTTAGTCTATCGTAAACCATTTTTAAATTGTTTTTTCAAATATATTTCAAAATTAGATAAATCCATGCAACAAAATTTTGGTATTAAAAAAAAACTCAATTAAATATACAATACATAATGTATTGTTTTCATTATTCTTATATAATATATTATGTTACAGTAGCTATTTAACATTGCATTGTCATATTCACGTAACACAATAATATATAAATCAAAAAAAATCCTTAGTTTTTCTATTTTAACAGGATACCCAATAAAAGCGAAAAATTTGGTCCACTATATATAAATAATACATTATAATACTATGAGATATCCTCCAAATGCAAATCATATGGATATAGAAGACAAAATGCCACAATGCATTTTTTAAACATAAGAAAATATATAATCACATTTTGAATAATATATTTATAGTATCTAATTTAAAGTTTTGTGAACTAGTATTATATTTTAAAATTACTTTAACTGAAAGAATAAAGTAAATGTGTTATTATATAAGATGATTTCACATATTCTGCGCAAAAGATTAATTTTACCTCCCAATTCATGCTAACGCATACAGTTTTACAGCGTATATCGGTCTCGGTAGAGATCCTAACATGATTTTTATACGCTAATATTCTATTAATAGAGTTCCATATATTTTATTGTTGCGTTATATTAAGTGTAAAGCTCGTCGATTCTCATAACTATTTTGTCTTTGATAATTAATGTGTTGTTACGTATTTTCTTATCGATATTTAATATAATGTATTCCATTTTTCCTTAAGGCGATACATTATTTATTACAAATATAGATACCAACATAAACGGGTAATAATTCAGATTAACTAGCAGCATTATCAACAAAAAGTCACGTCTCATTGTTTTATTTACAAATCTCATATATTTGAACCGCATTAACTTGTTATTGTAATAGGTGCATGCACCAGACTAAGCCCGCTGTTTTAATCTGCTATATCTCACAATCGTAATAAGAACTTCACCAATAGCTCGAATTAAGATTTATAAGAAGTGATTAGGCTAACCATTTTATAAACGCAGATCGCAATCCACTGGAAATGTGTCCTGACATTGTTATTAAGATTGCTGGACTGTATTATAAAAATCCTTTTTATAAGTGCAGTTATTATTATCTTAACAAATTATCATTTCTTCACGCTGTAAGTTCAGTTTCAGTCATAATAAGTTAATTAGGTTATTGATAAAAAGAAAAGGTAGCCTTAAAGTATATAAAAGCGTGCAAGCTACGTAATTTATCTAAACAAAATATTTTCTTCTGCATATTATACATGAATGTAGCAATAACTATATACAGACTGACTATATTTAACATATAATAGTGATATGTGCTTATACTGGAATTGTCTCTTTAAATACGAAGAATACGTGCAACACGTCACCCATACCCAAGAAGAGGAGTTGATAAAAGTCTAATAATTAACGAATCACTCCCATAATTATTCCCAAATAATAATATCTTATTGGTGCATAGAACTTAAAATTCTAGTAAATGTCGATTAAACAAATTAAACAAAAGAACTAACAAACGGTCTGAAAATACATTAATAAAAACCTAGCCTTCCATTTCGTATCAAACAAAAATTAAAAATTTGTTAATTTCTTCACTAAAATCATTCAAAACTAATCAAATTGCTACAACTCTCGAACAATAATACGTGCAAGGAACGTAAATCTATCCTGGCCGTGATGTTAGGAGATTACTTCAATTTTTTCACGCCAGTGTCGCATGCTTAGCTTGAATTCCGAATAGTTGAGTCCATTTGACAATCGACATGCGCTAGTAATTTAATATGGCGTCAATATTGAAATGTTGCAAAATATTAACCCTCAAGTAATACCACCCACAAAAGTCATTTCAAGACTGTCATATATAGGTACCTAATAATATTCATACACCTTTTGACATCTGTCATAAGTTTATTATAATTATCATCCAAAGAATATAAATCTGTCATATCGGCTGCCAAAACGATTCGACTATATCTACTGCTTTTCCTTTGCTTTTGCTATTCACATAATTTAATATAATTTTGCTAGTGAAATATTAAGTAATCGGAACGAGACTGGATTTGATTGTTTAGTTCTTTTTGTATTTTTTAGAGTTTACATTGTTATTTTGTTCAAAATTATCTGCTGCGTAATTATTTGTAAAATGAATCTAACAGCTTTTGTTTTTTAAACTTTCTATAGTAAATAATAATATAATGTTTAGTACCCACGTCTTGCTAAATAAGTTACGAGAAGAATAGGCACGGTGCGATTTCTGTTTAATGGCTCCTTATTTAAATTCTATAACCCCTACTTTCTTGTATCGAAAAGCAAAATGTTTTGCATCAAAAACTTCTCGCAATGCTGAAAGTTTTTTTTTTTTGTTGTATTTCGTACTGAACTAAGAAAGCCTCTAGACCAAAAATTTATACATAACAGACAAAGACTTTGTCCTAAAAAGTTAATTTAAAATACATTAGTAACATTACATAAGTACAGAATTATAATATCTATTAAAGTCTAGTGCAAATAATTAGAGCATATTTTAATAAAAATATTTCGATTGTTCGTAGAAAAACGCCGTTGTTATGCCCTAATAAACATTGTTCTAGGAATTGCGCCGTTAGTAAATTAATATAATTAACGACATTTTCAACAAGACATTACTAAAATAACCACATAAATACCATTATTTTATGCGATGAAAACACATTTAGCTGAAAAACAATGTAACCAATGGTAAAAGTAGAACATTGCTATAAATATAAATCATTTGTTTTGTATGATTGCTACATTAGGTGTTATATAAAATAAATAGCTATTAATATATATAATCTATAATTTATATTGAGAAAATAAAACGAATAATTAAGAATTAGTGAAGTAGTTAATAATGGTATTCACGAATATTTGAATGACATCTACCCTTAGTTGCAATGTGTACGTAACTCTTACTGACATTTTAATGCTGTTGATCAAATCAATGAAAAAGAAAAAATGCAAGTCACTTGATATAAATCATCGCTGTAGTAGTACATATCCATTTAGCATTATTTCATTTGTTCCAATGGTCCAAGAAATAGTACCAGTTATAAGACAATGATTGGACGACTTACGTTATATCTCTCTAGATCTTAACTTCTGGTTCTTACTAGTGGCGGCTGCTGCAGGGAGGGCAACGGGGCACTGCCCCCCTTGATAAACTTCTTTTAACAGATAAATTTAAATACCTAATTTGTATGTAATTTTTCTGATTTGTTTGATAACAAATAATATCCCTAGCAGCAAAACCAGTATATGCACACTTGTCCTACACTAGTAAATATATATTTTTATCCTTCTCTAAAATTGTGATTTTGCTGCTTGGGTATTTTTTCGGAAGTAACAGTCCGTCTCTTCAGCGCGTTTAAAAATCACAGTCTGACGTAGGCTCCGGGGCATCTCGCGCCACTGCTCCGTTTGTACTAGAAATCGTGCGTATAAAAAGTGGTGCGGGGCGAGAGCGGTATATGTCACGACAGGGCACTAGACTGTGATGCCCGCTGGCAATGTAGTATATAATATCACAGAATAACAGAAGCGACAAAAGCCTCACTTGCATAATTCCGATATTTGTGCGCAAAATCGAACAAGCGCACATTTCAAAATGGCGTTTTGTTGTTGTGTAAATATAACCTGTCTAAGTTTTATAACTTATAATTTACGAAAGAATAATAAGTAAAGGTGCCAGTTAGATTATTGTTGATATAAATAATGGAAACTGTACGAAAGAAGAAATAATGTAGATGTTGTATTTTTACTTGTAAAAATGTTCAGCAACAAAATATATTCTAGTTTCTTTTCGTTTCTTAAAGAAGAATATCGGTAAGTTATAGCTAATCAGTAACAGTTAATTTGTAATAATTCATCTTTTTTGTAGTGTCTTACAGTGGATCACCAGCTGTAACCGGAATGACCTAAGTAAAGATTTGTCAAAATTATGGCAAACAACATTTGTGTGTGGTAAACACTTTGAATCACACATGTGTTTAAATGATATAAGGAATCCAATGCAATTCCCGCATTATTTCTCTTACTCTGCATGGAAACACCAGAAAGAAACAGCTTTTGATGCAAAATTTCACACGGGCAGGTTATTTTCCATAAAAGTGTTTTTAATATAAACTGTCATAAAATTAAAATATTTCCAAATTTATTTGTTAGCATTTGTCTTTCATATATTCAACAATTTTTGTCTATATTAAGTTGCAATACCGTTGCATTGTAATTCTAAAATATGTAACTTCATACATCATCATTGAAGTAGAATAAATATAACATGACTTTATAATTTGTAATATTCCAAAAAATCTGTACATGATGATAACGTTTTACTTTAATTTCTCTAATAAGATATTTCGTAATTTAAATTTGTAAACTTATTTACTATCTACAAAAAATATATGAACTTATTTATCATTGTTAAATATGTTTTGATAAGGTTTGCACTTATAATTAAAGTTTTTATTAAAGATGAAGCATGAAAATAAATACTTCTAATGTGGTTTTTATCTTTTTATATTAGTGAAGGAACCTCCTTCGAAAATAAGAATTTTAGAGAACATCGTTATCTCTCACAGCCATGACCATATTGAAAAAGAAATCAATTCAAACCTCACCGGTTAAGGAACTATCTACAGGTAAATGTTTATTATAAAATATTATTTTATAAGAACTGAGTATTATTTGAAATTTTAAAAGCATGCTGATTTCAAAATGTATTTTAGAATGTGGAAGCTATGAATGTTCCTAGCACAAATGATCTTGGATCCCAAAATTTAGCAGAAAGTGAACCACCTATAGGTATGACAATTAATATTTACAATACAAAATTATATTATAAGTAAAACATAAAATACGTTTAGTTGTTTAACTAAAGAATTCGAAGTCATTTCTGAACAAAAATTCAACACATATGTATTTAACCTACTTAGAACTTTTCAGTTACACACATACAATTAATTTGTATTTAATGATATGTATAATTTTTTAATTGTATTTTAGCAGTTATGGAAATTCCTGCTACATGTGATGTTGGGGTTCAAACAGGAAAAAATCTCTCTGCCCATACACCCAGAAAGAAAAAAGAGTGAGAAAATCTCTAAGGCCTGTATGAGACGATGCTAAATTGGTAAATTGGAATGGTCATAGTGTTTTTTAAGTTCTTATTGCATAAATTAAAAGATGTCCTGGTCACGTGTACAGGTGTCTGTGTTAATAGAGGAATATAAAAAATATCCTTGTTTATATGCAGTTAAAGATGCAAGGTATAAAAACAAACATGCTTGTGCCACAGCAATAGAGGCAATTAAAAATATAGTGACAAAAATAAAACCAGGAGTGTCTATATCAGATATTAAAGCTAAATTTCATGGTCTAAGAAGTAATTTCTTAAATGAACATAGAAAATATAAGGAGTCTCAAAAAAGTGGTGCAGGAGAAGATGATTATAAAGGTTAACTGTGTATCCTAATGAATCAAAGAATTTAAAACTAATTTCTCGAAGAGCAACCAACCTTTCAATTACGATAACACTAAAATTACGTCACTACATCATACTAAAATTGATATGTAATAATGCATACGTGTCATACAGGAGCAAGGCAATAATATCAAAATTGTATGCTAAATTAAAGCAGAAAATTTTCGTAATAATTTACATGGAAATTTTCTGTAAAATTTAGCATCGTGTCATACAGGCCTAAAACAGCATCGAGTTGTAGCTACTAAATCTAAAATGAAATCCTATCCTAAACAGGAGAATTTACAATATTTTCTAGGGCTTTGTGGCAGATATTTATTAAAAGAACTGGCAACTGTTGTTAAATTTAATGCAGTTAATAAAAATAAGAATATTGCAATACTGTTTTTCAACTTTGAAGAGAATAAAAACATTTTCTAGAAATACCATGCAGGAAAGCAGACTATGTGCCTCAGCAATGTGTTCCATAGAAAAACAATTACTGACATCAACACCAAACTTCAATGAATTAGTTATTAATCATTTTGCTAATCGTAAGGAACGGCGAATTGATTTTATTTTCAAACAAGTTAATTAAATAACATATTGAGTTTATCTTTTTGTTTGTATTTAATTTTTGATATTAAACACTCAGACACCCCCCCCCCCGTCCCAAAAAATCACGGGCCGCCACTGGTTCTTACTATTACATGGTATTAAATACAGAGGATAATTTTCGGTCAGACAAATTATTGATCTATTTAAAGCTAAATTATTTTGAGGACGCGATTGGCTTTTACGGCTAGTGTTGTTAATACATCGAATTTTCTCATATGACAGTTATTATAATCGACGTTTAGCTGTTAATACTGCCTTATTCTTAAGTTATAAGTAAATAATTTGTAATCGAGACAGGTGTGTTTTATACTATTTTTTCTATTTCGAGTATTAAAAGTTTTGTTCTAGAATGTCAGAAACTTTGTCTTTGGAAGTTGGTGATACTGATTTTTAGCTAGAACATTTTACAAATGTTGCGAAGTAAATTTCAATAATAGTATTAGACATTATACCATGCAACTCAGTTTAACGAATTACATCATCCGTTAGTCTGAATAACATTTTAGCAAGTGTCTTTTTATTCTTTGCATAATTTTTACTGCACGTCTTGAATTTATATTTGACATTTAAATATGGTTTGGTACCATATTCTTCTATTACCAACCACAAAAAAATAAAACACCGTGCGATAAAGCAACCAAAACGTGTGTCGTAAAGTAAACTTTAAAGCACGAAATAGAAAAAGAGAATTTAAAGAAATTGTTTTTCAAATTTGTCTATGCCATACCAATGTTAATGACTTTTAATTTCCTGTCAAATCTAAAGATCAGTTATTAACTAAATATTTAGAAATATTTTGTCAAGTATATATAAAAAAAAGTTACATATTTCTTATATAACGAAACAGCATATCAATTTTCAGATTATCGAATGTAGAATCTAAAGGCTTCCGAGATATTTGCGATTGATTATCTATCTTCTTTAAACAATCATTGACATATCAAGTACCTTTTGTCAATTGTTTTAATATTGCGCGATATATTTCATTATTATTTATCACTGTCGTAAAATGACATATAAAGCAATATTAGCGGTATCGTATACATATGTACGATGTATACGTATGTATGTGTATGTCAACCCGGTAGACCTACTTACTGCCCGTCCCAATGCCAGCAACGTATCGATCGTGTATGTAAATACATACGTATACGTATACATTGATTCCGTATTATGTTCCCTATGCCTAATGTAATTTGACACATGCGGTATCTACATCTTTGCATAAGGAATAATAAACTAATTGGTTGGATTTTCATTTTGATGCTTTATATTTTTTTTACTATTCTTAGTGCAAGAAATAGCCACAATTTATTCTAGTTTGTCTAGACGCCATTTCAACTATATTTGCACGAGTAGAGTTTGCATACACAAAATGTTTCGCCTACTCAGTACACGCTAGTATTGTATAATGCCAAAACACTGCATAAAGATACTTGCATGAGCCATAGTCGATTAATGCATAGATATGTTCCCTTTCAGATTATGAATAACATGAAGTAAAAGCAGACAGTTATCGCAGTATATATATATATGCTTACATCTCCAAGGTTATCCCACCTTATTCCTTGGCTACACCGTACTGATGACGACCAAGAAGTCAGAAACACGTGTCTACGGTTGCTCTACAGCGGAATTACCCACTATGTTCCATGACAAATTTATTAATCCGCACTATTTCCACTTTTGATTATCTTTCCAGGGTCGGTTGGTACGCAGGTTGACAATGTCTTCCTCGTGGGGATATTGGTTGTTGTCCTCAAAACCGAGGATCTTCCAACTGAAGCTACAAATGGCGGTCTGTCGCCTGATGGTCTATCGTTTATGTTTATATCTCCAAGGTTATCCCACCTTATTCCTTGGCTACACCGTACTGATGACGACCAAGAAGTCAGAAACACGTGTCTACGGTTGCTCTACAGCGGAATTACCCACGATTTTCCATGACAATACTGGATATATATTAAAATTCTTTGCGGAAATATACAAAAAATGTATTAAAAGTAATCAATAATCTTGGCGTACCGGCATTATTCAAAAGTAAAATGACAATTGGAAAGCAACCTGTCATCTAAAACGTTTCACTGATTAACATAGACAGAATGTAAATGCGAATGTGTAAAATATGTGAATAATTAAGCATAGAATGGTCGCTTTTATTTAGCTTTACCAAACGGTCTAGATCAATCATACACGTAAATTTAATTCCACTACACGAATAATATCGACGCAAATGGTGTAATTAAAAGAGAAAATGTAAATAGTATACGACAATCTACTCCTATTTTTTTTTACATTTACCCTTTTAATTACATAATTTGTGTTGATATTATTGGTGTAGTGGAATTAAATGTATGTCTATGATTTATCTAGATCGCCTGGTAAAACTGCATAAATAGCGACATAATTAAATATAGTGTTGAAATTTGAGAAATATAATTTGGCGCTACTTCTATTTGAAACTTTTTGAATATGAATAGGAAAAATATGAAGGCGTACACTTAAACAGAAAACTGTATGTGTAATACATTCTTTAGTAATTTAGGAAAAATGCAAATGCATAACATTAACAAGTATCATTTCGCTGCCTCTTCATATTACTGCAGTAAAATTTGACATTCTCTTCATAATTTTATTAAGCGTTATACAAGATGATGTCGTGAACATTTTATATATGTGAACAATAACTTAAAACAATAAAATAATATTTTATATACCTTCAGAAAAACAGGTACATGCACCAGCACATAACTGTAAATTAAAAGATTTATGCAAATTGTTCGAGTAAACAAACCAATACCAACTTGTGATATTACATTATGAAATCGCTTCGCGGAGAATTACAATTTGTAGCCAATAAATCTTCCATAATCAACAGTTACAGTTATAACTGCGAATACTCTCCAGTAAACATGTGGAAACGGCCTTCTCAAGGACCATAATTCAATATCTTAAATTATATAACCGTAGCCAGTAATATTATATAATGAAATATATGTGAAGAACGTCCATGCGATCTTTTAACACACATTTCTAATTCTCCACTTACAATAATTAATGTATAGCCTCGTTCCTATTAGGAAACAAAAGCCATATATATTACGAAGAGCTAGACACATTTTTTAATTATTTTCCGTGCAAGATACTTCAAACAATAGGTAATTCAAAAAGAAATATTTATTACTTATAATAATGCATAATTAACAAAATGTTATTTTCTGATACAATTAAAGAAAAGAATATAAGTCAACAGAATTAACCATATATGAAGTTTATAAAAAATTATTCATTAATCAATCAATACTAAATGCACTCTAATACATTTATCTAGATGTGTAGCATTTATTATCCCGGCTTAAAAATTAATACATATTTATGTGCATCTAAAAAGTACATCATTTCAAAATGAATGATGCTAATTGCAATTTCATAATAACCAGTATATAGACACGTATTGAAACAGTTTAATAGACGTATTATCAACGTAATAGGTTATGAAATAAAATACATACATATATTCTAATCAATAAATTATAATCCCTATCGCTTCGTAAGTTTTGTGGTGATAGCTATATATTTTTTCTTATACTTTTTTATACAGAATAGAAATATATTTTAAAACTCCTTCTTTGGATTTCTCTTTACAAGAACTGCATTTCAGTTTTCTTATGGTACACGCGGGAAGCGTAAATTTCGATTTCTAGAGTCGAACTGCCCAGCATTCTCCAAGTTATTGCGAATCGACGAATATTTACGTACATCCCTGAAGATTTATCTTGCAATAGTTGACAAAACGTTGGTATCTACGCCAAACATGACGCGGATCCAAACCCAAAACCGAGATCTACAATTAGAAAAGGACCGTGGAAATCTAGACCTGCGATTACCCACCATTACAGCAAGTCAAATTTTTTCACATACAGTATTTGACAAAAAGTAAGGTGTGGGAACCACATAACTTTCTTATGCGTAATTTTGTGCAATTTTTTTTACACAAATATGTTTCTACTATATGACGAAAGAATGTATACTCTTAATAATACAATGCACAATTTGCTATTCCATAACATAAAAACCTTTGAATTTTAATACTTACTTGTTCTCAAATTTTCTTCTGAGTACTCTTATATTCTTAAAAATTGATCTTAGTAGATTAGATAATGCAAATTTGATTGTATCATCGAAATAAACTTCTACTTACTCTAAATATAAAGTTTGGTACTGGTAGCTTTAACCGTTAAGCTGCTATCACGGTCTACTACAAACACACACACAGAGAGAGAGAGAGAGAGCGCGAGAGAGAGAGCGCGAGAGAGAGAGAGCGAGAGAGAGAGAGCGAGAGAGAGAGCGCGAGAGAGAGAGAGAGCGCGCGAGAGAGAGAGAGAGCGCGAGAGAGAGAGAGAGAGAAAGTGATGAACCGAATATTTTTAAATCATAACCTAATAATATCATGCATTAGCAGGTTTATAATAATAGTAGTTACATGCAAGGCGCCTCCACCATCTTCGTATTTTTCGGCATGATGTTCTGAATAATTCAATATAGAGAAGACCACCAGTAAAGAAAAATTTCAAGTGCAAAAGAATTAAACTAATCTAGTAACTAACGAATGAATAGCCAATTGTGATAAATACATGATATAGAAGTACGAATAGCATACCGTTAATTATAAATTAGTTTAATAAAATGACAAAGAGTTCTTAAACAACCATATTACCGCCCGCTAGGCGATTTTGAAAGAGATCATATCGTTAAACTAGACGAGGTGAATATTGTGTTTGATGAAATCGAAGTAATGTGTACACATTTCGGGAATAATTGATATTTATAACGGGCGTGATTGTAAACTTTAAAGTAAAATGTAAACTACTTTTATTAGTATATTATGCAATGAGCATTTAATGACGGCTATTAAGACACGAGTAAGAAAATGGCGATACGAGCCGAAGGCGAGTATCGTAATGAATACGAGTGTCTTAATAGCCATTAAATGCGAGTTGCATACACTATTTTTTCTGCGACCCCATAATAAAACATAATTTTTTGAACATTCCAATTCATAAGTTGAGCGTAAAATTTTGCATACGTTTTTGCGAATTTAGCTGGTAATAAATTGTTCGTGGCTACTAAGGCTTGTTCCATAATTTCTGCTGGAGTCAAATTTTACATTTTACTGTCATTATCCCTCATTTTTACCGTTTATATTTTCAAAAAAGCACAAATTTTAACTACCTACTAGTAAATTGTATAGACCTGTCACATTTGATTAATTTTTATATCTGTCAGACATGAAGTGGCCGTATTGAATATTGATGAATATTGGAATGTCGCATTCCTGTTGGATATAAACTTGTATCTTAATAAAAATCTGTATCTTAATGGGCATCATTAAAGTACAGGTTCAGCATATCTAATAATAGAATTAAAGTATGGGAGTAGAAAAAATTTATTATGAAAGTATACCAAAAACACAATAACAACGATTATAAATGTACAAAAATTATCTGCAGAAATTAATATGACTCACTGGACAATAATATCACTATTTCCAAAATAAATAAAAAATGAATCTAGGATATCATCCATTACATTCATCCATCTCATATTGTTTTTTGTATGCAGGTAGCCTTTCCACTTTACTTGAATGATATGACGCATTGTGTATGACTATTACATCATCTGGCAATTTACGTAATTCAAATATTTTTTTCAAAAATAAGCACAGGAAATTTTCACTTCATCATGGTAGTCAGCTGTTTTTATAGATTCGAAGAGGTACATCTTTAAAAAAGAAACTACACACCATTTACCGTTTAGTTTTTTTCAGTTATTCATCAATTTCTCCTAGATCCTTTATATTTTTTAATTACACCTATAACAAATACATTTTTTATAACTTATTGTATTTGAAGTAATATGTTTATCGTACTTAGTGTTTTAGAGGTGGATAATAAACCAAAACAATAATGTTAGAGAATGTTCAAAGGTTAAGACTTATTTACGTTACAAAATATGGCGGATATCGCGTATTTGCTTTTCCATATTAAATTTCCCTACTCAAGAACCAATGTAATGTCTTAAAAATATGTAACATTTTGGCGCGATATTTGAATCACTCTTTCTTATTCTGAGACAGGACATTGTATTCTAAGCGCAATATTGATTAATTACTAGATGGTCGCGTTAAATAATTTTTTTTTCAATATCTATATAATTGTTTAGATAAATACATTTATAGATTCACTATAATTATGAAATTTAAAAAGATATGTTACATAAAAATGAAAAAATATTGTGGAGCTTATCTTGAACTAGTTTATTGTATTTTCTGATTAGTGAAATATTCAGTGTATTAGAAAATATTTGCTACGCAATAGAAATATATCCTAATATACCAGCACCAACCAGTAACTACAAAACAAGGGCAAATGAAAAATTAAATACAGGTTGGTTCTAAATACATATTTATGCTGCTTAGACTAGGACCAGTTATGTTAAATAAGCAGAATTTTACTACATTTTAGTTGGATAAAGGTATTTAATTCGACTACTTTGTCGCTTTAGGACGGTTTTCTTGTAAAATTTATCGACTATAAAAAGCCACAATTTATCTTTTCTGTTATTTGTATCACAACAGTGTGCACGTATATGACTTTAGCCTCCCTCCTCCCTTTTGATATCGTTAATTTGATCATAAATGATATGATGATATCGCATCATGAAGTGTAAAAGGAAACAGATTTATAACATAACCACAGCTAAATCTTTTATAGCTCTCATAATATAATATGTACGAATAGTTTTTCATATATACAAGTAAAATAAAAATCATCAAATGACACTTTGGATCAAAATTAACTGTGTAAAAGAAATTCACAATATGTGATATGAACGGATATTTTGTAAAATTATCTAATATTTGCTATACATACTTTCATATGCATACGTATGTTATATAGGTTACGTGCCTGCATTTTTCTTTTACGTTTATTATTCAACAACAATTTATTTATTTTATTAAATATTGACTGATCACAAGAATTCTCAAGATTTCTATATCAATGAATATCAAATCAAAAACTGATTAATATGAATTGAAAATTATCAATTTGCAGGAAAAGCTAACACTAGTCCAACAAAACCTAAATAGAAGAAAGCAATATCTTCAGATAATTAAGTTGACTCGCCCTCCCTACTTAGGCATAACGAGAAAAAAAATAAACATTTAATTAACATCTATTAAGCAGTAATTTATTCATTTTCTGTATTTATATTGCACGAATTGTTACTTACTAATTCCACGGTAATGTGAAACCACCAGAACAATAAATATAAATATTCATAGATTCCACTTCTATCATTAAAAATTTTATGCTATTAATTCTACTACTTTAAATATTCCTAGCTGTTGTAGATAAATTCTTCCCAACATCGTAAATCTAATAATTCGTACACCTTAAAAATCATAAAATTTTATAAGGTAATGCACTCAAAAAAAAAATCAGATCATTCTTGACCTCCTTGCTATCAAGGCTAAAATCCGATTAAACGCGGTTTAACACAAATTCACTGTTTTACACACATGCAAGTCTGATTATAAAATATTTGATAAAGTTTGCATGTGATCGTGACAAAAAGACAATATATGTGCATAATATTTTTATTCCAGTATTACGTAAGGCATTTAAAATTGGGTTATATATATACTATGAATATAATTTTTCAATAACTATATCTGTATAAGTTAAGACCCACCTACATTCCTTTTGGTATCCTTGGTTTTATTGCAAAAAAATGTTTCAAATAAAAATTGCACCGAATCATATTATTCAGATATTAAAATCATTTTCAATTATAAAGGCATATCGCCCTACTTAATATAACTTTCGCATATAATACACTTATCGCTAACTTACTGCATGATAAATAAATCTATTTTTCTTTGTCCATATTATTGACATATGTGACATGTATATTGCTGTAACTTTCGCGGCTAAATAATTACTTATGGCAATTACAGAGATTTTGAAAAGAATTTAAAATTATTTTATTAAATATTATTTATGAACACTTCGTTTATTATATTAAATTATAATATACAAATCGACCATAGGAATGCATATAAGCAGGTAGATACAACAGGGCACGAGAACATTTCATTCGACTCCGAAGGAAGAAACTTCGGTCTTAAGCTCTGAAAGCAGTCAGTCGGGTGCAATATTAAAGGACATAGCTAAAGCATTTGATTTATGTTTTATTGAATTTTAGTTATAATAAATTTCATTTTTAGTTATACTACATATAAATTACAACACTTATTTCTATTTCTATATTTTGTAAAATATTTACGTTGTTTACCTCTAAGAAAATGTGTTCCTTTTAAAGAATGAGCTTTTAATATTTATCATCTAAATTGTTTTCAATAAAATAACTTGTGTGATATATATTCATGTTTAATTTAATTAGAGATCCTGTAATGGTAAATGCCGATCGTTGTTCTCTTAGAGGCACCGATCATCGGTAGTTTATATGTAGTAGCACAGTTGAAGTCAATTTCGGTCGTATAATGTTAAAGATCAATTTAAAATATAGATAAATGTTTTTTTTACACTTGAAACTACATTAGCTTTTAGCTTGTAATAGTTATGACAAATATATAAAATTTCGCGCCCTTCCTACATAGAACTAACAAATTGATATAAAGCAGTACTATATACGGTTGAGGAAATTATTGTGTGTGTAGGAATGTACGTATAATCTGAAATAAAATGGTTAGATGGTAGTTGAAGGGGAAAATGGCTATTTTGTAATTTATACTAGTTCAAGTTGGAGGAAGAAATTGCTAACATACAAAGGTCATTAAAATTCAGGGACTGAATAGGGGTAACTGACATTGTATAGTTTGAAAACAGAAGATGCTAGCGATAGGGAATAATAACAAGAAAAATAACGCATTTGATGCGAGAATATGCTATTAGAATTTCATGAACCTTTATGTTATTGGTACGTCTTCATAACACATTCTTGTAGAAGTGCGTTTATCTTTTATTATATGTGACGTACAGGCACTGTATTTGATGTAAAACTCTATTGTCGAGTAATAAATATTCGACCAATTCGTGTACTAAATTACGGACTATCTTTCTACTCATATAAGTATTTTGTTGTTTTGTGTGTTCGTCGTTTTTGATTCTCGTGAACAATGCGCGTCCGTTTGTGCTTTGTAACCATAGCACCATGATTTGTCGTCTGTGAAGACCTTGAAAAAAGTTTGGATCATTTCAAAGCTCTTCTTTCAGAGCACAGCATTCTTCCATTCGACCTTGTTTTTGTTCAGCTGTTAGCAGTTGAGACACGAATTTGGCATCCGCCATTTTCATTCTCAAATATTGCGTTAACATTCTCTGAACTGAATTCCAAGTCACTCCAGAAAGCTCCTGAACCTCTTGATTGGGTGTCGTTGATCTTCCAAGATGAGTCACGAATTTTTTCAACATTTTCATCGGTTCGAGCCCTGGAAAAGCAACCAGAGCAAGGTTTATCATTGACTAAAATTTCACCTCTTTTGAAACTGTAAACCACTCAATCACTTGAGTACAATTGATCATTAGTATAAATAATATTTATATAAACATATATTTGAATTGCAAATGTGCACTATGCTATAAGATAAAGCATTTGTAAATGGTTACATTCCTGGGACATCTTCGGGGTTCTACTACTACAAAAACCTGAAACAATCTGCAGTCTGATCCTGATCCTGATCCTACTAACTATTTATATAATGTATGTATAGCACTTCTTAAATTTGGCACATGGTATAATACATAAAATAAACTTTATTGAACATGAATGGTAAACCATTTTACCTAAAATTACCAATATCTATAGAGGTATAAAATAACTCTATAGATATTTAGGGCTTTTATTTATAATATATATTTCCTTTTATAAAATTTTGTATATAAAAAATGTATAAAATGTAATAATTTGCGAGATATTTGCAAGAAACTGCAATTAGTGCAAAAGTGCTACTTTCGGCCCGAATTTTGCTCTTTTTTACACAAAAATTATTCAAAATCAAGCTTTAAATACTTTTGCACTCCAATATATTCTATAAACCATGTATTGCGAGATATTCGCAAAAGACTGTTTTTATATAAGACTAAAGACCTACTACGGTACGTGTTTTGTAAACTTTTTATATAAAAGTTTCTCAAACTCACTTTTGACTACTTTTGTATGTTCACAAACTTGTCTAAAGTTGGTAAAATTTAATTGTTGATTGAAGTAAGCTACCACTTCCGGTTTACCGATTTCACTTAAATTTTCAGTGAAATCGGATCAGATATATAAATTAAAGGCAGATTATACTCGTAAATATGAAGTTTGGTAACGATGGGTTTTGCCGTTTCGCCGCTATCGTAGTCAGACATAAAGAAAGAGAAATATTTCGAAAAACCGCTTTTTCGATATCAGAGACTTCAAAATCTGGACATTGCAAAAATTTCGTGATCGAAAATTTCCATCACCACAATACGTCAGGAATCAGTTCAGAAAAAAAATATTTTTCTATTCCGGTGCTATAAAGTTCACTTTACGACACCCGTTTTGGTTGCATAAAGTATTACTTTATCGCACGCTAATTTTATTTTTTTGAAGTTGGTAACAAAAGATAATGGAACCAAATCGTATTTAAATGTCAAAATATAAGCCTTTAAAGTAACAAAAATGTGCAATAAAATTGTACAAAGAATAAAAAGCACACATGCTAACATTTCACTTACTAATTAGCAATATAAATTGTTAAGCAGAGTTGGATGATAAGTTTTCGGATGCTACTATTGACATTTACTTACTATGTTGAATAGTACAAGTGTTATAAAAGTTTGTTTTGATAAATATGTAGAGAGTTTGTGGACGAAAGATTTTGTAAATTGTCTTCTGCTATTTTGCGAATCTCTGGGGCGTACAGTTATTTATTTCGTCCTTTTTGTTGATAATTTGAAATAATTTATTGTATAAATCACTCTGAATTTTAAACACAATTACATATAGCACCACCTATATTCAAATATTTAAAACGTTCTACTTAAAAATCAGAGTAATCAACTTCAAAAAAGCAAAATTTCTAAAATATTCAAACAAAACATGTCTCTTATTTTAAGCTTTTTTGAACTTTTAATAACCGAAATAGAAAAAATAGTATAAAATACACGTTTCATAAGACATTTTGCGCACTTGTTCTTTAGAAAACTCGCCTGGCGGCTCGTTTTCTAAACTTGAACGCGTGCGCAAAAATCGTGTCTTATGAAACTTGTATTTTAATATACTATTACAACATATTCGTACAACACCTCCAAGCTTGAATTCACGTAACGTGGGTTGTTTCTGGGAGAATTCTATAGGACCTTTACTCGCTCTGTATATCTACGTGTAATATCTTACTCGGTCATCGAAAGAAATATTCAGCAAAAACTCTTTTATGATCCTAACTAATCATTTCTAAAAAATTAAAATAAATATATTACCATTGTTACATTGTGATGTAAATGACTTTACGATGTTAAATTAAAATTCATAACGTTAAATCTTATGTTAGGTGACTGAATAAAATAGATTACGGACTAATGAAAAAATAGATGAAACAAGATAAATATCGAACTGTTTAAAATATTAATTTGTGTATATGTGATCAATCATTCAAAAAAGGCATGCTTCATCATTATATTGATATTAAATGTTTTAACCCACCACTATGCGTAGGACTATATTCAAAACAAGATCATATCAAATATTTAATAATGTTAACAGAATTCCAAGTAACGATCATGTTAGTATTACACACAACACTTTGCTTAGAATGTTACACAAATATGTAGAGGAAAATTTAATATATCCTAATAATATTTCGACAACTGTCGCAATATGTATATTCCTATTCAATTATTAAATCATCTATTTAATAGTCACTAGGGATCAGCAGTCAGGGGTGCATTGCATGACTTGACTTATATGAATAATCACTATTACACTGTCCAATTTCGAATTACGTTATTCATTTAAGTTCAGTCCTGCAATGACTTACACTTGTCTGCCGATCCCTATAATTACTCGTAATGCGTGGTGTTTATTCAGTACTCGTAGTGAGTGATATCATCATTCGAAATGGGGTACATTAATAGTGATATCATCACTATTACTTTACCCAATTTTGAATTACGTTATTCATTTAAGTCTAGTCCTGCAATATACCCCTGACTGCCAATCCCTACAATAGTAATCACTTCTATAGGGTTGAATTACTGCTACTTCAGTATCGTCCAACACTAAGAATAATCTTGAGTATTTTCTGTCAAATTTCTAAATGCTTTCTGCAATATGCGAAACCTATTTTCTATGTAAATACTTTTTAAAATGTTGCTTTTATAGTATGAATGTAGGGCAACGTATCTAGATAGTAATTATTTATATTAATAATTGTTATCTCTCTTTGACGATTCCTAATTCTAACATGTTAATTTTAGAAATTTAAAATTGTTTATCTATTCAAATCTATTGGATCTACAATTCAGAGTTCTTGGTGTATAAATTATTTGCATTTTGAATCAAAACGGTATAGGATTTAATCTTATATTTTATTAATATTTTCACAATGCTGAAAGAACATTTCAAAACATTGCTTACAAGTATGTGCTTGTCAAAATTTGTTGAATCAACTTAGAGACTGTATATTGACCTATTTTCAGTGTAGGGTGTGCAGCATTATGAAATTTATTTAAATCAAATCGCGTAATAATAATTATTTTCTCTTTATTGGTAGAAAGTGTTTAAGAATTACAAATGATAGAATTATTATTTATCATAAATGAAAGTTATGAAATTGATCAAGCATTATTTTAGCGGTATTTGAAAGAAAAACTGCGATTTTAACTTCTCACCATTTAGTTTCCGATACGTAATTTGACTATGCTATATTTCAATCCAAAAGTGAAAGTTATTCATAGTAAAAAGATGAAGCACTGCGTACATTAAAAATTTTATAAAACCTGGATACCGACAGCTGAAAATATAATGTTCTAGATGATGATTCATTTTCATTGGATTCATCTTGCTTTATACCTGTTATTATGTATGAAATTCCAATTCTTTTCTATATTTACATATTGCATCTTCTTCAAATAACATGATTATTAAATAAGTGCTTTCTATATGTATAAGGCTATATATATGTATATTCCAAGATCAGATATGAAAAGGGAAGTTAGAGCAGCAATAAAGAAAATTTCAACATGCCATCGACATGGCATTGGATTCTTGTTGCAATTTAGGATTACAAAGATATAACTGCATTCCATCTCTAGTGACCAATAGGTTGATAATTAAATCTGGTTAATCTTCCCAATGCACCATAAATTGCTCTGCCTTAAAATGGATTTAGAATGGCGTGCGCATTTCAGGTATTCAATCACAATACAGACATTTCTATAAAAGCTGCTAATTAACCCTTATTCAAATTCATATCTTCCATTGCACATTTGTCATATCTAGCCCAGTCTTCTAAAAAGGAGAGACAAGTACATAAAGTAGTTATTTGAAGAGAAAATAATTGATTTTTCACGTGTAAAATATAATAATACAAAAAATATTGCTAATAAATCAAATATTTTACTATTATTCAAATAAGCAACTGCTCATTATTTGAATAATTATCATAATAATTATATATATACTATAAACAAGCAAAGTATAACTACTACCAAAAAAGAAATAATTTATTTCCAGAGGTGAATATTAAAACAACATGCTTAATTCAAAACGCTTTTTCGGTTTGTGTAAATTAAACTGTCTTCTGTTTTGAAGTATAAGGTAAAAGCTCCTAATATGAGACATGTTCCTAAAAAGAGACCCTATGTTATTTCGATTAATATGTGACGAAATCTAGCGGAAGACATCGGAACTGAAAGACCACGTTGTTAAACTGCAACAGAATAACCGCCATTGCTATTGCTACTCTACTAGCGGTTGTGTACAACAATAAATATATTTCAAAGTTTGAAGTTTTTATAGAAATATTGGAAAACATCATTGGAGTTGCTTTCAAGGTAAGTTACCAATAATAATTTTATTTCTTTGAATCTGCATTATAATTATCTGTCACTTTATGGTATTATAATCAATACAAATTCACCGATTCTTTGTTAACCTCACTTTCTTTTTGTATGTAATGGTGTTCCTAAAATGAGACCTGTCAATGTTCCTTATATGAGATATATCTCATATTAGGAACACAGTATCTCACATGAGGAACACATATTATTAACTAATTTTCTGTGCATTATTTATGTTTCACTACCATAGAATATCATAAATATCACAAATATTTATTGCTTTTATATTATTTTTGTTAGTGATCCGACTTCTCAAAAATCATTTTCTTATTTTTGCAGATGTCACATCTGTAGTTTGTATGAACGCTGCTGGCACTTTCGTTCCTCCTTTAATTGTGTGGCCGAGAAAAAACATGAAGGCTGAGCTGATGGATGGGACACCTACAGGCAGTACAGCTGCATGTCATGTATCAGGCTGGATTCAAAGTGATATATTTTGTATGTGGTTTAACCATTTTGTTCAGTGTGTGAAAAAAAATTTCAGTAAAAAGCAGAAGGCAGCTATTAAAAACAATAGAGGAAAAGTGACGAAAACACTGTTTGTAGCAGATATTTGTAAACCAGGTCCATCTAAGTCCAGAATGGATAAAGAATCTGATGATGACGAAAAAATGGACGAATCGGAAATATGTGACGATATTTCTGACTTAGAATTTGGCGCTGATGATGACGATGCTGAATGTCTGTTTTGTTCCTGTCTTTATTCTGCTGATCAGAATGGAGAGCAATGGGTTCCATGTACCAAGTGCTATAGATGGGCCCATGAGTACTGTGGTGCAACTGATGTTAACTTTGTGTGCCCTTCATGCAAAAAAACATTAAATAAATAATAAAGACATTTGCAGTAAAATTCTAATGTAAAATCTATTATAAAGACTATTTATAATAAACTTTTGATGTCGATCTGTTGTTTTCTGTTGTTAGTTAAGTGATGTATTTGTCAAAATTTAGATAGGAATATGCGTTAATGCATTTAAATAGGTTGAGTATTATTTTGAATCAAAATATTAGGCATAAGAAAATAAAATAATAAGGGTCTCATATTAGGATCATATTTTGCATGTACAATTTTTTGACTCTTAACTTAAATTTTTTTTTTCAATTTTAAATCTTCTTTTTTTGCAAAATCTGATTGCTAAATATGAAAGGTAAATGTATAATATACAACGTTCATTAATTAGAATTGAATTTTCTCTTACTGATTCCAAATTATGTTTCCCGAACAAAATGGTGTCTCATATTAGGGGCAGTTACCTTATTGGCCAAACTTTAAATCACGCTGATATATAATTTAAAATTACATTGTTATAATACTTTCAAAATAATACTTAATAAATTTCAAAGCTTTCGTTTATAATAAATAACAAATTTTAAAACTTTCTACCAATAAAGAGAAAATAATTCTTATATATTCTTATTCTCTGTTTATTTTGAATACATTTTACAATAACCTTATATTAAAAATGTGAAACTATACTGATTAGATTTTGACCATTAGAGCAATCGCCTATCAATATTCCTTTACAATTGGGGAAAAGTGGAATAGCAAATATCAATTTAATGTTAATGCTGTTTTAATTCCGAATCATGTAATCATCATATGAAACTCTAACTTGTAAATAGAATGAATAATTAATTTTAATTCAAAAGTGTTTAAATGTTAACTAGATCCTTATAAGAAATTTTGTTAATATTAATATTTGAACGTATTGAATATTGATTAACAAATTATCTAATATAGAAATTCACATATACATAAACGAATATGTTTAGTTCAGTATCTCCATTACCATATGTATATTAAACTTAAGTTTTAAATAATACAAACTTTATTCCAACAAATAATAATGACAAAGTTTTACTATAACATATACGTATACGTGCATATATATTTTTATATAAAATTCTCTTCTCATTTAGACCAGCTAGAACTATTGCGAGAGTTGTTTTTTAATGGCACAATTTCAAATCCCAATGGCATGTGAAGAGTCCCACTCTATATCTTTTTCGAATACTAACCAGACTCAATATTTGATTTTCACTGCAGCCAGTTCCCTGTATAAGTACCTGCATTGGTTTGCGATAAAAAATTCATACTCTCCTCTAAGATTCCTCCAGAACTGAATTAAGGTCTTATTTTGAAAGTATTATTTTAGTGAGTTATTGCATGATAATTCAATTTTAGATTTTCAATAGTTGCCTGATCAAATTCGTCAGCTTTATTGGCCATAAATGAATTCTGCCTCCAAAAATTTTAAAGTAAATTGAAAAATACAGCATCAAATCATCCAAGTGTTTAATAATATAATTTTTGCTCGCTTCAGTATTCAGAAATATTTTGAAAACGAAAAAATGTCCAACTCACCCTTTTGTAAATTTAATTTCCTTACTTGAACTTTTTAGTGATAGCTTTTGCTTTGTCTTCTTGTACAAGTGAATGTATTTGTGGTCCCTGTATTGATTTGTTGAAGCCGCTCAATTTTTCAAGAGAACTGAACCAAATTAGCAAGATTAAAATGAAAATTATCGTTCATCTACAAATGTGCCTCTACATAACGATTTTCTTCGAAAAATGTTGCTGTTCTTCTTTGAGTTTGAACTCCCTTTAAATCACTTTTGCACGAGATAGCCAGGGAACTACACAATGATATGTAAATCAGGTAAAATTAGACTCCATATCTACACACACGCATGCAAAAAAAACATTTCAAAGGACTGTTTTTAATAATTTTTTAACTCTTGTAAGAATGTTGCTTCTCGTTTATATTTTTTGGCACTGGTGATGTTCTGTGACAGTTAATAGTTCAAGACCAGCTTTGTGTCCGGACATTGAATGAGTTCCGTCCGTATAGAGTCCAACGTTTCATTTTCTTTCAAAAAAAAAAAAACTGTACGTTATATTCAAAATTTCAATAGATATGATCTTTTCAGGAATAGATTTGTAAAACAACATACGTATCTTGTAATATATTATTCTCTGCAACATATGGAATACATTCAATTAAATGATCATCTTTAGCTATATCAGTTGCCGCATATATTTGTATGAAGTGTTTCGAAGTATGCAGCCGAGAAACTAATCGATCGCATATATCTTCAAATATATCATTGGTTCTTCTTACGACTGTATTATCAGTAAGCGAAATTTGTTGCAATTGTTTGCATATGATTTCGAAACATTATTCAAACTTTATTCGAACTATAATATCAGTGTATTCACAATGGTGAGTTTCATGATGCCGTTTTCATTATAGTCGGGTCACCGAACGCACGGAAGAATAAAAACGCATGACTGTCAAATATTGCTGTAAAAGTATCGTGGTTGAAAGCCTGTTGTACACCACAACCGTTTACCTGCATTCGCTGTTTGTCCATCGTTCTACCATCACCCAGACTATACAACGACAAATGCACGTAATCACTCCGTCCGTTGGGTGACCAGACTAGAGTCTCATACTATCCGAAGCCAGAACCTTCGAACACATTGGTTTCTCCAGTCCACTTCACGAATAACTGTATCGTCTTTTCTTGGACGCTTTTCATCCTTGTTTCTTCTTTTTGCTTTTATTAACACTTGTATCAGCTTCAGTATCTTCATTAGTCTAGAATAATTAGGCAAATTGCCTGATTATGTGTATTTTTTAGGATTCTCTTTTTTTTGGAGAACTTCCTATTTTTCTTGCCTTTTTTGTGCCTTTTGTGGCATATTGAATTGAAATATGTATTAAGAAATTTAGTTCTTAAATTTTCAATTTTAAAAATACCGTAGTAGCAACTTTCCTAGAAAAATGCACATTTTAAATTTCTGAAATAAATTGTAAAAAACCGTGTATATATTTATGCGTGATTCATGTATATGGATAGTAAGTTATTTGTTCTGTGTCTTTGATGTATGGGACATATTCCCGATCGGATCGGCTGCTTGCTTGCTAGGGAATCACCGTTTCAGAAAATATGGTTTATATTGGTATAATTATTTGCCAACTAATACACATTCTTTTACAAGCTGTACTCCCATTTGATGCTTTAAATTCCCGTGCCATCTCAAAATCACAAGAAGCCTTTAATGGCAGTGAGGTATTACATGACTTAACATAGATTCAAACAAACTTATCTTGGTTGCCCCACGAAATAGAGAAATTAGAAACAGTTGGACTGACTTTTGTGGAATCCAAAAGTGGATATTGTACAAAAGACAGGGGAACTCTCACATCGAGGGTCCCAGGATCAGCAGGAATAAAAATAAAGGATAAATTTTAAGCCGTTTTGCAAAAAAGTTCTTCTTTAAAAAAATTAAAGATAATTTCCGAAATTCACCTAGGGATTTCCACTCTAGATTCTATATTTGATATACTACTGTCACCACAACAAATCAGTTCTCTGAAATACGCTCCGATAACGCCATGTGACGTAGGAAGGTCCTTTTCAAGCTACAAACAAATTGTCAGCGACAGGAGAACTTGCTTGACTTCGGAGAACACACAGAAATTACTGGTGACTAGATGGCAGTTTACGTTTTGCTATTTTTATGCTTTAGTTATACCTTTTTTGTGCTTTTTTTAATTTTTCTTTCCTTTTTCTCTGCCTATCTAGGTCTAATGAACATTAGTGTTCTCTTGTAACCTCGAAATTTATCCATTCGTTTAAAAAATATTTTGTTATACATTAATTTATTTATTTATTTCTAGATATTATAACATGAAAATTAATAAATTATTAGAAAAGGTTAGCGCCTCCTACTTTGTTACTTTAATAATATAAGCAGTTTTTGATGTTTATAAGTTAAAGGGATGTGGTAAGTATCCCACTATTTAATTACAATACATTGCCACAGTTATGTATACATATATGTACATACACCTCTTGGTTTATAAGGTAAAGAGGCAAGACTGCGGGAAATGCGACGTTAATTGTTTATCCATAATTGTAATACGCAAAGTCACATCAGACAAGAAAGTTACGTTTTCAATTAGAAAATTATGACAATTATACGGAAAGAAAAACATGTCACGTAATACAAACGGTAAACTATATACATATACGTTTTCACAGAATTTTTGTCGAACTATATATGGGTACACTGTACCTAGATTCAACAGGTTTCAAATGCTGCGCAAGTACTTTTAGAATTGTGTCATGAAATGATTGCAATTTGTAAAAGGTTTAAGACGAGGTTTATAATTCACAGATATAATGTTGTCGTCAAAATCTTGAAAATGACGCTTTTCCTCTTTCTTTCATTGATTAATCTTATATAAATTAGCAACATCATATTAATATAATATACTACAATGTTACTAATATGTGTATATATAAAATATTTTTATGCGCAAAATTTAATCTCATTAAAATCTATAAAATAATCATAAGTTGATTACGTCTAATTATAAAACTACCTCAATTGCTTGATTACGATATAATGAACGAGTTCTCCACGTTTATAACCTTGAAATGTACAATAACTTGATAATGCTATTTAGAGAAAATTTACAAATATACACTGTGTTTGGTCAAAGATCGATAGGATTTTAAGGTGACATACTTGACAATAATTACAGAGTAATGAACAAAAATTTTGTATATCAATGCTTACAGTTAAAGCCGGAAAAAAATATTGCAAAGTGCAGTCAATATTTTTAAGATGGGCTGTATTGAATGTACTTGATCCAGCTATGCGTATGTTTATCTCATTTGGAGCGAGAGTTGCACTTCTCATATGCCATAATTTAGTCACAGCTACCTCCCCTAGCGCCACTAATTCTTTTAGTACCTCTGTTTCCTATTTTTACAACTGTATTTGGAGTACTTAGCATTACAATTGTAGGTCACTCGACCAAAGACACGACTGTTTTAATGTCGCTGGCGTTGTGTTTAGTTACGTGAATAACTTAGTTTTTTGTTGATTATCGCTGTTAATTATTGTTATGACTTTTAATAATAATGAATTGGTGGGTATACTTATTTACGGTGACAGTTAACAAAATAGCACTTGCTCGAAGGAGGTATGCGGATATGTACTGTGACGTACGTCCTACAAACGTCGCGCATATTATAAAAAAAAAGTAATTTTAAAAAAAATTCTATGGAATTCGCAGTAACTAACGTAAGTGTACATATTTCTCTTATAACTTCTATTAATGACAAAACACACTGTATATATAATAACTAATTACTGCAATCATGAAAACGATGAGAAATAAAAAGCTAGGACCTACTTGCCTAAACAAAAATATGTTAAAATATTGAAAAATAAAATTGTTCGCATCTAACTACGCAGTATGTGTAACAGTTATCACAATAGTGTACCGCTATTAAAGTATAAGTTCTTTATGCTCTTAGTGTTAAGCATTTTTTGATTTTTATAATAGAAGTGGAAAACTACCATGAGGCATGCCTCCGCTGTTTCTGCAAATAAATGAAGCAAAATATAAGTGAGTGAAATTACAAAAATATGCTCTTTCTGATAAAGCAGGAGAGTTTCTGAAATCTAGAACTACAAAAAACTTACATAAATCTAGATACTATATTTTAATTCTGTAAAGTAAATACGAGATCCAAATCTTTTACGGGAAATAAGCTTTGTCCATAAAATTTAAATCAACAATTTTTAATTTGTTGGCCATATTGCAAATATGGTTAAGTTTTACCGCTTTCGTTGCTGCATAAACTCAAACGATTGCCTCCTGTCGCTTCTGAAATTAAAATTGTGGACACAGTAGTTGTGAGGGTAGATGAATTTTGTTGCTTGAAGTAAGCATGTAATATAAAAGTCATGAATAAAATTATTACAAGCGTTTAAGTTCCTAAAACTTGAATTTGAGCAAGAAATATATATTCAAAGTCAAATGAATGATGGTGTTTTTACACAATAAAAAGATCTGGATAAAAAGTCCTGCTAAAAATGTTAGATGAATATTAAAAACGTATATAATTATGAAAATTCTACTCTAAGGAACAAGTACTATTACTGCCAAGTGTAAAAGTTGATATATTTGGGTAAATATGTTTTACGTAAATTATTTGTCTTGTTCTTTGAACATAAATCTAAAATAAGATAATTAAATGAAGTGATGGAAATCTCTTGGTGAAACATGTCGAAATATAAGCAAGTAATAACAAAAAATACACTTGGTATTGTTTCACAAATAAATATAATTAAATACTCGATGTACATTTCGCCTTGCGGCATCGTCAGGAGTTCTCGAGAAACTAAAGTAAAATTTAATATACTGTAACTACCTACTTCTAACAAAAATGTAAATAAAAATGTACAAAAATAGAAAATTATGAGAAGGTCATGGCTTATCTGGAAAGACCGTTTTTACAAGGCTAGGGTTTATTAGCGGTGAATTTATGAGTTCTGTTTGTTCATTAAGAACATTGCCTGGTTGTAAAAGTAAACTTTCTTTTATAAAATAACCTTCTAGAACATTCATTTTTTTTACTTTTATTTAAACTATACAGTACTTCTAAATTGTCTATTGAAAATTCATGTCCCGTGTCTAAAACATGGTTAGCTACACTTGAATTTTCATAATTTAATTTAACGGCTCGCATGTGTTCTGAGAATCTTAATTTGAAATTTCGCCCTGTTTGACCTATATAAAATTTACTACAATCACTACAATTAATTCTGTAAATTCCTGATTTGTTTAGTTTAGGATTCGCTGTTTTATTATTCGTTAATTGACTTTTTAAAGTGTTATTATTATAGAAGGCTATTTTAAAATCCAGTTTCTTTAAAACATTAATAATTTTCATACTTATACTGCCTAAATATGGAATTTTAACCCATTGTTTTAATGTCAAGTCCTGGGACGGGGGAAATGCTGATTTTAATGTAATTGATTTGTTCATTCTATTGACTAATTTATCTATTAGAGATGAGTTATAACCATTATTTTGTGCAATTATTTTAATAGTTCTTAATTCTTTATTAAAGCTAAATGTGTTCATCGGTACTTTCAATAGTCTATAAATTATTGAATTAAACGCAGCATGTTTGACGTTAGTTAGTTAATGAACAAACAGAACTCATAAATTCACCGCTAATAAACCCTAGCCTTGTAAAAACGGTCTTTCCAGATAAGCCATGATCTTCTCATAATTTTCTATTTTTGTACATTTTTATTTACATTTTTGTTAGAAGTAGGTAGTTACAGTATATTAAATTTTACTTTAGTTTCTCGAGAACTCCTGACGATGCCGCAAGGCGAAATGTACATCGAGTATTTAATTATATTTATTTGTGAAACAATACCAAGTGTATTTTTTGTTATTACTTGCTTATACTAAAATAAGATAATAAATTTTCTGCGTGACTACTGTTGTGCAATAATGCAACTATATATTTATACGCAAAAACAGACGATTTAGACGAAGAGGCCTATATCCTTAAATCTTGAATCAAAGAAGCTGTTATCTGCTCGAAAGCAAATTTTATTCGTATACATATCCTTGATAGAAGGAAGGATGTAATTTGTCTGACCCTGGAAGTAATTATAGAGCAATTAACACATACGTTCGCAAACTCGAAAAGATTATTTCATCAAACATTATTCACTCAGAGTACACATACATTTTACCTTTATTAAAAAATGATTTTCAAAGAAACACGGAACCAAGATCTAAAACCATGCATAAAGAAAATAAATTGTGTTAACTTGAAACACAGATACTAGTCAATAAACAATATTTCGGAAGTGATTTAAATAACTGACAATTTAATTCTGTATAATTATTTATCTCAAAGACTGTAAATCTGTTTTCATGTGTTCGAGGTGAAATTCCATTATATAGTTGAAATATGTAAAAATCTCTTGACAATATTTGTGTATATATGACATTTGCTACATTTAGATTTGGCGAAGGAGCCTGTTAAAGTAGATCGGTGATGTAAAATTCGTGTATTTCAAAGACCACAGATATAATAATAATTCAAGTCTGATTGTACCCAACAGCTTTATGCCAACGTCTGTTGGCGTAAAGCTGTTGCGTACAAGCTTCGCCGGCCATTATTACGTCAGCGCCCAGATGTGCCACTACACTCCAGAGACAAAACTGCGAAATTGTGCGAGCAGTCCGAATGCGAAGAGTTCTAAGAAGATGAAATCGTCTGACAATGGGACGACTACTTGGAAAAAGGGCAAATGAGTACTATGCGTCGTTATTGGACCGGTTGAGCGAAGAAATAAAGAAGAACACTCATATTTGGCGAACAAGAATGTGCAATTCCATCAAGACCACGGTTGCACTTCAGATAAAAGCATACTATGGTGAAAATTAACGTACATTTTGTATCAGCACATTGACCCACCCTCGTACTATCGACTAGAGCTTCTTCTCGTCGATCAAATTAAAATCATGCATTCTGGCATCACTAGAAATTAGCTGAATAGTTTATTACAGAGTTTATCTCCACCACCATAAAGATGCTAATTCAACATTATAAAGGGTATTGTAATAACAACATCATTTTTGATTTAAAAACTAAACTATCTACTTAGTAAATTACTTCCGAAATTTTTATTGTTGATCTTGTAGACCTGACTCTTCAAATATCCCCAAATAAAACAGTCCAAAGGAGTCAAGTCACACGATCTTACTGGCTAATACTGTTCCCTAAACCGAGAAATTATTCGACCCAGAAATTTACTATGCAATAATTGCATAGTCTCCTTCGCTGTGTGGTAGGTCGCATCATCTTGGTGCAAAACATCCTCCACATCAACGTTTTCCAACTGGTGCTAAGAAAAATTGATTATCATTTGAAGGTAAAGAACACCATTAACCGCGACTGTCTCACCAGCGTCCATTAGAAATAATATGATCCAATCACACCTCGGGAGCAAAATCCACATCAAACTCTCACTTTTATGGGATGCGTATCTGATAAATAGCGTGATTGTTCTTTTCCAAAAATGTAGCAATTTTGCTTATCAACATTTCAACCAACTGGAAATAAGCTTCATCTGAGAATAATATTTTATGATGTCACCTCGTTTCATTTCCAATATTCATTCAACAAGTTGTCTTCGCATAGTATGGTTAATCGGCTTCAGTTCTTGCGACCATTAAATCTTGCAGGCCTTGATATATAGATATTTATGCAAAACTGGATGAAGGGTTTTTGGTGGTATGGCGTTGAACGATGCTGAATGGAGGTGTTTGGGTTTTGTAATACACTGTCTCTAGCTGCTGCTATGTTTTATTAACGAACGTTAAAAAATTTTTACCAAATAGCGAATACACTTAACCGTAGGACGATTATGTCTACCAAAATAATAAATCAGTTTACGCTTTATGATCGTACAATTATCTTCATTTTGACAATGCGTTTTAAATAATTAATAAACGTTAGTCGAGAGTATAGCGAGTTAGGTCATTTTGAAAATGAAATTGTTTAGCATGACATTTATCAAATGTGGCCGCTTGGCATGTGGCGTAGATTAAATAGAGGGACTTTGAAAAATGAAGTTGTTATTCGAAACCCGTTATTATCCTCTTGGTAGATTCATGTAGTAAAAAAATAATGTAACGCAAACCATTCTAATATCCAAGAAAGGTAAATATTCGGAATGCATTAAGAATTTGATATTTGTCGCAAATTGTTAAAAGTGAAAATTTTGCAATTTTATAAGAATTTTTTGCAGTCTTTTTTATTTTGTATAATAAAACAGTTACATGAGCGTAAAATGTATATGAAATTATATTATAAGACTACAATATAACTTACATAACAGCATTTAAATTTAGGAAATTGTCATATTATACATTACTTATATTTGCAATTAATTTGTGTAACTAATGAAAAATAAAATAACATTTTGGCCTACTTAAATAAACTAAAACATTTAAATATTCCGTTATATAGTAACAGCAAGAACAAATAAACTGAATCAACTATTAGAATTTTTGCGCAAAAAACGATTGTAAAATCAAACTTTCATAGAGAATGACAATTGTTATACTTAAGTACCGGAGTCTACTTTCACATTTTCTTACTTCTAGTATTCGACATCTCTCAAAAACTATGAGAAAAATTATCTAGATTCTTAATAATGAAATCATAAACTTACGTAATTATACTTCATGTTGCGAAGTGCAAATTAATAACGCATTACTTGATACAACTACGAGAACACTTGTAAATGTCAATGCTATTGTCTTTGTTCATTTGAGAGCAAAAAAAAAATTAAACCTCAGGAACAATAAATTTATTCATAGAGAAAATCAAACGATACAATTGTAATATTTCGAAGAAGTGAATGTATTATATTGAGTAAAGGTTAATCAAGTGTATAAATGATTAATATATCTTCAAACAGCACATGTGCGCAATCAGCTAGCGAAAGAATACTGAACAGATCCAATTAATAAAAAAATTATGATAAATTACTGACATACTTTCCTTAATACATAGTTATGGACCAACAAAAATCTAAGAATGTGTGTTGTGTAATTTAATGGTTATTGTAATAATGATCATCTTTTATGAATAAATTATTATATAATAGAGTGGTAGGTGCTTATGTATTCTATTATTGTTCTGTTCTACATTCATGTAGTCTGCAGGAGATTCATAACCGTGAAACTAGAATGCAGAGATTACAATTTTGATAACTGTCGAAACCTCAAAGTTTACATTATTATGCAAATTAGATGTATCTGAGGATCCGTGTATGCTTTTTTAGTTTATGTATGTATATATGTAGTATACAGGTAAATGAGATTAAAGCCTGCAATATAAAACATAGATTGCAAACATTTTAAAATGTTTTTGTACTCCCCGTTTTCAAAGTGACATTTCATGCTTCACTAGACCAGTAAGGAAGTGCTTCAATATCGACTCAAATATAAAAATTGCAAAAAAACCCTAGCTCTTTGGGGCATTAAAAGTCGATCTTGATAGTAATAAAATTTAGTTCACAAAATAGCACTTCCCTGGATTTTCCTTTATTAAAAGTTAGAGAAGTAAGAGGAATTGCTAAAACATATTCTACTAATTTGTAAGCGCCTTCTATTTGACGACGTCCTAGTGACATTGATTTTTAATTTAATTGATCGTACAAAAAATGTTGGACAAATGTTGGACAACCACTTGCGTGAAGACATTTTCCGCGCATTTATGCAATTAAAGACTCTCGCTGTATTCATATGGGAACATATTCTTCCCTCACTTCGTTTGTGAAAATCAAGTTTGTGCTAAAAATAATTTAGAAATATGTCTAAACTTTATAAAAGCTATGTATATAATTTAATTTTTTCACTGAAATAAACTACAACTTTCAATCTAAACCTCACTCACGGTATAAATAACTTATCTTTGAGTTATAGTGTTGTTAAGGAAACTTCCTATTTTGAAAGAACCATAAATAAAACTCAAATTCAGTTCAAATATATATTTATTTAATTTCGGTGTGCGCCGAGATTTCGGGGCCGCTCTACGTCGAACATAAGATTACAGCATATACACATGTGTATCGCTCGAGAAGCTATGGGTCCCTACATATACGCACATGCCAGACACTGCCGTCCGTACGTATGCATAGGAGGCCTTGCATCGCCTTCGGTGTATAGTCGTGTACTCGGGCCGGCAGACAATAAACTCGGCCGATGAGACTGTATACGCCCGAAAGCTGCTCCGCATCAGTATGCTCACAATATTTGTAAGTAAAAAATACATTAACTGACAATATAATTAAAAGTCAACAAAAACAAAACATACATTACAAAAATATAATAACACATAAAAATAAAGAAAAACCTCATATATAGAGCAAGAAACAATAATAATATAAAATAAAATAAAATATGTTAAGTTCTTAACAAGTGTTCTTCTGTAAAGTTTTATGGCGCTCTACACTCAAATAGATCTTACACCTCTCTTACCATATGTAGGTTTAGTACATTTTGTTAAATAATATATTTTTCAAACTCATAATCACTCATACACATAATAATAATAATAATAATAATAATAATAATAATAACTATTTAAGATGGAAATAAAAAATATAAATAGCAAATTAATTATTTTATATTGCAAGTACAATATAAATACTATATAGCTTTTTGTCAATAATATCGTCATCTTCTCCATAGTCTCTTAGTTATAGCCAGTATTAAATAATAACTATTTAAAAGAAACCAAACAATCTTTATAAGAAGCTATATATTAAATTTCGTAATTAATAAACACAAATTCAAATATGCAGAAGAAAATAAATAGTATTAAGTATGAAGTCTACGTTTTAATAAGCATCAACAATGACAGCTATAGAATTAGATTATATAAGGTTTATATTTTTATTTATCACAAGATTGTTTAAAATAATGTAAAGTTATGTTATGTTTCTAATATTTTAAATTAAAATTTGTTTGTAAACTCTTTTACCAAATAATTATTAAGTATATCAGTATTGATAAACACATCTTGTAGTATAAGGGATGTTATCAATTAAGCAAACGTTTTAATTATAATAACATATACCGGTTGTGTCAAATATCATTAGCCATAGAAAATCAATGTATACGTCGCCGGCAGTAGGTACCGGGTTTGCATACATATACATACGTATACATCGTACATACGTATACATGAAAGTCTCCATGGCTAATGCTATTTGACACAACCGGTATATACTTATCCGATATTAATGCAGCTTAAGGGTATTTTACATCGATGTAGTCCCCTGTAAGATGTCTAGAAGTTTCTGTAACACTCCAGGTATCGTCAACTTCCTGAAATCTAATACGTCGACCAGGTATTAGATGTTGCCAAGTTTATAACTGCTCGTTTTAAAATTTGAGTAAATGAATTTTTCCTCATCTGGATTACTGATTGTAGTTACAATTGCAAATTATAAATCACATTTTTAAAATGCACCTATTTTCATTAAAAAAATTAAGCCATAAATTTTATCTTTTGAATTACTATAATAACAAACATGTTACTATGTTAATCTATTTTTGATATTCAAATTTTATGTTTATAAATTACAATGAACAATTATCAAATCCGTCTAATCTTTACAATCTTTTATCGATAATATAATAATAATAATATTCTAAAATCTTTTCTTAATTGCCTCTCATATGCCAAAATTTATTATACTGTACTTTACACTGCCTTTCATACAATGTTTTAAATCATACCACAGGCGCATAATAATAATTCATGCTTTCATATATCCCTGTAATTACTTTTAAGATGTTAGAAAATATTCGAACATGAATTAGTATTACTCTTGTTATTAGTAACATCTGTATTTTGTATTCAACTAAAATGACATAAGAATAAATATAAACCCATCCTTCTACTATAAATTGTAGTAAATATTTACTGTAACATTTTTAGTAAAAAAATAGAAGTGAAAATAGAAGTAATATGTACTTTGGAGTAGTGTGTTATAAATTTTAATTCTGAAATAAATTTAAATTTATTTTATTTAGAAGAATTCCTCAAAAATTAGCTAATTAGAAAAATATTTGTTTTGCAATAAGTACTTTACATTTCTTATAATCACAAAAATAAAAATTCACAATTATGAAGAATTATTCCTCAATTACTTGTGAAAGAAAACAAATTATTAACTCAAGAATGGTTAAAATAAAAACATGTATAGTTTATTTCAAATTATAAGAATATAACTTTGAATGGCTCTAATGTTTTTATTGCACCACCTTCTGTGACGATAATTATTTTACCTGGTCTCCTTATTGAACGGGTAAGGTTTACCTATTTGCAACGTATGAGTCTAGGGGCCGTATTGACTAGAAATTAGGGCCCTATAAAATAATAAAACGCTGTTAATTTCAAGAATATATAATTAATATATAAGTAATTAGTTTGTAATACACAATAAAATTTTTATGTGTCACCGCATTTGATAAATCATCTTCTGTGATTGAGTCGTCTTGCAAATCAGTGTCTGTGTCTGTATCGTATTGCAAATTTATAATCAAAGGTGCTACTATTTTATACATTAGCATATATTCGTCCTCCTAGTATATATTCAAATTAACAAAGGTTGGTACTTATATTATTATTAAATTTTATTTCATCTAAATTGCAGTAATTACAATTTACTTAAATTTTGTCATTACGGACTTCAGCAGCTTATTTGCGTAAAAGATAATCGTATTGAGCGGCCAGGTAGTTATTGCCGCAGGTGGTGCAATAAAAGCATTAGAGCCGTTCAAAGTTATATTCTTATAATTTGAAATAAACGATACAACTAGAATATTATGAATTTGTACCGAAGTTCAAAACGGGAATATTTAGCTATTTACCTACAAGACCAACGTAAACATTAAACACTGCTTATTAATGATAATATATTTGTTTCTTTTACCTTGTCCAAATTCTCTATAATACAATTGCAGTAATTAAAGTTCCAGATACAGGTTCGATCGACTAGACAAGTGAAATAGCGTAGGCGCCGGTTTGCCTATGTTCAAGTTTCGCGAAAGCTGTAATTTATTTTGTCAGTGACAATGAGACATAATAATCAGCCAAATTAACACCGAAGGTCAATAAACTTGGATACTTTAAATATAGGATTTATATATATGTATATACATACATTATTACGTAAGTATTTATACTTGATTTTTGTTATTTATTAAGAAATGCTTATGTGGAAATAAGTTTTACATTAAAATTATGTACAACTCTTTCAATTAAATTTTCATTTAGAGTTGTCAGTAATTTTAATATAAAATTGGTAAACTTAAAAATAATAATTCTTTTTTGTCATGTTAGAAGTACATAAATATTTTACTGCTGCTGCCGTGCTTGGAGGGTGCGTAAATATGGTCCTGCCGACGATATTCAAGAGGTATATTATTTTGCCGGTAGAACGATACTTTAGCAATCTATTTCCGCACTCATTTCGTATTTCGAAAAAGTTACGAGGGAGGATCGATAAGTAACGCACAACATTTTTTTTAAGAAGAAAGTGTAATAGATGACACACTAAGAATACATAAAAAATATAGGCACATCTTTACACTATTTTTCCACATAGTTGCTAAGTCTTGCAACGCATTTCTCCCATTGCGCACAAGGTTGCAAATACCCTTTGCATAGAAGTCCGTCTTTGGTGAGTAGAGCCATCTGCGGACAGTTGATTTGATTTTGTCATCGGAAGTAAAGTGTCTTCATCGGCCCGAAGAGATGATAATCTGACGGTGTCAGATCCGGACTATACGGTGGATGCTGGAGCACCTTCAACCCAAACCACTCCTGTTCGTTCTCAGCTAGAGTGGTTTGGGTTGAAGGTGCTCCGGCATCCACCGTATAGTCCGGATCTGGCACTGTCAGATTATCTTCTCTTCGGGCCGATGAAGACATTCTTGGCCAGCAAACACTTTACTTCCGATAACAAAATCAAATCAACTGTCCGCAGATGGCTCTTCTCACAAAAGACGGACTTCTATGCAAAGGGTATTTGCAACCTTTTGCCACAATAGGAGAAATGTGTTGCAAGACTTTGCGACTATGTGGAAAAATAGTGTAAAGATGTGCCTATATTTTGTACGTATTCTTAGTGTGTCATCTATTACACTCTCTTCTAAAAAGAATGTTGTGCGTTACTTATCGATCCTCCCTCGTATTTACTTTATGCTATGTAATTTTTTGACCAAACCGTTCAACTAATTATAGAGCAAAAGTTCCGGCAATTCAGCAAGCCGGTCACACGGAAATGTGGAAACAGTAATTTTTAAGAAAAAAATTTAAGGTAAAGTAATATGTGTAAAATTTATATTTTAAATTGTGCATACGGGGTGGCTGACAAAAGCGCCCCACGCTGTAGCTCCGTTATTTACTATCTGATTTTAAAAAACGAAATTTCAAATAAAATGGTTAAGTAAATACTATCAATTGGCATAATCAAAATATTATTAGGAACAAAAAGTTTGAACATGCGATAGTCAATTTTTTTTTAAATGGCAACGAATATTTTTAATTAATGTTTCGGATAAAGAATGTTTTCCTGATTTTGATGATGTATAACACGTCAATTTTTCAACATAAGTTTCAAGTGTGCCGTGATTAATAACATTGTATTGGAATGGAAATTTTAAAAAAATACAAATAAATACGAAGCTTATCTACAAATATTGTTCAAATTGTCTGCCGCCTTGTTGAAGACATAGTTGTCACCTTCTAATTACTCCATTAGTGGCGTTGAGTATAAAATTAGGAGCTATTTCGCGGCAAGAATTCAGAATTCTTTGTCGTAAAATGTCTATATTTTCCGGACTAGTAAAATAAACCCGATCTTGAAGATAGCCCCAAAACCAAAAATCCAGGGGCGTAAGGTCGGGAGAACGAGCGGCCCATTGAATTGGTCCATTGGTCCCTATCCACCTCTCAGCAAATGTCGCATTTAACCATTCATCATTTATTAAGGCATTATGAGGAGGGGCCCAATCTTGCTGAAAGTACATTCTGTTTAGCTCGGCAATTGACAAATCATCTAAAAAGTTTGTAATGTTTTCACGCAATAGTTGATGGTATCTTGCTTGATTTAAGATGGCATCTATGAAAAATGGGCCAATTAATCGTACACCCGAAAGACCGCACCGTACATTTAAACTGAATCTTTGTTGAAAATTCGTCTCAATTATAATTCTTGGGTTTTCTTGGCTCCAAAATCGATTGTTCTTTCTGATAACAATGCCATTATTACTGAAATTGCATTCGTCCGACCAAATAATTTTTCGATAAAAATTACGATCTCGTTGTGTAACATTTAAGAAAAAATTGCAAAATTGTATTGTTTGACCATGATCATTTTCCAATAGTGCTTGTACTTTTTGAGAGATGTATGGTATGAACTTGTGCTTTTTGAGTATCGCTTGTGTTGTTTGGTGCGATACGCCGACCTCATTTGCAATTCTCCGAGTAGAAGTTCATGGACTTTCTTCCACACATAAAAGAACATCCAATTCTGTATTTTCCTTAAACTGTCGACTCTTACTTTTTGGCGTTTTGAAGGCTCCATATTTTCGTAAATTTTGTTCGATTCTTCCGAATTTACGACGGTCGGGAACCTCTCTTGTCGGATAACGATAACTGTAGAGTCTCACAGCTTGAGCACTATTTCGATTCCATTCAAAGTATACTTGCAACATGTCGGTCAGTTGATTGCTATCCATGATAATGATAAATTAAAATCACAGAAAGAATCAGAAAGTTGAACTAATGTCAGACCGATACACAAATGTCATAATGACAGTATTTATTAACATTTACATACTAATTGACAGTACTTATTACTTGATGCATTTTATTGCTATCCACGGCACACTTGAAACTTATGTTGAAAAATTGACGTGTTATGCATCATCAAAATCAGGAAAACATTCTTTCTCAGAAACATTAATTAAAAATATTCGTTGCCATGTAAAAAAAAAATTGACTATCGCATGTTCAAACTTTTTGTTCCTAATAATATTTTTATTACGCCAATTGTATTTACTTAACCATTTTATTTGATATTTTGTTTTTTAAAATCGGATAGTAAAAAACGGGGCTAGGGTTTGGGGCGTTTTTTGTCCGCTACCCTGTATACAAAAATTCGTCTGAGCTGCAACCGTGATTCGGAAGGCACGTAAAGCCGTCAATCCCGGCTACTTAGTTAGTTGTCGACATTAGGTACGCTTGTCTAGCGTTAGCTAAACTATATTATTATATGATATTATCAGACACCGGAAGTATAAATAGGATCAAATAATAATACTCTTGCTTTATAACACTGTAATATCATTTTTTGATTTTGGTGGCAAGTTTAACAAAGAACCATTTCATTTTAAATTTTAAACTTAACGCAGATTTTCAAATTGTTAAAATGTTCAAGTTAAAAGTCCAGCGTCAAAAAAAAACTAGATGTCTAACATTTTCCAAATAAACATTTCTATTTTAAATATTTTTGAACATCAAAGCGGTTTTAAAACATTTTGCGCATTAGTTCTCTATGAAACCCACCAATAACAGCTCAGTCTTTAACTTAACGAACGGAGAAATCATGTTTTATTAAATTTTCATTCTCTTTGAAGCAAAATCCCTATATTTAATTATACTTTTTAGTCCCTCACGTATTCTTTTCAAGCAATATATCTACTGGTAGTAATTAAAATTAAGGTTGGCTTCAGATTTAACTTGCTTTTTTTTAATTGCCATCTTAAAACATTTTGCTTTTTCACTATAATAAAGTTCAGTTTTGAGATTACATGACAGGTAAGTTGTGCATTAATGTTTAATTATCACAAACTAGTAAATATTAATTATTAACTTTTTTGTCTAAAATATATCAGCAGCATGTGGTAAAAAGAAAACAGTGATTATATGAAACCGTGTTTTAAATTTAGTCATTTAAAATATTTGAAGTTCTTTTTACTACACATCGAACCATGTACGAGTTAAAAGCCATGATTTAACATACTGAAACAGGTGCAGTGGTATCAAATCACGACGCATACTAACTCTAATACAATCTGCCAGCTGGGGCACACGGAAATTCTTTGACGCGTATCCTAGCTACAAATCCTAACAGGTTGTTCGTACTGTATCAGTACATTACGCATAATCACTCACACACAATGAGAGACGGCAGTCGTTTAAATACGCATATGATTTCTGGATGGCAGACACCGTGAACTCTTATGCATGTTAAACCACCCCACCGGAACTATGGTCGCTGAACAACGCCAGCTAAATATTTCAATTCGAACTGAAATGCACCACACACCGGTACATCTAGCGCAATTGTAATGGAAAAAAAAGCGAAATGGACAGAGGATGCAGCTATTACGTGAGACACAAGACAGAAAAAACACCGTTTTTAAGTGAGGAAAGGCCCGTTTCCGGTGAATCAACGTTTATGAACTTGACGTGAAATGATAAAGCCTTTCGTGCATTCGATGGTAATAGATAATTGTATTTACAATTTAAATTCGATAATACTAAATACTTAGCAAATGTAAATTTAAAAATTTGTAGAATTACTTTTAATTTCGCAAACTTATAATTTAGTAATTATATTCAGCGCTTCACTACAAATATACAGTGCGACTCTTGAGTAACAAAAACAAAATTCGATAATATGATGTTTTTGAATTATATAAAAAAACTTTGAACAAGTAAATTTTGCCCTCTTTCAACACAAATTACAATTTTTTATTTTGCCAAGAAAATCAAACATGTTAAATAACAACAAGGATCATATATTAGACACTATGGAAAATTTATTTTATAATCCCTTCAATAATAAATTTATATTTTAGATTGGCCAATCTAGAAAAAAACTGTCAGTCAAGTTACCATCTCCAGATTACATTTTTAATAAAATCGTCAATGAACAATTCATTCCGTTTATTTATGATTATGGCAGTGATAGCTGTAAAATATCTCAAGGCCCCTGTTGCTTCTCATTTTGGCATAGTTTTGTGATTATGACAAAACAATTCTTGTTTACTTAAGCATTGTTGCTTGAGTAAAGAATAATAACAACACACATTTTAATTATGACTGCTTGTGGTGATTGATACTGTCAACAGGAAGAAGTCCGTATTATCTTCAATATTGACTTTTCCTGTATACATAACATCTTAACCATAGTTTCTAGAATATAAACTAAATTCTTGGGACAAGGCAATCTTTAGAAACATCTTAGAAATGGACATTGCAGATCTCAAATTTTGTAGAATAGATTGATATCCATGTTAATTTAAAAATTGAATTCGAAAATTTTATAATAACAGAAATTATTCACTAGTGAAATATCTAAAATTAGAAAAATGCCGACCATTTAATACAAAGCTGTTTAAATAACTTACACAATTCTACCAAAAAAACTCTTTGTAAATTTTTATGTATTATTTTCACTACTCCGTCAAAAAAATAAAATCTATCTTTTTCTATCAACTAAGCGGTTTTCACAAAATAATTGCATGTTTCGGAGAAAATAACCTTTAATATTCTAACGTGTTTATTTAGAACTGCATTTTTTACCTTACATTAGTTATGACAACAATGAAAAATGATTTTTATGAAGGTTAGAAATCAAATGGGAACGTTTTTTCTTTTTAGTCAAGAATTATTTTTCTGTTTTTCCATTTGCCTTGATTTAGCCTTTCCAGTTCATTTATATCTTGGCGAAACCTTTCACCATGCTCTTTGTTGACTGCATTAAACCACATCGAGGCTTCTTAGGAAGTGTACATCATTTTTCCGTCGAATTGCTCTTAATCTGTGTCACTTGCAACCAAAGTGGTGAAGTGGGGAGAGATATTGTCTGGTAGATCATTCACACAGATAGGGAAAAATAAAGCCCCTCTGTGCAATATCGTAATAATATCATGCAATTCACTGAAGCTGTCGATACAAAATACTGCTTGCCGCCTACCTCTCAAATAAGAGGAGATGAGTTCTAGGGCTAACCCTCTAATACCATAGTGATCTAGCTTTAATTGAAATATCTTGTGGTCTATGCAGTTAGGTTAACTTTTACGGGCTTTCTTTCATTCGCTTCCATTTTTCTTTCAAAATGTTCCTTCTTTATCACAGGTTACTGCCACCAAAGTAGTATCATCAGCGTATTGAAGACCGTGGGTGAGAGATATGATCTGGTAGATCATTCACCCAGATTAGGTTAGGTTTCACGGGCTTTCTTCCATTCTTTCTTTTCGATCATTCTTTATTTATTTAATGACAGGATAATGGAAAGGGAATAAAAGAACGAGAAATGAGGATAGACATGCACCATCAAACTAGTGATCAAGTGTCTTGATTTCGCTGTTTTTTTTGTGTTTAATGAAACGTTTACCAATTCAGAGAAAAATCCTAAATAAATAATAGTTTGCTTTTTCTTAGATAATCTTTATATGCAGAAAATTATTACTGAATTAAAATCTATAGAAGTGTGACCTTTAAATTATTTTTCCAGTAATCAGCATCCAAAATACTACAAAAAACAATAATTGGACAACAATGGACAAGAAAAAGAGTTATTTAAATCAAAGAAATTTCCATTCTGTTAAAAAATGCTTATTTTTAGATAATGGCAAAGAAATATTTGCATGTCAATTAATGTTGACCTTTAATATGATTTGTACAGTTCCATGTATGTATTAGTAGTGATAGTTTTATGATACCCCTGGATATTTAGAGATTTATATGGATTTTCTAGATGGCCTCTTAAACTATATACGAAGAAAATATAATAAACAGATTTAAAAGAGATTCCCAAGACTTTTTCTGGTTTCAATGGTTCGTCCAATGACGATGCCCAGATTTCTAAAAGTAATTTTTAGTATCCCTTTCTCAAACGGTAAATTAGCTCATATAGATAATCTTCTTATTTTCTTTCAATTACAGTGAGATGTTTCATGGTTACAAACAGGTATTTTTTCAAATTCTTAACAATAGTATAAGTCAAAGGTAAATATTAACACCTATACTAATATTTACACAATGGTAGTTGATAATATGTACCTAATATATACTGCCATTAGCAAATATCTTTATGATACCACTACCTGGGGTATTATGGGTATGTAACCCAAATTAAATAAGTGCTTGTCTTAAATTTTTCATAAATACACAGATATTTTACATATTCTTGTGGAATTCTACTGGTAATATTTAGTAGACTCTGTATTTGTCAATCCCTAATAACTCTAAAAATATTTGTTAATATGTTGGTATTATTGTAGGAGGATTTGAATATTTTATATTTTCTTATTTATTATGTAATATTTATTTCATTATTAAAATAACACTCGGCCATTTTTTAATAAAATTAGATATATAGTCGTTAGAGATGTTGCCATCGTAATTACAAGTAGTTTTTCAAAGTAAATTCACATGACACAATTGAATTTTCCACCAATTCAATTTAGTAAAAATACTTATAAACTCGATAGTTATTCTTCTGCAAACGATTTTTCCTATAGTGTTATTTAAAAAAAAATTAAGTGTACAAATACTCAACAAATTTCATCTATATTCACAAAATTAGTGAAACAAATATAGAGAACATCATTAAAACCAAGACTTCTACGACCAACTTCTATTAGGTAGCTGATTAAATAGTTTAATAAGCATGCAGCCGGGATATTTTTTCGGTAGGTAACTGTTAAACGATGTAATGAGTACATTATGAGGTAATTTAAGTTTAATGTCCTTGCTAAATAATGGTCTTTTTACAATTCAAACATATTTAAAAAAAAATACTATAGTTGGCTTATACTGACTAGGTTAGCATTAGGCAAATTAGATTTGTAGCGGTCGCGTTTGGTACCTCTGTCTAGCATGGACCGCTTGAATTCGATTATAAAATTGATAGTAACCCAATCTCGATTGCTCCTTTCTTATGATAGCCGTACTCGCTAGCACTGTTTATTTATTTGGTTATGGCTCTATGAAAGTAAATTAATTAAGTAAACACTATATTATGTTGAAATTGAAACTTAGAAATACATAGTTTTATAAAAATCATTTACTTTGAATTATTTTACTTATATTTTTCTTTATATCCTCTTTTCTTTGTATTATTATGTTATGGCTTTGTAGCAAATAAACACCGATATACACAAAAATTATCTGCTAATTGTAATGGTCTCCTAATGAGTGTTAAATATACAATAGAAATAAAACACAAACAATTGTTTCAGATTTACACTATATTTAACTTAAAAACACAACAGCTGTTTCGCTACACTGTAGCTTCTTCAGGTGATAACAAATTCTAAATTAATAATTCTAAATAAATTTAGAATTTGTTATCACCTGAAGAAGCTACAGTGTAGCGAAACAGCTGTTGTGTTTTTAAGTTAAATATAGTGTAAATCTGAAACAATTGTTTGTGTTTTATTTCTATTGGAATATGGATTTACATCAAGTAAAGGCCGAATCTATTGAATTGTTAAATATACAAGTTTAAATCATGAATATGCGGCAAGCTGGATTTTATATACATTTCATTTACTTACTGAACCACTTTTGAGTATAATTTTTATTCTAGAATAATTCAATTGATTGACTAACTTAGTCGTCAAATATGTTTTCAGCTATTTTGTTTAAATTACAGCTGTTTCGCAGGAGGAGATGCCTACAACATAGTGTGTTGTAAATTGTGGAAGCCATAGAAATAGCGATGTTATGATATATTTTTGATATATACTGTGCTAGAGTCTACTAAAAATTATCGGTAAAATTCCACAAGAATATGTAAAATATCTGTGTATTTATGAAAAATATCTAATTACTTATACACCATGCAGTGAGGGAAGATTAAAAAACAGGTATTAAGACATTAATAAAAAAACAAATATATTCATATTTCTTTTAAAAAGATACCAAGTGATACGAATTTCAAACGATAAAATACACTTTAAAGAACATATACTAACGTAGGCAATGAAGTTATTACCAAATAAATAAAAGCAGTGAAGGGAATAATTTGTATACATAAATATAATTTACGTTTGACGGAGACTTTCAAATTCCATTTCAAAATTCATGGTAATGATGTGCGACAGCCAACTCGTAAGCACTCGCACCATTGCAATCTTGTAGAATATACCTCGTCTCAGTAAAAGTAGGAGTGATTCAAATATCGCGCCAAAATGTTACGTATTTTTAAGAGATTTTATTAGTTCTTGCGTAGGCAAATTTAATATGGAAAAATAAATACGAGATATCCGTCATATTTTATAAGATAACTAAACCTTAACCTGTGAACATTATCTTAAATTTTTGCTTTCGTTTATTATATTTTATTGCAAAATACAATCTGTACTTTTAAGTACGTCACGAGCATTAGTGATCAGACAGGTCAAAGCAAATCCACCACCCAAACAGCATCAACGATTGATACACTTAAGAGGACGTAAACCAGTTTAAAATGTGTACAAAAAGTACAACACTATAAATATGTATCTTATTATAGGACTTCAAAATATCAAACGGATATCGCATAATTACAGAATAGGTACAGGCGTGATATTTGAATAACTCCTTCTGATTTTGAGACAGAATATAGACACCATAATGTCCAGGATTCCCTAAGGAAAGAGTCGCCAGGCATTTGAAACTACTAGAATTTGAAGAATATGTCAAAAATACTATATGGTAGATGGTGTGCAATTCCTTTTTTAAATATGAACCTCTTATAATGTAAAAAACCTTCTACCATGATGACATTATTTTTGAAGAATGGTTTGAACAAGTGTTACAGATAATGTTGTAATAGTCGTGGACAGTGCATCGTACCATTCACATAGAGTGTAAAGGCTATCTACTTAGAAAAAAGAATGTGGTATAGGTTAATAGATGATATCGTAGAACTATTTGTTATTTGTGTTGAAACTATTGATGGTGAAAGTAAGTTATTTCGATCCAGTAAATCATACTAATTATCACAGCTAACTTTTGTATAATTATAAGATTGAAATTGTATTTTTAAAATATGTACTTTAATTTTAAATTAAATTTTATAATTAAACCTGATATAAATATCAATAATAATATACGATGTATGCAGATATTACTTTCATATTTAAAAGAAAATTTTATGAAATATTGATATGCTCTAGTTTAGAGTTTACCAGAATAGGTAATGTCCAACATCGCATTCAGTCCTATTTCTGAGTAGATATCACATATTAATCCAAAAAGTCACTCTTGTACAATAATTTAATTTAAAAAAAATCTTTACACATATTAAAAAAATTATAAAACCTAAAAATTGTTGACAAATTATTACATTCTCAACAGTCATAGTAAATTGTTTACTACAATTTAAGCCACGGGGTTTGGCGATATACGAGGTAGGCGCCATAAATTCTTGGCCTGATATCCAAAAAAGAAACTTGGAACAATATAAGAATTTTTATTTGTCAATGTAATCTCCCCTAACTTCTATACATTTATTAGAACGATTAATTGATAATTCGATACCCATGTAAAAATTATCTGAAGTTTTTCCGTCAAAATATTCTATAACAGCTGCTTGCAACTCACTGTCGTCCTTAAAACTACGTCCCCTAAGGTCTAGATTTTTGCAGATGTCCACGTTTTGAAGTCCCCTGATACCATAAAAGTGGTTTTTAAAAAATCTCTCTCTCTCTCTCTCTCTCTCTCTCTCTCTCTCTCTCTCTCTCTCTCTCTCTCTCTCTCTCTCTCTCTCTCTCTCTCTCTCTCTCTCTCTCTCTCTCTCTCTCTCTCTCTCTCTCTCTCTCTTCTCTCTCTCTCTCTCTCTCTCTCTCTCTCTCTCTCTGTGTGTGTGTGTGTGTATGACCACGATAGCGGTCAAACCGCTGTAGAATCAATTCCAATTTTGTATTTACATGTATAATCTCCCTCTTGAGATCTGATTAGTTTTTCAGTAAAATCGGTAGACCGAAAGTAGTACTTTACTTCAGTGAAAAATTCGAATTTTGCCAATATTTCGTCAATTACTAAGTTTAAACGAATTTTTAAAGAATTAAAATATACTCAAAATTAAATTTGATACAAATCATCTTAAAAAAGTTTTTCGAAATTCCAACCGGAAGTAGGTCTTTTACTCTTATCGAAAATCAGTTTTTTGCGAATATCTCGCAAGTCATGCTTTCTAAGCTGGTATATTACGAGTATAAAAGTATTTAAATTATAATTTTAAATATCTTTTGTATAAAAAAAATTTCAAAATTCGGACCGGAAGTACCACTTTTACTCTTACCGAATAGCAATTTTTTTGCAGATATGTCGTAAATTATGCATTCTATATATATTTATTAAGAGTACAAAAGTATTTAGAGTTGAATTTGCAATATTTTTTGTATACATGAAATTTCAAAGTTCGGACCGGAAGCGGCACTTTTACTCTTAGCGAGTAGCACTTTTTTTCGAATATCTTGCAAAGTATGCATTCTATAGCGATTTATTAAGAGAATGAAAGTACTTAGAATAGGATTTTGAATAAGTTTTGTATAAAAAATTTCTTAAAATTGTATAGTTTGAAACGCTCATACGTATAAGAAAGTCGTGTGGTGGCCACACCTCATTTTTTTAAATTAGAAAACAAATAAAAATCACAAGGAGTCATATCCGGACTATACGGTGGATGTTCCAATTCTTGAAAGGCGCATTCGCGGATGGCAGCTTGTGAAATGCCGGCAGTATGAAGGGCAGCATTGTCATGTAATAATCGCACACCTTTTGTCAATTTTCCACGACGTTTTACACGAATACTGTTCCTTAATTTATGCAATAAAGACGTGTAATATGTGCCGTTCACACTTGTATTGCGCTCTTTGAAGTCAATTAGCAAAATGCCCTCACAATCCCAGAATATTGTGGCCATCACTTTTTTCGTTGGTTGAACGACTTTCACCTTCTGGGACAAGGTTCATCAGGTCGCCACCATTCCACAGACTTCCTTTTCAATAGAGGATCGTAAAACAGAACCATTGTTTCATCCCCTGAGACAATGGTTCTGTCGGTTTTGGGTCGTCTCCACACATTTTTAAAAGCGACTGCGCACATTCGACTCGACGTTCACGTTGGAGAGCAGAAAGAAGTACCCATCTAGCATTAATTTTATTCATACCCAAATGGTCAAACACTTGTTTCGGAAATGTTTGTTATCACTGCTAATTCCTTCACTTTCAAACGGCCATCTTCTAGCACTAAATGTTCAATAATTGAAATTTGTTGAGGCATTGGTCGACCCGACAGATCAGCATCTTCCAGTGATTCTTGTCCCAAACGGAAACATTTTGCCGACTTTTACTTTCTTATACGTAGTATAAGGAAGTATTGTAATGATGAAAATTTTCGACCTCGAGATTTTTGCAGATGTCCACATTTTGAAGTCCCCTGATACCGAAAAAGTGGTTTTTAAAAAATGTCTGTGTGTGACCACGATAGCGGTCAAACCGCTGAACCTGTATAAGCCTGTCAGGCCGCGAATATATGGCAATTACTTCGTATTTGAATTACCCTTTCTTATTCTAGGACAGGATATAATATTCACAATTTCGTATAAGAAAATAAGAAATAGTAAACCCGAGATAATATGCTTGATATTACAAGACTATGCCGTTTTTACTGTTTATATGAGATATTCTCTCATTGACTACATATCAGCTTTGTTCCCGTATATAAAAGACAGTAAGTTGCTAGGTATACTCTATATAATTTTAATTTTGTTGATAACAGTAAACATCCAATTAATACAGATATATTTGTGCCATCGAAAATTATTCTAATAAATAAAATGCCTATCTACCAGAAAGAGATGCTACATCTGTTTCTTTGATACTATTCAAAACGAAAATAAAAATTCATTTTCGCAACTAACGGCACCATCTTAATTGACAAATCATCTGTCACGATAACGGAAGCTGTCCAGCAAAAGAAATTTTTATAATAAATTTTCTATTAATTACTAGAGCATAAGCAGACATTTTTTTATACACATATCTTGGTTGGGCCATTATATCTGAATATATTGTTTAATTTCAAGAAATATCTATAATCTATAAAGTACTTCATAATTTTATAGATTTTTTTTATTTATCACAATCACAGTTTATTACTTCTTGTTTTATATAAACAAAAATATTCTATATAATTCATGAATAAGTATTCCCAGGTTTCATATGTTAGTATGCCAATCGTGTAGACACTTTGCATATCGAAACTCTCGATTAGAAATTAAGTGAAATTAATATAATAAACATTTACAGACCGACAAAAGGAAGATAAATCTGGTATAAAATATCATTTACACAAGAGAATTGAAAGGTGAACGGATTTAGTAAAAATACAATAATACTTTTTCATTCATAAATGTTAATGCAAACATTCCTTTCTCTTTGTGTTATTTTATATTAATACAAATACAATTACATTACGTATTTGGTACTAGAATTGCATGTAGGAATTATTTTCATGTTAAATTCATGATACTGTGTTGCATTCAAATACGAATTGTAAAATCTTAAGTAATTCTTCACCATTCGACTGTGAATCATTATCCTTTTATCTGAACAGCTATACTTGAATAACAAATAAGGACATACTTCAGTAATTTTTACTTTAAAAGCTTGCTGTTACTTCTAAGAATATTACTAGCAGTATCTTTTTGTGACTGCGGTCATAGCCCCTAAATTTATATTTAACTCCTTAATTTAATTGTATGCATTAAAAATTTTCACCGGGTATTATATAAAGTGTAACTAACGTATTTCATTTATTCCTAAGATTCTGTCTAATTATTTATTATTGAAGTTACAGTTAATTATGTACATTTTAATAACTAAATATGTTTATGAATATAAAAGGCAGTAATCGATGTTGCTTTCTATAAAAGATTTCGCAATGTACGCTATGTTTCGTTTTTATATAGCTTCATTTAAATATTAAGGTAAATTTAAAATAAATGGATTTAATATTTAAAAACATAACTTTTTTATTTAAAAAATAATGGGAATTTGGTGTTCCTAAACACTGTTATACACTTCTCAATCATATCATATATTATCATTACTTAGTTTTTTAAATAAATCATAAATGTAGATTACTAAATTTAAATAATTCTACATTAGTTTTTTCAATGTTTGAAAATTAAAATTATATATTCTGATGCACACTGTATTTAATTATAATTATATTTTCTGCTAGGCACTGATTTTTATAATGTCCTTTATAATACATTAGTGCCAAGCAGAAGGTATAATTGGGCTCGTCTCTTATCAACTATTACCTAATGCAATTCAGGACGATTTAAAACTTCGACTTCTTGCGCCCTGGGGACTCAGCGATTGGGAAGACGGGAGTTTACATCTCTTCCAAGGAGAATTTTTATAATTAAATGGTCTTGATTAAACTGAAAGTATCGCCATTTATTCATGGATGTCTCGTATTATTATTATTTATTTATTTATTTAAATAAAACATACTAACGCCGCTCATTAATAGTTTTGGAAATTCTAAGGTATACAAAATTACTAAAATTAACAATTATTATTAGTAGAACAGAAACATTTGGTACAAGATATTAATTTACAGGATAAATCATCTCCGATTCACCGGAAGTATACGATTTCGAATTTTATTAACTCATTAAAATCTGCCACTACTTTGTAAATATAATGTTTTCAAAATATTTAGAAATTTAGACAAATTTTGACCTTTCCATAGCGGTTAATAAAATCAAATAGTTCATAATGCATTCAAGACAAACATATTGCGTACAAAGATAATGCTTTCCACAAATACCACAAAAACCACTAAATCTTATATAGCTTGTCCACAATTGGCCAATGCGTACAACCTAATACCTAAAGTACTATATTTTCTAAATTGAAGCTGGTATACCTAAATATGATATTAATTGCATTAATAAATTCTGTGCCGAAATGAAACAAAAATTAATTTATAAATCCATATGAAATTGTTCATAGCCATGAAAATAAAATTTATCATTTAAGATAAATACATATGCCAAGCATGTTATTTAGACTACAATTTCTCAATAATAATAATAATAAATAAAATGTTCTTATAAGAAACGAAAATCAATTAAACAAAAATGCATATGGTAACGATATTGTCCAAAGATTGAAGTATTAAGAGAATTATTACGGAGTGACTTTTATAAATTCATTTAAAAATCACTTTACTTTGTGAATATTAATCATGATGATTAGATTAACAAGACAATTATAATGTTTTATTATATCACGGCAGGTATAAAAGTTTGAATAAAAACTAAATTCATATTGCAGTTACTGTACAAAACACAGGAATTATAGTAGAGATTAGAGCAACCGTTTTTTGCGCGTCCCCTTAGATAAAGTAAAGTGTGCGCGCAACCCGTACAATACATTTTTACTCCGCGTATCTTCGGAGGAGATAGGCGCCCAGAAGGGTGCATTTTGGCAGATTTTCACGGTTTGCTTAACTTATTCGAAGTAACCGCTTTAGAGAGGGTCGCTCAAATGGTTATTATTGTATATATAATCAACAAGAGCCGTCATATATATATATAATTATTTGAAAATAATTATTATAATAATATAATAATTATTTTCAAATAATTCTTTCGCACTATGAAACATATTTCGTTTCATAAAATTCGGCTTCTACTTTGCGCAATTATAGTTCTTACCTGTGACTTTTTATAATTCAAGACGTTTAAAGGATTCGCACCCATATCGCCCCGAAGTTCAGATGATGACCATAGGGGTCCGGCAAGCTCGAGATGTAGGTTCGAAACATAAAGACGGAGAAATATTTAATGATTAAATTTCTCTAATTAATATTTTCACTGTTAATTAGACTATAATTTTTAAATCATTATTTATATTACTTTTCGTGTATTTTTTTAAATTTTAATTGAACTTTCAGTTGTAAACCCAATTTCAAAGTTATTTAAAATTCAGTTTAACTTTTAGTGTTTTTTAATAAATTATTTACTTGCTTATTTATAACACTTTGAATCTGTCTTCCGATATTAATGCATTCAAAATCCTCGTCTAAAGCAGTAATAGCTTTTCAATTGAAAGCAAAATTTATTTTCTTTTACGAAAATTTCCATAACAATAATTCTTTAATTAAAGAGAAGTAACCTACCACTTTTGTGAACACTTGCAAGTACATTAGAAACCGCATTTTTCAAACGAATGAATATAATTAAGAATTTTAATTATTCCAAAATGTATCACCCACAAAACAAATAAAAAATTAGGTATGGCCACCACACGACTCCCTTATACGTATGTGCGTTACAAATTATACAAAAGTCGTTCTAAATTAAGTTTTAAATGCCTTTCTCTTCTTTAAAAAACAAACCTGCGTGTAAATGTTTTACTTAGCCCCGATTTTTCAGAATTCTTTTTACACAAAAATTATTAAAATTCCTATTCTAGGTATATGTATAATTCTATTCTCTTAATAAATCTCTATAGAATGCAAAATGTGCCAGATATTTGCAAAAAAGTGCTACTCGATAAAAGTGAAAGTGTTATCTACGGTCTGAACTTTGAAATTTCTTTTATACAAAAATTATTCCTGATCCAGTTCTATTTCAAAAAACTTTTTTGATAAAATTTTTCTCAAATTCCCTTTCGAGTATATGAATTGCTTATAAATTTGTACTTAGTAGTTGACAGAATATTGGTAAAATTCGATTTCTTCACTGAAGTAAACTAGTACTTCCGGTCTACCGATTTCACTGAAAATCTAATCAGATCGCAAGAGGGAGATCATACTCGTAAATGTTAAATTTGGAATTGATGGCTTTAGCCGCTTGACCGCTTTCGTGGTCACAGACTCACTGACTGACAGACAGACAGACAAAGAGAGACACAGAGAGGCATTTTTTAAAACCCACTTTTTCGGTATCAGAGTACATGAAAACGTAGACATCGGCATTAACAGAATAAAATTTATATGCACATATATTTAGTTCTGAAAGTAATCACAAATTGATATTTTAGGAGTTTACTAAATATTGAAATGTTTAACAAAGATTTAATTTTCATGAGACTTAATTATTAATACAGGAAGAATACGTACTTATGTATATGTTTTATCTTTCCGAAACTTATCTATTACTTTCTTATACGTAGTGTGAAGAAATTCGTACCGGAAGTAACAGTTTTACACAAAGGTTTATTTTTTAACATGATAAACGTATTTAAAACTTAATTTAAAATAACTTTTGCATAATTTGAAAAGCACATACTTATAAGAAAGTTGTGTGGTGATGTCCATACCTCATTTTTTTAATTACCCATGATAAACCTCCGATACTCACAATTAATTATCAGCTTGCGTCAAAACTAACACACCTCAAATATGTACATATAAATAAATGAATTTTACACTTTAAAATTAAATAAAAAAATATTTGGATTGTTATTAGTCAAAATTATGTAGTAAAAATTAATCTTTATTTCCTTATTCAAAAATTATTCCTGTAGCATTTGTATATGTTGCGATGCTAGAACATAAATTAAACGTAACAGCAGGCAGTGCTCTTCATTATTTTAAATAGGATATATTTATCTAACAGCAGAGGGTCACGGGAAGTGAAAGTGCAGTCAGGCAGTATCTTTAAAAAATACTTATTTATGTAAATAGTTGCGTGTGAGTATGCGCATAAATATTTCATTAATGAAATGCTATGCCTTCATTTATAAAACGGGACTGTGTAATACATAAATTCCTATTTTACAATTTTGTTGTATCTATGCATGTGGCGAATGTTTGTTTTTACAACTATTCTCAAGTTCGTGCCAACATGTCTTTTTAGTAATAGCAATAACACGGAAATTTAATTAAAATTGATGTTTCTACATTGTTATAGAGAGTACTAACGACAAAATGCCAGTTAATGAAAGCGAATATCTAGATTTAATTAAGCACATTTTATAGTACGTAAAGAATGTATGTTATCATGTAACCTTTATGTCAATTACTGTCACCATTGTTAGCGATGCACACCCCACCACTCTGTAAAAAGTTGTATTTTTGTATTAAAACACTCTCTTACTGGAAGATTTTTACTTTGCACACTTTGTCTTGATTTAAATGAAGCGTCTTCTCATTCGGAAATATTTCACTACTATAACCAACAATAACAATCGATTCCTTGGCCTTATCACTGCTAATTTCCCTTTTGAATTGGCGGTAATACTGTTGTTTTAGTTGATTTATATGATCTATCGTTAACTATTTCTTTGCAATTGAATACATTTTGTGCCTGCCAGACAGCATTTTCTTCTAAAAAAAGTGAGCAATATAATTTTCCTAAAACTAATTTCCCTCAACTTTAAGAGATCTTTTAATTCCTGATTGACCTTTTTTAGAATATACTAGCGACATCAATAGTGCACTTAAAATGTTCTAAAGCCCTCTCTCTACAATATTTTTTACAGTTGAGTTCCTAAGTATTCTTCTTGCTCACAGATCCATTTTGGTTGTCGAATATTATTATACAAAAGGAATATTATGGACGGAAATTAAAATCTTCCCATAATTTTTTTTTCTATCATAGGCTCAATCGAATCAGAATGATCTGTAACACAGGTATAAATATAATAAAACAGCTTATTCTGCACACCCAGACATGTTCAGGAGTCTGTAAAGGTCGACGTTAACAAAATATTTCAGTACATTCACACCTTAATACCTCAGCTTCGATTCCACCATGAAGAATTAAGACATGTGTCTTAATTCTTCTCAGAAAGTAATTGACGTATTTACTACTAAATTTTCATCTATCCATATTGATAGAATGGTTTTTCCTATGAAAATACCTACACTAATCACACTGCTTTTACAGTGCTATCTATTACGGAAGAATAAGTTATTCATATAATGGTAAAGTTCATTCAAAAGGACACGCGAGAAAATGACTTGATTACTAATTTCATTATATGAAAAAAGATTGGGAAGTCTGGAAACGAGCTAGATTAATCTTATATCTTACGGGCAACTTATTGGCAAACATCTGACGCTCGTGGTAAGTGAACGTGAATTATACGGAATAAGCACTGTTTTTAATGTGATTGATCATGATGTCTAACCTTGTAAATTATCGGAATTTGGATCAAGTTCTTCTTTGTTACTTTTTCTGAAGCCTTACTTAACGAATAAGTGAATAAATGCAGTTGCATCTTATACAAGGATGATTAACTAAATCAAGAGTTACCTTATTCCATTGACAGTTCTGTTCTTACTAAGTAGATAATGTAAAAAATCTCAATATTTTAAAAGACCTGGGCTTTGTTTTACACACGTGCAAATCTTTTAATAACATTTCACTACTACTACTACTACTAGATGCTGTTGTTGTTATTAAAGTGGAATATGCTTCACTAGTATGGCCACCTCATTATAGTTATCTTTAATTATCTATCGAGGCAATACAAAGACTTTTTTGTAATATACACATCACATTAAAATTTATGGTATATATTATGTGCATGATACAGATTATGGTTTACTAATGGATAATTGTAGTCACTAAAGCACCACAGGAAAGCTTCAGTTTCACTACGTTGATTTTCGTCATTTACTCACATGTAACTTCCATGTACCCGTAGAGCCCCCCATTCCTCTTCTACTTTTGTCTTACCTTTTCCAAAAGCCAACTTATTACATGATTCTCCACTGGCTTCAATAATACCACTCACTGATTTTTTTTTACGAAGATTGTTTTTCAATTTAATTGATAATTATGTTAATTTTCTTTTAAGTCTATCTTTGAATTTTGTATTCTAATGTAGCATTTTGTTTCGCTCGTATTTAACAAATTATGTACTATCCATTTGTCCTGTAGCTGGTCTACTTTCGGGCAATAAAGCACTTTATTATTATTAATTAAAACATCTTCTACCCGTCCAGAATAGAATCACAATGATGGAATGGAGTGTTGCGAGGTCTCTCCTTCCGAATAGTAGACTCAGCATACTGAAGTTTCAACTATTTTATTCTTATAGTATGTGTAAGTTTAGAACCATTCGCTTAGGGACACTTGGTCCCCTCACGTTGGGCATTATCCTGGCCAGAGCAGACATGCGTTTTTCGGCCTTTGCGACACTGTACTTCACGTGTTTCCCAAAGGTCAGTCTGTCGTCAATGATCACTCAGAAGCTCTGTGCTCCTTTATGGAGCACCGGTATGGGCAAATGTCCTAAACATAAATAAATATAGGAACATACTTGAGTCGGTCCAAAGAAAGATTCTGATACGCGTGGTGAGTTGATATAGAACCATTTCCGGAAGTGCTGTACAGGTAATTGCAGGAACACCACCTATATCTATGCTCATCGAAGAAAGGGCAGAATCATACATCGAGAGCAGACAGTCCGAGGGACAGCATAAGGAAGATTACAGGGAGCAAACGATGGTAAAATAGCAACGAGCGTGGGACGAACACACAGTTACAGGTCAGTGGACGAAATAACTGATACCAAACATAGCGGAGTGGGTGAAGTGTAGGTTCAGAAGAACAAACTACCACCTTACACAATTCCTCACCAGCCATGGTCATTTTGGAGCATATACTAAAAGGATGGGGATTACAACAACCGATGGATGCATATACTGTGGGGTCACAGGCACGCCGGAGCATACAGTCATGTCCTGCGAAAGGTGGAGCTTCCCCAGGAGTAAGGTTGAACGAGAGATAAAAACTAAGCTGGAAGTTGATAACATAGTCAGTATTATGACAAGTAACAAAATGAAATTTCAAGTCATAAGCGAACACATAGGAGAAGTGTTGCGTACCAAAGAACGCGAAGAAAGAGAGCGAGCGAGAATTTAAAGCACCAACTGACATGTCTGAAGAAAAACAGACAATGTAGATTCCAGCATGTCAGGGAGGCAAGAAGGAGGTGGTTTTGGTGGGTAAGGCAACTGTGAGAGAATGCAGTTGAGTCCCACACTGCCTTGAGCAAGCTCTAGCTAAGGCGAGCAGGAGCGTTCCACCCCAATAGAAAAAAAAAGTATGTGTAAGTACATTTAGGCAAACGTTCAAGACCACACTCCTTCCGCTACATAAATAACAAAAAAAGAAGCACATTCATTAAACTATTTTTCATGCAACTAATGAACTATTTACTATGTTCGCAAAAAACCTCAAAGAAAACATGGAATCCAACTTGATTGCAGGTCAAATAGATTCTGCTATCCCTCTAGCTTCCCTCATACTAAACAACAAAAAAGCGCACAATGCCAACCTTCCTTTTCTTAATCCTCTCACGAGTCGAATCAGTAATAATTTATGAATAAAATTGGTATCAAATTTAGGCAAACACCAAAAAATGTCTAATCAAACGCAATTGAATCGATTGCTAAAACGCTAACGGATATCAACTTAATTTTAACTTTTGCCTTCACTATAGACTACTTCCATTAAATATTAATTACAAAAGGAATACTTAATAGCTATGGCTTATAGATATAATACAAAAATTGTGTCAGATTTAAATCCGAAGAAAGCGCACGTACATCCGTTGTGCGAGTGAAACAGGATGTAAATATACTGGCAGTGGTAATTTTAAATTGCCTCTCATGACAGTTTTATTAATGCACTTACACTTTTAATATCGCATTTATAATAAAACGCGTAACCTCAGTACCATTACAACATACATGTATCCGATAATGAAGTACACACGCTATTTGCTTCAAGAAGATTGCAACTACAATGTTTATAGCTCAGATGCGAACATAAACGTTTCTAATTCAATAACGAATTCACGACACGGCATTGCGATATTTGAAAGTATTTTAAAACTTCTTTATCTACACTATGCGATCAGACAACCAATGCTACCGCATACTTTATATGAACATATGCCAGAAGCGTAGAACTGTTTTTAAAAGTATATCATTTTTTATTCCAGTGGAAGTACGTGGATTTATAAATGTATCAATATGTATATTACAGGTGCAACTTGCAGTGTTACGTATACCTAGCTAAATTGCTGTCAAATTTCACTCACGGCGGCATTAATACAAAATCTAATTAATTTAGACTATCGAATACTTTCACCAATGTAATTTGGTTTTACTTTTTTGGAATGCAAAAAAAAATGATATATAAATAGGAAGAGTTCAAAATAAATAACTATATGTTCGATGGTAACATAATACCGCAATGATTATGTAACGTGTTTTTTGAGCGGAAGTAACTGGATGATTGCTTTAAATCAATGTGTAGTTAGAGAATATGCGATTATAAGAAACAGAATCTTAAGTGTAAAAAATACGTATTAATACAAATGCAAATAAACATTGTACAGGGTTATTCATTATTAATTATCCAGCCTTTATCATCTCTATCGTTATTACTGCATATACAAAAATACCAAATAAAAGTTGTGTGGCTTTGACTGAATTTTATGCAAATATTTAGAAAATAACAAAGATTTATTTAAGAAATTTAAATACAAATAATTAATAAATTATAAAAGATGTTCTATATATCCATCATTATTTTCAATGCATAATTTGATAGTCTTCTTAAATTTATAAATGTACTGGAAATTGTTTCATTACTGACATTTAGATTATTTATTTCGAGTCGACTCCTTTCTTTAATGATTTGAATACTAAGGTAATTATTATTATAAAATTCTACAAAAAATTAATCCATAGGGGTCAAGCAGGACCATTAGGTGGCCATTTAATAGTTCCGTTATTACCTATCCATTATTCAAATGATCTCGAACTTGTAAGGCATTATGATGCCCCATCTTGCATCCAAATCATATCATCATGCTCAGCCAACAAAAAAAACTGTATACGAATATTTTAAACTTCATGGATAATTATTTCCAAATACGAAACACGATTTAAATTATAATCATAAAATATAGGCCCAACAATTTTGTTTCAGAAAATACCCAAATGCTAACAGATTTAATTTGTCTTGTCACTCTTTTTCTGCTGTATTTGTTTTCCCAAGACCTTCGATTTTTTCTATTAAAAACTCCTGTAGTGGCAAAGGATGACTCGTCAGTTCATAATATTTTAGTAAAATCATCCGGATCTTCATTCAAATTTTGAATCATATTGCGCAAAAATCCAGCCTCTTCCCTTTTAGAGTCTGTGCACGTAATATTTTATATGGTCTATGATTGTTTTTTAACGTACGTTGGATTTTGGCATAACTGTTTTCTAACAGCTTTCAGAATTTTCTAAAAATCATATCATGTTGCAATAACAGGCTACTAGCGAATAGGTATAGATGGCCTTACCTTGATGAAAATTTGCCACGTTGCCATCTTTAATCAACAGAATATATAATACATCTATGTGGGACAATAACGTAGATAAGGCGCTAAAGAATCATAAGAGTTAAAGAAACTGACAAATACTGCCAAAAATATTACCTTAACAAAAACAACCGGAAAACATTTAATATACATATCATATCATACAGTTACATCTATAGGTTCAAGTACTTCCTAAGAAGTACTTGAACCTATAGATGAAACTGTATGATTCTGCAGTATGCCCAAAGCAGCGGATAGAACAAAATAATATACAAATGAAAAATAAGGAATTAAGAAACTACCATTTCAAGATTGAAAACTATTGATACCAGTGGCGGCTCCTTAATGAGAGCAAATGAGCAATTGCACCCCCTGGAATTTTGAAATAAAACAAACCAAGCGGCGACTAACTGTGAAAGTATTTATTTATTACGTATTCATTGTTATTGAACAGGAACGTGGCGTGTACGGCACGCGAAACAACCTACATGCACCGATCGTAGTCATAGATATAATGACGACTAAGACTAACAGCGCACGGATGTAAAGACCCCTACCACCGAGAGAAACATACCCATGTGCAAGCGCTACTGTTGCTGCGTTAAGCCATTAAACATTACATTGAAGGTGGGGAGAACTGTATTTTGTTCTAGTTCCATATCGTATAATACATAGCATGTGAGCAAGATTCCCGTCGGCTCAACGCTGTTGTAAGATGAATTTCGTGTCTGCGATGCATAATAACACGTTTTCGCGGTTAACGTATGATGAAAAAATCGCAATAAAAATCTTAAACGGCCGATGCCTCAATTATGTTTAGGAAATAAACAATCTGTTAAAGGTAAAGACGTTATAAGAAAATTCAAAATGAATATTTATCAGAAAAATGACTGGATTTGTGGGTGTGAAATTAAAAATACTTTGTTTTGTTTTCCGTGTCTTTTGTTTGGTGGTGAACCGTCTTGGTCAAAGAACGGAATAAAAGACTTAATTCATCTTAGTGCTAAAATTACGAAACATGAAAATTCCGAAGGGCATTTGAAAAATGTATTTAGTCTAAGAATGTTAGGAAAAAATAACATTCAGAATGTTTTAGATCATCATATAGAAAAGCAGTTCAACAACACAATGAACAGGTAACAAAAAATAGGCATGTGTTAAATTTAATAATAAATTGCATTAGATTTTGTGGCGCGTTTGAACTGGCACTTCGGGGTCATGATGAACGGCAAACGTCGAATACCAAGGGCATTTTTCGGGAATTGATAAATTTTACGGCAGAATTAGATAAATCGCTCAGAGATCACATCGAAGCAGCAGCGGTTTTTAATTGAATTTATAAATGATTTCCCAAATTTTAATGAAAAAGTGATAGAACTGTTCTGCAAGTCAAAGACACGCAAAATGGACTTCGTTTATCGTCAGATGTAATCAAACTGTAGTGTTATATTTATTATTGCCTCAAAACAAACTGTACAATGAACAGTACCTGTCTGGAACAGTATGTCGGTGAAACTTATAAAGATTGAGTAAGCGTTCTTGTATTATACTTTTACTTTCTTATACGTAGTATAAGGAAGTATTGTGATGATGAAAATTTTCGACCTCGAGATTTTTGCAGATGTCCACGTTTTGAGGTCCCCTGATACCAAAAAAGTGGTTTTTAAAAAATGTGTGTGTGTGTGTGTGTGTGTGTGTGTGACCACGATAGCGATCAAACCGCTACAGATATCAATTTCAAATTTTGTATTTACGAATATAATCTTCCTCTTGAGAACTGATTAGATTTTGAGCAAAATCGGCAGACCGGAAGTAGTAGTTTACTTCAGTGAAAAAATCGAATTTTGCAAATATTTCGTCAATTACTAAGTTTAAACAAATTTATAAGGAATTCAAATGTACTCAAAATTAAATTTGAGAAAAATTGTATTAATAAAGTTTTTCGAAATTCCGACCAGAAGTAGGTCTTTTACTCTTATCGAAAATCAGTTTTTTGCGAATATCACGCAAGTCATGCTTTCTAGGCAGGTAAATTATCAGTATAAAAGTATTTAGAACGTATTTTTAAATATCTTTTGTATAAAAAAAATTTCAAAATTCGGACCGGAAGTAACACTTTTACTCTTACCGAATAACGATTTTTTGCAAAATATGTCGTAAATTATGCATTCTATATATATTTATGAAGAGTACAAAAGTATTTAGAGTTGGATTTGGAATATTTTTTGTATAAATGAAATTTCAAAATTCGGACCGGAAGTAACACTTTCATACGTATAAGAAAGTCGTGTGGTGGCCACACCTCATTTTTTAATTTTGAAATTATGCACTCCCTATGTGAACCACCCCGAGCCGCCACTGATTGATACACAAATATGTAAGTAGCAAATACGCGCCCAAATGTCGTTCACCTTCAAATCAGATGACAATACGCGGAATTATTAACGCATAAATTCTATAGATTATAAACCATTGAGTTTTGAATTAAATCCAGAAACAGATCAGCTTTAATATCGATATTATTTGACATTTTGTGTCTTATGTCAAATTAACGACGCCAGCTATGATTTGTTGAAAAAGCAAACCTGTCTTTTTCTTGTGATTTTAACAAATCTATAAACTGTCAAAATGAAATCATAAAAGTTTTAATAGATTACATAACATTTTTGGGTAATTGTAAATTTAAAAATCATTTAAAATTAACATCAATTACCAAAGTTTTATATTTAACTATTAATTAATTATTGCTTCTGGGTTAAAACCTTGTCGTCAACTGTCCTGACGATGTTTCTTAGAATAGTGGATGAAACGTCAACAGTAATTGTAAATTTAAAAATTATTCAAAATTAACATCAATACCAAAGTTTTATATTTAACTATTAATCAATTATTGCTTCTGGGTTAAAACCTTGTCGTCAACTGTCCTGAAGATTTTTCTTAGAACAGTGGAAGAAACGTGAACAGCAGAAGAAAACACAACAATGAGATTTCGTTTCAATCCAAAAGCAAGGAAGTGATAATTAATGACAATCCTGAACCCTATTACTTAGATATCGATAACTGATGTTCTCTAATAAACTTTTGTTAACTATCGTCATCATTTCCTCGCAAAGTTGCACCCTTCGTTCAGGATCAACCTCACACGGTTACACAAGTTATACATTCAACGGATGATATATTTCCTTTTTAAACATGTTTAATATTGATTTCTTATCTAATAAATAATCCAGACTGAGCAGACGGTTTATTATTTTAAAGATATTCAGTGTTTCATAGTTCTAGTGAGTTCTAATCTTGTACTGTCAAAAATTGGGAGCCGATCAGGGTACTGAAAAATCGAAAAGTGCTATGAAATATGTTAATACTAAATGTATCTGACTATATTTTCACGTTACCATAAAAAGGTATAGAATCACAAAAGAGACGGCCACAAACGCATGAACATATCTGGACTACACAGTAAATCTTATGAGTAGGATTTACAGCAGTGGTTCTCAACCTTTTTTCGCCTAGCGCCCACTTACTGGATTTTGTATAGATCCCAGCGCCCACTGCAGAAAATCGCGAAGGGACACGTCATGGACTACGACTGTGGATTATGGACTAGTTAACCTGGGCACAGTAATTAAAACAAGAAGTAATAAATTCTACCTCTAAATTTATTTAAAAATATTAATTAATACAAACAAAAATTATTATTGAAATATTGAATTTTATTTAACAAAATTAAATTAATAAATTTGTGAGCCCAAACCATGCAGCCTTTTCCTCTTGTCTGAGTGCAGAAATGTAGCCGCACTAAATCCGGTTTCCACTAAATATGAAGTCGGAAACGTGAGAAGAAGCTTGTGAACAATTCCCCACATTGTATGGAATAGTCCTTCCATGCTGTGGTTCTGCCAGAGTTTCTTGAAGCCTGTTTTGATTCGGACTTTGCAATCCTCGTTGTTGCGAAGCTCCACCAACTCCTCCTGCAATTTAACGTCAACGTCTTCCAGCACGACTCCAAACGGGTCAGTGATCCAGGTAGGTACATCCAGTTCGATGAGGTCTTGGAAGCGCGATGTAAGGTCCTCTTTTAGTTGCTGAAGATGAGCCCCATATCGAAGAAGATCTTCATCTGTGGGTGTCTCTGTCATTTGATTAATTTCACTAAATTGGTAAAGTTCTTTCCTAACGATATTACTGCGGAGAAGGGCCAGCTTGTCGATAAAGGTAGTCACTGCGCTCTTGCAGTCGATGAGTGTCACCAGTTTACCTTGAATCTGGAGAGACAACTCGTTGAGTTTCCTGAAGATTGTAGCCAAGTAGAAAATGTCGAATTTGTGTTTCTTCAGCTCACCGGCCAACTTCTCATGTTTGACTTGCAGGAAAGTGACAATTGAATCGAACATTTCACAGAATCGAGCCAAGCAGTTGCCCTTAGAGAGCCATCTCACCTCGGTGTGAAGCAGCAGCCGATTGTAGATCTCGTCATTTTCCTGGCAGAGGTTGCGAAATAGTCGATCGCTTTTTGCATTTGTTTTTATTACGTTCACGGCCGTGATCACGAGATTCAGAGAGTCATGAAGGCTGGGGTTCAGCCGTTTCGCTGCTAGATGCTCTCTGTGCGCTACGCAATGTATGCAGATGATATCTGGATGCTCCTTCTTGAGAAGAGCAAGGAACCCCTTGTATCGCCCAACCATTGCTGGTGCTCCATCTGTTGCGCTGGAGTGAATGTTGATTAGCGGGATTTCCTTTTCTTCAAAGTACTTCTCGACAGCAGCAAATATGGATGTACCAGTTGTGTCAAGGGGTAAGGACTCTGCAAACAACATGTCCTCTTTTGTTTCCCCAGTTTCGTCGAAGTACCTCACGTAAGACATGAGAAGGGCAGTGTTATCACTCAAAGTCGATTCATCAAGCTGGATGGAAAAGTTCGTCTTCTTGAGAATGTCCACCAACTGGATTTCGACATCACTTGCCATCTCATCTATTCTTCTGGAGACCGTGTCGTTGCTAAGGGGGATAGCCTTCACTATTTCTGTCGCATTCCTATGTAAGACAGTCGAAATCACCTCTTTCACGGCAGGCAGAATCAGTGTTTCCCCCACAGTGTGCGGCTTGCCAGCCTTTGCAATCATATATGCAATGTTATACGATGCCAGCAGGCCATCACGCTGAATCTCTGTCACCTTGGCAAAAGCAGACGAAATGGACGGGGTAGTTTTCTCCCTGTCATCACGCAGTTTCTTGAAGTATTCTGCGGGCTTGTCCTTTTTGTCCGAATGCATCTTTTCTAGATGGTCACGCATACGAGAGGGTTTCATACCTTCATTTGAGAAGACATTGGAACAAATGAGGCACATCGGTCTTGTGCGATCCGCTGGGCTTGGTACGAAGCCGAAGGCTATATAGTCGACCGAATACTGGCGTACCACCTTCTGCTTTTTGCCTGGAGGAGCCATTGCTGTCGTGTAAAAAAGACCGATATTAAACAATGTTAAACAATTTTAGTTGGAGCAATATAATTAAAGTATTTTGTATAAGTTAGATTTCTAAAATAATTTGAGTTATTAAAAACATTACCAACATCAATAAATGATTATTACCTGTAATAAACGGTTTTCGATTATAAAAATTGCTCTACCTAGTTTTAATTCAGCTCAAATATAGGTATATTGTTTATTTTATAACAGAACCGTGTGTGCTAAATGTACAATATTTTTGATTAACACTCTGTTAATTAATCACACAACTACCGCACACTGAATATTTGTCTCTGTTCGAACGTTATCGCTGACTATCGTAAATAGAATGAATCATGCGAATAATGACTTCGCTATATATACCGCACTGCATGGAATTCTCTGGAAGTCGAACTCTCTCGACCTTGGAACATTCGAGATGCGGTCCACTATACTCACGTTGACTCACAGAGTCCACGCGTTGCGTCATACATACAATAACATAGTTAAGCACAGAAATAGAAACAGCATGTACGTAACCATAGCAACGATGGGGTTAACAATGCATAATAGGAACATTGGTGAGCGCGGATATTAAACATTTTGCATTTTTGTATAATTTTTGGGTGGGCGTACAGCGCCCACCCAAAATCCTCCAGCGCCCACTGGTGGGCGCTACCGCCTACGTTGAGAACCACTGATTTACAGCTAGTCAGCTTCGAAAACATTGAAAGTAATATGCGGTTAGAAAAAGTTTTTGGCGAAATCAATATTAAACATAGTTTTTTGTCTTATTGTTATCGATTTCTTACAGATAGTGATAGATTTTGGTAATTTAACAATTAAATGTATTTTAATAAAATGAGATTGTGATGTATCATCTGGTCAAAGAAGAGTAAACAAACACTCTGGTAAAAACGAACTAATAGCTGATGTAAATTTACTAAATGCATCTTTAATTAGTAGTTGAAAGAAGGCAAGAAATTATTTAGAAAAGTACCTCATCAATACGTTTGTTAGACCTATTCTGACAGAGTTTACCAAAGAAACAACGGAAAAGACGAGAGCAATTTTCAATCCAGACTCGATTTCATTCCCTTATACATACAAATGCTTTAAATAATTTAAGAAAATATCTTTAAAACACAAACCGTTTCTTATAATTGTAGATGGTGAAGTAATATAAGTACTAACAAATATGCCATCGAGTTCTACTTTTCCAATATGTCTTGCTAAACCTAGTAAAACCTTGAGTATTATAGTACCTATAAAATTGTCATTCATAAAACATCATTTCATAACATGTTCAACTTCCGAAACTAAATTCCAACACAAAGAGATGCTAGAGGGCACCTTCTTTTCTTCAAATCTCTTTTTATACGGTTTTGTATAATAGAATAATATATGTGTATGTATAGTTATGTAATAATTAGTAGTTATAATTACAAAATATACTTTTCGTTTGCGTAAATGCACCACTTTCACTGAACAGATTATATTACGGTGAGATGGTTAGGTAATAGCAGATTCGTTTTTAGAAGATAATAAATATCCGTTTATATCAGTATTCCTTATATGCAAGTAATATACATATTTAGCTCAATGGCGTTTAAAGAACAAACGTCAATACAATAAAAATGCAAGCACTGAATTTATCTTCGGTAAGACATTGGTCGCTACCTAAAAAGGCCTGTCCTCATGCATTCAGCTGTTTACAAGGCATTTTTATATGCAAAATTGTTTAAAGAATTTAGATCAATGTAAGGTCATATCAGTGCAGAGGCGTGTGATCTTCATCATACTGTGATACATTACATCTACATACTGTCTGATTTCATATTAAGATAATTATGAAAATTAAATGTAACATGCATGCATGTATGTGTATTATATTTCACACATTATAAATGAAATAAGCATTCAGACTACTTCTTGTGTATAAATAGGTATTTTCTTCTTCCATTAACACAGTATGACGAGTGTTGGTGTAAAATGTTGTATACAAAATATTTAAGGTTTTGTGGTTGTCAGAAGCATTTGGCACAAAGTATCAACTACTACACTATGTCACCTTTCTGCCCTTAAGGGGCCCACACACTGCGTTTTTGTTCGACAGTTTTGTTCGACGAACAAGTCTGTTCGAACAAAAACGACGAACGTCAGTTGCCCACAGACTACAGTTTTGTTCAGCAGTTTTGTTAGGCAGTTTAATAATATGAAGACAATATATGTATGTGCAGTGGCGGCGGCATTAGCCATAAAATCAAAAGAGAAAAAAAAGACGCGGTCAAAAGGGGCGAAGGAAGGAATTGCAATACCATTACAAAGGATTATAAAATCAGGGTGATAAACAGTTTGGATTTTCCGAAAGTTGTTAATAGATGTTTACAAAATCTCTAATGTGAGGAATAATTACCTTCGGAGAATTGTGTTATAGGTGCAGTAATTTAAATCTTGTAAAATATTTGTATGTTTTAAATTACATTATTTGAATACAATAAGTTCGTGTAGAGATCTTGAAATTACGTAGATTAATTAAACTTGAAATGGTAAAGATTTTACAGTTATAATAACACGACTTAAATAAATATGAATATATAATACTACATAGAACTACACCACTGCAAAAAATCGTCGTCTTTTAAAACTGTTTACCCCACACACTTCAGATTTGTTCGACGGTTTTGTTCGACGAACATGTTCGACGGACATACACAGGCCGAACCAGACTATTTTCAGCAGATTTGTACGCCAACATCAACGACGGTTTTTGGCCCACACACTTCGGTTTTGCGACGTTTTTGTTCGAACAGACTTGTTCGTCGAACAAATCTGTCGAACAAAAACGCAGTGTGTGGGGCCCCTTTAGAGTAGAAGAACGGTTGAATTCTATCCCGAACAGATATCAACGCGATTTTTTTTTATTATCAGTCGGAAAATCGAACCACCTGATATTGGGGTAGGTTTAAACTTCATCTTCAATGCCTGGCTTTCTTATTCACCGGTTAATAATAATAATAATTATAATAATTGTCAATATTAGTTAGCGGAAGCAAAATTAAATTACATATATATATAAAATGACTATTCAAAAGTTACTGGAATTAGTGTACAAATAATAGAAAAGCAAACCAGAAAAGAAATTTATACTATCTATTCTTGTAGGATTTTTTTGCTGAAAAGAAGACTTCTTCTATTAAGTACAATGTTTTATGAAAAACTTAAAATCTGTCGTATTTTTTATACATTGGGGAAAGGCATTATAAAGCTTAGTTTCCATATTTATAAAGAAAGACGTTTCAGTATTGCTAATGTAAAAGTAAAAATCCTGCAGTTTTTATTTCAAGAAATGCATAGCTACTGAAACTGGAAGTACCCCAATAGGCATTTACGAACCAAGTGCGGGAAGACTGTGTTCCCGCTTGAGCGAATTCTTAAAGCACGAGCAACTGGAAGGAGTGAGTGCGGATACAAGGAAGATGTCTTCACGCAAGTGGTTTGTACAATAGCTTTTGTACAAAAATTAAATTAAAAATATTTTTGAAGTGTAAACTTCTTTAGGCGCGTTGCGCTGATTGTAGGCAGTGAACAAGACTTACCCGTCACGCTCGTTCGGGTAAAGTCGGCTAAGGGAACAAGATAAATAAATGTAACTTATCGAGGTATTTAACTTCAATTAAATTGAAATTTAAATGAATATAATAAATAAATTCATGTCCCACAACAGATTCGAACCCGAGACCGCACGGTTATGAAGCCGATACGTTACCATTAGACCAAGACCGGGACAGTAAGCAAGTATTTATATCGTCTATTTATATATACACATACGTCCGAACTGACAAAACAAAACGGACGCTCGCGTAAATGTAATAAATGTGCGAATATGTTTTATTTAATACGTTACTGAATATTATATGCGTGTATTTCGTATTATCTACGGTATTATTAACCTCGCCTTGATGAAGTTTACACTTCTGCCGTGTGGTTTTAAGCACACTCATTCTTCTTGTTTTAATACATTATAATTCACAGTAAATATTACAGTTAACTAATGTAATATTCAATAGATAATGCTCAAAAATCTGTTGGGAGAATTTTCAGCAATTACTCCTTTTTACCTAACATTTACTCAATAAAAAGTCAGAGAAATGGTATTTTATAAACTAAATTTTATCACTATCAAGATCAATTTTTTTTAATGCCCAAAGAGTCGGTGTTTTTTGCAATTTTAATATTCGAGTCAAAAGGAAAGCACTCTTTGCTGGTCAAGCAATGCACGCGCAAAATGTCACTTTGAAGGCAGTGAGTACAAAAAATATAATTGTAGAGCAGGAACAGGCATAATTATATTCAAGTAAAGTACTCTTCGACATGATTCGTCTATATCAAAATGGATAATATAAAACACAAGAAAATTCAAAGAAAAGTTGACGAGTGTAGGCTTCTTAGCTAAGACTATTTGCCATTTAAATCCCATGAACTTAGTTGACTGTATTTACTTGACTGATTTTCGTTTAACCTTCAAAATTAAATTGTCAGCCATTTTGTTAATTCCTAGCCTAAAGTGCATAAATCATATCTCTGCAAATTTTGATGAAGCCTGTTTGCATCGAGTCAGTATGAAAATTTGTTAAGCATTTCTTCCATTTCTCTGATTCAGAAATTGATAGGGATGTTCTTAGTACGTATTCGAAGTATTTGAGAGATCGAAAATGAAGATGTGGCACGATCATTGATCCTTGAAAGATGTCGCATTCTAACTGCACTGCACTTTAGAAAAGTTTATTTGTATTAAATTTACTTGTGCCTCTTATTACAAAAGAATATTTCTGATTGCATTTTTAAAGAAAACCATAGTAAATCTTAACAAAAATATGCTAATAGTATTTTAAAACGCGTTCTATGTACTTTCAGTGTGGTATTAGAGATCAATTTTTAAATGTTGTCAATAGAGATGAAACAATTTTAAAAGAGTTCTAATGCTGCATAACAAATTTCAAAATTTGTAGACTTATCTACAGAAGTTTACTTATATGTGCAAAACATATTACTCAGTACGTATTCACAAAATGTTTCAGCATTTGCATTATTTCTCCTTATGTTATGTTAAATATAGCTATAGTTCTAAAATTGGAAACAAACGGTAGGTGGTTGAACACCTGAAATCTATCCTGCAACAAGGTGTATTCAGACAACTAAAAAGGAAATAATTACAACTACAAATTAAAGTCAATTCCTATTATCAAACATCTTAATTATCTAACTGTTTATCTGAGTATCGTTATTCATTAAAAGTTAAGTATTTCTTTTTCTTAATGAAGAATAATACGCTTCTGTATGATATTGCTTGTTTTCGTTTTAAGGTCGTTTATGTTATCTTCAATACTTTATTGTAACTCACATTCCAGTTACGTGTCATCCAATAACAAAAAGTTCATTAACCTATCTTGAATAATTTTTAAAATATATATTTAGGTACCTAAGTGAAGAATCATAATCATCGAAATTAAAATATACAGACATTCTTTTTAAATTCCCAATAATTTAAAAAATAGGTAATAAAAACATTATAGAGAATATTCCTTCTATTTTTCAAAAGATAAGTATTGTTCGTCATACCAGTCTGGCCACAGTCAATTTAAATATAGTAAGAATGAATCAAATCAGTACTCCTTAATTAATTTGCATACTGATAATTAGTGAGAGACTCGAACTTTGGTATGGGTGAACTGTCAAAACCCCTTTACCTTATAATTATGTAAGAGGTTTATTTATGCAGTGAATACAACGCTTAATTAAAATCATACAAAACCAATATTATTAATTTAATAGATAATACTTTACAGAATGACATTAAATGGTAGGCATAATTAATTTTCAGTCAGAGAATAACCATCAACGAGAAGTGACAATGACGTTAAAAACATGTCCCTGTTTCTTAGATGGGCGGGGTGACCTTGGCTGTTTTGTCCTCATTTCCACCAATGCCACGCGGTCCGGTCTGCCCTGGTGTCTCCTGTCCTTGGTTGTTTATCACTCAAATTCGGCGAGGCAAAAGTGGGACACGAAACATCAAGGGATCCGAATCTACTGTTTCTCGTTGATCATTATTCTCTGGTAGTCATAAATTGTTCTATGAAACCATGCACTAAAATCATGGTAATGCTGTCTTTTTCCTTTCTTATGTGTATGTAGGTGGTATAAAAAGGATTGTGATATTTTTATTTATTTTGTATACCTATACGCAGTCCCAAATCAACCAATTATGTATTTTCTAAAATAGTTCACTAAATATAGTCAGTATAACTAGCGAGGAAACTCAAACGCTTTCTCGATATTTTCTGCAGATATACTTCCTCTGTTGTTAAACTCAAAAATATTAAAGTCATAAATTACCTACCAGTGGTCAGCTTGCCCTTAAAACAAAGTAGTTTCGTAAGTATATCAGAAATATTAGAAATAAGTAAATGTTCTCAAATTTTAAATGCCCATTTGATATTTAAAATTTTACAAAAGGAATCATGTCAATTTCAAGGTGTTCACCTCCGCAATTGGTTGTCCATATAGTCCAAGAGCTAGCTACAAAAAACAGCATCGATTTGGTACACGGCGTTTGAGTTCGTGAACTGTAAGAAAATACTTACTACAACCCCGAATGGCATTTCTGGCTGTTCGTTCAGGCCGCAAAAGAAAATTACAGCCAGTTTTCCACGACGAAAAATGTGCCGGAAAAACTGATGAGGTACACGCGTGAAAATTGATGCATGCTAATGTGAGAACCTCAACTAAGAGCGGTACACTAATGCCAGAAATGAAAAAGGTTGGGAAACCCTCGCCAGACGCGACTCAGAGATTCGGAAAATCCCTACGAAAAAACCGACAAGGTACACGCGTAAAATTTTTTTCACATGAATTTGGGGACCTTCACTAAGAGCGGTGCATTAATGCCAGAAACGGGATCGGTCGGAAAACCCTCGCCAGAAGCGATCCAAAGTTCGGGAAAATCAGTCAAAAAAAACGACATGGTACACGCGTGAAAAATTTTTTTTGCGCTTCTAGGGACCTCAACTAAGAACGGCAAAACAGTGCCAGAAATGTATCTGGTCGGAAAACCTTTTAAAAAAATTAAATAAGGTCGACGTAAATGTAAAATCGATAGCATTCGAAGTCGTTATCATCCAGAGCTTTTTCATTGACACCACTAGAAATATTGTTTTTTTCTACCCCAAATCAAAAAAAAAATCATCGCGATACGCTGAAAATTCGCTGAGTTATTTCATTTTTCGTAGCGCGTCCGATTTCAAGCCGCTTTCCCAGTTTCTGGCGTACCGCGCGGCCGGCCGCAACTCGTCTTTACAGCGCGATAACGCGCGTATTTAATTTTCAATTTCTTACATGTCTTAAATGAATGTATGTTTGTATAAAATCAAATTTTAAACTGCGTATGTATATTAAAAATAAAATAGAAGATTATATACTAAACACTCAGCATGGAAAGAAAAGATTTATGAATTTTCTCGGTTGATAATAAATTATAGCTATAGATACAGGAGAATCATAAATCAAATAAATAATGCTTTTCAATACCAAAAATATATACTTAATTATAAAAATCCTAAATATACAACTATAATACAGAATGAATATTCCTGCTTCATTTTCTTTACAGAATCGCTGGTTTTTGCGCATTGATAGTAAAAATTACGCAATCGGTATGACATCACTTTAATTCATTCATCTGCCTCACTCTCCACGTCACATTCGCTGTCATCAGTATCACTCTCCGCATCAAATTCGTTGTCGGTTTCTTCATCTTGTACGTTACTTTTATTTGTCTCTTCATCTGCACCCTCAGATGTCTCATCTATAAATGAAAAATACCTTGAATAACGCGTTAAAAAAAAAAGTAGAATGAAGTGATAGAAAAAGTTATGTACCATTACTTTCTGCAACTTTTTCTATAATAATATCTTTGATACGTGCTGGCCATTGGTCACCTTCAAACCAACAAAAATCGTAGGTGAAGTTTTCTTTCTTCCAGCCACATTCATCAGGTTTCAGCTCTGTCGGAATTTTTTTTTCGACATTTCCCCATACAGCAGCAATATAATGTGACCGTAGGAATTGCTGGTATAGTTCTCTTTGGCAAGGTGGCATCATCGTTGAATCAATGTTTTTAGCATTTAATTTTGCAAAACATTCATCAGTATTTTTAAAATCGAATTTTTTCATAAATATTGCATGTCGAGCTGAATCAACTGTAATTGAGCTCTTTGGCTGAGAGTACATGCAACATATAAATTTCTCAATTTCAGAAAACACGTTTTTACGGTCCATAGATTCGTCAGTCATATTACCAAAAGCAACTTGAAATGATTCTGATTTGTACAAAAGAGAATAAGGCCGTATCTTTGCTTTTTTGTAAAACGACGGATTATAGTCGCAACCCGTGAAAGCATGGAAAGCCGGAAGTGCTTTACATAATTTTTCTCCTAATTCAGCGTACATACGAGTCACGTCAATAAATCTCATATTATCGGAAACGCCAAATAACAAACTAATTTCTAATTCAAATTTCAATTTGTGCATATTTCCAAGCAAAATAATAAAGATATCGGTGTCATCGCATTTAACTATTACTTTTCCACTTTCATCGAGATTGCAAACCGTGTGAACTATTCTAGTATCAGCTTCTTCATGTCTAGGTGCCGTGAACAAAGCGTTAATAGAATGTTTAACCGACTGTAGACCATCATTTCCAGTTTCTTGCTTAAACTCGTGACATTCATCGTAATTTATGAAAACTGTTTTATTTTCGAAAAAGACTGCCATTTTGGCCTGTTGCCAATGTCGTATTAAAAATTGTACAAAAGCTTTCTTGAAGTTAGTTTCGCGCAGTTCTGTCGACAGAGCGGATTTTAATCTCATGTCCCCTGTTATTAAGTATTGTCGGTCTGATGAAATACCTCTTTTGTTTCTTTCATAGTCTTTAATTGATGGCGATAAATATTGATCAAATACCAGATGAATTTTATGAGCTTTTATGGCGACGAGCTTTTTCAAAATACTTGTTGATATTTTAGCATATGTAATGTCAGTCTCTCGTAGAGTATACAGATAAAAAAATCCGTCAATAATCATAACATCACATCTATAATTAGTTATAGTACTTGAATCGTCTGGTCCTACAATACGATGTAAAAGCGCGCTTTTTGCTGTTGAGTAAATCGATCCGTCCAAATGACAAAAACAAGTTGGCAGTGGAGTCAATGGAAATGTCATAATTTTAGGAACGTCCGGTTCATGTTTCAAGGAAATCACTAATATTCTACCGAATAAATCTCTCTGCATTTTTATAGACTTTTCTTTATCAGTAACTTTCACAGTCTGTTTCTTATTTCCAGATACGAAATTTAAAATTTTATTCAATTTGATTGCTTTTTCAAAACGATCCGGTGACTCAGAACATTCCTTAATGAATTCATTTTTTAAATTAGTACCCAAAACATTTACATTTGACAGAAAATTAGCTATCTCGGCCGAAGCTGGTCTCCCTGTACTGATGTTATAAAGTAAAGTTTTGTCGATTTCAGGATCGAAAGGATTCATATAATTCTTTTTTATAGTATCAACTAACTTTTTTACCCTGGCAGTGCTTTTGATAATGTTATGAGGTTCTAAATCGGCTGTCGTATCTTGATTTTTTTTAAGACCAGCTTCAGTATGAACATGCGTAGTCAATGTTGATCGAAAACAATGAGATTTAGACCATTTTTGTCGAGCGCTTATCGAATTTGTAAAGCAATTGATTCCTGTTAGCCGTCTACCTGCATCAGCATTGTAAGTTTGCTCGAGAGTTAAATCAATAGGCATTCGTGAAAATGACTTATCGGTACGTTTAATACCAAAAAAGCCTTTTCGCAGTTGGTAGGCTATATAAGGATGAGTTTGTGAAACTTTCAAAAGTTGATCGATGTACCAAAGAATCCATCGACAATAATTAACTTGGTTGAACACAAAAAATAAATCAGCGAGTTTGTTAATCATAATTTTGTACATATCAAAATCACCCATACGAATACTTCGCGAAAATGTTTGGTAGTTATTTATATATTCCACGTACATTAAATAAAATTTTGGAGTTAAACCGTATTTACCGTCGAGAGTTTCTTGTACGTACTGTTCATACTGATTTATCAAGTCAATTAATTCAGCGTGTGCTGTATTAACAAAGAAGTTTTTGTCTATTTTTTTAGATTTCAAGCTGACGATTAATATCATAAGCTGATCGCTAATTTGCATGTCATGTAGTTTAATGAAACTCTCAAAATGTAAAATTTGAATTGCCAAAGCAGCAATCGGATGCAGCTTTTTGCAACGATTGAAGTGTTTCCCGCTCAAAAATCCACTCACAGACCCAGAAGCTAACAATTCGCTTTCTACCATGACATGCGTTAAGCCACAGTCATCGATAAATTTTCCGGTAGCCTTGAAATAAGCACACTGTATGTGAAATGCACCAAGATGAATAAATAACTTTTGGTACTTTGGGGTTCTTTGAGTTAGTAAAATTGATTTAAATTTTTCATCAGCTTGAATTTGAAAAGCCACTTTAGCTATTGCCAAATCGTACGAAACTTGAATTTCCGGTTGTTTACATTCTCTAGCTATTTGTTCACTCATTTTGAGCGTTGCTGCAACGACCCTTCGTTGTGTTGGTGACTCGTTGATTGGCGTTAAATAGGATACTCTCTGTTTGATGGTGTCATCAATAACAACTAGACTATTAAATCCAACCCACATGGGCGTTCTAGGTACTTCATAAAATTTTGAAATAACCCAGCATTTATCTAGCATACGTGCAAATTTGTAAGATGTATCATTGACCGTTCTCAACTCATCGTCAACCGGTAACAAATTAGCTCGTATTTTTGGTTTTCCTATATAATCATCGATTAGGGTATCTACACCCTCAAACCGACGTCTTTTCATAAGAGGCGATGTCACTGGTTCAAGGTCAATGGTGTTAGTGTCACTATTATTCAAATTAACGGCCGAATTATCGCAATAGCTATCAAAATCTGGATAAAATTCTAGCATTAATTGGTTAATGTCGTTGCTCAACAATTCCCTTATTTCGGAGTTGTTATTATCGAAAATATTTTGATATATTATTCCTACTGTATCGTGCAAAGTATCTTTTCCACTACTAGTTTCTGTAAAGCGATCGAAATTATCAAATGACACCCCAGTGAAACATTCTATTAGCAATTCGATATCATCCGGGCAAATGACAGATCGATTAGTTGAAGCATACGTTGCTTCGGTTTCTAGTTGCTCCACAATGTGATAGCTACTGCAATGTCCAAATTTATTTAACAGATCTACAACATTACGACTACTTGTCATACTTTTTAAGGCTATTCCTAAACATAAATGTTTCCAGGGTTTAATCCCTCCATGGGTTGCATTATAAATTAAATCATAGCACACCGACTTGACTTTCCTTTTCAAATTTTCGCTTTTGACGGATCTGGGATCGCTACCACAAATCATGCCTTGTACTAATTGATACAATCCAGGCGGAATAGTTAGGCACTCACCGTTGATAACATCAGTAGCTGAGATATCTTTTGGGAGTGTTTTTTTTTCTATGGAATAAATTTCTTTTCTGATTTGTAAACTCAACTCTAAAATACGTTCAGATTTAACTAACTGTGTTACTTGTTCATTAGTTATTTCAATTCTATCTGCACTCGTAATTATTTTCAGTTTTTCTTTAGCAACGGTAAATATTTTGATTTCAGATCCAAACTGTGCAACTAATTTACTTTCCAATTTGTAAGCGGTGAAAATTTGATGAAATGTTCCGAAAGCAGACTTGTATTCTGTCTCAAGCAATGTCCGAGCGCAATTGACTAAATATGGTAATAAAATGAGTCCTCTATTCTTAATAACTTTTTCCGAAACCAACAAAAAAATTTCATCATAAACTCGCGCATAAATTTCTCGAGAAACGTGCCATTCGCCATACGAAGCTTTTGTTGGCGCAAGAGAATGCGATTTATAATATGCAGTTCTGCACGTTACGTGAAAAAATATGGGATCATCATCATTTAGACCATTTACGTATTCTATCATTTTTTTATCGTTAATTTCCTTGGCATTTGCTTTGATTTTATCTTTGAATGCTTGGGTCTGTGACACACTAATCTTAACGCGTTTACCGTGCACTTGCTTTCGCAATTTACCGCAAAATACGCACTCATGTTCTACGACTTTTCCATCCTCGCCAATGAGAACATCACCTTGCGGCTCATTATCATCTTTGTCATTGCTAAAATACAAAAAAGATTTAGCGTACACTTTTTTCACAATAAAAGCTCATTTGATAAATTCATTAAATAGCATAAAACAAAAAGCATGACAGCAAATGAACTGTTCAAGTACCCACTTGGTAATGTAAACAAGCTGTGTCTTTCTAGACAGTTTTGCTACCTGCGTCCCCAATCGCTCTCAGAAAATTTCCATCGTTGGTACAATATTTTGGCAAACGTATCAAATGTTCTGCTACTGTAAATCATCGGATTTCCCACATAATTGATATTTCGATTACAAATTATTAATCGAAGTATCAAATAAATTTCATACGATTAAAATTGTGCATTTTACAAAAAATGTCAGCATATAACTCGGATTGAATACTTTTTTTTGGGAAATTTGTACTATTAGGCAAATAAAAAAATCTTCAATTACCTGTCAGTCGTAGACGTTGAGGATTTACTAGTTCCTGCTTCAGCTTGATCATAATCCACCATAGGGGAGTTTGAGCGGGAAGCTAATTGAGAACTTCTCCGGCGATACGGCCTCACTTTTTCACTTTTTTCATACTGACTACTCGATAGAGCAGTAACATTTTTGTAGCAAATACTGTGATAACCGTAAGTGTCTACGTGAGCCGACGTCAAATCTATACTTTTATACTTTAACTGTAACACGTTTCTAACGTGTAATGCTTTACGGCATTTTTCTAAAGATTCAACCGTGAATTTTATAATTGGAGAGTTATTTTTATCCCTCATACTTTTCACTTCACAATCATTAATTAAAAAACACTTTAATTTCTTTGGAGAATTACTCGAAATCATGATGGAAGAAATAAAACGAACGAAAGATACAACACTCTACTCCGACCGTTAGTCACCGACTAACAGCGCCGGAGTTAAGCAGCATCTGCTCTCCCTCCAAGGTCATAGTGTAAGGCCCGTGCCGAAAAATGTTACCTGCTCGGACCCACATTTTTCGGGAGGGTAGTATACAATTATATACCTGCGAGAGAGCACGAAAAATCCGTGAGAATTTTACTTCAAAGTATCGTCTTATGTTGAAATCAACAACGTACTTTTTTATTCAAATTGCAGCGTTGTCAAAAAAAAAAAAAAAAAATAAGGTTAAAAATGTTCCTATAACGGCTGCTAATAATCTCGCTTTTTCATATGGCTTCATTTTAATTATTAGCTTACATACTTGCCCCAGCCACAGTTGAAATTAAAAACACGCGCGTTATCGCGCTGTAAAGACGAGTTGCGGCCGGCCGCGCGGTACGCCAGAAACTGGGAAAGCGGCTTGAAATCGGACGCGCTACGAAAAATGAAATAACTCAGCGAATTTTCAGCGTATCGCGATGATTTTTTTTTTGATTTGGGGTAGAAAAAAACAATATTTCTAGTGGTGTCAATGAAAAAGCTCTGGATGATAACGACTTCGAATGCTATCGATTTTACATTTACGTCGACCTTATTTAATTTTTTTAAAAGGTTTTCCGACCAGATACATTTCTGGCACTGTTTTGCCGTTCTTAGTTGAGGTCCCTAGAAGCGCAAAAAAAATTTTTCACGCGTGTACCATGTCGTTTTTTTTGACTGATTTTCCCGAACTTTGGATCGCTTCTGGCGAGGGTTTTCCGACCGATCCCGTTTCTGGCATTAATGCACCGCTCTTAGTGAAGGTCCCCAAATTCATGTGAAAAAAATTTTACGCGTGTACCTTGTCGGTTTTTTCGTAGGGATTTTCCGAATCTCTGAGTCGCGTCTGGCGAGGGTTTCCCAACCTTTTTCATTTCTGGCATTAGTGTACCGCTCTTAGTTGAGGTTCTCACATTAGCATGCATCAATTTTCACGCGTGTACCTCATCAGTTTTTCCGGCACATTTTTCGTCGTGGAAAACTGGCTGTAATTTTCTTTTGCGGCCTGAACGAACAGCCAGAAATGCCATTCGGGGTTGTAGTAAGTATTTTCTTACAGTTCACGAACTCAAACGCCGTGTACCAAATCGATGCTGTTTTTTGTAGCTAGCTCTCCGTCTAATAGAGTAATGAATTAATTTGTACACATAGCATTAAATTTACTTATATTGAATAAACAATAAAACTGTAAAACACGTCAAACAGCTTCTAAAATATTTGTGTTTCAATTACAGTCTAGTAGAAAAGGTTGATGTTGTAAACACTACATTTAGGTATACAAATTGGGCAGTGAGTTTTTTATTTTATTTTCAATTTAGGACTTATTAATTTAATTATTATGGACGTACCCCGTATCAGTATATAAATAGCAGCATCAAAAAGAATGTAATATAGTTAGACACAATAGGAGTAAAGATATAACATTGCAGAAGTATGTGTTACTGCTGAATTTTAATAAATTTAAAGTTAGTGTTTCCTGGTGTTTGATAACTCTAATTGGTTTCTGCTTTACACTGATAAATATTTAGGTAAATTGATTTATAATAATTTACCCACGCATCACCATCGGCAGCTGGGAATCAAGTGCACCTGACTAGAGATCGGAAGGTCATGGGTTCAAAGCTCATCCGTGAAAATGCTAAGTACTTGTACGGCAAAGACTAAATAAATCGATCTATATATCAAGATGTTTTTAACCACAGAGGAATAGGTACATACCTTTCGCATATTCTTATTATATTGTAAATAATATTAATAACGAACTTATAAAAATAAATCATTGTTGTTACTATAACATACCTTGAATAGGAAAATTTAAGTAACTACGTTTAGAAATGTCTATACAACAATAATAAATATATAAATTTCTGATGTATACTAAAAATGTGAGAAAATGCTTTTATTGACTAAATTTACACAATCTATGGAAGTAAAATTAATTTGTATTAAAAAAACTAATACTTCTCAACCTTTTAGTATTTGCGATCCAATTTGGAATCGTGCTGTAATTGCTTGTTGTTATTTTATTGTTTTTTTCGGTAATTTAAATAAATTTCTTAATAATATTTTTTTCCATTTTGTCTTGATATACTGGCGCCCCACAGATTGAGAATCGCTGTATTTGATGATACAAATAAAACACTTTCTTTACTATATTTTTACTTTTATTTTGTTTAAAAAAAAATAGCAAATTACGTATTTCCTAATTTTAATTCCCTAGAAAATGAAAAGCATTTCTTTTTAAAATAAAAATTACAATTTATTTAAAAAGAATTAATTAACTGCTTTTTTTGTGTCGATTGTATTTCGATTCTTAACCATAGGCTAACTAGATAAATGTTTTTAACTTGTATGGGTGCTTTCATTTCTTACTTCTAAACTAAATTTACTTGAGAAAAATAATTACTGCAAGAAGAGGAACTGTATATATTCGTACGTGGCGTACACGTCTTATTGCTAATTTTGACATTAATTAAATAGAATTTATTATATTATATAATTCTTTAATATTCAACCCGAAAAATAAAATACAAATAAAAATAAATATATAAACAAAACCAGAAAACATTAATATTTAGTCATATTGCCATTTCCTTCAATGACTTTATATAAACGATGGGGCATTGAATTAATTAACTGCCGCACGTAATTTTCATCGGACGCTAATTCTTCCCACGCGTTTTCTATAGTATCCCAAAGATGATTCACATTTAGAAAACGAATATTTTGGGTATACATTTTCTTAGTTAATAAACCTCATATATTCTCAATAGGGTTCAGATCTGTTAGGAGACCACGGAAAAGTTCCGATGTTATTATTACCAAGCCATGGTTCTAACAATATTAGCCGTGTGAACAGAACAACTGTCATGTTGATAAATAAAATTTTCGAGATATAATTGACGAATAGAAGGTACCATTACGTTTCCAGACTGAAACACTTTTTCATCAGATAATATGACATTTTTCCAAAATGGCAATTCTCTGTAAACGTAATTCAAAGAAAATAGTAATCGAGCTTGTTTGTGCTCTTCTGTTAATTGTAATTTTCTAGCCGGCATACAACTTTTCAAGTCCGATTATTCATGGATTCTTCGAGCTATGGATCGTGAACCAGGAAAATTTACTGCAATTTTAGCATTTCTAACGATATCAAAAGGGTTTTCACTTAAATATTGTAAAAGCAGCGCACCTCTTTTATGTAATGTTCTTCCTCCTCCCAGCGTTGCAAATTGCTGTTCTACTGCTCTAATTTACCTGTTATCTTCGATTTTCGCTATAATATGAGCCTTACTTATCAAATCTAAATATGCGGGCATATTGAAGATCTGAATCTGTCGGTTAAGTATGACAAATTGAATTGACACTATATGACATATTGAAAACAAAAGTCATATTTACACAATCGTATATTAAGTGTACGCCAGTTTATTGCACAGAACTGTACATATACCTGATGAAACTCGATACTGCTTATTATGTATTTAACCCAAAAAATTAACATAACAACATCAAAACTACAATACCAAACAGTTAAGCTAGTTATTGAAAATCTCGAATTCAGATGCAAACGCAATTGCTGCAGATAAGATACTTTAAATTGAATAATATGACAATAGCGACGTTACGTAAAATCACTGTAGCGAGTAAATTGAATATTAAGAAACGTTAGTTGAAATGGACCGGATCAAAATTGGAGAACGTCGTTCGGTGCCCATTAAGAGTGTCTACTAAGAAAAAGACTAGGCTCGATGTTAACGTAATTTAGATTTCTAAATTTAACTACATTCCGTTTATTTTTAAAAAATAATTACAGAAAAGCCTATATCCGACACGTATATAACATTCTTAACATCTTATGTATTGCCCAATGCGTTCAGTGTTAATCTTTATGCCTGATATATGCGGTGGAAATAATTTAAGAGTTGCATAATAAAGAAACGTGACTTACTAAACTCATTGCTAAATATTTCTCCGTTTTCAGTAAAAGTTCAAAGAATAAATACTTCATGTCTTGTTTGGAATTCTTTCAAATCTAATTAGTTGTAAGTATTACTAAGCGAATATAAAATATTGTAGTACATATTTAAAATAAGTAGCTATAAATTATTTAATGTTGACAGAAATTTATCGCTTTATTATTATTCTAGTACTTTGCATAATCAACTGAAAAAGCATTTAATCAAGTATTCCTCATTTTGTATTTGTTATTAATGTTAGTCATATACCTAGCAACAAAATCTAAAATGTCTCTATGTTTTTCTTTTGCAGGTTATACACATATAATATGTATATTTCGTTAAAATAATTATATTTATTATTGAGAATAGAAAGATTGATACAAATTTTTAGAATTTTTATTTTAAATATCTTCAAAGTAATTGCCATTTACAATAATGCACTTAACCATTCTCTCCTTCCATAGTTTAAAAGCGTTCAACCAGCTGTCCTTAGGGATACTATGAAAAAAAGACTTAACGGCGATGTCAATCTCTTCCTCTGACTGGAACCTTTTCCCTCTCAAATGTTTTTTGAGCTCAAAAACTAGCCAGAAGTCACACATCGCCAAATCCGGTGAGTAAGGAGGATGTTCTATAATTTTACATAATTTTACAGTTGTCCTTGCTGTATGGGACGACGCGTTATCATTATTGTAACGAAATGAGTGTACGTTGAAAAAACAGGGTCCTAAATCACACACATCATCTCAGCGCGACGTATAAAAACGAAATGTAAATAGCCATGACTCATCTCCACGCCATACGGCTTGCATAGCGAAAAAGGACTAGAACGTTTCTCGTACATGTGGAGAAAAAGCGGGACTGTGCTGGTATGTTCTAGTAATCTTCGCATGTGTATATAAGGCGACTGGGTCACCGATGGGGTAATTCATTGCGGGATGAGTAATTGCGGAATAATTCGGGAGTAAGACGTCCTTAAGTAGTCTCGAGTGCGAAGAAATAAATAGTGGTAGCCAAAGAAATAAATAAGTAGTGCCGTGTTATATAAATAGAAGTGTTACATAAATACGGACAGAGATATTAGTAATAGAAATAAATAAATACAAGTGTTAATTTTAATTTATTAATAGTAGTTTAAGTGTGATACTTTAGTTATTTATTTTTATATTGTAAATAATTAGAAGTGATATAAATATACAGACAGTTTTTAAATAAATAATTGCACGAGTTGTTTATTGCGAACCCGAAAACGTTACAATTGGTGTCAGGTGTGGGGTAAACAATATAAGTGCAAATAAATAAATAAATAAATAAATAAATGGCTACCAAACGTTTGGAAGAATTAAAGGTCTCCGAGTTAAGGGCAGAATTGGAGGAAAGGGACGCAGATACGTCTGCAAAAAAACAATTCTCCAGGATCGGCTTCGTGACCTTTTAATAAATGAAGGTGAGGATCCCGAGAAATATTTGTTTCAAGTACAGGCTGATCTAAGCTTAATAGCGGAAGAAATTGATAAACAATTTGAGACTCTAAAAGATGAGATATTAACTGAAATGGCAAATAATTCAAAACAATTGCTCAAGACTCTAAAAGATGAAATTGCAAAACAACGCGAGACTACTTTTAAGGAAGACATTCAAAAGAATTCAACGAATGGGAGGCAGGAATTTTCTGAGGCCATCGAAGCCGTAGAACAGAAAGTTGAGGAGGCGTGTTCGGAATGGGGGACGAGTTTGGGGTTCAGCTTCAGTTGCCAGCGATGAACGACTGCGGTCCCCATGACATCTCGGGCGGAAGCCTGGAGATCTCCCGAACAGCGAAGGCAAAGGTAAAACCTCCCACCTTCGATGGGAAGACGTCATGGATGACGTACCTGAAACAATTCGAAGCCGCTGTAGGAGCAAATGGATGGACGTCCCCGAAGAAAGCTACTGGTCTGATTGTGTCATTAAGAGGACAGGCCAGTGATGTTCTGCAGACCTTACTTCCGGAAGAGTGTCAAGACTACCTTAAATCAATAAAGCGTCTTGAGATGATGTATGGGCATGCACACCTGGAACAGGTAGTCCCACGATTAGTGAATAAGGTGCAACCTATGAGAAGAACGTTCCGATGCTGGAATTGGAAATGGAAATGGAAATGGAGATGGAAATGGGCCATGAGCATAGTAAATGCGGGAAGAAGCCCAAGAAAACCATAGCGGAGCAGCGAAAATGAAACGGGTCGATGAGAAGAGGCAATCGTCGACCCAGTATCGTGGAGCCTCAAAACCAATAGCGCAAATTGCATCTGTGCAACACCAAAACGCTGATGCTGTTGCAAGCAGACAACGTCCAGAAGACTGCAGGAATGGTAACCGACTAGAAGAAAAATCGGCCAACACATTCAGAACTGCCGTGGTTGACGATCAGTGGCATCCTGACAATTTGCGGATCGGTTAAGAAGCTGATGAGGATCTTGGTTCATTGATGGTTTGGAAAGGTACTGGTCGCGGACCGGCTTGTCAAGAAGTGGCTCCTCGCTCACAGAGACTGGACTCCTACTGGGCTCAATGGGACTCTCTGAAGGTAGAGGATGATCTACTCAAGTGTGTTGTGGGGAACCCAAATGGAGAAGACTACGTCAGCGGATCCAGACGAAGGTTGGAGGATGCCCACTAGCGAGTACGCCATCACACTCAGGATGCCAGCGACAGGACGAAGAATCGTTACCACGTGCAAGCCGAGAGAGATGGTTACCGAGAAGAGGACCTTGTTTGGTTATATAATCCTCAACGTCGCTGAGGCCTGTCCCCAAAGCTCCACCAATACTGGGAGGGACCATGCGAAATACTAGAGCAAATAGATTACGTCGTTTATCGCATGAGACTAACACCCCATAGTGAGCCAGGGATGGTGCGTTTCAACCAATTGCCCCATACCATGGACGTGACAACGGTGAAGTGGCGGATGTGCGACAAATTGCCGGAAAACCTAGAGAGCCAGCTTATGGGAATCCTTTGTCGATTTACGAGGACGTGCACTCGAGCAAAATGTGGGGAGGCTGGCAATTCCGAGGCTGGGCTGCGGATTAGACCGTTTGGAGTGGAAAATCGCAGGAAACATGCTGGAGGTGGTGTTTCGGCGTGCTGGTATGGAAATGGTCGTGTGCGGCTGTCGGCTCAATCAGCCCGTTGTGCAGCCTGGGACGGTGGATTGCCATTTCCACAAGACGGCTGGGTGCACCCGTGGGTCCCGGTGTGGATTTCGTCATCCGCCAACGACAAGAACATGGAATAGTGTGTTTCGGGTCGAAACGCAGTTTTTAAGAAGGGGGAATGTAACGAAATGAGTGTACGTTGAAAAAACAGGGTTGTAAATCACACACATCATCTCAGCGCGACGTATAAAAACGAAATGTAAATAGCCATGACTCATCTCCACGCCACCGATGGGGGAATTCATTGCGGGATGAGTAATTGCGGAATAATTCGGGAGTAAGACGTCCTTAAGTAGTCTCGAGTGCGAAGAAATAAATAGTGGTGGCCAAAGAAATAAATAAGTAGTGCCGTGTTATATAAATAGAAGTGTTACATAAATACGGACAGAGATATTAGTAATAGAAATAAATAAATACAAGTGTTAATTTTAATTTATTAATAGTAGTTTAAGCGTGATACTTTAGTTATGTATTTTTATATTGTAAATAATTAGAAGTGATATAAATATACAGACTGTTTTTAAATAAATAATTGCACGAGTTGTTTATTGCGAACCCGAAAACGTTACATTATGTAACATGATCCCCTTTCTGGGCACTTTACAAAACACAGTAGACAAACAATTTTCAACATACCATTTAGCGGTAACTGTCTTCTGATCTAATTTAATTGCGGCCACCAAACCACTACTTCTAAAAAATACTGCGTACATAACTTTTTTCATTGCTCCTTGTTTTTTTATTCACCATCGTAGGCGTTTCCTCGTCTTCATGTATCCAGACTCGGCTTTCTTGGCGAGTGGGAACATCAAAAAACGGTATGTAAGTTTCATCGCCAGTTACAATTTTAGAAATAATTTGATGACCTCCAGCATTCAACATCTCTAAAGTTTGTTGACAAATTCTAACACGTTCTGCTTTTTGTAAATCTGTCAGATGATAGGGTACAAATCGAGATACAACCTTTTTCAAATGTAAATGTTCGTGCAATATTGATCTCACTTGCGAGGATCCAATCTTCAGATTGGACTCTATCATTGACTAGGTAATGCGGTTGTCCTCTTCCATCATCTTCTTCACCGCGGCAATGTTTTCGGGGTAAACAGCAGTTAAAGGAGGGCCAGCTCCTTTTTTGGCGTACCACTGACTTGCAACCTCGGTCAAATTCTTTATACCATCTATAAACTGTAGCCAATGATGGTGCGAGATCCCCAAATGACGATTTTAAACATTCCTCACAGTTATACGCGCTCAAGCCTTTCTTGAAATCATAGTAAATCATTATCCAAAACTTCTCTAGTGATAATTCCATTTTTCCGATAACAGAAGCTTATTCGATGGACTATTTCTCAGACACTATTCAACCAAATGTCACAAACTAAACTGCAACTGACAGATAAAATAATGCACTATTTAATAAACAACAATTTGTTTTGCACGGATAACTAGATTTTTCAATTCTCAATAATTGTAGCTTATCCCTCGTATTAGAAATAAATATTTAGATCTGCCTTGTACATATAAAACGCAGAAGATAAATAGGTTTTTGAAACAACATAAACTCACAACGATTATTAACAAAACAGAAACTCCTTACAACAATTTCAAATGTTCTAAATGGTTTCTAGCTACTTTAACACAAAAATCACACTTGTAATTTTCAGGAGAATGACGCCACTGCAAACTTTGTGCACTCAGTTGTCGAACAAAATGTACCTAAACCAAGTTTCACGTGGTTTTCCAAATTCTTCCCATATTACCCAACGATCACTGTCAGAAAATCCACATCTTCATCACTGCTATTAACACTTATTAATACTTTATGTTTTTTACAGGAATTTCTAAATGCTCTTATTTATTTGATGTCACTACTTTCTTTCTTGACGCAATGAGTATCGGAGAGAAAGTTGAAAAGGACTTTTGTAGTGATTTTTGATTTCTTGGAAAAGACAGTTGGCACATTTTTTAAATGGCTGCTGCTGTATTCCGGAACATGACGGCTTTGGTGATGTGTTGGATTTAATTTCAGCACTTTCTTCTGATACTGAATGCACTTAATAGTAGTTTCTCACGAGCGATCTTCAAGTATTTTCTCTTTTTCCGTCTCCGTACTTTTCAATTTTCCGTCATATTCGTTCTCGATAAGTTTATAAATTGGTGTAAAATCATTTTCGGTAACTTTCAGAGGATAGGAAGAGATTACTTCGATTGCCCTAAATCGTAAAACTGGCCTTCTAAATGTTTGCCACTTTTATATACGCCGAGTTGAAAATTTCAGCAAGATGTAAATTTGTAATTCTCTTTTGATTATATGAAAGCTAAACATGTCTTGTATATGCATTTTTCATTGGCCCGAAAAATGTGACATCTAAGAGCTTCATTTTATGTGACGCGTGTGGCGAAAGGCTCGCCATTATAAAAGAATGTTTCTTGCAATATTTATATATCGGGACAGAAATGTGGCTTGCTCACTTTCCTCCAACAAAGGAGTCGTTCTTGCTCTCGGTTAAACAAATCATAGTGGAATATATGATCCAGCTGTATTCATAGGGCATTCTACTGTCGCTGTATAGGCATGTTCTGCTGATGCAATAACACCAAATTGGTTAATGCCTTTAGGTCCTAAACGTTTTGCTGTGCTCTTCGGAACGATAGTTATCCACTTATGTTGACGTTGTATATCCTGTCAGGAGCATCGTTGTATTTCTCCATCACTTTCTGTAAGTTGGAGAAATGCTTATCCACTTCAGTCTTACTAAAAGCTTTTATTCTGTTCACGTTGTGGCTTCTCGTTTTCTTAAGCTAATTTCCAGGTTTATTTTTAAAAAGTTACGATGCCAATCCGCTTGTTGTTTAACTTTATTGAAGTGTTATAGAAGTGTGTTTTATCTTTTCTTGTTATCATATAAACTTTTCTGTGATTTATTACACATTCAATATTTGTTGATAGATTTACAACAGGAGGCTTATGTTATTACTGAAATATGTACAGGCGTTGCCTTTGAGTTTTTCGAAATTAGTAATTTCGAATATTCTAGTTTTAACATAATAGATTGATCCACATGAATAAAAAATTTAATTTTTGAATAATTAAATAGGAAAATATATTGTAAATATGATAAATCTTCGAGAAAGTTACATTATAAATTATTTTTGGATAACTGACGTTGCTACATCAACACAGCTTTTAATTAACAACACATTATTTACATAACACATCTGCCCGTGATGCATGTCTATCCATTTCGAAGAAGGAAACTAATGTGAAATATGATCACTTTTCCTAAAATCATTAAAGTATCTAACAGAAGAATTGTGATCGCGTTGAATTCTCAGAAACGTATCCTTGTTTATACACACAATTCATAAAGAACATAATAATTATTAAATTTAGATAATATAATGAGCTTTATTCATAATGCCGCTTTTGTTCTAGAGTGCAGGCAGGTCCTACGCAGATAATATATTTAAAATTGCATTCACTTTCTTTATACAATACATGATTTTTAATCAATATGAATGTTTAGCATCAGTGGCGGCTCGGGGTGGTTCACATAGGGAGTGCATAATTTCAAAATTAAAAAATGAGGTGTGGCCACCACACGATTTTCTTATACGTATGAAAGTGTTACTTCCGGTCCGAATTTTGAAATTTCATTTATACAAAAAATATTCCAAATCCAACTCTAAATACTTTTGTACTCTTCATAAATATATATAGAATGCATAATTTACGACATATTTGCAAAAAATCGTTATTCTGTAAGAGTAAAAGTGTTACTTCCGGTCCGAATTTTGAAATTTTTTTTATACAAAAGATATTTAAAAATACGTTCTAAATACTTTTATATTGATAATTTACCTGCCTAGAGAGCATGACTTGCGTGATATTCGCAAAAAACTGATTTTCGATAAGAGTAAAAGACCTACTTCTGGTCGGAATTTCGAAAAACTTTATTAATACAATTTTTCTCAAATTTAATTTTGAGTACATTTGAATTCCTTATAAATTTGTTTAAACTTAGTAATTGACGAAATATTTGCAAAATTCGATTTTTTCACTGAAGTAAACTACTACTTCCGGTCTGCCGATTTTGCTCAAAATCTAATCAGTTCTCAAGAGGAAGATTATATTCGTAAATACAAAATTTGAAATTGATATCTGTAGCGGATTGATCGCTATCGTGGTCACACACACACACACACACACACACACACACACACACACACACACACACACACACACACACACACACACACACACACACACACACACACATTTTTTAAAAACCACTTTTTTGGTATCAGGGGACCTCAAAACGTGGACATCTGCAAAAATCTCGAGGTCGAAAATTTTCATCATCACAATACTTCCTTATACTACGTATAAGAAAGTAAAAGTATAATACAAGAACGCTTACTCAATCTTTATAAGTTTCACCGACATACTGTTCCAGACAGGTACTGTTCATTGTACAGTTTGTTTTGAGGGAATAATAAATATAACACTACAGTTTGATTACATCTGACGATAAACGAAGTCCATTTTGCGTGTCTTTGACTTGCAGAACAGTTCTATCACTTTTTCATTAAAATTTGGGAAATCATTTATAAATATAGGAAAATATATTGTAAATATGATAAATCTTCGAGAAAGTTACATTATAAATTATTTTTGGATAACTGACGTTGCTACATCAACACAGCTTTTAATTAACAACACATTATTTACATAACACATCTGCCCGTGATGCATGTCTATCCATTTCGAAGAAGGAAACTAATGTGAAATATGATCACTTTTCCTAAAATCATTAAAGTATCTAACAGAAGAATTGTGATCGCGTTGAATTCTCAGAAACGTATCCTTGTTTATACACACAATTCATAAAGAACATAATAATTATTAAATTTAGATAATATAATGAGCTTTATTCATAATGCCGCTTTTGTTCTAGAGTGCAGGCAGGTCCTACGCAGATAATATATTTAAAATTGCATTCACTTTCTTTATACAATACATGATTTTTAATCAATATGAATGTTTAGCATCAGTGGCGGCTCGGGGTGGTTCACATAGGGAGTGCATAATTTCAAAATTAAAAAATGAGGTGTGGCCACCACACGATTTTCTTATACGTATGAAAGTGTTACTTCCGGTCCGAATTTTGAAATTTCATTTATACAAAAAATATTCCAAATCCAACTCTAAATACTTTTGTACTCTTCATAAATATATATAGAATGCATAATTTACGACATATTTGCAAAAAATCGTTATTCTGTAAGAGTAAAAGTGTTACTTCCGGTCCGAATTTTGAAATTTTTTTTATACAAAAGATATTTAAAAATACGTTCTAAATACTTTTATATTGATAATTTACCTGCCTAGAGAGCATGACTTGCGTGATATTCGCAAAAAACTGATTTTCGATAAGAGTAAAAGACCTACTTCTGGTCGGAATTTCGAAAAACTTTATTAATACAATTTTTCTCAAATTTAATTTTGAGTACATTTGAATTCCTTATAAATTTGTTTAAACTTAGTAATTGACGAAATATTTGCAAAATTCGATTTTTTCACTGAAGTAAACTACTACTTCCGGTCGGCCGATTTTACTCAAAATCTAATCAGTTCTCAAGAGGAAGATTATATTCGTAAATACAAAATTTGAAATTGATATCTGTAGCGGTTTGATCGCTATCGTGGTCACACACACACAGACAGCCATACACACACACACACCGAGAGAGAGAGAGAGAGAGAGAGAGACATTTTTTAAAAACCACTTTTTTGGTATCAGGGGACCTCAAAACGTGGACATCTGCAAAAATCTTGAGGTCAAAAATTTTCATCATCACAATACTTCCGTATACTGTTCCAGACAGCTACTGTTCATTGTACAGCTTGTTTTGACAGAATAATAAATATAACACTACAGTTTGATTACATCTGACGATAAACGAAGTCCATTTTGCGTGTCTTTGACTTGCAGAACAGTTCTATCACTTTTTCATTAAAATTTGGGAAATCATTTATAAATTCAATTAAAAACCGGTGCTGCTTCGATGTGATCTCTGAGCGATTTATCTAATTCTGCCGTAAAATTTATCAATTCCCGAAAAATGCCCTTGGTATTCGACGTTTGCCATTCATCATGACCCCGAAGTGCCAGTTCAAACGCGCCACAAAATCTAATGCAATTTATTATTAAATTTAACACAAGCCTATTTTTTGTTACCTGTTCATTGTGTTGTTGAACTGCTTTTCTACATGATGATCTAAAACATTCTGAATGTTATTTTTTCCTAACATTCTTAGACTAAATATATTTTTCAAATGCCCTTCGGAATTTTCATGTTTCGTAATTTTAGCACTAAGATGAATTAAGTCTTTTATTCCGTTCTTTGACCAAGACGGTTCACCACCAAACGAAAGACACGGAAAACAAAACAAAGTATTTTTAATTTCACACCCACAAATCCAGTCATTTTTCTGATAAATATTCATTTTGAATTTTCTTATAACGTCTTTACCTTTAACAGATTGTTTATTTCCTAAACATAATTGAGGCATCGGCCGTTTAAGATTTTTATTGCGATTTTTTCATCATACGTTAACCGCGAAAACGTGTTATTCTGCATCGCAGACACGAAATTCATCTTACAACAGCGTTGAGCCGACGGGAATCTTGCTCACATGCTATGTATTATACGATATGGAACTAGAACAAAATACAGTTCTCCCCACCTTCAATGTAATGTTTAATGGCTTAACGCAGCACAGTAGAGATTGCCCATGGGTATGTTTCTCTCGGTGGAAGGGGTAAACATTCGAATAGTTTACATCCGTGCGCTGTTAGTCGTCATGGTCGTCATTATATCTGTGACGACTACTGACGACGGTCGGTGCATGTAGGTTGTTACGCGAGCGCACACGCCACGTTCCTGTTCAATAACTATGAATACGTAATAAATAAATACTTTCAGTTAGTCGCCGCTTAGTTTGTTTTGTTTCAAAATTCCAGGGGGTGCAATTGCTCACTTGCTCTCATTAAAGAGCCGCCACTGTTTAGCATACATAACATGCAAATGTTGAACATTTGCTTTCAATAGGTACTTGTAAACTGCAATATATATTATTTAATAATTCTCTGATTGAAGTCATGTCTTAATAAAGACGAATGAGATGCCTTCAAAACGTAGAAAAAGAAGAAACCCTCTGAGGGGCGAATGCAACGAACTCGAAAAAGTAGCGAAATATTTCACAATCGGGAAAACAATAGAATGAATTTAATATTTTTTCTACATATTTCATGTCTATAAGCTTCACATTATGATACCCCTTTTGGTTATAAGATTCCTAACTTCATTTCACTGTAATTTTATTTTTTTCAAGTTGGTGCCAAATATAATACGAAACCATTTCATTTGTAAACACATAGGTACTTAATCGTTTTGCAATAACAACAATGTGAAACAGAAATTACACTATTTATAAAAGAGGCATTTTCATGATTAACATAATAAGATATATTTTCAAAGTTTTAAAACGTTTAAGTTAAAAGTCAGTGCAACCAACGTCAAAAACAAATTTTTTTCATAATTTTCAAATCAAACATGTTATAAAATATACGTTTCATAAGATATTTTGCGGAATTGTTCTTCAGCAAATGCGCTGCAAGCGTCTCGTTTTCTATAAGTACTTAAACTCGTGCGCAAAATTCATCTGCTATGAAATTTGTGTTTTAATATAATATTCTATTTGCATGTATATCCATAAAGACGAAAAGTTTCTTCATATACTCGTATCCATTAAGAGAAATATTTATAAACTACAATTCAATATGATCAAAGCAGTATTATTTTCCATGAAACTCAATCTATGTTCTCTACTATTCTCTAGTAATGTATAGAAAGACGTGGTCCTATTTATTAAAAATAATGAACACAAATTAAAACACTCCGGTTAATATAAAATTTATTACTTGGCTTTTAACATTTAAATATAGTCAATAATAATGTTAGCTGAACTACATTTTCTTCAAAAACAAATTTTGTTTTAACTCTCCTATTCTTTTAATTTGAATGTTTTAGTGTTTCTTTTTATTCACTTGTGTCGACACATTTCGCAAATAGTTCATAAGAGCATAATCATTATTTTTCTATCGATACTAACTAATAAGGGCGCCAATATAGTACCATGAGGAACGCCGCTTATAAGTAATAATAGATAATAATAATACTAGTTTGTAATGCTGTAGACTGTAGACCAAGAGGTTATTAACACAGTTTCTGTGAGAAGTTATTATTTAGTGCTTGAGTACCAATTTACAAAAAATTACTGCATTTCCAACAAATAAACAACATACTAAAATTCAGAAGTCACAATTAAATTTCAAAAAGTACAAAAGATAGTTCAAATACTTCAATAATATTAACTATGTCTGTCGTTCTCAAGCCCATGCAACACTAAGTAGTAAAGTAATGATAACCACGGGAATTAAGAAATTTTCATGGCTTGTAAATTTATTTTCTGGATTATATTTTTAAACCTATCATTTCTTTTTCTTTTTAATACATAATCCCCTAGAAAAATATAAAACTGGGAAAGTGCAATAAAGTGTATATTGCAGGAACTTGTAAAGTCAAAAAAGAACTTGAAAATATATTAATATTTACAAATCCCTACATCTTATTTATCTTCAAAAAAGAGTTAGAAAATTCCAACCATTTTATTGTTTTTCTAATATGTTACTGAGAACTATATATACCTACCTACATCATCGTATTTTTATAAATCCAGGCAATATTAAGCTGTTAACATAGTTCAGAAACTAAATAAGCACTCACTCTGTATTCAATAAAGTAATAGGTACCTTCCTCTTACAAAGCTGAATATAATATATCAACAACAAAAATAAACATCCTCCTAAGCATAATTCTAGAATTTGTAACCTACTTATAAAATATGCAAAAAAAATATTATTTTATTTTCAATATTTATTTTCTTAACATTAATAATTCTATCCTAAGTTTGAAATGTTAAAGCTCTCCGTTCTTATTTAATTATCACTACTTACTCTGTTCTACTACAGTGGAGAGAGAAAGGACTTTTTTGTTATATTTCTTAAATTTATTTCTGTGGAGAGATTTTTTAAAAACACATTTTCCCGAACATTTGTAAATCTATATACTTATCCACTTTTCCGTCAAAATACTAAGGTCATATCTTAGAAGGTTTCTTTATAAATGAAGCAACAAGTACTTTTTTTAAATCAAAACGAATCGCATTTACATTTATATCTAAATATAATTAAGGGAAACCACTATTTTATATACAAAATCGACAAAATATATTTAAAGTACCTCTTTATTTTGTGTTACACCTACTAAATAAATCATTCGCATCTTCTCCTTAAACTTGGAAAATACGTGAAGATATATCAATAAATAACAAATAATTCTCTCCAAAATATATATTCACACTACGATCTATCCGAACTAATTATATTAACAAATTTAGTACTGACCTTCACAAATCTGGCAACATTCAGGGATTCATTAAACGTGGATCCGTGATTCGATTCAATTTCCTGGGAGCTACCCTTATTCTTAACAGGAGAATCTTTAGGTTGCAGCTGTCGTACACCGGTCGTTTTCTGTTTGTATTCAGAATTCACAGCCATAGAACGTGCGAAACAACTTTTAAAATTATTTCCGTATAGATCAACATCAAAATCGAACTCGTTATTCACCATTTTAAACTATATCAATAAATGTTATATTTACATGAATTATTTTGTTTTTATTTAAGACGTTTAATTTTTAAAGGTTAGTTTATATGTAAACTACATAACACTCTAGATTTTAACTTATTCACGTGAAGTATAGATATTGCAATTAATATCGATTGTATTTTCTTTTTTAAATGTATTAATTCATTATCAGTATATCCGAGAAAAATGTGCTAGAGCTTCTAGCCGCAATTAACGCACAGTTACCTTATCTGTACAGTTCGCGTACGGATAGTGATGTGCGTGTTTGAAAGTATATTTCCACGCGCCAATGCCTTTCATGTCAGCGCAAGCGCTGAACAATTACACCTTGCGCTTCATGATCATTTTTGCGATTTCATTTCGGTTGAGGTATATTTTCTGTGCTTAGGTAGGTAGTAGGTAGGTATTCTGCAAAAGCTGCCTCATACGATAACTTTATGATAACATGTAATAGTGTGTTCATCGTTACTTCGATAACAGTCAAATTTATAATAAATTTTCACAACATCGTTACAGGTTATCTAGATTTAAGACTAAGAAAGGGAAACATTTAACATTATAATTATGAAATGTCTCTTCTGCGTACAAAACAATGACATATCTACAAAATAAAATTACATAGTATAATTTTGTTAATCATCTTTTAAATTTTAATACGCGAACCATCTTCTGCTTAATTTCTTTATAAATATACAGAATATGTTAGTGGCGAAGTAGATCTATAGGTATTTGATTAAAATAATTCCATTAGGTACTGCAATAGTGGTTTTAGCTCTGGCTAAGTATGTATTATTAAATGAAAATAATGTACAGGTACTCCAATTTGTCGTTAACGTAATTTTGATTTATAATGTGATTGATATTTTTCTTAAATTACACCTGTTTTTCATATAAACTGGTAAGCAGATAATATCTAGTTTTCACCAACAAGGAAACACATTGAACGTTATTTAGATATCCTAAAAAATTTCAGAAAAAGCTATATTATTTATAACAAATTCTTCACACATACGTTGTATCAAATTAACTTCCGTCTTCTCCGTATTATTTACAAAATGTTAGCAAAAAAATGATTTACGGTAAGAACAAAAGTAACAATGTCTGTTCGAATGTTGTTAAAAAAGTACCTATACAAAAATTTTTCGGGATAATGTTCTATCCCCTTTTATGCTCTTTACAAATTTACACAGGATATCCAATTTACGACATATTTGCAAAAAAAAAGGTATTTCAAATATTGATTAAAATCTAAACAAACACTCCTATGGAATTTATAAAATAATATTTAACTATAAATAAGTGCATCAGTACTTTCAAAAGTTAATATGGATTCCAATGAACAAAAAGTAGTTATTATTTATTATATTAATACGTAAAATTTATGTGTGTTACAAATACATTAAATTAAGAAAATAAAAAGGTCGAATTTTGACCACTATAGTTGTTATAATTTTTCAAAAATTCGTTTGTATACATTTAAGCATGACAAATCCAATACATATATGCATTTGTCATTATTAACATAATTGACATTAGTTAACATATTAATGTTACGCTGCAATAGTATTTGAATTTAAAATGGTTCTAACGACGGCAAAAAAGTGTTTTTGGCAAAACATTATTTTCGTTCATACGGAAATGGTCGCAATGAAGGTCCAGGGTGTCTTATTGGTAGTGTACCGGTTCTTCAGGTCGTGTGTACCAACGAAAACACAGTACGTGTTTTTGACCAAGTTGTGCTTCTACCGCAAGGAAGCCTTTTAAGAACTAGATATAAACCTCATATCAGTGAAACGTCTACATGTCGGATGTTCAAATCAATTGGTGGACAACAACTAAACGCTGTGGACAAACATGCAAAGAAAATTTACTGTGGTCGCATACTGAACTTAATTTACGAGGATCCCGAATTCTTGAAAAACATATGGTTTTCAGACGAGAAACACATTCACCTTAGCGGCTATATCAATCGACAAAGACATTGATTCCTTGGATTTGAACATTCTGATGTTATTGTAGAGTAGGTACCTACCATTTGGTTTTCGGTTTCTGGTCATGGGATAATTGGTCCACATTTCGTTGAAGACGATAATCAGAATTCTCTTACTGTCAACTAAGAGCGTTACAGAGGGAACATTATTGTACCTTTTCTAAGAAATTTACAGAACTTTTGCCGTGCACGAAATATATACTAGAATCGCCGAAGAGATTCAGTAATAAAAATGCGTGATTACAACCTGATCACTCACAACGTGATCAAGGCATCCTATGCATAAAAACGGTCGGCGGCAAAGATCGTTTACATTAGGGGTTATGTACACACATCACAGATCGCAGGTGTTTATTTAATTTTACGTTTCTGTTTCCGTTAAATCAATTTTGGCTGCATTTATTCTGTTTTCATTTGAATATGCCTAATTTCTTATGTCAAATACTACGGCGATAACTATTTTACAGATATTGATCCTTGAATGTTTTTATGTGCCTGTGTGCATACGACTTTGGTGTGATCACGTGAACTCAACGTGATCACTGAATCTGTTCAGCGATTTGAGTATACGGGTGCGCACAATAGTTTCAACAAGATGGTGCAACGAGTCATACAGCTGGGCGCACCCTAAATTTACTCCATTAGCATTTCGATAATACAATAACTTCTCGGCGAAGACTTCAAATATTCTTCTCATTCACCGGATCGGACGCCACGAATATATTTGAGGTATGATGAAAGACAAAATATTTCTCTCAGAAAATCCGCCGGAGATTATTGCAGAACTACGATAAAGAATGCAAAAATTTCCGGCACTTACATCTACCACTTATAAATATATTAATGACTTACAGTCGATATGAAGTTTGTTTGCGTCGTAAAGATGTACAGTTCTGTGCAATAAAATGGCGTACACGTCTTATTGCTAATTTTGACATTATTTTCCCATTGTGAAAATGGCTTAAGTTTAGTATGACAAATTGAATTATAGCGTCAATTCAATTTGTCATACATGACAGATATTCAAACAAAAGTCATATTTACATAATCGTATAATACGTGTACGACAGTTTATTGCACAGAACTGTACATTTTGAATATTTAAATTACAGAGATTAAACAATAAATATAAATTTTATTTTCGGTACTGTATATTCCGGCGGATACAGTACATAATTACTAGGCATGTGCCTTTATAACATAAGGTTTTTTTTCGTTTCGCTAAGAACGATTCTAGAACAGTTCTCGTCATGCGCAGAATTATGTTAGGTGTTTGGATTTTCGGAACTGTTTTGAAACAAAAAATGTCGTGATTTAGTTTGTGATTAGCAGTTCTGGAACCGTTCTAGAACTGTAGAACTAATTCGGGCTAATGGCATCGATCGTTACAGATTCGTTCGGAACCGTTCCGCACGGTCTACTATGACGCATCAGTTCTGCGCAGTAACAAAACTGTGTTAGAACCGTTCGTAATATTAAACACAAACAAACCTATAGTGTTTTGAGAAATGCATAAAGTACAGTTACGGACAGAAAAAAGTGGGACAACTCTTACATAAAATGTTGCTTTATTTTAGTTGCTATCGCTGGCTTTTAAAATTTTACCGAATAGAACATAATAGTCCCAACTTCATAAATGTCATCAACGTGTAAACGATACATCTTTTCGTAAAAATGTCACACGTTAATATTGTAGATAAGGCAAGAAGAATTGCTAATGCAAAATGGCTAAATAAACTATTGACTCGTATTATTCAAAGAAGAAATGTTCGACCACAAAATGTGCAAGACTTACTGGCAACAATTAATAATGCGTAGGATGATAATTCGGACCAATACCTACTGTTTAAGTCTATTTAATTCTATGCCGCGAAGAGTAGCAGATGTTATAAGTCGAAATGGTGCAATGACTAAATATTAACAAAATAAAATACTTAAGAGACAATGTGATTTTGAATAAACTATTGTTAGTCCATTTCCGTCTTGCTTTGTGTTTTTTGACAATAATTTAACCATTTTTTCTAACATCATTTATTGACTTTTGTTTTTCAAAATCCCAGCACATTGGGCAAAAGAAACTGTCCCACTTTAATTTGTCCGTAACTCTACAATAGGTACTTACACTATATGAGCAACTAATTGTTATTACATGATGTTTTTAAATTCGTAGGGCTTCCTTTGTAATTATTTATTAATTTTTGAAGCATGTATCGTTTGAAGACTAATAGAATAAAAATGATTTAACTAACTTCCTGCAGTTTGATTTGGCTTATACAGAATTATAAGAAGCAACACTATGTAACCGTAAGCGTAGGTTACATAGTGTTACTCATGTTATTACAATCAATATCAACTTATATCCACCATCTTATTCCTTATAATCATTCAATTTGAGAAAATCTAAAATCCATTAATATACCGAATATTCATTTAATAATAACAATCTGTACGTATTTTCTGTATACCCGGAATCAGCCATAGTTGACATAATTTTGGAGTTCACAATTTACTAGTCCAGTCAACTTAGGTAGCAAAGAATTATTCGTATTTCTTGCAGCACTCGAGTTAGAGAAAATATCCATACACATCTTCTGTACATATTATTTTAATTCAACAGATACTTTAGAAGTATCGAACTTAGGTTTTCCGGGTTGATATTCTCTTCAGTGATACCATAAACTATATTTTTAAGGAGACCAATCTAGTTATTAAACAAGTTATATATACAAACGATACACATATGGTTCTTTGAGTATGTAGAAATGCAAGTTTTATTTTTCCAGAATTGAAACTAGTTTGCATGATTAAATTCTGATTTTAGACAGTATCAGCATTTAAACAAGTTTGCATGATTAAATTCTGATTTTAGACAGCATCAGCATTTAAACAGACTTACAAACCTATGAGAATATTCCATTATACTTGAGAAGTAATGAGGTTGGAAATTTCAGGTATTGTTTTCATCTCCTTATAATAAGTACTAAAATGGGGGGGTATATAAAGTACATGAATAAAAAAATAATCATTTTATTGAAATACAATTAATTATCACATCTTCTATTATATTCCTAAATTAAATTTAATATATAAATTAAAGCATATGCTTTACATAAAAAAATAATTAATTTTGGTTAATAACAGCGTAATAATGATAAATAAAATAACTATTAAGAAAATAAAGCTCTTGCAACATTAACTTCTACTTATATAAAATTTAGAAAAATACGAAAAACAATTTTTTGAACATTTATTGCTATTCAATATTTTCACAATTTCAAGTTAATTTATCAGTATCGATCAAGGACATTGCGACGTCAGTAGCTGTAAGTCTTGAGTGAATTAAAGTGCTATCATCAGAAAAATCTAAAGTATTGCTTAACGATTTCGATGAACCCGGCAGAAACGACGTGATTAAACAATTCTGCTTAAGATCAGTCTTCAACCTATAGAGCTCAATATTTTGCTCACATTCATCTAATAATTTTGTCACATCCTAAAACGTAATACATGTAATAAATAAAATAATAAGAAGAAAATTATGCATTACCTCAGATAACTTCATTTTGAACAGTTCAACCTGTTCTTGTAGATAATTATGATGTGAAAAATTTGATATAACCGTAAATTGATTGGCAAGTGCTTGTCCAAACTCTGTCTGAGGTTTACAATATATCAGATTTAACAGAGAAATTATGTGTCCTTTAGATACGCCATCCAATAGACTACATACTTCAGGGCCATCCTTGATCTTGATAAATAACATTCTTAAAAACATTACATGGTAAAATTGCACTAAATAACAGTGATACTGTATACTAACTTTCCTGTATAATCAGTTATCCACAAATCTTGATCATGAGTATTCTGATTTATTTGCACCACTAAACCTATAGTATCGAATTCATTAAATACAGGTTGATAATGTGGGTCCAAAGCTAATGAAATAGGAAAGAAATGTCGTTCGAATTTTGTGTAAGACATTTTTCTTTGGGTTTTATCCACTTTAAAGAAGGTTTTTGAATTTGAGAACAAATCTCCATTCGATCTACAAAACATAACACTTTGAATAAATAAATAGCACATTACTATATTCAAAACTTAAGAACTATTTTATTATATTCATGATTAATTTACACCATATAAAGGATTGCTGTATTATTTTCAAAGACTCGGTGGTTCTTAAATTAGTTAAATCTTATAAATATAATTTATAGCTGCATAATATACAGGTGACGCAGAAATAAAAAGACGGAGTAGCAGGTATGTAGTCCGAACAAAAACATGCCCAAATATACCGCAATAACAAAGAAATTAAAAATTTAATTTTCTATGTTGTTTTTTAGATAAAAAAATTACATTACGGACCTGGCACAGAGTGTATGTTTATAAATACACGTAAGAATGCCCATTTGTAAATAGAAACAAACACGCATTCATAGAAAAATACGCTTTTATTTGTATAAAACGGAAAAAAACATTAAATCGTTCTCATTCATAATAAAACATATTTTTTGCCCGATGCCGAGCGACCCACTTTATTGCAGACAATAAAAGATTGTTTTTATTTTTAAAATAGGAAGGTTGTTGCTCTTTAATGTGTTTGTAGTCGGAAACAGCTGATTATTATTATTTTAGAATATTCAATAAATCCTAGTTTTTCTAGCCTTTATTACAGTAAATATCAAGAATGTAATTATTTTTTTCTAGCAAGTGTAAAATTAAAGTAATTAATGGTTTGATATTTATTATGAAGTATCTATTCCTCCTCTTTTTTTAACACAAGTAATATGGTGGTCCTGAAAAGGACCGATTGTGAAAGTGAAGCAGGTGTATATTTAGTCCAGGGTCGGCGTAAGGCCAATTGAATTCTTTATTATTTTTTCTGCCGTCTGCGCACGAATAAAGACTTGATATTTTGCGGATACGGTTTTACACAATCTAGCTTCCGATTTCTGCTACTCCGTCTTTTTATTTCTGGGACACCTGTAGTATATAGTATAGTATAGTTGTTTAGGAATATTATACATTCCTTTGCAATACAAATTAAATATTTTAATGGTGCAATAATATATTTTTATAATCATCTCGACAGTAAGAAAATAAAATGGTTTTGTGAGGCTGACCAGTGCTGGGCAAAATTTAATTGCAATTAGGAATTAAAAAAGTAAATGGAATAGTTAACCATTAACTAGATCAAATTTTGCCTACATAAAAAGCAATTATATTTACATATACAGAGCTAGAAAATCATTGAGTCTAATTAAAAAGTTTCATACATTCTCGTTTAATTCTTAAATGCAATTAAAATTTCCCTAACACTGATGCTGACCAAGGGATGAGAGTAAGCTGAAACCCCTACTAAACTGAACACATATTCCCTCAATATGTGTTGAAATAAAACAACATCTGGTGGCCCAAGAAACTATTTTGATGCGTCTGTGTACCAAGTTTGACCGCTCGGGCTGAGTTCAGACTGATTCTCCTCTCTCAATATCACCTGGGACAGTTTAAGGCTGCATGCATATAATGCCACCTAGCATAATTTTAAGAAAATTTGGGGTCTATCTCAACATATCTTCACTAGATGTTAATCATACAATTTACATTCGATCAAATCTATATGTAACAATGATCGACGTTACCGACTTAGGAGTTCACACCCTAACTATAAAGCCAATAACGACGATATAATAACACCAATAATATTCCTGGCTCACCTGTGGAGTCTTATTTTTAAATTGGCTGACTGCAGAAAAGGAATAATTAATCCAACAATTTATATTCTGTAGATTAGGGTTACTATTATATCTTCTATTTTCAAAATGGTACTAATTATATTACCATTATTTAATTACTAGCAGTGGCGTAACCGGGGGGGGGGGGGGTTAGAACCCCCCATCGTAAAAAAAGAAAAGAAAAACTGGGTCATTAAGTATTTGTTAATTTTAAAAGTCTCTACAAATGCATTACACACTCTGATGAAAAGATATAGAACAACTACCAGTACTGACAAATGCGAAAGTAAAGCGGGTTGAAAAAATGGACAATTATGGCATATCTTTGAAGTGACCCCCCCCCCCTTGACCCTCCCCATGGTTGAGGTCTAGTTACGCCTATGATTACTAGCAATTTTAGCAATAATATATAATATCAACACTGATATGCTATCACCCTTGAAAACCAGCAGAAATATTTGAAACATGAATTTAGATTATAGGTACTTCTTTTTTTAAATAAAAAAATATTCACAATAGCATACATATGGTGTACTAATTATAAATATGACATAAGTCTAATTAAGGGGTTTCCGAATTTACGAAATTTCTCATAAACACAAACATACTATCCCCTAATTTCTTTTAATTTCATCTTCAAAATTGAGATTTCCATTGTAGGAGGGATATGAAGCCTTAAAGCTATTAGTTGCTTTGATTGGTATTCAAGGCAACAATATTAGCAGGTTCAACTTGTCCTCAAGACTAAGTGTGGTGGGTTGTACTAACAAGCATTATTTTTTATGGCCAAACTGCAATAGATGCAACCAGTGGGAATGTTATATAAGAACAGGAGAAAGCAAAAAATATTTATTAAGAGAAAACTACAGGAAATACTGGAAAGACTATCCAGTGTTAATACAGAACCTACAAATTATTAGAGAGCCATCTGAAAAAAATGCAGAGGAATTACTACAGTTAAACAAACTGGAGCTAAACAGGTCACTGTGACCTAAGAAAGTATCTGTATACTCTGTACCATTCACTTTGTGTGCGCGAGGTCACCAATCGCTTAAATATTTTAAAGCAGTAAAATTGACAAAGAAGATATACGGAATGTATCAGCAAAAACCATTTTGGGCTTCATAAAGGGCTTTAAGAGACTGTTGTAATACCGACATGGACAACGCACAGACAAAAAAACCTTCAACGAAATGTAATCTTAAAGCTAATATTGGGATAACCTGGAATATTAAATCAGAATTTACATACCTAGGAACTACATTATACACAGTCATTGAATTGCCCTCTTTTAGAAGGGACATATCATCTTCTTTTGGATTCCATATGCAAAATTGTTGAGGACTGTCTGATTTGGAATAATCATCTAATACTAGTAGTTTCAATATAGGAACAACTCTTCGTTTTGTTAATTTTAATTTATCCATTTCATCTGATATCCTTCTAGATATTTCTTGTTCACGTTGAAGGCACATCTGCTGCCTATATTCTAATATATCAACTCTTTGAGATGGTGTGAAGGTTTGTATTAGACTCTCTGGATCATTAGAGCTTTCTAATAAACTGAATAGTATTTTCGGACAGGTAACTTTTGAAATTTCTGTCTTATTTAATTTGGATACCTCTGCGAGTTTATTTTTCATATCAAAACATAAGTCTCTTTCAATTTTTTCTTGTACGGAATAATGGATTTTCTCAATCTTTTCTAGCCTTTCCTTTTCGAAATGATTTGAGTATTTTTCTTCAGCTTTGCTATTTCTCCAAACTAATGAATAATAAAGATATTTAAAAAATGCTGTTGAACGTATTAAAACATTACCTTTTCTGTTCTCTATTTGTTCCATATATCGTATAGGATAAACTCGAAGAATATGCACTTTGATACAACCAATCATACCGCCACCTGGGTGTACGGAATGTAAAGGTATTGTGAAGGGCCCTGGGCATTTCTGGTAACCTAATTTTGAATGCCAAAGAGCACGTCTAGTACAATTGTAACTTATTTTCAGTTTTACCAGATCCGTTACCTAAAGTCAGTAGTAAGGAATGCGTTTTTAAATAAACTAGTTTTACAATAACACAGACAACAATAAATAATATGTTCGAGAATTGTAGGGACAGTATGAAAAAAAAATAATGCATGCTTTATCAAAGATTACAAAAAAGTCAAGTGCAATATTTTTTGTGATAATCCCCATTATAATAATATAGTAGCCTATTATAAAACTCACCGCCATACTATGTTTCTGATATTATTATAAATATTCACGACTGTCGTTAGGTACAACTCCTTAGCTTCTGGAATGAAACCGTGTAGTCGTCTCTACTTTACCTCAGAAGAAGCAACAGGCCTGAAGATGTTCTTTAGGATAGTAGAACCAAAATCGGCAGCAAAATAAAATACGGTTTTATACCGAAAGTCAAGAAGTGATAAGGTAAGAAGGTAAGGTTTACAAATAATCTCTATTTCTCTTTTGGAATTTAATTTAATGTTAGTCTTTCCAACGTCGATTAAAATAACGATTAGCTAAATCTTGGTTAAAATACCGGTTATTACAAATTTGTGTTTTCCAACACTGGTTAGCACTATTTAGTGATTAAGAGTGGTCGCATTCAGCAGACGTAACTGTTGTGGAACTGTTGAGGAAATGTCTGCTGGATGCATAGGCTACATTTGCGCTACATTGACTTACGTCACGATTACATCGACTACTTTACGGAGCGGACGGCCATCTTTTGAAGCGCATTCTATTATCGTTACGAATCGGTAACACGTTGAGTAAGATGGCGGCTAACTATATGAATTTAAAAATCAATTGTACGAAATTACAGATGTGATGAGATTCACAATAGGTTAGCGTCGGGTGGTTGTTTTATCTAAGGTAATTTATGTAAAACTTAATTACTACTAATTTTTGGAGATGAAGAGTATTTTGCGGATATACATAAAACGTAAATGTTCTGTTGAATGTAATGTATCACCAATGATGATAAGCCAAGATAATTTTGCATGTTTACAGGGTTTTCCGATTGCTTTTCACCATTTCTCAATTAATTGTATTTCACTATTTATCAAATCACATTCACGTTTGTCAAATACCTTTCACCTTTTATCAAGTAGTTTCCCCATTTGTCAAAATAAATTCCCGATATGTCAATTGAAAGTCACTGTCAGTCACTGTAGTACTATAAAAAAAAAATTAGCAACGAAGTTCGCGGCTTAATTATTAATGCCATGCATCGCGGATTATCTTCTGTTGATGTAGGGAGACAGTTCAATGTTAAACCAAATACGATTAGAAAGATTTATTGGAAAAATTTACGAACTGGGCAAATCAACAAACAATCGGCTGGCCACAGAAGGCAAGTATTAACTCCACAGCAAAAAGAAATTATTTGTGACTGGATTGACGAAGACTGTACTTTAACACTTAGCTCAATAAAACAGAAATGCTTGAACCAGTGGCCAGGCATACAAATTTCTATATCAACTGTTAACAGGGCATTGAAAGAATTTCATTATTCTATGAAAAGGGTGACGTGCGTGCCAGAAAGAAGGAACACCCCGGAAGTGATTCAAAGCCGCTTTAACTTTGCAATACAATACAATAGGATCATGCATGAACGAGAAAAGATATTTTTCATTGATGAATTTGGAGTACAAGTTTTCTCTAGAGTATCGTCCGGCAGATCAGTTAGAAATACGCCAGCACATGTTACAAAAGCGCAAGTAAGAGGTCGAAATCACTCTATTGCTGCCGCAATGAATTGCAATTCTTTGTACTTATTTCAAATACAAGATGTACCATACAATGTCAATCATTTTTCTGAATATTTGATAATTTTAATTAATCACTTGCATAATGATGATATAATCGGGGCATATTTTCTAATGGATAACGTATCGTTTCATAGAAGTGTTGAAATTGTAAACCTCATAGAAAATCATGGCCATCACTGCGTATTTATTCCTCCGTACAGTCCATTTCTAAATCCAATAGAGGAGTTATTTAGTCAATGGAAGAACTACATTAGAAGATCAGCGCCAAGAAATGAGGATGAATTGTACGAGTCTGTTCACACATCATCCACACATATTAGCCCTGCGAATTGCCTTATGTAATTACGTACAACACATGGAAACGTACCTCGCAGACTGTTTACAAAGTAGAGAAATTCTCTCCTAATTTTTATTACATAAAATCATTTATATATTTTCATATCTTGTGTTATGTATTTTGTGTTAAATATATGCTTAAGTAAACCTATGTACTGTTTCATTAATTATGGGAAAGTCAATTGATATAAAGTGAAAGTGTTTTGATAAAAGGGAAAGACATTTGATAAATAACTGACAGATGTGAAACTCAATTGATAAATGATGAAACATAATTGAGAAATGGTGAAAAGCAATCGGAAAACCCTGTATATGTGGTTGTTTCCAATTTATTAAATTTTTAAGAGTTTAAATCAGAAAGATATTTAATTTTATTTAGAAGGTACTATTTATTTCACAACCTTACAGCTCTGAATAGATGAGGATTTATGTCAAGCATATTAATTTCTTTTTCTAAAAGTTCATTTCGTGCAATATTATAAATCTGATCTTCAGCCAATTTAGACACCAATAATGACAACTGTCAACAGCCAAGACTAATCAAAACAAATAAACAAGAACTGATATGCTGACTTCTGTCAAGTTCGCTAGCAAGTAGCATCCAACAACATAACATTAAATTTTGAATTTCACTCAACTGTTGTCGATGTAGCGTACGCTACCGGCGATGGAGAGAACACGTGGCTGAAAGGAGCGGTTTGATTACAATTAACTGCCAATGTCAATATCGCTTAAGAGCAGTGGCGGCCCGTGATTTTTTGGGACGGGAGGGCACCGGGGGTCTGAGTGTTTAATATCAAAAATTAAGTACAGACAAAAAATAAACTCAATATGCTATTTAATTAACTTGTTTGAAAATAAAATCCATCCGCTGTTCCTTACGATTAGCAAAATGATTAATATCTCATTCATTAAAGTTTGGTGTTAATGTCAGTAATTGTTTTTCAATGGAACACATTGCTAAGGCACATAGTCTGCTTTCCCGCATGGTATTTCTAGAAAATGTTTTTATTCTCTTCAAAGTAGAAAAACACCGTTCACTTGATTTTTTCTATTTTGCACGCCCCCAGAGATTCGCAAAATAGCAGAAGACAATTTACAAAATTTTTCGCCAACATAGTCTCGACATATTATCAATAACAAATTTTTATAACAGTTGTACTATTCAACCTTGGAAGTAAATTACAATCAGAAAACTTATCATCCAACTCTGCTTAACAATTTATATTGTTAATTAGTAAATAAAATGTTAGCATGTGTGCTTTTTATTCTTTGTACAACTTCTATTACACATGTTTGTTACATTAAAGTTTTACATTTTGACATTTACATATAATTTAGTTCCATTTTTTTTTTGTTACCAACGACAAAACAACAAAATTAGCGTACGATAAAGAAATACTTTTGCAACCAAAACGGATGTCGTAAAGTGAACTTTATAGCACCGAAATACAAGAAAGCATTTTGCACATTACACCCACACAACCAGTCTGATAAACTGTAAGAGCTTCTGTTGAATTTTCTCGTCACGGTTTTATTTGTTTTCAAATTGTGATACTCTAGTTTAATCAATAAATCTGGTCTAGGGAGACCTAGATTTTTTAATTCTGTCTTAATGTTACTCACGCAATTCATAGTTGCATTTGCACCGATAGAAATTACAACATACACTCACCGCTGTATATTACATACTGGACCGCCACCCGGACCCGGCACCATAGAGTAGTGCCCCGCCGCCTACATATATACGCACGCTACCCGCGCCAGTTTCATCGCTCGATTTCTGATACAAACGGGGCAGTCGCGCGAGGTGCCCCGGAGCCTACGTCAGACTGCGATTTTTAAACGCGCTGAAAAGACGGTCTGTTACTTCCGAAAACATACCAATTGTCATCAAACAAATCAGAAAAATTATATACATATTAGGTATTTATATTTAATTTATTTGTTAAAAAAAATTTGTCACGGGGGGGGGGCAGTGCCCGGTTGCCCTCCCTGCAGCAGCCGCCACTGCTTAAGAGGTAGTCAAATAGATGGCGCTTACAAATTAGTTGGAAGAATTTGTACCAATTACTCCTATTTTCTAAACATTTAATAAAAGAAAATCCAGGGAAGTGGTATTTCATAAACTGAATTTTATCACATTATCTGACATTAGAATCTCATAACAGCAGTTTAATGGGTTTTCTAGCAGTGATTTTAAAATTATCGACATAAACTAATCAACTTTAACATAATATGAATTTGAAATTACAGGTTATTAAATATTTAAGTTCGTGTTATTAGCAATGTTATAATTCTATGTAAGAAAGTGATACTTATTTCAAAAACTGAACATTTAGGCACGGCACTGGGGGTAGAATAAATGGAGCAAGACGTTTCCAACTTTTCGATTTAATAACATGAACATTTCTCATCGCATGACAGAAATAGAGTCAGTAACATATTAAAACTATATTGCAAAATTACAAATAAAAATAAGGAACAAATTTCTACAAAAGTTGGCAGATTCAAGTTGGAAAGCTTGAGCATACATTTTAAATACTCTGTCCTTGTGCAGTCTGGATGAATGGTGTACATGCTCGTAAAGTTGCCGTCTTGTTAAATTAATTCTAAACTCAAAATTATTATCTGCACTACGACTTCATTCCTTTATCAAAATTATATGTTATATGATTAAACTCAACTGGATACAATTATGTTAATATATATTGTATATTACAAAATAAGGTGTGGACACCGAATTCTTTATACAAAAATTGTTTCAAATCCAGCTTTATATATTTTAGATCTTGTAATAATCTGTATAAAATGTATAATTTGTGAGATATTTGCCAAAAATTGTTATGACATAAAAGTGACGTGCTACTTTCGGTCATAATTTTAGAATTTTCTTTATTATAGAAAATCAAGCTTTAAGTACTTTTATACTCTCGACATATTTGTCTAGAGAGCATAACATGAAAGATTTGCCAAGAAACTGGTTTTCGATAAAAGTAAAAGACCTACTTCCGGTAGAAATTTCGAAACACTCTTTTTATAAAATTTTTCTCAAGTTGACTTTGAAGTGTTTTTGTATTTTTTAGAAATTTGTAGACGTTTTTTCAAAGATATTTTTTTGTAAATGGTTGTTAGATCTCTAGAGGAGAAGAACCGATGGCCGCGTATTTGTTTTGAGATCCTCAACCTAGTAAAGCATTTACATTTACAGAAAAAGGTGCGATCGAACACAGGCTGGAAAATGGACTCAAACGCCATCTCCTGCAAAATAATTTAGCGTTCAAATTCAAGAAAAATCTTGTCCTTAGTACAATTGAACGCTTGGAGGATAGACAAAACTTTTTACTGTAAAGGTAACAGTTATTAATAACGAAGAGGATATCCCACAGTTTTTGTGGCTAAAAATTTTTAATTCACACACGCGGACTTCATCTAAAATGTGGGAAAATTACATTGATGTTGATGGCAACGGCATTACATCCAAAAATTCATAGTGGAAACACCGTAAATAAACAATATCAAAGTGAAGATGAAAAGAGGAAAGCTGAGGTAGAAGAAACACCTAGTGCAGCAGACATTTTGAAAGCTACAGACTTGCTACTACGATTTGTACACAGAAACACTGCCAATGTACAAATTAAAAACGCAATGTCAATACTGTTACTAATATTCAACTAAAAAACAAAGCAGACAAAAGTTACTATTTTTTTCCAAATTCAGGCAGTTTATTAATTACAATACCAACTTTTCCTGATAAACATGTTTATATGTAAGTGGTCATTATTATTTAACTCGCATGTCCACTTTCTGTGACATCCACTTAATATGACCTAATTGTGATTTCCCTTCAATATTATTATAAGCAAATTCTAACATTCTACCTGTGTTTTATTAATTTTTTCATATTAAATAGATACCTCTAATGGATGACATCCGTCACAATTTAGTAGTTGTGCTCCATAGATGACTAGTTTTGTTCCAATTTTAATTTTCTTCTTTTGTACTTGATATATTAAAGGATCATCTATAGCAGTCCTAATACAGTACCAACCATCGGTCAGTTCTAATTCGGTCCTGCCATTGGGAACCTGAAATGAACATGGTTTGAAACATAAACTCGCTTGTAAGATTAGTGCAAAAAAACAATTTGCAATCACCACTATAATATCTGAAACACACAGGATCATTCGCTTTTGAGATATATCATCTTTTTCTAAAATTCTTCTAATTGCTGGTCGCTGAGCTCTATCGATTTCACGATCATACCTTAAAAGTATATTTAATGAAGGTTACTCAAGACAAGATAATAATAGTACCTGTATTTTAATTGCTGTATAATATTCTCTATTGATAGGCAACCTTTCAATTTCTGAGGAAATACTCTTTCATAACTTGCTAACTTCCAAACAATTAAACGATAGTGATTGGCAATCCATGCCTTAGGTATAAGATCTGGCTCTACACCGATCATTGTTCGAAAAGCCATCTCGACTTCGGATAGGCCAATTAAATTTTGAGAATTAGGTATTACAATTGCACCATCCATCGTAGTATTTCCATTATTCAAACTAAATAACAGATATTAATTTGTTAATTTGTTGTTAATATAAACTTACATTGCAACATTAAAATGGATCATATCCGCATTTTTTGGAATTACATTTAATATAGTATTTTCAATATAACCATCTTCATTCATAATTTCCAAAGTATTCAAAGGCACTCTCCCTTTACTTGTTGTTTTATTGTTATACAAGACACCAGGTCTTTGCCTTGAAAGAATATAATTAGTTCCTTTAAGGAATATATGCATGAATAATTACAACTTACCTTTTATGTTCTTTATTACTGTAATGTACAAAGCTCATTTGCCTTTCTATGCTATGTTTTTTCTCCTCTAATACCTTTAATGTCTCCTTCACTGAATTAATTTGTTCCAATATAGTTCTATGCCAATCATCAATTGTACCTGGTGTTCTGTTTTGTATTGTTATAACTGAATTATCTTGACAAATTATCTCATTAGTGTTATCATAGCTCATATTTTTAATTGGTGTTATTTCAGATTCTATGGTAGTCATTGAAAACTGAACATCCTTCATAGAAGGCATATTGCTCCTCAGAGGTGTGGAATTAGAACCAATTTGTGAATTCTTGAAAGGTGTTCTTACTATTGATAAATCACGCACGCTTTCACTAAAATTTTCATTACTGAATAATCTTTTTGCTTTATCTATTTTCTCCCTCGATATATTTACTTGCTTGCATTTGGATATCCCTAACCTCCTCCTAGGATGGACTTTACTTCTCTGAATTTTTTCCAAAGCACAATCTACTGTTTCTACAACATCTTCGAGTAGTTCAAAAGCTTTCTTTGAAGCATTACTATTCAAAGACTTAGGTAGTCTATTAGAAGTGTGTTGTGATGCATTCGATGTAGTTAAACCATTCATGGTTTCTTTATAATCACCCATACATAATTTTTCATTATCATATACTTCATGTTTTTCTTCTGTATCCAAGATTTTGGATGCACTCTCTTCAGTACTGGGAGAGATTTTTAATCCAAGAGCTAATGTTGCCTGATCAAAAGCATCTCCAGCAGGAAAACTTTCATCAAAGAGGTGTTTGGCCTTTTCCAATGTTTTATTTGAAATTTTAATACCTTTTCCTGATGCACTTTGGAAACCAGAAGATAATTCATTGTTAGAAATACTGCATTTTTCTTGTATGTCTACTTTGCTTTGGCGATATTTATCTTCATTTAATAACGCGTGAGCATTTTTATTTTGAGCTTCATCCTTTACCAATTTACCAGAGACAAGTCTATAACCAGGTGGATCAATAAATTTTGAATGTGACTTGCTGTTATCAATATCAGTATAGAGTACCCGAGTTCTTTGTTTAACTGTCTCAGCACCTAATACTCTTAATTTATTTCCCTTAGTTGGGCTCATCACACCACAATCCATTGTTTTCACTATGTCATTTGATTTTTCCTCTGTATCTTTATAGAGTGCTTGAGCTCGTTTAATGGCTTTTTCTGAAAGTTTTAAACTTTTCCCACAAGCAGACTTAAAGCCACAGAAATTATTAGCTGTAAAATCATGCATGTTCATGTCCGGTTTTTGTTTAGACATCATTTCAAGGTTTGACTTTTTGTCAACACTTCCCTCATCATCTACACTTGATACCAAATCCTTATTATTTAATTTTGGTGTATGTTCCATATTTATATCAATGTCTTTTGTGATGTCCAATTGGTGGTCTGTACTTGATAATAAATCAGATTTTGTGATATCATTATATAGTTTGTGGGCCCTATCTAAAAACTTTTTAATGAACTTATCTTTACCAGACTCATTTAGTATATACTTGTCGTCATCACATTTTATATCTTCTGCTTTACAAGTTTTACCATTATCCTTCACTGTTAAATGATGCCTTCCTAATATATTATTATCTTCAATTTTATTGGTAACACTATTTGTTGCCTCATATTTCTTTTCAGCTTCATTTAAACACTTTTTATTTAATACAATGTCTTTACCAGAAGCGCTTTTAAACATGCTTTTTGTATTCGAATCTTCTGTAGCTTTGGAATTAAGTTCAATGTCTTCTACATCTTTGATCATATCTTTCTCAGATGTTTTATCAGATAGATTTTGTACACCATTACAACATATATTTATGTGAAATTTGTTATTACAGTCGATTTCTATCTTAAATTTTTTCTGATTGGGACTAATTTGAATTACTTGATTACTATTATTGTTCTGACATACAATTTCTTTATTATCAGTTGTGATACTTTTTCTCCTCTTATGACCTTTAAATTTTTTACAAGACTGCTGTGAAAGTATTGATATATGGTCATAAGTTACAGTTCTATTAATTTCCTCATTTGTTGTTATTTCTTCAAATGTACTGTTTGGTTTAGTCTGATCTGCAAGTACTGATTTATCATGTTTTATCTTCTCTTTCTTTTTTTTATCGTGTTTAACCTTTGGCTCTCTGGAACAGCTATGACTGCCTTTCTCTTTTGTATCACCATTCTCAGATTTATACTTTTTGCTTTTCTTATCTTTCAGTTTCTTTTCTTCTTTATTTTTCAATCGTACTAACAATTCTCGATCACTTATTTCCTTTTCAAATTTTTTCATATTATTAAACAGTACCAATGCCTTTTGCTTTGCTGATTCTTGTGTATTTTTATCAAACCCACACATATCATCGTCTAAAATTGTTTTATATGTTTTCACAGTTTTTTTTTTCACTAGGATACTGTGCTCTGAAAATTTGTAATCTATGTTTGATCCCGAATCCTCAGAATTACCTAAGAAATTTCTATTTCTATGCAATTCAATTAGATTTTTTGAATACTGAGGTTTCATTTTATAATCACAAATACGTGCAGGTATATCAACATGAATTACACTTTTTGAATTAGAAACACTACTTCTTGTATCACTTGTTTTATCTTCTACCCTTTGCAATAAGGTTTGGTTATTAAGTATTATTTCAGCATTATCTTCTGACTTCTGTACATTTTCAACGTCATTGTTCTCAGCTTTGTTATCGTTTTGATCAGATATAGAATTATTTTTAACAAAATGTTGTTCAATTGTGCCATTCAAGTTAGCAATAGTGTTACTTTCTTCAATATTTTGTATATTATTCTTGTTAACTACTTCTGTAATATTATTCACAATATACTTTTGATTTTCATTTTTAGTACAGCAACTGTTTTGATCTTCAGATGAAACAATATTCACATCATTATGTTTTGTAACATACCTTGTATCACTCCAATCATCATTTACAATATCCATTACAGATAATTCTCGAGATTCATTTGTCGTCATCATAACAACTGTATTGGCAGCACCTTTAAAATTATTAGATGGTATTGATTCTGTTGTGTTTATAAATATTTCTGAGGATTTAATACTATTTACACTCACTGTAGGATTTGCAAATGTATTTTTTATACTTTCAAATGAATTTGTTGAACTAGAACATTCTTCGAACTTCTGATTTGAGTATAATTTACTCATACTATTTGAGTCGTTATTTGTGCTTTTATACTGAATATTTAAAGTTCCATTTGGTGTTTCTTCTTCTTCTATTATGTTTCGCGCTGCTTCGATAAAGCTTTCAGTAATAGCAAAATGTTTAGAAGCAGCTTGCTTCCTTTCCTGTGAGAGACCAATGGGATTATTCAAATTTGCTTCCTTATTTCTCATTAGTGTTGGAGGAGATACAAGCATTTGAGAATTTTCAATTACATTTGTTGCCTCTCTTGTTATATGTGCCTTTAGTTTTACATTGCGATTTAACACAGGGATTTTTGATATTCTTTGTAGCTTTGATTGTACAGGACATTTTAATATAGTTGTATCTAACGTCTGATCATTAAAAATATCCTTAAAAATATGTTTGTACTCATTAACAACTTGCTCAGGAATTATGATATCTTTACCAGAGGCCATTTTTAAATTGAAACTGTTGTGATTTTGGGTAGTATTGCAGTTATAGATTTTTTTACCATTTTCAAATAGAGTCTGATTCTGTCGTATTTGTAGCTCTGCATTGCTTTTCTGCTTATGCTTATCTACCACATCAACTTCACAAATTGAGTTGGTACTGCATAATAAATCATGATACTTTCTTCTTTCAGTTTTCAGTTCTTCTATAGCTCTTAATCGAGTTTCAGGTGAATCATTCCATTGACTAAGGTTAAAATTTAATTCATCTTCTAATTGATGCCCAAACTTTGCTCTGCTTCTCTGCTTTTTTAATTTTCTATTAATGATTATTCGGCGATTAATTTTACCACTACTTAGAACAGGAGATGGGGGATCTTCTCTACTATTTTCAAATTTTTCGTTAGAAACCTCGTTCAAATTTAAAGATTTCACGTTATTTTCTACAAATGAATTAATAAAAATTACATATAAAATTTATATTGAAATTATTTACCTGCCATCGAAAAAACCAAATTAAAGAGTAAATTTTCTCAAATCAAATTTCTTTTGACATTTCAAAACATATACAAACATTCTATTGGAGAGGGAAGAATATGTAAGGCCTTGTATTGTTGGTTGTATAATAAGTGGTGTAGCTATTGTAGTAAATACATATATTATTATATACAATATTATGTATTCAATTCCATTGCAACTATAGGCACGAGTTACTATGTATTATTATTATAAATCATATAGTTACTATATTAGAAATAGATTATATATAAGATGGTTGTGGTAAAAATTAGTAAACGAGCCGCTCAAGCCGCTAAGACGAGTGCGATTGTTTTCAAGCAGAGTGGTGCTGCTTTGAGCCGTGTTTGAGTAATCATGCCGTCATAAACATCACGTTTTTTTTAATGAAAACAAAATACCTCTTTTTAACAATGCTACATCTCATATACCTAAGTCCGAAGGTGTTGACGCCTGGATATTTAAAGACATGCCACTTGCCGTAAAATTAGTTTTTGGGTTTGGGTAATAATGGTCGCATTCAGCAGACACAAGTGTTGTGGAACCGTTGAGGAAACGTCTACTGGAAGCATACGCTACATCGAACTACGTCACTATTTGGTCACGATTACATCGACTAATATACGGAGTGGGCAGCCATCATTTATAGCTCATTCTATTATCATTTATTGGAATGGGTATTACTTCATCGTTTTCTGTTTTTTCACACAAGCAATCACTTAAAAATTCCACCTTCACAATATTGTCATCAACGTGGACGTGTTCGTTGATGTCATGCTCAGTTTGAGCAAATTTATAGTCTTGCTGATTTCTTTCAAGCCATTCGGTTAATGTTAGATCATCATCTGAATCAAATTCATCGTCTCTCATGATAAATCCACCGTGACGAAACCAATTAACGATTCTTTGTCTTGTAACCATTTGCCTATGAACTAAGATAAAGCATCTAAAGTGTAAGAGATTAATTCTAAATCTTTCGTTGCCAGTAGGTATCAATAGAATTTACCACCTTCGCAAGAAGTCGTCGGTAGTTGCTTTTAAAACTATGTATAACACCCTGATCCCTGGGCTGCAATTTCAAACATGATTTGGGTGGCATAAAGGCTAATTTAATGCAGTCTAAATTTTTAACAATAGGGTGCGTTAGGCAATTAATAATATTTTTCTTTTTCTGCGATGCAATTCGTCGTTCCATTCTCGTAATTCGTTGGTAAAAATGTCTGAAGTCATCCAAGTTCGGCTATTAGATTTCTAAATTATAGGTAGTTGTTTAACATTTTATAACACCTGAGGTGTTTAAGTTTTCCTATTATCAAAAATTTTCTCTTTTCTGCTCCCAGTAAATTTGCCGATACTAACATAATAATCCTTTCTTTACATTTTTCCATCAGCACATGACACATAAAATAAGCCCGTTGCATCAGCATTAAATCATATCTTCATCTTTAAAGCTTTATTTTATATGTGGCCAACTGTTTTGCTGGCAATCATTTACAATACTAACTGCGGCTGCTTCGCCAACAACTTTTCCGCCGGTAATATGTCGTTTTTTAAACCTTTCGATCCAGCTTCTACTAAATTTACATTCACTGTTCGTTAACGATTTATTGCTAAAATCGTCGATAAACAGCGCTTTATGTTTATCCAGAACATTGTTTTCAACGGGTTCATATTAGGTAAAAATTAACACTACTTTTATAAATTTTAGTCCATACGTTGCAAGTGGTTCGTTATAAGAGCGAATTCGTTATGAGAACATAAGGGACTGCAGGTATATAGTTGCTTCCCCTCTCAAAGTAATTATTAACTTATCAATTTCCTCTGGAATATTTCCCGAGCGTTGGAAGAAAACTAGGATTGTACCTGTCCACAAAAAGGGAGACCGTGCATTGATATCTAACTATAGACCGATCTCTATAATATCTAACTTCTCCAAATTATTCGAGAGTTCTATATTCCTTTATATATACCAGTAAACGCTCCTTTATCTCAATTGGTTTCTTGGGAGGTCTACAGTTACGAACTTGGCAGTAGTGCCAGGTGTAAAAATGAAAAAGCGGTAGACAGGCAGTACAAAAAGCGGTAGATTTGGATATAAAACGGTAGATTTATTTTAAATCTTTTTTAGATATAAAACATGTTTACATAATAACATGTTATAAGAGTTTTGTACAAAAGAGAAAAAAATTATTTATACAGAAGATAGAAAAACAACTTACAAAAAGAATAAACAATAATTCTATAAGTTTTATAGAAACTAAGATTAACATAATTTATATGGATAGACGTGGTATATTTATTGAGTCGCTAAAGTCTGTTGAAGTGCTATACATACTATTGTTATGCCGACTTAGTAAACTATTTGATAGATTTAGATTAAAACAAGAGTCATTAATGTATTGTTGTGAATGAAGTGTGCCAATTGCTGTTCTTGTGGACAATGAATTTCTTTGTTTATTTTTAAAAATATTTATTTTTGAAAATATTCTTTTTACATGTGCAGATGAATGCGGTAAACAAAGTAGACTTTTCGCAAATTCTTTCAAGTGAGGGTACATAAACGAACCGTCTGCATATATTCCTTGCTCAACATTATTCCAGAATTCTTCTATAGAATAGTAGGGCTTTGATGACAAATGAGAATTTCTTAGAAGTTGCCATTCATTATCTAATTTTTGCAAATTCTCATTTTTTTATTAAATTGGGATAATGAATTGCTAATGGAACAACTGTTTCATTTTCACCTTTAAATATAATATCCGGGTCAATTAAATTCATGGACTTTAGTTCACTTTTAAAATCAAATCGTTTCCTAATTTCTAATGCACCTTCTACATAAAAATCTAAACAACGCGTGATCTAAAAATATGCAAATCTTCAGACGAGATTGCATATATTTTTTCAAAATCAAATATTTATTTTAGACATATAGGTTTACAACCTACAATTTTTAAGGAACACTGAAATCTGAAACTCATTTAGATAATATTATCTCTCTATTAATTTATTGATATTGCGGTTGGTGTTTATATTATCCTTATGAATTATGCGCCATTAGCAGAGAAGGGTGACGCAGTGATCGTTGGTCGTACCGTTACGCACGTGGTCTGATATATTTCCGCAGGGTTTGGATGGTCCTTCATCTTTTAAATATACATATATTAAAGTTTGTTTTTTTATTTTTACTTCAGTGAATGCTTGTTTAATTTACTTTCTTAGATATAAGCATAAATTTAATTTAATTGAATTAATAGCAAATGTTTTCATTTAGGAAATATGACAACTATTAGTTTTTCCGTCCTTTTTAAAATTTAATTTTATATGTAATTTTCATCAATGTAATTTTGCGGTAGATTTTAAGCGAAAACGGTAGAAATATGACAAAAACGGTAGATCTACCACAAAACCGGTTGACCTGGCAGCACTGGCAGTACTTACTCAGTGTATATCAGAGGTTCTAGACAGGCGCGGACAAGTTGATGTAATATACACTGACCTTTCGAGGGCATTCGACCTGATTGACCATGACCTGCTACTGCATAGATTCGGTTCATTTGGCTTTGTTCCTTCGGCTGTCGGCCTCATTGGGTCTTACCTTAGTGAGAGGAGATGTTATGTCTGTTATAATAGTTTTTCATCCACCGAGTTTATAGTTACTTCTGGTGTTCCCCAGGGTTCAAATTTGGGTCCCCTATTGTTCATATTGTTTATGAATGATCTTCTCCTACAGATCGATTGCCCTGTTCTTGGATATGCAGATGATATTAAAATTTATTCTGGTCCTGCTGATGTGACTAACCTTCAGAGAAATTTAACTGTATTGTCTTCATGGTGTGAACGTTCTGGACTCAAGTTGAATGTGGATAAATGTTGTGCGGTAACCTTCACACGGTCTTCAACTTCGTACGGTTCTTCTTACTTCATTGGTGACAACAAGTTAATGAGTAAAACTGAATTTAAAGATCTTGGAGTTAGGTACCTTCGATTCCAGCTTGAGCTTCAAATCTCACATAGAGAACATTTGTACATCTGCGTTCAGATCGTTGGGTTTTGTTATGCGTGTGTCTAGGTATTTCACTGATTCAGCATTGTTGAAATCTCTATAGTCTGCCTACGTATTGAGAAAGCTAGAATATGCCTCCTTAATATGGTTTCCTATTTATGCAACTGATTGTTTGGCATTGGACCGTGTGCACCGTAGGTTCTTGAAGTTTCTCACGTATCGGACAGATGGTGTTTATCCGGACAGGGGCGTGGCGATGGGTGATCTGTTGCGGAGTCATGATATGGTATCCTTGAGTGAGAGGAGATACGCTACATGTGAGAGATTTCTGCTTAGACTGTTGAATGGCAGCATTGACTGCCCTGATATGCTGGCCCGGATGCCATTTCTGATACCGCGGCCTAACTCCAGACATAATTGCACTTTTGCAACACCTTTTGCGCGAACCAACATCATGAGACGAACTCCAACTTACACGCTTTGTCGCTTGGCGAACAAAAATGTGGACATATTTGTGTGAAGACTGACTGTGGATCATCATGGAATTTGTTGTTACTTACTGTTTTTCTTTCTTTTTATTTATTATGTATATACCTAATATAGTTTGTAACCCTGTTTTGGGCTTTGCCTGTTGGGAAATAAAGATGATTATTATTATTATTATTATTATTATAAGTGAACATTACTGTATACGCGTGATTCTACATTACCCATCAATATGGTGTTTCAATTTTGGCACTCGATTTATGCAATTATTGCGTACCAAAGAACATCCATGTATATTTTTCAATGTTGGACAATGCTAATAATTAGGGGGCGGACGTCCCAGGTTTAAACTACGACGGAGTTACAATGGAGCAAAGAAATAATGTAAACAATACACATTTACTGAATAGCATTATTCATAGGGTGAACTGTAACATCTGTTGTTTAAGTGAAAAGTTATTGAAAACGACAACAAAAAATGCCCATCAAAAAAGGAATTTATGAGTAAAATCCTTTCTTCATAGGCGTAGGTAGAAAGGTGAGGTGTTTCTAACATTTATTATATTCACCTTATCTTTCCCATGAGAAATAAAGTTACATATATGTATATACCTATTAATACTTACATTAGTTTCGTTTTCTCATTGTTTTGACTGTTAATTACGTACTTCGTAATTTATGTAATAGTTCCTGTTTAATCCAGTTTCATTGAATCGACTTCTTCCAATTATCTATACGTAAGCGTGCACTGGGTTTCGTTTAGTTTCAATAACATACGCATACCTTTTTAGTTATTATTTATTTAGATCTAGAACATTGTTTATGTTACTATGATACGCAAGAACGTCGAGAAATACATCGTGAAATAATGGCGAGTTGGATTGAGGGTGACACTGATTGTATGTCCATTGTCAATGATTCCGATATTTATTGCAGAGTCTGTAAAATATCGTTACAGAATGCCCAAAAAGGGCACGTACGTCACTTAGCATCGCTAAAACATACGGAAATTGGACCCGTTAAAAGCTGACAATTTTAACGAAGAATTCTGTGAAGCTTTAATGGCGGCTAATATCCCATTAAAGAAACTTGACAATCCCACTTCTTCTTCAAAAATATACTGGTCGAAATGTTCCAGTAGAATGCATTAGAAGACATCTTTCAAATCAGTACCTATGGATAAGTGCCGAAAAAACTGTCGATATATTAGGGCGCTGTGTGCTAAATGTTGTAGCTGGTGTACTACATCCAACTATTCCATATAACGCATATGTAATAGCATCTAGTTATAAATACAGCTGATGGGAAAACAATTGCTAAAACCATTGACGAGAATTTGCACAAAATGCTTCATTCGGATGACAGGTACAGGGTAAAAATACTTTTGTTTGTTAGTGACAGTCCCGCATATATGTTAAAAACAGGCAGATTATTAAAGGAAACATATCCTTATATGTATGCTGCATATTACTTGTGTAGCACATGTTCTCAACAGAAACTGTGAATATATCACAGACAACTATCCCGAAGTTGATAGACTTGTATTTGCTTTTAAAAAAGTTTTCAGAAAAGCACCATCGAGAGTGGCCTTTACAGGGAAAAACTTCCATCTTTGTCACTACCACCCTCGCCAGTAATAACTAGATGGGAAACATGGCTGGAAACTAGTTTTTATGCAGAGAATTTCAATAGTTTATAAAATTTCGTTACATGTTAAAATGACGATGCTCGAAGTATTTCTGAGTGCAAGGAACTAACACAAATCCCAAATTTAAAAAATCAGTTGTTATTCCTTCAGGAACACTTTGGAAATTTGCCTAAACTAATCACATTTTTTGAAAATCGAAATCTCAAACTAAAAGATGGATTAACCACATTAGATGTGGCTATTAATAATTTCAAAAGTATTCCAAGTGACTTCGGATGTGGCCTTCGGCAAAAGTTCGACGCAGTTTTTAATAGAAATCCAGATTTAATAACATTGCGGCAATTGTGTATGGGGACAAGGACACAAAATCAAACAGCTAAATACGTTGAAATAAAAGAATATTGCCAGTACGCACCTATAACCAGTTGCGATGTAGAAAGGACGTTTTCTATCGACAAGGATGTACTTAATTCAAAGAGAACAAGTTTTGAGAAAGTATTGCTAGTAAATATTAATACTCCTTTATTCAACTTGAACAAAATGAACAAATAATAATGTATTTTGTTCTTTAAAAATACAATTCAATAGTGCGCCCATGGGCGATGAGTCATCAACATTTCGTGTCCGCCCCCTACTAATAATTTAATCTGTGAATGCACATTTAAGGTTCTTGAACTTTTGTAGATGTAATGGATTGGAAAATTGTTTTGAAATAGAAAACTAAGGAATTGGTGTTTAAAATTTCATTTAAACAATCATCGTTTACATATATTCTACATATTTGCCTCACTATCGAATCATGAGCTAATATATTCGATGATGTTAATAAAATTCAGCTATTAAGAGATGTTGAGATATAAATTGTTATTTCTTAATTAATAACAAATTTTATAGTTTTTATATATTCAATGGCGATGACAGAAGAATAGATTCATTTATCAATGGTACTCATAGCAAACTTCAAATTATGTTATTAATAATATTCATTTTATAAAATAATGTAGACACGTCTGGTTTTCCTTAAGAAATCAATATATTTACATAAGCTTTAAAATAAATGTACACAGTACAATACATAAAATCATTTACACAAAATATTGCACAAAATGCAATCCTAAAACAGGAAATTACGCCGGTAAGAGATCAAAATCATCGCTAACGTGAACCATAGGAACATGGACTTCTTCAATATTAGGTGTAGATTTTGCATCACATAAACTAAGTTCTTTCAACTTCCATTCCCAATCCATTTTTTGAACAGCATGTAGAGATTCTGCCTCGTTATGATGTCGTAAAAGCATGTTTTCTTTAATTTTCTCCCACTTATCATCCACATCTTGCAACCAACTCAAAAATAAGCGTCCTAAAATATGAAATTAATTAATGAAAATTGTCAAGTATTTACTGAAATTATAACAAAAAACAAGTTATTCAATTAATCATAAAACATAATTTGTGCCATGTCGAAACTGCGCAGAACCAGTCTGTGCATGGCAAGTGAAAACTTTTATAATGTACTACCTGTTTAATTTAATATTTATTTATTTATATAAGTAACAACATAAAGTGAAGCTTTTATGTACACTTATTATATATACTTGTCTATCCACCATTCTCAATCTGCATTTTATATGTATAAGTGAAATTTGTTAAAAATGCTTGGCTACTACACAGAACAGCTATGTATTAATTTTCAATAATTATCTGGTAATTAGCTGGCTTTCATCTTATATTATTTAGTAGCAGACGCTCTATATCCTGAAATATCAATTAATTTGTTTAGTTTCTTTGTCTGAAATTGTTCCGGTCAATTTCAATTTCTAATGACTGAATCGTTATCTGTCGTTCTTACTTTGACCGTGTCGGTTACTAAAACGATTTTACTATATTTTTTACACATTCAAAATAAATTACTGGTATACATAACTTTAGCAAACATTTTCGGTTAAGAAGTATAGCTTCAATAATTTTATTTTTGAATGCTGAAACTATCCTCCCTTCGAAGTATTATTTAAAGGTTTCCAGAGCCAAATTATTCATTACAATGGATTGCAAAATAATTCTATAGATATTTCCATTTACAACTTTGAATTTTGTAGGATTATAATTTACAAAATTAGTTTCTCATGTTTTACCGTTAATTTATTGATGATATACAAACGTCCCTCTACCCATCACATGTAACTTTAATGTAAGAGAGAAGAATAAGAGCATTTATAAATTAAAATATTTGTCTACTTAGCATATGAAATAGGTATCTAAATGTTAACAATGAGGTGTGGCCAGCACACGACTTTCTTATATGTGTTTAAATTATACAAAAGTTGTACTAAATTGTTTTAAATATCTTCTTAGAAAAATAAAACAAGTGTTACTTCACGTACAAATTTAAAAAAAAATTACAAAAATCATTCAAAATCCTATTCTAAGTACTTCTATTCTCTTAATAAATCTCTACAGACTGCACGATTTACGACATATTCGAAAAGAGTAAGTGTTGCTTCCGGTCTGAATTTCGAATTTTTTTTTTTTTACAAAAGGTATTGAAAATTAAGTTATAAATACTTTACACACGTAATGTACCTGTAAATATTCGCAAAAAAAAAACTACTTCCGTTAGGAATTTCAAAACACTTTTTTAATAAAATTCTTCTAAAATTTAGTACAATTGAATTCTTTATAAATTTGCTTAAGCTCAGTAGTTGACGAAATATTTGCAAAATTCACTGAAGTAAACTACTATTTCCGGTCTACCTATTTTATTGAAAATCTAATCAGATCTCAAGAGGGAGATTATACACTTAAATACAAAATTTGGAATTGATAGCTGTAGTCGTGTGACTGATATCGTGGTCACACTCACACTGACGCACACACGCGCGCGCGCACAGAGATATTATTTAAAAATCACTTTTTTGGTATCAAAGGACTTCAAAACGTGGACATTTGCAAATATCTCGAGGTCAAATATTTTCGTCATCACAGTACTTCCTTATACTACGAAAATGTATTATTTGTATAGATAAAACTGCATACCGGGTGTAGAATGGATTTTCGTACATAGGGATTTTACATGCAAAACTAATAATTTGCGAATATTCCCTCCCCTATTTTTTTATAGGAAAATGTTAAACACAAAAATTATAGAGCTTTAAAAATAGGTCCCATTTTTTTCTTCTTTGCTTACTATCACCCTCCGGGTCATTAAAGGAAAAAGAATTGAAGAAATGATACAAAATAGCAACAGCCGTGACATGTGACAACAAAAGTGACAAAATTCATTCATTTAACACAACAATGTGACAATTTTAGTAGAGGCGTTTAAATCTGTTTTAAGCATAGGTTTTAAGTCGTTTGCAGAAAATAAAAAACGTGCTGAAGAGATTTTAAAATTTTATTGAACGTGGTAATAAAGGTAGTTGTAGTAATAACTAAATTAAATGCTCAAACAAATCTCCGTTGACAGCTGAGCAGCACCCCAATCTGTCGTAAAAATTTCTTCTAGTTGCGGCCAGTTGATAGTGTGATATTTGACGACATTCTGCAAGTATTGCAGCTCTTAAAGCGTCGACATTTTGATACGTCCTTCCATTGTATAGCTGATCATGCAATGTGCCCCACAGAAAAAAAATCATTTGGCGAAAGATCCGGAGATCTTGGAGGCCAATTAATTTCTCCACCTCGACCTATCCAGCGATTTGGGAATACATGATTTAAGTACTCTAAAACATCGCGCTGGTAATGCGCCGGACATCCATCATGTTGGTACCAAAATTCGTAATTAATTCCCAATTCGTCGATGGCTGGCCCGACTTCTTCTTGCAAAAAATTTAAATACGCAGCACCAGTTAAGCGGTCTGCAATAAAGAACGGTCCAATTATGTGAGGACCTAGTATGCCAGCCCAAACATTGACACTACCCCGGTATTGCGTATGAGTCTGCAACATTAATTGTTCATTTTGTGTGCTCCAGTAGCGATAATTTTGTTGATTTGGTTCACCAGTTAACTGAAATCGACACTCATCGCTGAATAAAATCCTAGATAAAAAGTTTCGGTCATCATTGGCCATCTCCATCATTATTTCACAAAACTGCATTCTTTTTTCTTTATCCTCCTCGAATATTTTTTGGTGCTTTTCGTATTTATAAGACCGAAACCGCGGATCTTGACTCTTTAAAATTTTCTGAGCAGTAGTAAAATGAATCCCCAAATTATTACCTATTTGTCTTAAGGAGACATTTTTGTTCTCTACAACGCTCAAGAGAACGGCATCTACCTTCTCTCTACTTGTACCAGCTGTTACATTCTGGCACTTACATTTCTTATTAACAGTGCCGTTGGTCTCAAAGTGCCTGACAATTCTATTCAGGGTGTTCAAATTTAGAATTGATCGCTCCGGGTAGAATCCAGCAAAAGTTGCTTGTATGTCCCTAAAAGACAATCCAGAGTAGTACCATTTAATAAAGTTGAGTTTCTCTTCTTGGCTATAGCAATTCATTTTAAGAATCAGCAAACTTATTTTGATTGTCAAAACGTGACATTTATTGCTGACAGGATTCATGGCTAGTACTAATCGGTTCATTCCTAATACTTTTTCTTCAAGTCTAGCAGGACCAGAAGGTGTTAGAAAATAAATATCAAAGAATTTAGATACATTTTTTTTGTCTAGAACTCATGTGTTTAACATTTTCCTATAAAAAAATTAGGGGAGGGAATATTCGCAAATTATTAGTTTTGCATGTAAAATCCCTATGTACGAAAATCCATTCTACACCCGGTATATGCAGGCGGATGGTCGGCTCGTTCAACAAACATAAGTAGTATGCCACATATTTTCTCGCTCATGCTCTTCATCGAGTATCAGAGGATGTCAGAAAATGCTACCTGAATGCAAATAAATTGATATTTTTCGTCAAGAATGTTTTGTGAAGACATCTCTGTACGCAAACATTTATTTCATGAAAAACTGATATTTGATGATGTTAAAAGTGTAATACAGCTAATGGATCTGAATAACTTCTCTAAATAGCAATCCAGAAATTCGTACTGTATGCCGAATTGCTGACTTATTTAGTGGTAAAGAAGTAAAATTTTTCTGAACCGGGGATAAAGTGCCAACACTAAGAAACTTTCTGTACTTCAAATATGCCCCTATTATAACGGTAGATGCTGAACAGTTGTTTTCAATGAATAAATGTATTTACAGTGACAGACAATTATTAACACCTGAGCATATGGAACAATTAGTGGTGATCTACTATCATTTGAACCATCAACGTATACAGTCAACAGTCAGGATATGTGATATGTTTTATAAACTCTGTAATATTGCTTCTGGAGAAGGTGTATTTAATCGCAATTGTTCGCAAAATTCTTCGTGATAAGCATTCCTCTCTACTCTGATTTCTACGGCTTCACCTCACTATATTTCTGAGAATGCTGTTTATTAAATTCAAATGGTCTTCTTCGTCTGCTGTCATAATTGTTATTGTTTCATTATTTTCCTTATAACAAAAGCATTGGAACAAGCAGCCATTTTGAAAATACTTGATGAAATAACAAAGGGAAAGTAAGAAGTAGACCGATTACTAATAATATCATGACTAGATGTTCCATACCGATTGTTTAAAATTAATACTTACCATTATATCTAGATCTGGCATTTCTATCCTTTTCTTCCTGTTCTGGTGTTATCAGATTGTATACTTCGTCATCTCGAAGAATTGTGCAAACGGAAAATGGCAAGGATTGATTGGCTAATGCTCTTGCTGCTTTTCCATGAACTCGTAATATTTCCTGTTCTACAGAAAGAACTAATTTTTCTTTTTCGATTACATGCTGAAAATAAACAAAGTAAAATAAATACATTTAACGTATAATTAATTTTTCAAACCTGCATTCGCAACCTGTATCTTTCTTTCTCTTGGTCTGTGAATATATCTTTCATTTGCGGTATTAATGAAGATGGATATGTAATATTTGGCGTTGTTGGTGAATTACCAGCAAGAACGTAGGTACACCTATTCATTAAATAATCCTTGAAACCCTGTGGAGGTTTTGGTTGTACAGGAAATAAAGATTTTCTTCTCTTTTCAATCTGCAGATAAAAAATGTACATTTGTAAGAATAACATAGAAAAAGTAATTATTTGTATCTAACCTGTTTTCGTATATTTAAAAATAACTGATAACAGTTTGTTATGGGTTGATCGTGTGGATGCATTTCCGAGACTGCAGGTTGTTCTGGCACATCTGATGGTGTTGATGACATATCTTTATTCGGTTTCATTTTTCTTTTCCGCGGATGTAATTCCACAGGAGCGGGTGTACTCGTTGATGAATTAGAAGTGGAAGATGATGCTGATGGTTCCATGTCGTTTGATGTAGTGGCCTATAACAAAATTATATTATATTTACAATTGATATTGACATTATGAACGTTATATGAAAATAAATATATTTTAGTAAATAAGATATATTTTATGATTCAGAAGAATTTTGTCAATAAGCATATGAATCATAGTCTAATTATATATGTTAAGGGAAAATTAAAGTATAGAAGAACACAAGCGTTTTTTAGCAAACAACATAAACAAACATTAATAAGTGCACACTTTTCACTAATACTGCCCAAAGTATTATTACTTGAAAAATAAAAATTAGACTGGTATGTGATGACAAAAGTACTTAATTTACACGAGCCAGAAAACCATATTCATCACGGGTGATAATTTTCGAACCCTAAATTTATATTGTACGCGGGGAGATTTTTACAAGACGACTATGAGTTTGGAGAAAAGTAATATTTTATTTTTCAGCATATGATATATTAACGACAACACATTTATTCTAACGCTTTTTCAATAAGGCAATACCTTCAAAACAGTCTTTAAACATGTTTTGCATCCCTTCTATCAGGTTATTCCACCTAACAAACACGGCGTCTTCTCAAGTGCGCTCTTTTAAATTTAAAACATAGTCACTCGGTTCCCGGCTGTGGGTTTGATGTTCCGTCTATATAAAAGTGCACTTGTCGATTACTTTACGGACTTGGCGAACCTTGTGAATTCTGCAATTGTTACACACCAGTATAATCTTTTGACCACAGTTGCTGTATCGCAGTTTTCAAGTTCTCCCGTTATTGCACACTTTTTTTCATATATTCAATCAGTGAGCTTCCTGTGTGATGAATTCTGCGTTTTTGCCTTTTCTTCGCGGTGGATATCCGTTATGAATCTGCTGCAAGGTCTATTATCATAATTTTCAAAAAAAGGTTTTATCATCAGTCAAATCACCTTCGCAAAATCAGTGTTCGTTCGAGTATTCCTAAATTATCGTTCAAAATGTTAATACTGTAGTTTACGATTTCACCACTTCATCAGCAATCATTGAAGTTCTTATTCCTCGATCTGCTAAGACCAAAACCTCAACATTTTTGATGTTTTCATTGGTTTTTACTTCAACACCTTGTGTTCTCTTCAAATGACTCCCTGCCCCATTAAATTGGTTGGACCAAAATTTTATCGTAAAATATGACTGCATCTCTATCCCAAACATATTAATCATCTCTCTGGTGAGTATTTTTGGAACCATTTCCTTCACTCATCAAGAATTTAATTAGCCTTCTATGTTTTAGACGAGTTTTAATCATTTTTGTTAGTTAAGGCTACATATACAAAAAACAACAACTCTTTCAATGCCAACCAAATTTGTACAGTAAACCTCAAAATGTCACAGCAACTTCGCAAAAAAAATAGTTGCTTGCTTTCGTCATAGCTATGTAAATAGAATAAAAATCTGCCCTCGTTAATAAATCAAACACATTTAATCTATGCGAGATTTTTACTTGAATTGAAGACATTAATAAACACAAACCCAGTTTGTGTTTATTAATGTATGTTCTACTGCTAAAAAAGTGACTGCATGCCGAAATCACAAACGATTACTAAATAATTGCTTTTGTGTGATACGGTACTAAAACAATTTATATTTATTAAACTGTAAACTTAACCGTTATAATCAACAGAACACATTAATTCAATTTCTATTAATTTTCTGTGTATTCAAAATTGGTACCATAATATGCAAATTGTATTACTATATTGCAATATGTGAATAGTACACAGACCGAGTCTTGGCCGATGGGAGGAGCGTCAACCTATAAGTCGCGCAGATTTATAGGTCAGTGCGTGACAGAGAAAGTATTCGGAAAAAAGAAATGGTAACATTTGTTCATCATCGCATACATTAGCCGGACGAACGAGTAAATGCAGATAAGAAATTGTAATATACTGGAAAGAGATGCATATATGTGTAACGCTTGACAATCTTTTCGAGATTGCTCGTGCTTATCGTAATTATATAAGGAACCACTGCGCACCTTGTGGGAGGGGCATCTCATCGGCCAGGTCTCAGTCTGTGAGCTGTACACATTTCTGTTATCCTAAAAAATAATGAAAATTACATTAATAGGTTTCAATTTGATTATTTCAATATATGCATAAGTTGCGAAAAACAACTGATTTTAGAAAAAAGGAAAATTCGAAGCTGGCTGGCGAATTTATAATAAAGGGCTGTCAACCTGAATGTGATTATTATAAACTGTTTTCAGAGTTATATATGTATAAGTGAAGTAAATTCGATACATTTTATATAAAAAAAGTCTTCCGTTAATTATTTGCTAGCGTTCTTGTTAAGATACTTTTACAATTACAGCTTCCACCAGTAAAACTTTAGAACAACACTATAAAATGGATGGTCCCACATCTCCCAGCGGAACTCTTGCGGAACACATCCCTTGGAGGTATCCCACTGGGAGGTGATGGATAGTCGCATTTCTTAGATGTAGCAATGTGGTTTTCGGGATAATACTGAGCCCAGCAGGTGTAGAACCAGCTGAATGCAACGTTCTAGTACATATTACACTGATGTTCAATTAGAGGGATATGAAATAATTCATCCAACAGTCACTTCAAAAGGGAGACTGACGTGTTTGGCAGAATAATTAATTGATAATTGGGCTTGAAGATTGTTTAGAAACTGTTTCTTTCTGTAGAAGACTTTGCTGATGCGGTCTGTAATATTTTGCATGCAGGGGTGACATGCCTTGAATATGAGCGAGCTTGATTGTATACTGGATTAGGAGTTCTTATATTCTCATACCTGCTGAATGGGTCGTTGAATAATTTCAATACTTGGTGTTTCTAGCCGCACGTATGACAGATTACCGACTTTTACAAATTATTTTGAAATGTAGTAAGTTTAAGACGGGCCAGATACGTTTGTAAATAGCATTTGATATATATAATTCGATATGAGGCAGAAATTACATAATTTTTAATTAACTGCCATAATTAAAAATTAAACAAAATATTCGCCAAGTCGGGGGATCTGTTAACGTAAGCTCACCAGTAATTCAGTTGTCAGGCAAACTTTTGAGTCAAGACAAATGTTCCAAACAAATTATTTTGAGCAGTATATTAGACGCAGCCAAAAAGTATTGAAAACATGCATATTATAACTTCGTATGGCTTTGTTATGAAACAAGACTATTTCTATGTTCATGAAGCTATTTATATTGATAAATATATGATGTAAAAAATAAACTCGAGAGTAGTTATCTCGTTCTAAATATATAATTTGCTAGTAGTATTTTTTTTTAGTTCTTAATTTGCAACAGTGCAAAATTTTCGCTAATGGATCTAGTCTTGTTCAAAACAAATACTATCTTAGTTGAGTAGGTTTTAATGTTATCATGGCGTACTATAGCTTGAATTTAAAAAACAAAAGATGTATAAATAAAATTCAATTATAAATATGACATTATTAATGCATTTCAAAAACTGCGCAAAACCGCCTACACCATTTTTAATATTTCCTATAGTAATAGGAAATATTAAATTGGGTTATAGGTTTTTTCGTTATCCACCGGGTTCGTAATCATCAAACGGCAACCTATTTACGATATATATCTGTTCAGAATTGAACTGGCCATAAGATTTGATGTATTATCATGTAAATAGTTGCCAAGTAATTCTTCGAACGAAAAGGTCTTTTTATATAAAACATATTGAAATCTCTTCACCCACATTCTGCTTAAGCGTTAAGGCCTAAAGTAGACTTAGTTTCATTGACAAAAATCACGCATGTGCCAGTCTTTTTGATTACACCCTAAATTTTCGAAAAACATGTCTCATTCAAGAATTTGAAATTTATCACTAATTTATAAAGAAATAGGTGTGCACCACCAAATGGATCGTCCACCTTCTCGTTTCGGAATTAGCATTTAGGACTTTTACTTTCCAAAAATCATGAAAGATAAAGGCATGTGCAACAGTTCCCCGCAACTAAGAAAAGCTAACGGGTCGGTTTCTATACAACAATGTGTATACTGGATTAGGAGTTACAATGTGTCCAAGAAATACAATATAGTGACACCAATAAATGCTAATTAAGCAGGAATTGGGATACAAACTCAGACTATTGTACGTTGGGAATTGGTGTTTAAAAGTATGATTAACTAAATTAAAACCTAATCAGCAGCTTTCACTTTCCCTACTTCTAGCCGAAGAAAAATAATTCCTTGTAATGTATGTACTAGGTATTCGTTTTCTTTGCTTTTGTGCGTGAGAAATTGTGATGATACTATGTAACTAACCAAAATTAGCCTACAAGTTATAGGACTTTTGCTCATGGAATTAAGTCTACTTAATGTACTCGAAGTTTGATCATGATCACGCGGGACGTTTATTTAATATTTTTTTATTGCATGTTTATTAATTCCTAATGTTTCTTGCATTTTGAGGTGCCGAACCGTTATTGTTGTCATTGCCTAATACTTAAAACTAGTGCAGTATTGTGAACAAATCTTTGGAAACTCTCTTCTTATTCTGTCAGAAACTTTTTGTTTACTTTTCTTTAGCTGACTGAATAGACTTGACAATGTACTGTTTCTTGTATATCTTGTATTTATTAATCAAATAATTACAATCAGCTGCATATTATACTTAATGTTAAATGTTTATGATTTTATAAAACACTAAACTCAATCTACATGATCATTCAATGATATAACGAGTATGCTTTGACAATACAATATTAAGCATGATTATAGGAACTAAATATTAAAGATGATGCTTTGAAAAATAATCATTAACATGAACAATTTACTAATTACATATGATTTAACAGACAACATTAGCAATTCTCATATTCTCTCGGTTGTAGCGCGAATGTCCAATTCCTCGTGGATTTCCTTTTTCTCATATGATGAGTCTTTACAATTTATAGTTTCTATTATATTATTATAATATTGTTCTTTGATACAATTGTTCAGGCATGGTTACACTCTTCATGAAGAATTATTGGTCGTGACTATCCTAGAATTCCTCGCTATTGCATAACAGCGTTGTTCCAATCAAATTTTGGGAATAACTAAGACCTACGAGAGTAGAATAAATAATTCCGAAAAATCAGTAACATATGATTACAATTTGTTTATTTTCGCATCTAACAAAACTGTCTAAAATTGTAGGTATTATAGGCAAACGGAAAATTTAACATCTTTATCATAGTTAATATATTATAGATATGTGAGAATTGGCCAGACAATATGGTATATACAGGGTGAGTCATTAGTAGCCGCTTCTTCGATTGCTCTTTTGTGTTTTAAATAAAAGAAAAAACAATTAGTGGAACATCCATGGTTGCTTGTGGCGCATATTGTCAAAATAGTTTGAGCTCTGACGCACTTCCGGTTTCACCGGAAATGCACGGAACTTATTTTTTTTAAATGACTCACCCTATATATTTTTGGACTTTCTTGTACTGCTTTAAATTGTCTGTTCAACTGTTTTTTCTTTTTCAAAATTGAGCCAATAGTTTCTGAGTTATTACTTTTTTTTGAAAATATTTGACCAAAACACGTGTTCAGAAAAAAATCATTTTCACATTGTTTTTAAAAGTAAAAGCATTAATTTTGGTGGTGCTTGTAGCCAAGAAAATTCTGCATCATTTGGTAAAGTTGCACTCGACAATACCTCAAAAAACTTTTTTTTTTCAAAGCCTACTTCCTGAAATATTCACATACCAAAAACTTATTTTTTTTAAATGGAACACCCAGTATTTTATTGAGGCATTTTGTTCCTTTTTTATTCTCTTTCATTTTTATTAACAATATCCTATACCTACCTTTTGTAATTTTTGAGATAATTACTATAGGAACAATTAGCGGTCAATTAAAGAACTACGAGCGCTGTTGTTCAATGCACCAAAATATTTGTTCAACCAATGGAAGGCAGGAATGCCGCCCGACTTCCTTAGTCAACTGTCAAACAAAGTAAATGTTAAATCCAACTATCCCAAAAGTAATAATTTTACAGAATGGAGAGCATCGCATGTCAATTTTTTAATTCCGGTAATGTCCAGTTTGCAGTATTTCATTTTTGACACTGTTGGTTAACATCGAAATAAAATAAAGGTTATGTTTACTGACATATTTGAAGATGTCTTCAAAAAGTTTTGAAAATCCGTCCGTAGATAGCGAAGATACTCTCCTCCATTAACATTTTCATCAAAGAAATAAGGTTCAATTATGTAACTACCCACTATTCCTCCCCATAGTTTTAATGACAAACGATTTTGAAAGTTTGTGATAAAGTGCGGGGGTTTATGTGTTATAATAACGGAAATTATGACGATGAACGAATTCACTTTAGAGAAGGTGGCTTTATTGGTAAACAACAAAAAATTGAGAAAGCCAGGATAATTTATCTGGTGCCAATTGACAAAAATTTCAGCGATTCAAAATTTCTTTCACCTAACCCTATGTATGGATATGCTACGGGTGAATTTCATATTTCCTAATTATTCTGGATTCTCAAATTTGACTTCCATCTAACTGACGACTAATTTTCGTAGTACTAGTATGAGGGTGTTCGACTACACTCGCAAGTACCATAAACGTCTTATCCTCACCAGTTATTGCTTTTTCCGCTCTTTCTTTCAAATTCGATGCTTTCTGTTCACTCAAACCATCCACTTTTTATAGTTTCGAAGGTTTCAGGCTTCGGTTGACTTCTACCAGGGATCGCTGTGCATAAAGTCTGGATCCTAGCAAAGAGTTTCTTTCACTTTCACCCAAAACGTCAATCATAACTATTAACTCTTCATAAGAATAATTCATTTGGATGATAAATAATAGCGATGCTTTTATAAGTTTGACATAAATGTATACCAACTTTCCTTAACAGTTGACTCAGGCAGTCAGCCGCATTCCAGTCTTTATTGGACGAATATTTGGGTGCATAGAACAGCACCCCTAGTTCTTTAATTGACCGCTAATTGCTCCTATAGTGATTATCTCAAAAATTACAAAAGATAGGTATAGGACATTGTTAACAAAAATGAAAGAGACTGAAAAAAGGAACAAAATGCCTCAATAAAATACTGGGTGTTCCATTTAAAAAAAATAAGTTTTTGGTATGTGAAAATTTCAGTAAGTAGGCTTTGAAAAAACAAAGTTCTTTGAGGTATTGTCGAGTGCAACTTTACCAAATGATGCAGAATTTTCTTGGCCACAAGCACCACCAAAGTTAATGTTTTTACTTTTAAAAACATTGTGAAAATGATTTTTTCTGAACACGTGTTTTGGTCAAATATTTTCAAAAAAAATTAATAACTCAAAAACTATTGACTCAATTTTGAAAAAGAAGAAACAGTTGAACAGACAATTTAAAGCAGCACAAGAAAATCTAAAAATATATAGGGTGTCATTTAAAACAATTAAGTGGCGTGCATTTCCGGTGAAACCGGAAGTGCGTCAGAGCTTAAAGTATTTTTACAATATGCGCCACAAGCAACCATAGATCTTCCACTTATTGGTTTTTCTTTTATTTAAAACACAAATGAGCAATCTAAGAAGCGGCTACTAATGACTAACCCTGTATATACACCGTGTCCAGAAATTCGCGGATGAACTTCAAGTAAAACGATTCACGATTAATTCTAAGTCAACAATCCTGATACAAAAAACTTGTATGGTCTTTCAATAAACCACACGAGGCCATCAAAATTGAAAATATATGGCTGGAAATAATTCAACATTTTGAAATCTTTTACGAATAGCCATTGCTGTTTACAGTAAAATAGATTTATGTAGCACAACGTTGATGTTACTAATCGAGTAATGCCAATACTTCGCATTTTCAACATTTCGTCAACTGCACTTTGGACCTTAAAGTACATATAGCAACTTTGGACAAGAAAAATATCCGGTTGGAATATAAAGCTTTTGTCAAATTTTGACGTTTGTAAAATTGAAGTTTCATTTTTTCGCTTTATGTACCTATACTTCATTCACGTTAAGAATGCAGCGTTGGATTAGATAGGAGAACATTTCCCGAACTGTGATTGGCTGTTACGCGCGACAGATTTACTTTAAAAAAATTCGAATCCGTCAGTTGTCAAACTGCTGTTCGCTTGTTGTGTTCACTTTTCCGTTTATTATTTCCTATTGTCCGTTTTATTTTTCGTATCTTCTAAACATTGTGTTCAAAATAGTTCTTTTTAGAACTCGGCCACCGTAATATTTTACAATAAGGTATATCATTATAAATTTTAATCACCATTTTATTTCTATGATTGTGCTAGTGTCATACAGACGCCGATTGTTGCGCTATCTACTGCATTCTTAACGCGAATGAAGTATAGTTATCATTATTGTGCGATTTTATGATGTATACTTTTAATGAATATGTTGATATGTATATGGTATTCGGATTTTGCAACGGCAATGCGAATATGGCAAAACAGGAATACGAAATACGTTATCCATATCGGCGGTAACCATCTACCAACGCATTCCGAAGATTAGATCAGCGCCTTCGTGAATATGGTACATTTAGATCTAATTATTATGACGCAGGCAGACCTTTGGAACGCCGTACGGTTCAGTTAGAAGAACAAATTTTGGATACTATTCACGACGATGCTACTTGCAGCACTAGACAAATAGCTCGAGAAATGAATGTCCCAAGTAAGTCAACAGTTCATTCAGTGCTAACACAAAACCTTTTGCGGCCGTTTCATGTAACAAAAGTACAACCATTGTATAGAAATGACAATGTGAATAGAATAATGTTCTGTAATACAATTTTAAACAGAATTTACCTAGAACCGAACTTTCTATGCCATATTCTTTGGAGCGACGAATGCTTGTTTAAAAGAGACGGAGTATTTAATAGCCATAATTTGCATTTTCGGGCGGATGAGAATCCTAGTGCATTCAGAGAATTTGGACATCAAAGAAGGTTTTCTGTAAATGTATGGCTAGGCATCTTAAACCTTCGCATTGTTGGACCAATATTTCTTCCCAATCGTGTAAATGCAATTGAATACGTGAATGTTTTAGAGGAAGTGCTGGATAATGTTTCATTAAATCTCAGGCTCAACATGCTTTACATGCATGACGGTGCACCAGCTCACAACGCTCGACTTGCATGGTTAAACAAAAACTTTCCGAACAGGTGGATCGGACGTAATTGAGCGATATCGTGGCCAGCAAGGTCCCGAGATATTAATCCTATCGACTTCTTTGTTTGGGGTTTTTTAAAAGAAAAGTATATGTGACGCCTCCAGCCAATGAACAAGAAGTAATTAATAGAATTACCGCCACATTTCAATTAATTACTCCTGATATGTTACAACGCGTATTAATTTCTATTCATCGAAGACTACAGCTCTGTCTGGAAACTAATGGCTACCAGTTTGAACACTTACTTTAATCATTTCATGTGTGTTATTGTACTATTAAATGTGTTTTATCAATTTTTTAACATTAACTTTAGTTTTAATGAAGTAGGACTATTTACTCAGAATTAATCTTAGAATTGTTCTACCTGAAGTTTATCCGCAAATTTATGGACACGGAGCATATATGCTCTTAGTTTCCCATTAAGTGTATTATTTCGTGAGTCACTAAATCTGGGTATTTTTGCTTTAGAGTGGAAAAAGTCGCGTATTACGCCGATCTATAAAAGTGGCAGCAGGGAGAATGTCGAGAACTACCGCCCTATTTCTATTCTTTCAGTGTTTTCGAAATTGTTTGAATCTATTGTCTATGATACAATGTTCTATTTCACAAAAGTTTTATTAATGAATAACCAACATGGCTTCTTCAGAGGGCGGTCGACTGAAACCAATCTAATTGAATATGTAACGTACTTGCATCACGCCATGGATAGACGTTTACAGGTTGATGCTGTTTACGTAGATTTTAGTAAATCTTTTGACAAAATATCTCATGTTATATTGCTTGATAAGCTGGCTCGCTCTGGTATTTGTGACAATTTGTTGCGTTGGTTTAAGTCTTATGTTGATAGCAGATTGCAATTTGTGTCAATATGCGGCTATTCGTCTGAGTATGCTACCATTCCCTCAGGGGTTGCACAGGGAAGCCATCTCGGTCCCCTGTTATTTATTTTATATATAAATGATATTCAATATGGCTTCAAAAATGTGCGTTTCTTAATGTATGCAGATGATTTGGATCGCTTAGATTGTTACTGCCGACAAAACTGTTTGTATCTAAATCTCAATAAATGTGCCAAAATAACTTTTACCAGAAATAAAACCTTTACGCTGGCCAACTATCATATAGGAAACAATAACGTGCAATCGGTGGAATATATAAAAGATCTTGGACTTACGATTGACTCAAAAGTTTCCTTTAAGATACATATAGATCAACATTGTAGTAAAGGCTAATAAAATGCTTGGATTCCTCATTCGTTCATGCTATCACTTTACTTCAATTTCGGCGCTTAAAGTATTGTACTTCTCCTTTGTTTATAGTCAACTGCAGTACTTGAGTACTATATGGAATCCGATTTATGATATACATTAGTAGAATCGAACGGGTTCAAAACAAATTCCTAAAGTATTGTTACTTTAAGCAATTTAAAGTTTACCCTCACGGAATTTCTTATGGTGATTTGCGCAGCTACTTTAAATTAAAATCGTTAGCAGCACGCAGAAAGATGAGTGATTTTTTAACATGTACAAAATTCTTGACAAATCTGTTTGATTCACCCACCTGTTTGTCATCTATATCTCTTACTATACCTCAGAGGACCTTACGAAGTCATGATTTTTTATATATAACAAAATTCAATACTAATGCAGCAATGAACTCTCTTCTAGTGAGAATCTACAGGACTTTCAATCAAATCGATATTGACATTTTTTATCTCAATAGTCGCCAAATTAAATATCGTTTACTTGATGTGGTTGAGTGAGACGCGACTAGGAATTTCACTACAAAGGCTTGTATTTATAGTTTGATTGCCATATTAATTAAAAAATTATTATTAATTAAAAATCTATTATTCTCCAAACAATTAGTGTCTCTTTGCCTTGTGGTGTGAACTTCTCCAGCTCGCTCTATGTAACATTCATTACATTGTTATCTTTGTTATTTCATTAATCAATTGTGATACATACTAAATTTTGTAATTTGGGATACTCTATTAGGTACGTCCTGTTTGTATCCGCTTCAATAAATAAATAAATAAATAAATAAGTTATATAGATTAAACGGTTGGGTGGCTCGGTGCTAAGAGAGTCTGTATTATAATGGACGTTTCAGCGTGCTACAATATCAGCGGGTTCAAATCGTTAGTAGGCCATAAAAATCTGTTCGCCTGGAGGTCGGCACATCTCCCGCCCCCCTTTCGGATGATGTACAAAATGCAAAACTAAAGTAGACCGCTGCATTAGTTATTGATAAACATAACTGATTAGATGCTCATGAATGGGCTGCACCACAAAAAAAATCATATGAAAAATAATTAAATAAAAACTAGAGTTAAAACATTACAATTATTTGTGCTACATAATTACTCCTCTTGTACAGTTCCACTTCTGCTGGCTCGCCATGTCATACCGATATATTATTTATATAATATAAATTGGGTTGGTTGCTCGGTGGTAAGCGAGTCGTTATTACAATGGACGATTAGGCGTTTTATTCGCTCATACATCTGTACATCTCATACGTCCCATAGCTGATCGGAGTAGAACTCAAAACAGTAATTCCCTTTAGCAGCAAAGACGTGAAGTAATAAAACAACAGAACATTTTACTCATGCAAAACTACATCAGACAGCTCTAGTTATTGTTAAGCTTAACAGATTAGATACTCTTAAGTGGGCTGCACCACGATAAAAAAAAAAAAGTATAAACCATAAATTAGAGTAATTCTACTGCAGAAAACACTTTTGTAATCAAAGAGAAAACATTAAAACTGCGGGGTAATATTAACTCCATTGTGTTTCGAAATTTCACCAGTTGCCTCATATACTGTGTGTAGAAGAAGGAAGCACAAGAAGGTATTGTTTAGTGTTAACATTCCATCTTGCCTGATGATGATTATGATTTAGTATTGCTACAAAAGCACCGTTAGAAAGGTCTCGCGGTACTTATATGTCTTGTGGTGTGAATCAGGATCAAGCACCCACTTCAAGGTAGAAGAAATTCTTCTGAGCAAGTTTTAGTAAAGAAAAAAATCTCTTTTGCAATCACGTCAGTCGTATCCTCATGTGCTTGCTTTTTATATTTATTTATATTTAATTTTTCTCTGTTTATAACCTTGGTGGAAACTTTAAAACTAACTTGTATATGAATTACTGTGCACAACATAATATTTGTCACAATTTTACGAAATATTTAATTAATTCATAATATTCACTTCTCTCTATACAGCACGTGTCAATTTTCATTAGCCATAGGCGCAATACGTGACAACATGGCACCCCCTACTTTTCTCTTCAATGCGAGCGCGATCGATACAAGCTCAGTTAGCAGTAGCTGTTGGACTATTGACTTGGATGTTTGTACTGCGCTTAGAAATAATATTTACGTCTTGCAAGGATTTTTCTTTTTCCTTTCAGTAAATGCAGAGAATTATTAAGCATGACACAAACAAAAGCGTAATTCTAATAAAATTAAAAATAAGGTAAATAAAAAAGGATTCTGAAAATAATAATAAACAACTAGATCGCGCCGGCCATTTGATGGTGATGGATTTTATTGCAGACTATATCTCGGAACGTGTTCGCAGCTAAACATTTAATGTAGAAGTGGCAAGATCGGAGGAAGTCGCTGTGATGTCGATTGTTGCCGGGAGACACACGTTGCCACGTATTATTTGTATACGTATAAATCGCATGTAAACATTGAATCCCTATAGCTAATGAAAATAGACACATACGGTATGTTCTCTGTTCTATGTGAACTTCTTTAAATTACATAATCGGTAAAGTACTAATAAAGATGTGCATGTTAAAACATGATAAATCCAATTCTATGCCATAATATTCCAAAGAATGCCAGATACAATAAATATTGTACAAGCTAATCCCATTTCCTACTATCTTCTTCAGTTTCCATCCTTTTTAAATTGTTATTAGTCATCATGACCTGCGCACATAAAACATGTGCAATATATATGTCAAACAGATACAATAAATATGATATGAAACTAATACTGATAAAGTAATGAATGAAACTTTTTTGTCCATATGCTATAATGAGAAGTAATGCCCAACTGTCGCGCAAATGATCATCTAGTGAATTCGTGAATGATGCTTGCGCACATGCAAAAAACAAAATTATGAAACACTGCCTCAATTCTAATTCTAAACATTCAATGAAGCCAAATAAAACACATGAATGGAAACAGATGAAAGTTAACCAATAAATATACATGTTGATGATGATTGGAAATACCTGTGGGTCTGTTGTTTTAGAAGTTGTACCAGTAGAAGTTTGAACACAGGAAGCGGGTGTTTCAGATTGTACTGAAGGAGTTGCAGGAGAAGAAGCAGAGGGTGAAGGAGAATGCGACCGTTGTAACTGAGGTGAAGAATTATTACTGTTTCTGTCTACACTGCTTTGAGGACCACCTGAACGATGCGTACTCCTTAATACTCTTTGATGACCTGAATTAATCCTCTGTAATTATCAGTATTTTTTGTTTGTTAGTTCAGATGCCATTTTAAATATGTTGGCTAAAAACATTATTGTGTAGCTTAGTTATTAAAACGATATTAGATAATCACTAGAATTGCAGTATATTTTTGAAGAATTATTATAAAATTTGTAAAAACCACAATTATTTTAATTTATGATAGTTTTATATTGCACATGTATACACAGTGTCCAAAGCGAAGTATTCACCAGTGTTATTAACTTCGATATCAGTGAAGCCATAAAGTTGATTAACTTAGCAAGTTTGTGGGGTTTTTGTTTTGATTGAGATACATAACAACAATCGAACGTTTCATGTCGAGATATTGACAAAAATATACATTATTTAATATAACACCTTATATACAGGGTGAGTCATTAGTAGCCGCGTCTTCGATTGCTCTTTTGTGTTTTAAATAAAAGAAAAAACAATTAGTGGAAGATCCATGGTTGCTTGTGGCGCATATTATAAAAATACTTTAAGCTCTGACGCACTTCCGGTTTAACCGGAAATGCACGGAACTGAAGTTTTTAAATGACTCGCCCTATATATTTTTGGATTTTCCTGTACTGATTTAATTTGTCTGTTCAACTGTTTTTTCTTTTTTAAAATTGAACCAATAGTTTTTGAGTTATTAATTTTTTTTGAAAATATTTGACCAAAACACGTGTTCAGAAAAAAATCATTTTCACATTGTTTTTAAAAGTAACAAACATTAACTTTGGTGCTCGTAGCCAAGAAAATTCTGCATCATTTGGTAAAGTTGCACTCGACAATACCTCAAAAAACTTTGTTTTTTCAAAGCCTACTTCCTGAAATCTTCACATACCAAAAACTTATTTTTTTTTAATGGAACACCCAGTATTTTGTTGAGGCATTTTGTTCCTTTTTTTAATCTCTTTCATTTTTGTTATCAATGTCCTATATCTATCTTTTGTAATTTCTGAGATAATCACTATAGGAGCAATTAGCGGTCAATTAAAGAACTACGAGCGCTGTTGTTCTATGCACCAAAATATTCGCTCAACCAATGGAAGACAGGAATGGCGCTTGACTTCCTTAGTCAACTGTCAAACAAAGTAAATGTTCAATCCAACTATCCCAAAAGTAATAATTTTACAGAATGAAGAGATCGCATTTAAATTTTTTAATTCCGGCAATGTACAGTTGCAGTATTTAACTAGTGACTCTGTTGGCTAACATCGAAATAAAATAAAGGTTATGTTTACTGCCATATTTGAAGTTGTCTTCAAAAAGTTTTGAAAATCCGTCCGTAGATAGCGAAGATACTCTCCTCCATTAACATTTTCATCAAAGTAATAAGGTCCAATTATGTAACTACCCACTATTCTTCCCCACAGTTTTAATGACCTACGATTTTGAAAGTTTACAGGCGTGATAAAGTGGGGGGGGGGGGTTTATGTGTTATAATAACGGAAATTGGTAAACAACAAAAAATTTAGAAAGTCAGGATAATTTACCTGCTGCCAATTAACAACAATGTAAGCGCTTCTGAAAATTTCTTTCATCTAACCCTGTGTATGTGAATTTCATGTTTCCCAATTATTCTGGATTCTCAAATTTGACTTACATCTGACGACTAATTTTCGTAGTACTAGTATGGGGGTGTTCGACTACACTCCCAAATACCATAAACGTCTTATCCTCACCAGTTATTGCTTTTTCCGCTCTTTCTTTCATATTCAATATTTTCTGTTCACTCAAACCGTCCACTTTATACTTTCGAAGGTTTCTGGCTTCGGTTGACTTCTACCAGGGATCGCTGTGCATAAAGTCTGGATGTTAGCAAAGAGTTTCTTTCAGATTCACCCAAAACGTCAATCATATCTATTAACTCTTCATAAGAATAATTCATTTGGATGATAACTAATAGCGATGTTTTTATAAGTTTGACATAAATGTATACCGACTTTCTTTAACAGTTGACTCAGTCAGTCAGCCGCATTCCAGCCTTTATTGGACGAATATTTGGGTGCATAGAACAGCACTCGTAGTTCCTTAATTGACCGCTAATTGCTCCTATAGTGATTATATCAGAAATTACAAAAGATAGGTATAAAACATTGTTAACAAAAATGAAAGAGAATAAAAAAAGGAACAAAATGCCTTAATAAAATACTGGATGTTCCATTTAAAAAAAATAAGTTTTTGGTATGTGAAAATTTCAGGAAGTAGGCTTTGAAAAAACAAAGTTTTTTGAGGTATTGTCGAGTGCAACTTTACCAAATGATGCAGAATTTTCTTGGCTACAAGCACCACCAAAGTTAATGTTTTTACTTTTGAAAACAATGTGAAAATGATTTTTATCTGAACACGTGTTTTGGTTAAATGTTTTCAAAAAAAATTAATAACTCAAAAACTATTTAGTCAATTTTGAAAAAGAAAAAAACAGTTGAACAGAGAATTTAGAGCAGTACAAGAAAATCAAAAAATATATAGGGCGAGTCATTCAAAAAAATTAAGTTCCGTGCATATCCGGTGAAACCGGAAGTGCGTCAGAGCTTAAAGTATGTTTACAATATGCGCCACAAGCAACCATGGATCCCCCACTAATTGTTTTTTCTTTTATTTAAAACGCAAAAGAGCAATCGAAGAAGCGGCTACTAATGACTCACCCTGTATATATATATATATATATCCAGAGAAATCAAAAGTACATTATACACTCAAAAGCGTGGGAAATAATTTATCAACAAGCTTCAATTATGTTAAAGAAAGGGAAAAAAAAATAATACATTTTGTTCATCTATCTATTAAACATTCAAAAGTATTGCCTACTTGCACATTTTTTGACAATTATTGGAAAGTAGAAATGCTTCTTATTTATTTATTAATACTTTTAATTAAAATGGTGAAAACAAAAAACAATTGAAAGTTATATTTCTAAGATATCCCCACATTTTTTTTAAAATCGAATATGGAAAAACATATAATAAGTAATAATGATGTTAGTAATGGCGAACACTTAACTTTGGACATGGTGTACATACAATACAAAATAATTATAGGTTAATTATAATCAATTAATTTAATAACCGTCTTCATAGCAGTAGTTTCATATACAGCGCTAACAAAGATATTAGTGATATATCTATATTCTATATACATACATTACACATGTACATAGATACATGTTCTTTGCTATTCCTCCACTTTACCATTAAATAAATATATGTATAAGATAACATTCATTAATTATAAATAAATTATATTAAATATTAAAAAATGAAAATAAAAAACTAGTATAAACAAAATAAAACGATATGAAAAAAGACATTTGAAATATTAAAGAAATTCAGGAAGTACTCTATATGTGCATACAAAGCATATAAAAAGTTACACACATGGTATTTTTATTACAAAATTACAATTTTTTAAAGCAAAATATTATTTCATTGACAATCTTCTACAGTCTATTAATTATCTAGGATTAAAATGCAAATGTACAGCGTAAGTTGCTGGCAGATGTTGTCAATGGCAAAACATAAAAAATACTCTATCAATAGAATAAATAACACGTGATATGTCGATATACATTGTGCAGATCTCGTCCGTTGATATAAATAGTGAAATATATATATGTATATACCGTAGTCGTCAAATTTTAATTTCGGTTTATACTTCTATCCCATGCAGAAGATGACTTTATAATATGCAGCGATGCGTGCTTGCTAACAGTGGTGGGAGAGCAACGCAGTGTCGGGGGACTCTCACGCCTTACATTTTATAGGAAACGTTTGTCGAGTGTACTGTCTTGGCAGCCTCGCTTATGTTTATCTTTAGTTTATTTCGTCGCGCTCTTTTCCTCTTTTTACTTTCGTATCAGAAATTAAAATATGTCGACTATGATATATATATTTATATAGGTATATAGGTATATCATTATTATTCCCCTCTTAATATACAATAAGAAGCAATTTGTGGAAAATCAAAAAGATTATGTATAATATACTGCAATTCGTAAGTAATTTTATTATATAATTATTTCATTATTTTTCAGTGATTATTTAACATTTAAAAGTTGCAACGTAAAAGAACCACATACATTCATGTATTTATATTATATTTAATATATATTCTCTTTACAAATTGTATCTAAGGAAAATATAGCAAAGAAAACATGAAGTAATCTAGTTCTTAAGCAACAATCAACTAACCTGATCGTCACCACTGTTAACGGACGTATCCTTCTTGTCCTCTATTTTTCCAACATTTTCAATAGGACTAGTTGTTCCGCCTGAATTTTCCTTTTCGCTATTATCACTACTATTTGAACTAGGAACGACGTATGGCAATGCTTGCGATCTCTGCGAACTGTTCTTTCCATTTCTGCTCTGACCTGTTTCTTGTTCACTAGTGGAACTCTGAGGGATCACAATTTTCAAAGGTGGTACTTTCAAGTCTGATTTACCATCTTCAATTTCACCCTCGCTCGTATTTCCTGGTTTAGGACTGGCGCAAGGACTCTTTTTATCTGAATTACCTTTAGTAGCACCCATTGTACTAGACTTTCCTTGAATACTACCAGATAATTTACTAGCTTGCAATTTACCTTGACCGGTACTCCTTTGAGGCGTGGCTATTTTCACATCCTTCCCACTCTCGTCTTTCCGTTTCTTCCTTCTGGACTCATCGTCATTGCCAGTTTCTTCAAGCGGATCCGTCATGTCGGAAAAATTTCTCTTGTTTCCGTCTTCGATCTGCAACGCTTGCACGCTTAAGGGGTCGGCGTCTTCGTTCTCCGTATCAAGTGGATCTGTGCTTTTATGATCTGGTGATGAATCTGACTCTTTCACTGATTTAAATTCATACACATCATCTGCATTACCTTTTGTAGTGTCCATAGTTTCTTCACTGGAAGCGTTTTTTTGTTTGCTTGTGTCTGTAACCTTCTTCTCATCCCTCGAACGAGGTTGCAATCTTGTTGTTACACTTGATTCTAAAATTAAGTCAATATTTGAATATTTTCAAATAATTAAATGAAGTGATGGAAATCTCTTGGTGAAACATGTCGAAATATAAGTAAGTAATAACAAAAAACACACTTGGTATTGTTTCACAAATAAATATAATTAAATACTCGATGTACATTTCGCCTTGCGGCATCATCAGGAGTTCTCGAGAAACTAAAGTAAAATTTAATATACTGTAACTACCTACTTCTAACAAAAATGTAAATAAAATTGTACAAAAATAGAAATTATGAAAAGGTCATGACTTATCTGGAAAGACCGTTTTTACAAGGCTAGGGTTTATTATCGGAGAATTTATGAGTTCTGTTTGTTCATTAAGCACATTGCCTGGTTGTAAAAGTAAACTTTCTTTTATAAAATAACCTTCTAGAACATTCATTTTTTTACTTTTATTTAAACTATATAGTACTTCTAAATTGTCTATTGAAAATTGATGTCCCGTGTCTAAAACATGGTTAGCTACACTTGAATTTTCATAATTTAATTTAACGGCTCGCATGTGTTCTGAGAATCTTAATTTGAAATTTCGCCCTGTTTGACCTATATAAAATTTACTACAATCACTACAATTAATTCTGTAAATTCCTGATTTGTTTAGTTTAGGATTCGCTGTTTTATTATTTGTTAATTGACTTTTTAAAGTGTTATTATTATAGAAGGCTATTTTAAAATCCAGTTTCTTTAAAACATTACTAATTTTCATACTTATACTACCTAAATATGGAATTTTAACCCATTGTTTTAATGTCAAGTCCTGGGACGGGGGAAATGCTGATTTTAATGTAATTGATTTGTTCATTCTATTGACTAATTTATCTATTAGAGATGAGTTATAACCATTATTTTCTGCAATTATTTTAATAGTTTTTAATTCTTTGTTAAAGTTAAATGTGTTCATCGGTACTTTCAATAGTCTATAAATCATTGAATTAAACGCAGCATGTTTGACGTTAGTGGGATGATTGGAGGTATTTGGTATCAATGTATCGCAAAAGGTAGGTTTTCTAAAAATACTGTAATCTAATTTGTTGTTACTAATCTGGATTTTTAAATCAAGGAAATTTAAAGAACGATCAGGTGCTTCTTTCTCTATAGTGAATTGAATATTATTATTAATTTTATTAAGTTGTACTAAAAAGTTATCTAGCTGTCTATCTGAACCTGACCACAAACAGAGAATATCATCCACATATCTAAACCATGCTGATACCGGTGACGTATTTGTCCTGTATTTATCAAACAAGTTAACTTCGAAATGGTCCATGAAAATGTCTGCTAGTAATGGTGACAAGGGGGAACCCATCGGAAGGCCATTGTTCTGTTTATAAAAGTTGTCACCAAACTGGAAATAATTTTGTTCCAAACATAAATTCAGCATTTCCTCTATTTCTAAAGATTTATCCGGGCAATGTTTCTTAATTCTAGAATATACAATATTTTTTACTTCCGGGATGGGAATGGAAGTAAATAAACTTTTTACATCAAATGAAACAAGTTTAGTAACGTGACTTACATTAGTATTTTGAAGTTTATCTATTAAGTCTAGGCTATTTTTAACGGTATATTTCGGTTTAAATTCAATTAGTTCGGGTAAAATTTCATTAACCAATTTACAAATATTGTAAGACGGAGCTTGGACATAACTAACCACCGGGCGTAAAGGTATTTCTTCTTTGTGAATTTTAGGTAGCCCATATAGCTTTGGGGCTACTGGGTTCATGATACTAAATTTGAATTTTTGTTCTTCTTCTATAAAGTTAATTTGATTATAAAACAAAAATGAATGAAATTTTATCTGACCAGATGTTTGTAAAGTTAGAAAAAGATCCATCCCAGAGTTATCAAAAAGATATTCGATCTTTGATTAAGAAAACGAACTTTATAGAAGAAGAACAAAAATTCAAATTTAGTATCATGAACCCAGTAGCCCCAAAGCTATATGGGCTACCTAAAATTCACAAAGAAGAAATACCTTTACGCCCGGTGGTTAGTTATGTCCAAGCTCCGTCTTACAATATTTGTAAATTGGTTAATGAAATTTTACCCGAACTAATTGAATTTAAACCGAAATATACCGTTAAAAATAGCCTAGACTTAATAGATAAACTTCAAAATACTAATGTAAGTCACGTTACTAAACTTGTTTCATTTGATGTAAAAAGTTTATTTACTTCCATTCCCATCCCGGAAGTAAAAAATATTGTATATTCTAGAATTAAGAAACATTGCCCGGATAAATCTTTAGAAATAGAGGAAATGCTGAATTTATGTTTGGAACAAAATTATTTCCAGTTTGGTGACAACTTTTATAAACAGAACAATGGCCTTCCGATGGGTTCCCCCTTGTCACCATTACTAGCAGACATTTTCATGGACCATTTCGAAGTTAACTTGTTTGATAAATACAGGACAAATACGTCACCGGTATCAGCATGGTTTAGATATGTGGATGATATTCTCTGTTTGTGGTCAGGTTCAGATAGACAGCTAGATAACTTTTTAGTACAACTTAATAAAATTAATAATAATATTCAATTCACTATAGAGAAAGAAGCACCTGATCGTTCTTTAAATTTCCTTGATTTAAAAATCCAGATTAGTAACAACAAATTAGATTACAGTATTTTTAGAAAACCTACCTTTTGCGATACATTGATACCAAATACCTCCAATCATCCCACTAACGTCAAACATGCTGCGTTTAATTCAATGATTTATAGACTATTGAAAGTACCGATGAACACATTTAACTTTAACAAAGAATTAAAAACTATTAAAATAATTGCAGAAAATAATGGTTATAACTCATCTCTAATAGATAAATTAGTCAATAGAATGAACAAATCAATTACATTAAAATCAGCATTTCCCCCGTCCCAGGACTTGACATTAAAACAATGGGTTAAAATTCCATATTTAGGTAGTATAAGTATGAAAATTAGTAATGTTTTAAAGAAACTGGATTTTAAAATAGCCTTCTATAATAATAACACTTTAAAAAGTCAATTAACAAATAATAAAACAGCGAATCCTAAACTAAACAAATCAGGAATTTACAGAATTAATTGTAGTGATTGTAGTAAATTTTATATAGGTCAAACAGGGCGAAATTTCAAATTAAGATTCTCAGAACACATGCGAGCCGTTAAATTAAATTATGAAAATTCAAGTGTAGCTAACCATGTTTTAGACACGGGACATCAATTTTCAATAGACAATTTAGAAGTACTATATAGTTTAAATAAAAGTAAAAAAATGAATGTTCTAGAAGGTTATTTTATAAAAGAAAGTTTACTTTTACAACCAGGCAATGTGCTTAATGAACAAACAGAACTCATAAATTCTCCGATAATAAACCCTAGCCTTGTAAAAACGGTCTTTCCAGATAAGTCATGACCTTTTCATAATTTCTATTTTTGTACAATTTTATTTACATTTTTGTTAGAAGTAGGTAGTTACAGTATATTAAATTTTACTTTAGTTTCTCGAGAACTCCTGATGATGCCGCAAGGCGAAATGTACATCGAGTATTTAATTATATTTATTTGTGAAACAATACCAAGTGTGTTTTTTGTTATTACTTACTTATATTTGAATATTTTCATTGAAAAGTAATGAAGTAATAGGCGAGGTACATATACAGATGATTTCGAGCAACAAATTCAATATTTTGTATTTTAGTGGTCATGTAAGGAATTGTTAGTCATTTTTTGGGGTAGTCACTATTTGTGGTAATTGAAAGATAATTTAGAAATATCTTAGTATATGACAAATGAATTTTAAAATTCTTACTTTCCAGTTGAAGTTCCTGTAATTATCGGGACAGTTCTAAAATCAGAATTATTTGGCATATTATGATGATGTTGCTGCTAGTATTACAATTATATACACGAAGGTCTTTTCAGTTCAGCCTGATGATAGGATTAATGTCAAAATCTATTCTAGTGTTATTGTTGCATATGTTTTGATTGGTAATCCCAGGCCACTTGGAAGCTCAGTTGTTTGAATCAGTATATTTTAATATTTAAACAAATAGAAAAATCGCGTCATATTTTTGTATTGTTTCATAATTGTTGACCAAAATTGAATATACCAGAATATCCCATAGATGAAAGAAGAGTAGTAGACAAAATTATTAAAGGTGAATGTATTCCAAAGAAGACACTAAATTGTTATAACGATCAAGAGAAGAAGTTGTTTATTGATTACCTTTAAAAGTCTAAAACAATAATACGGAAGTACGCATCTTTACTTGACAAGTTGAAGGCAGAAATTGAAATGGTCAGATTTACAGATCTAAGACTGTTCTATTAAGGCCACTCTTTCACACTTCGGTGTTCGCTATAGCAAAAATAAAAAATCGAACTAGATCACTAGATCTACATCGTTCCTCTCTGATTGTTTTCTGTTTGCAAAATTTTAGTCGTAGGCTATTTACATCAAACGGCGAAGTCAATGCAGCAGCGGATGCCCAGTTTATAGAGCAACTGAATATATTAATGAGGTCAGAACATAGCTGTAAAAGGGTATGGATTTAATATTTAAGAATGAGGTAATTTTGATAAAAATAAAAGCGAATTTTAATAAAAAAAATGATCTGTATCATAATAGTACTGCAGTACATTTTCACATACTTAATACTCACGATATATTGTCTCTAATTCTCCCTGACGGCCTACTAAACTTTTGGCTATTGACTAAATTAATAATTTAAGAATCATTTTCCTAGAACAGCATTTTACGCTACATAAATATTGTTTATGCATGTGTATAAAACAAACATTGTTCCACATCAGTTGACCAAAAAAATGCTTTGAATACAGCATTGCATTATATAAATAAGAACGAGCTGTATTTAACTTATCTGGTAACAAAAGTATAAAAGTAGTACTTTAAATTCGATAAAAAAAACTAGAATTACGTTAGAAAAAGAAAATCAGGAATAAAGTGATATGTGGAAGCCAAAATACAGACAATGTTGCGTTGCTCTTACGAATCAAAAATAATTTATCATAAAGAACTCGTTCTAAGTTGGCAAACAGTTACGGATGAATATTACCTGAGCATACGCTTTCACATTGGTATCTATTGCCAGGGTAATTATAATAATAAATTAATAATAATTGAATTTCCCCCCAGACAGTTAGTGGGGTTTTGAGTAGTCCATCGTCCGTAACTGCTTTTTTTATTCAAAAATGTTTTTTGTGGAACTATTCGCTAAATCAGCGAAATAATTTGTCTGGATGTGATTATTTTCTGATTTTTCGACATCATTTATTAATGAAAAGAAAGCCATACGATCACGTTATTGTGATAATTGGCATCATAAGTTCCTCCAAATCTAATTAAAACTTCATGAAAAAACACGAATTTTACGTGCAAAAAATTCTTCGGTCTTTTTTTATTGTCTTATGGGTTATGGTCTCGAGAAGCCAGACACGCGCATAGATGTTTATGAGAGCTATTTAACTTTAATAAATTCAATGCTCTTATTTAAGCACAGCAGTGAAAAAGAACAAAACAAGATGAATACGACGAAAATACTGACATGTAAAATGAGATAATATGTCACTGTAATATAATCATTTTTCATATATGTATATGCGAGAATATGCACAAAAGTTCTGCACTGCCTATTCATCAAAGAGGTGAAAGTGACAATGGCCGGCATAAATAGTGTGTGGATAGTCTGATTCAAACAATAGAGATTACAGTGGCGAATTATACAAAAACGAGGTCACATAGTTTTCCTCAAACAGCATTTTACACAAAGTCACTAAGGATGCTCTATCAGGAGATGAGGAGGGTCCTATAAAATGTTTATAAAAAGTCGGAATTTATATAGCACTTTCTGCCTATTAGATAAGGTGCTAAATACTGCCCATGCCTATTATTGTAATACTACTTGCAAATTAAATTTTATTATGTGAAATGGAGATGTACAATTTGCGGTTTCTGAATTAGTTGTGATATACTCGACTACTATAGTATGTATTTATATCTAAAGTGTTGAATTTTGCAATAAAGAACACAAACTGAAATGTATTCAATTGATTTGATTTGATTAGACAAAAGAATATAGTTAGCAAAATCAAGTCCTTTCGTAACCACTCTAACGTGCAATTTAAGACTAAATATATAAACCAGTGTCGGTATAGTAAAACAATATATACGCAGAAAAAAAGCACGGATTCATAAAGTAAGAGCTAGAACACTTACATCCATATGACAGACAATATACAGCAAAGAGCAGAATCGATCGTAAACATTCCAATACTATATTAGTTTTGAAAATATTAAATACCTACATATATTCGAAATTAAGCTCCTTGATTTATGAAGTGAAAATTTAGCGATTAAGCTTGTTATAGAAACTGCTCCTATCAACACGTTATCACCAAAATTATTACATACAGCCGTTTGTAGTTAGCGTACTTTAATTGTGTAAACGCTTAGCATAACAGAATCATTTTACCAACCGACATGAACCTATAAATTGAAATGGCGTCAAATTTGAGATGCAGCAACATTTTTCCTGTGGAGTAATAATAATAACAGAGTTCAGAATAAGAGACTAACAAAGATGGCCGGCCGCCTGTAGGTAGCCATGTAGATATGCAAATTATTTATTTTATCGTGTCACTGATATCTATCTGCAGTAATTCCGTGTCTAGCAGCTTGTATGTTGTTATAAAAGATTAATTGTCTAGGATATATTTTTAAAAGTGAATTTTACAAACAAAAAGCGGTATCAAATCGTTTTAAAAAAAATGTAAATATCAGTGTTATGTCCAGGAAGTGAAAATAGGCACATTACAGGAGGGTATAAAGTATATATAAGTACTGAAAATGGAGTGGTATGAACTCATTCTTATGTATCTCTAGTAGGTACAATTCATATATATATGTTATAAGTTACTGGATTGGGAAATTAATCGTTATATGTTTTGTATTGTGTTATATAGCAATAAAATAAAATATCTATATCAATTGCCTTATAATTAATAAAAAATGAGTTTTAATAAGTAAAGGCTGAATCGTGTCAATTATTACGTGTAGGTACTCGTTTCAGACCTTTTAGTTTTTGGGGATCCATTTAGATTTACGAAAGTGTAGCTCTTCCACATATTTTAAATAATAACACGTTTATTTGCGACATCCAAGTAAACCAAAATCAAATAAATTAATATTCACGCTATTGTATAACAGTAATATTATTTAACAGTGGATCAATAAGTATAGTTCATATAGGAACTTCTATAGCATATATACAGGCAACGGTATTGATTTCAATCTGATAGTATCTTGGACATTTCTGTAATAATATACCTTCTGGCAGACATTTGTCGTAAACAATACAAATGTGCAATCCAGGCTTGAGCACTAAGCAGAACAGCGAAGTATTAAATGAAATATAGACATAGAAAAGGAATATTAAATTTATTTATGATATTCAATTTGCATATGGCTTGACATCTATAATCCTTAAATATTAAGTGACTAGTTTGATTTCTTTATTATGATATTGCTCCGATGGATGCCAATTTATAGTGGTAATGAATCGTACTGTATTTTGTACTTTCGGTGTATCAGTTGCTAAAACGATTCCACTATAGTTAAACGATCGCTCTTCGATAATCAACGATAGATGCTGTGGATTTGCTACCTAAATATAGTCTGATAACAATTAAAATATTCATACTAAAACGTACAAGATACAAAATATGTGGCCAACAATTTTATTTTCAAACAAACTATAATAAATATAATTGTTTACGATGTTACGGCATGGTCTGGAATCCACCTAATAAAGAGTATTACTGGCGATATAATTAAAATAACGCATGTCAGTAGGAATCTACGGGTATAGGTCTAAGGTGTTATGGGACAGCTTCATGTAACCAATGTAACTAATGGAATTATATAAACAAAGTATACATACACAATCTTAAAAATATGCTTATTTCATACACTAATGAATATTTACCTGCCACTCATAATCTGATCTGATTATGAATGCCTTTTTTCTAATTCAGAACTCAAATATAATTTGAGGAGTAACATAAAACGAGTCTTAACCCATTTCAAACCATTGTTTCACATTGCGAACGTATCGAGGTTTACAAATTTCAATATGAAAACATTAATAAAAAAGAAATTTGGACTTGGAAAAACCGGCTGTAAGATGGCGATACTGGAATTGGAAGTTTTGATTTGAATGAGGATTTTTTATGGAAGTGAAAACTCTACATCAATCGAGAGGAAAGGGAAGGGAAAGAATCGAGATCGGCAGTAATTAAAAAAATAGTATTAACCAATAATAATAATCTAGTAAGTTTTTAAATCGCGAATTTAAGAGAGTGAATATTCAAAAAAACAAAAGTTGGTGTGAATTGTGTATCTTTTTATTTTTGCATAACCTCTGTTGTCGATTTAATAAATTTTGTTAAATATAAAAATATTGATAAAAGATTTAAGATTAGTAATATTCTCAATCACTCAAAAGTTCTTGATCTCATAAAAGTGAGAGATATTGCACTTTTACGCTATCCTGTTGGCAATTCAAACTTCATTGATGGAAATTTTATGGGAGGAAGTCTGGCGAGTGTACAGTTTATCGTTGTATTTCTAGGGATAATCATGTGATACTAGATATATTAATTATTTAAAATCATTTATCGTTTATATCTTACGTCCCAAAATGGTATATTGGCGTAATGTTACATAGGTATGTTTATGTACAGTTTCACACTGTACATCCGATTTTTGACTCGAGAGAACAGACGTTTCTAGAGTACAGTGGAAGGTTTTTTCAAGAAATCTTCTTCTTCTTCTTCTTTCTCTTTTCTTAAGACTTAATCCTGTTTATTCTACTCTTGATCTCGTTCAGCCTCTTGGGAAGCCGCTGTCCAGCTCTTGCACAATCTTTTGGGAGGTCGACCGGGGAGTCACGAGGTAGGACCTTGCAGAATTTGTCCGTTTCGTTCCCGTTGGTCGTGCCGGTCGGTCGTACCGGTCGTTCCAGTGTGCGCACCTCCCAAAATTTGCTAGTTTTGCCGTACCGGTCGGTGCAGTGTGTGCGTAGCTTTATCCGCCATCAAAATTGTGTCGTCAGTGTAGCATAGTATTTTTATAGATTCTTGTAAGAAATGATAAATAATCTTATTCTTGGAGAGATAAGATTCATTGTATGTATGTATTGTTTCACGATACAATGTTTAAAAGTGTAATCATTTCAATCATATACAGGGTCATTCTAAATATATGCCACAAATTTTATGGGCTGATTCCTAGGGCTATTATGATCATAAAAGTTCATATTCATGTAAGTCTTAAACGGCGTAGTTTTAAAGTTATAGGATGTTTAATAGTAATTTAATAGTTCATACAGCAACATGTACTAATACAACAAAATTAACTTAAAACTATTCGAAATGACCGCCTTCAATTGCAATGCAAGCTTATAACCTCCGGTGCATTGATTGGTGAGTGCGTTCAAACATACCGGGGATGTTTCGAATTGTCTCAAATGCTGCACCAATGCGACTTCTCAATTCATCAACATTTTCAATGGGAGTCGTATAAACTAGTGATTTAAGGTGACCCCAGAAAAAAAAACTAGAGAATTTAAGTCTGGAGATCGCGGAAGCCACGATCGTGGACCTCCTCGCCCTATCCATCGATTTGGATAGGCACCGTCCAAAAACTCACGAGTAATTAAACTGAAATGTGCTGGAGCACCATCGTACATAAAATACATTTGCAATCTCAATTGCAACGGGACTTCTTCCAACAGTAGTGGTAGCTCCTCTTCAAGAAAGCGTTGTTATAATTCTCCATTTAGCCTCTTCGACAAAAATTATGGACCTATTAAGTGATCTCCAACAATTCCGGCCCACGCATTAACAGAGAATTGATGTTAATGACGGGTTTCCAAAGTTTCGTGTGAGTTTTCTTCTGCCAGTGAGTGATTATTATGAAAATTAATAAGAGCATATCTGGAGAAATTAACCAAAAACTGAGGATTTAGAATGATTTTCTGTTGTATCCATTAACAAAAACCAATCTTTGCGGGAAATCTGCTGGCAAAAGTGCCTGTACCTGTTGTATGTGATGCAACTGTTCATTATCCTCCAAGCTGCTGTTCCTCAATTTCATTTAGCAACATTTCTTCCACTTGTGAAGTTCTAACTGCACGTGGGTGCCCGTTATCAGCCAAACGTGCATTACCATTGGCAAGACGTAAACAATGTGCATATCGCGCAACATAGCATTTTTGTAATTTATATTAGAAAACTTTAACAATACCTTGACAAGCTTTGAAACAATAATACTGAAATGATAAATAGCAGAAACACGTGTGACACATTAAATCTTGTTAGTTATACTATAATAAGAAAATTTTAAATTTACTGTGAAACATCCTATAACTTTAAAACTATGCTGTTTAAGACATACATTCATATGAACTTTTATGATCATAATAACCCTAGGAATCAGCCCGATAAATCAGTCGCATATATTTAGAATGACCCTGTATAATAGCAGTGTATCATAAAAGTATTGTATATGTTCTAAAAGGATTAATCTTTTAAAAGTAGTATAACGAAATATTACACTTCAGAAATTATATTTAACAAAATTTATTATAGTATTGGATAAACTGTGACAATAGAAATGCATTTCTACTAAAATTAAATGTGAATATATTGGCACAGCATGTTATTGTACTATAATGAAATTATAATATTAAACATGTATGATTCGCACAAAACTTAATACAATAGTTTACAGTTTCAACTTTTAGCGAAACACTTTCCATAAACCAACTGATTCATAAACTATAAGTCACAACTTCATTATCATTTACACAATCCACACTCCATATGTTACAAATGTAATTGTGTCTTACTGTCCTAACTTGTCTTCACTTTCCAACTGGCAGCGTGTTGTTCATACACGATTTACAGATATTATTGAAAGTAGGAGAACAATATATAAGAATATAATCTATGAATTCTCTCAATCGAAGATTCACGTCTTACTTACGAGAATCAGGTCCCCATCTAGCAGTAAAAACACGTCCTGTAATTGTTTTATATGGTATAAAATAATACTTGTGAAACACACAATTCCATTACATATATCTGACTATGGATCACCTTCCCTTACGTATTTGAGGATATAAGTTTTGAGAAAAAGATAATAAATAAGGATGTCAAGAATGTCAATGGAGCTAACTAGTACTGATGAACTGATAGACTTAGAAGCACGTGACGAAAATATTGTAATGAAATAAGCCCACCAAAAAAAAAAAAGAAGCAGACATCCGGGCGACCGACGACAAAAAACGTACCGGTAAACAAGTCGTAAATCAACTGCACTCATATACGGCGTCAGCGACAGAAAGTCTGGAATATGGTAGAAGAGAGCCAGAATTTGCTAGACCTTTCGTCTGCACATATAAATGCCGCCGGTGGGATAAGGAATTCATTGAGTAGTTATCGTACGGTTAAATAAATATAAATATAGTGGTGCAGTGTTACATAAATATTACAAACATAAATAGCAGTGATAGATATAAATACGTGTTAATTTATCTGTAGTAGTTTTAAGTGCCATACATTTATTTTATATTTTTATAATGTGATTAGTTTTAAGTGTGTAAATATACAGACTGTTTCAAAACATTTGCACGAGTTGTTTATTTCGACCCCGGAAACGCTACAATATGTTTAGAGAGGTCGAAACAACTAATGTCATTAGCACTTTACTATGTTGGAAGAGAAAAGTATAGAAAGACCAACCTACATAGAGGTCACATGTGGTGTTTGTGTGTAACAGATTTGAAGCTAAAGGCAACCAACATGAAACAAGAAGATGGCAGTAAAGCTAAGATGTCATCGATCTTTTTTAATGGGACATCTATATTTTATGGTAGATAATGATAGCTCCTTCAGAAACAAATTCATTTATACATGTTACATAATCTTGGATTAAATAAGACAATCTATTTTTTACAGCAAATGTTCAGACTCCGTTTACAGTTTGAAAATGGACAACAATCAACAACATTAATGGCAATATCAATTTTAACCATAAAATATAGCATAGTCTATTCACAAACTATGATGATGCACAGATTCGTTGAAAATTTCCAATAAAAATTAAATAACATCATGATTTGAAAATACTAACACTTTCCGCATTTACTAAAACACACAATTAAAGACAAGTGCACTGTCTGTCTTTCTTTTGGGACACTCTGTATATATATTATTAAAGACAAATACCTACGCTAAAGTTGATTGATTGTTCATTCTCCCATACAATAATCACGTGGGACATGTTGATTTATTTATTCGTGTCATCAGTAGTCATCACATAGACCAATAATAATAAGATAGAAAATTGTAGTGAACATTATTTACTCAATTATTTGACATAATATATACACCGCGCTCAAAGTTAACTGTTCACCATTGCTAACTTCCTTATTATTGAAGCTATAAAGTTGGTTAAATTAGCATTTTTTTTATTTTGATTGAGATGATAATAACAGAAAGTAATATTCTGATAAAAATGTGCAAATAAACACTCTAGCTATGTAATAATTGATACAATTATAAACAAATATAGAATGAAAAGAATAATAATAAATATCAAAAGAGTAATAAACAGAAATAATAAATTATATTTATTTATTATCTTAAAAGTTCAAAAGTGTTGCCCACTTACACATTATTTTGACAATTATTTGAAAAGTACTACTACCTATTACCTATTTACAGCAGTAATGTAATTTTTTACTTTCTTATACGTAGTATAAGGAAGTATTGTGATGATGAAAATTTTCGACCTCGAGATTTTTGCAGATGTCCACGTTTTGAAGTCCCCTGATACCGAAAAAGTGGTTTTTAAAAAATGTCTGTGTGTCTGTGTGTGTGTCAGTGTGTGTGTCTGTGTGTGTGTCTGTGTGTGTGACCACGATAGCGGTCAAACCGCTGTAGATATCAATCCCAAATTTTGTATTTACGAATATAATCTCCCTCTTGAGAACTGATTAGATTTTGAGCAAAATCGGCAGACCGGAAGTAGTAGTTTACTTCAGTAAAAAAATCGAATTTTGCAAATATTTCATCAATTACTAAGTTTAAACAAATTTATAAAGAATTCAAATGTAATCAAAATTAAATTTGAGAAAAATTGTTTTAATAAAGTTTTTCGAAATTCCTACCGGAAGTAGGTCCTTTACTCTTATCGAAAATCAGTTTTTTGCGAATATCTCGCAAGTCATGTTTTCTAAGCTGATACATTACGAGTATAAATTAGGTAAAATATCAGTATAAAAGTATTTAGAACATACTTTTAAATATCTTTTGTATAAAAAAAATTTCAAAATTCAGACCGGAAGTACCACTTTTACTCTTATCGAATAGCGATTTTTTGCAAATATGTCGTAAATTATGCATTCTATATATATTTATGAAGAGTACAAAAGTATTTAGAGTTGGATTTGGAATATTTTTTGTATAAATGAAATTTCAAAATTCGGACCGGAAGTAACACTTTCATACGTATAAGAAAGTCGTGTGGTGGCCACACCTCATTTTTTATTCTGAATATTATTTTACTTCAGAATATATAAAAATTAAGGTAATTTTCCAATAAAAAAGTATTTGTGAATCTGTTGATCTGTTGTCTGTTTCACCATCCCAATTTAAAAAAACTTTCTAATTTTACCAACTTGATGATAGCTTCAATAATAACACTGGTCAACAGTGAAATTGCTTCTTAGGTGAAAGTACCCAATCCTGAATGAATTCAACGTGCTGAACACGAATATCACATTGAAAAAAGTTGATTGGCTCACGTTCAAGAGATATTGACGTTTTGTCCATTGTATAGATGCTATTGCATAATGTAATGCAATTTAGTGAGAAATTACGAAATTTTGCGTCATATTGCATCACCCCTTCATGCAAAGAAGTTAATGCAGCATTTACTGTAAGGTTCCATTGAGAGTGTTGCGAAATTGATTGCGCAATATCAAGCAATAGCTAATTATAGTTTATTTATAAACTTCCTGGGGAATGACAAGGCAGAACATTACAAGTGTCTGGTTGAGGATATGTTGGCTTTGTTTCATGAATTTGGTTGCAATATGTCCTTAAAGATCCACTTTCTTGATTCCCACTTAGATTTCTTTCCTGATAACTGCGGGCAGGTCAGCGATGAGCACGGCGAACGCTTTCATCAGGACATTGCCACCATGGAGCAACGGTAGCAAGGCAAATGGTCTACGTCAATGCTAGCTGACTATTGTTGGACAATCAGTAGAGATGCTCCACAAGTCCACTACAAACGGCAGGCCAAAAGAAGTCGAAAGCCGGAAGCAGACTAATGTTTTCTTACCATGTATTATAATATTGACATAAGTACACTTTTTCTGAAATATGCGTAAATGTTTTCTTACCATGTATTATAATATTGACATAAGTACACTTTTTCTGAAATATGCGTAAATGTTTTCTTACCATGTATTATAATATTGACATAAGTACACTTTTTCTGAAATATGCGCAAATGTTTTCTTACCATGTATTATAATATTGACACAAGTACACTTTTTCTGAAATATGCGTACATATTACAGAAAACCCGTAGCCAATTCAGCTTCTTCTTAGTCATTTTCGTGTTCAGCACATTGAATTCATTAAGAAATGACTATTTTCAGCTTGGAAGCATGAACTTTTCGAAAATTTGTTGCCCAGTGTAATGAATGAACACGGTGTATATGTATACGTGAGCCATCTCCGCGGGGAAGGCAGATTCTGACTTTTTGAAGATACTTCGAAGCGTTTTTACTTTCTTATACGTAGTATAAGGAAGTATTGTGATGATGAAAATTTTCGACCTCGAGATTTTTGCAGATGTCCACGTTTTGAAGTCCCCTGATACCGAAAAAGTGGTTTTTAAAAAATGTCTGTGTGTGTGTCTGTCTGTCTGTGTGCGACCACGATAGCGGTCGAACCGCTGTAGATATCAATTCCAAATTTTGTATTTACGTGTACAACCTCCCTCTTGAGATCTGATTAGTTTTTCACTAAAATCGGTAGACCGGAAGTAGCAGTTTACTTCAGTGAAAAAATCGAATTTTGTCAATATTTCGTCAATTACTAAGTTTAAACAAATTTATAAAGAATTGAAATGTACTCAAAATTAAATTTGAGACAAATTATCTTATAAAAGTTTTTTGAAATTCCAACCGGAAGTAGGTCTTTTACTCTTATCGAAAATCAGTTTTTTGCGAATATCTCGCAAGTCATGCTTTCTATGCAGGTACATTACCAGTATAAAAGTATTTAAATTATAATTTTAAATATCTTTTGTATAAAAAAAATTTCAAAATTCGGCCCGGAAGTATCACTTTTACTCTTACCGAATAACGATTTTTTGCAAATATGTCGTAAATTATGCATTCTATATATATTTATGAAGAGTACAAAAGTATTTAGAGTTGGATTTGGAATATTTTTTGTATAAATGAAATTTCAAAATTCGGACCGGAAGTAACACTTTCATACGTATAAGAAAGTCGTGTGGTGGCCACACCTCATTTTTTTTCTATGATAGCCACTTATTAGGAACACCTATCATTATTTTGTATTATACAGAGTGTTCCATAATTTGGTGGCTGGACCATAGTTATACTTTTGTAAATAAAACACCTTGTATATTATTACACATCTGCATTCCCCGTATAATTTTAAGTCAAAAAGTTATAAGATAGTATATGGCTAAAATTTAAGGTTTTCAACTTATTACCAATTTTCTAAAAAATTCAAGGTTTTTATAAAATTAGGTTTTTCGAAAACATGGACAGAATTTTTGGCAGCGTTGTTCATAATAAAAGATCCCAATACAAACACATTTTATTTTTTTGCAATTACTAATTGTATTTGTAGAAAAAGCTGGATTAAAGTGACATGACAAATTTTTGTCCAAAAGTGAATTTTTTCAAATGGAACACGGTTCATTTTTGAATTGCTTACTAAATTTCGTACCAAAAACGTGTAAGACGTTATTATTTTTAAAGTGATCATTACTATTGTCGTTTTTTGATATAAATTTGCTAACTTTGTTCTTTATTGGAATACGGTATAGTGAGCAATATTTACCGCGAAATTGACAACTGAATGGATGACATTTGATAAGTTGCTGCTCAGTTAACAAGCATTATTTTATAATGAATTTTTCTAAAAGTAAGCTTAGAGCAATGATTTTTGAATGTATTGGGGAAATGACACAAAAAAAACGGATGTATCTTATTTACAATACAGCAATATAATTCAAAAAATATGTAGAATATGGCACATTAAACAAATTTTAAAGCCAAACTAATAATTTTAGGAACTGTTACGTGAATGGATGACTAACATAAATTATACAATAATATGAACATTAACATTAAAATAGGTAAAAATCAAAAGTGTTTAAATTCACTTTTAAACGTTTTTGAACATGCTTCCAAAATGATAAATCGACATTAATAAGGCGTTGAGTACTTATATTTCTAAATACTTGTTGGTCCCTTGTAACTTCTTTTGTGGTTACTGGTAAACTGTACATTTGTTCTTTTACTGATTCTATGAAAAGAAGCTACTTTTGTGATGTCCGCATCCACATCTCTTCGTAAATACAGCGGAATATCTTCCAATAATTCCATTAAATTGTTTGATAGAAATTATTCGTAAGCTTCTCCGTTAATACTACCTTCAAAGAAATGCGAGCCTATCATCCAATCACCAAAAATGCCTCCCCATACATTTATGCTCCACCTATGCTGATAATCTATTTATTAGTAAAGTAAGGGTTTTCACTTGAATATTTTTTTTGTTAACTACTCCGTTACTGTGGGAACCAGCTTCATCCGCCAGTAACATAACACACTGTCAAAAAGAATTTCCCGAGCATTCATTTTAGTTATTGCCCATTGGCAGAACACTCTTCTAGCTTTAAAGTGGTAGGTACGTAACTCAATATTTAAATGTATACATTACGGATGATATTTATTTCATTTTAAGGTCCTTGCAACGATAGTTTGCAAACGACTTATTTCATGGGTACTGACGTGTGGATTTTTTGTTGTTGCCATAAGAATTCATAATTGATTTTCATCATTTACCACATATTTACGTTTCATTGGTTTTGAATTAGCAATACTACCTATAGTAATGAAAACATCCATTACTCTTCTAAAGGCAACTCTTCTGGGATATCTTCTGTCAGAGTACGGTGTTTCTGTCAGAGTACGGTAAACTCTTTGGACTAATAAATAATTTCTTTGACATTCCTTCAGAATAAAAATACCGTATTAAAATAAAAAACAAAGTTTGCAAAATTATATCAAAAACCGACAATAGTCCAGTGATGGTCACTTTTAAAATGATAACGTCTTACAAGTTTTTGGTGTAAAACTTAGTAATCAATTATACAATATACAGGTGTGTTCTATTTGAAAAATTTACTCTTAGTCAAAAATGTGTCATGTAACTTTAATCCAGATTTTGCAAATTCAATTAGTAATTGCCAAAAAGTAAAATATGTTTGTATTAGGACCTTTTATTATGAACAACGATATCTAAAATTGTGTCCATCTAATCTAATACGTTTTAGAAGAATATAATTTCATAAAAATATTAAATTTTTCAGAAAAAAGTCGAAAACCTTAAATTTTAGGCCTATACTATCTTATAACTTTCTGACTACCAATTATACGTGCAATAATATACATGGTGTTCCGTTTAAAGAACTATAACTATGGTCAGCCACCAAGTTATGGAAAACTCTGTATAATATAACATAATTTTAAAAGGTGCTCCTAATAAGTGGCTATTATATGGAAAAAACTGCTCTGAAATATCTTTCTTCATAAAGTCACAAAACTCTGTATAATACAACATAATTTTAAAAGGTGCTTCTAATAAGTGGCTATCATAGGGAAAAATGAGATGTGCCCACCACACGACTTTCTTATGCGTATGAGCGCTTCAAATTATAGAACTTTTTTATACAAAAATTATTCAAAATCCTATTATAAATATTTCTATTTTCTTAATAAATCCTACAGAATGCATACTCTGCAAGATATTCGAAAAAAAGTGCTACTCGATAGGAGTAAAAGTGTTACTTCCGGTCCGAATTTTGAAATTTCATGTATACAAAATACATTGCAAATCCAGCTTTAAATAATTTTGTACTCTTGATAAATATATATAGAATACATAATTTACGATATATTTGCAAAATATCGCTATTTGATAAAAGTGTTACTTCCGCTCCAAATTTTCAATTTTTTTTTTTATACGAAAGATATTTAAAATTGTGTTTTAAATACTTTTTTACTGGTAATGTACGTGTCTAGAAAGCATGACTTGCGAGATATTCGCAAAAAACTGATTTCCAATAAGAGTAAAGGTACTTCCGGTAGGGATTTCAAAAAACTTTTTTAACACAATTTTTCTCAAATTTAATTTTGAGTACATTTGAATTCTTTATAAATTTGTTTAAACTTAGTAATTGATGAAATATTGGCAATATTCAATTTTTTCACTGAATAACTAATCAGATCTCAAGAGGGAGATTATACATGTAAATACAAATTTGAAATTGATATCTACAGCGGTTTGACCGCTATCGTAGACACACAGAGAGAGACATTTTTTAAAAACCACTTTTTTGGTATCAGGGAACTTCAAAACGTGTACATTTGCAAAAATTTCGAAGTCGAACATTTTCGTCATCACAATACTTCCTTATACTACGTATAAGAAAGTAAAACTTCTTCGAAATACATGTATTTTCTCATGACACATTCTGCCTGCCGCGCGTAGATGACTCGGCCTGTATACATTACTTATTTATTTCGTGGAACAGAATTTTTACAGAAAATAAAAAACTTAGAAAAATCTAGTTGGCAAAAATTGAAAGAAATATATTAAAACTTTGAAATGTACACATATCTTTTTTGGTGATAATTCAAGCATCAGCCCCTTAATCTTCATAGTTTATACAAATAAAAATACATCTCTTTTGGAGGATATTTATCAAGTTCAAGTTAGTCTGGAATTAAGATTTGGTCGTGGATTATTGCTTCTTTATAAACGTAAATACGATTTGACGGTTTCGAAAAAGTTCTGCCACATGACTATTGATTGCTTCGCTCTATTTCACAATAAATAAAAAGTAACTTTCTTTATATTTAACAATGAAAGGTATTATATACCTATCAAGCTCAAAACTGGGATGTTTCATACTAAATTGAAACTGACAGAAACCAATATATTTCTTTTATTTTATTTTCGATAACAGAGCATTATGGTAGGTAATAAGTTAAGTGTTCTTACATTTTTATACAAAAATGAGTGAAATATAGTAGTATATTACATACCGAGGTGGAAAGTGTTACATTACTGTCGAGAGATTAGGTAGTTATCTCGAGACAGGAATGAAACTTTTCACCGAGGTTTGTATACTATTTTATTTACAACCATAATTACATTTATTTGTGATAAAAATTCCGGTATAAGTTTTGACATATTGAGTTGTCAAATTTGTGATGATCTAGCGTAAACGTCAAATAAATATACGCCACTTTTTTTCGGTGAATAGATTATAAAAGAAATGTTGAGTAGTAAAGCCTTCAAAGTCTGCACTCCACTTGAACTGAGGGAAACTGTCCTCCCGCAGCAATCCAGATATCTTGGCTCGAATGGAGAAGGACAAGAAATCACTATTTCATCATATCAGCAATAGCAGGGCGGCCTATCTACATGTATTCAAGCTTCCAATAATTCTAATGTAACAATTAATTTTATTTACAACCATACAATTAATAATTATTTGTGATAAAAATTCCGATAAGGTTTTGACATATCGAGTTGACGGTTTTAAATTGTGATTGACATTGAGGTTAAGAAACGAGGGCAGTAATAGAGGGCGGGAAGTAAATGAGGGCAGTAATAAGAGGGCGGGAAGTAAACGTGAACAAAGTCACACTTCCCAACTTTTAAAAAGTCAGAAATGCCAACATTACGCGTATGGTTGTAAATAATAGTATATTACATACCGAGGTGGAAAGTGTTTCATTACTGTCGAGAGATTAGGTAGTTATCTCGAGACAGGAATGAAACTTTTCACCGAGGTTTGTATACTATTTTATTTACAACCATAATTATATTTATTTGTGATAAAAATTCCGGTATAAGTGTTGACATATTGAGTTGTCAGATTTGTGATGATCTAGCGTAAACGTCAAATAAATATACGCCACTTTTTTTCGGTGAATAGATTATAAAGGAAATGTTGAGTAGTAAAGCCTTCAAGGTCTGCACTTCACTTGAACTGAGGGAAACTGTTCTCCCGTAACAATCCAGATATCTTGGCTCGAATGGAAAAGGACAAGAAATTACTATTTCATCATATCAGCAATAGCAGGGCGGCCTATCATATATTCAAGCTTCCAATAATTCTAATGTAACAATTCATTTTATTTACAACGATACAATTAATAATTATTTGTGATAAAAATTCCCATAATGTTTTGACATATCGAGTTGACAGTTTTAAAAGTGTGATTGACATTGAGGTTAAGAAACGAGGGCAGTAATAGAGGGCGGGAAGTAAATGAGGGCAGTAATAAGAGGGCGGGAAGTAAACGTGAACAAAGTCACACTTCCCAACTTTTAAGAAGTCAGAAATGCCAACATTACGCGTATGGTTGTAAATAAAAGAAATTTTAATTGTTGACCGTCATTGTATACAAACATAAGACAAATACAATACAATTTAAACAGAGTTCATTTTGTGTAAGATCCAGCCCATGAGGAATTTCTGCACTTATAAACTATCAAAGTTGGAACACGTGCGCATTTCGTCCCGGCTCATATTGATTATTCTTAAAACTAAATAACCTAGAGTAGTAATAGATTACAGAAAATTCTAGTTTCATTGCAACCAATTTATATCTGTTAGAAAATGTATGTCATTTTAAAATTAAGTGCTATATAACAGTCCATTATCGAATAGGTGTTACAAGAGGAACAACCACATTCTTATTGTCTATTCATATACCAAGTGCTTGCCGGCAAGCTGCGGATGGCATTTACTATGTGATAAAACGACGACACCGAGAGTTTGTATGAGTTAGTACGAGAAAGCAGTATACAAACTGTTCTATTGGTCGAGTGTAGTGAAGCTCACTGACTCGCGTTTAGGATAGCAGCTGAACATGTGCATTTCATTGTTACCTTTGCCGTATCCTGGATACGAATTAAACGACGTGCTTGCGATAAATTTGAGCTAATAAACATTACATATTGTTGTTATTAATATTTACTAAGATTGTGCGGACTTAAAAATCATTTCGATCCGTGGATGAAATTGTTATAAACAAACATAACAAACGATGCACATTTCCCATAAATTCCCATATATTTCTTCGAAAATTTATCAAGTGAAAAATATTTTACACAAGAAACAAGGGCTCCTACCAATCAAAAGAGTCGTTATTCTAACGAATAGAATACGTCTTTCGAAAGGCCACCTGCAAGCGCGTCATTTGTTTACGTCGTTAAAAATGTTATAAAAGCTAAGAAATTTTATATCAAGTCAGTCAGTCAGCTCTAGCTGCTGAATCGAGTCGACTCTAAAGACTTAGAGCGACAACCGCAACGCATCCGACGAAAGCCGAAGCCGGGAAAAAGTTTCCCGAAGATCTCTGAAACGTACTCAATCGTTTCAGAAGATACCCGAAGGCACAGGAAGTTTCTACGAGCGAGCCGAACATTACGAGCGAGCTCAAACGCATCCGACGAAAAGCCGAAGCCGGGAAAAGTTTTCCCGAAGATCTCTGAAACGTGCTCAATCGTTTCAGAAGATACCCGAAGGCGCAGAAAGGCTTCCACGAGCGACTCGAAGCAAACCCGAGCGTTTCCGAGGCAAAGCCGAACCTACCCGAGGATAACGGACGACGTAGGAAGACTTCTACGAGCAAGCCGAAGCGACTCGAAGCAATCCCGAGCGTTTCCGAGGCAAAGCCGAACATACCCGAGGAGAACTAAAGACGTAGGACGACTTCTACGAGCAAGCCGAAGCGACTCGAAGCAATCCCGAGCGTTTCCGAGGCAAAGCCGAACATACCCGAGGAGAACTAAAGACGTAGGACGACTTCTACGAGCAAGCCGAAGCGACTCGAAGCAATCCCGAGCGTTTCCGAGGCAAAGCCGAACATACCCGAGGAGAACTAAAGACGTAGTACGACTTCTACGAGCAAGCCGAACGCAGCCGAAGCAAACCCGAACGTTTCCGAGGTGACCCGAAGATACCCGAAGGCGTAGGAAGGCTTCCACGAACGAGACGAAGCAAACCCGAACGTTTCCGAGGTGACCCGAAGATATCCGAAGGCGTAGGAAGGCTTCCACGAACGAGACGAAGCAAACCCGAACGTTTCCGAGGTGACCCGAAGATACCCGAAGGCGTAGGAAGGCTTCCACGAACGAGACGAAGCAAACCCGAACGTTTCCGAGGTGACCCGAAGATACCCGAAGACGAGGAAGGACCTAAAAAGGATAAGCCGAACACTTACGAGGAGGACTGAGAGTCCGAATCAACAGCAGTTGCGTGTTTCCACCAACATCCAAGGAGCATTCGTGACCTGTTAGTGAGGCTGTGAACAAAGTGACCCAACCAAAGAGAGGTTGTTGAACAAAGTGACCCAACCAAAAGAGAGGTTGTTGAACAAAGTGACCCAACCAAATACGAGAGGTTGTTGAAGTTGTGAGTGCCACTTAGTGCTTCAACAAAGATCCAGACCACGGATCGTTATTCAAGTGTCAGACCTGTGCCGATACACCATCCCAGTGACTTGTGACGTGTGGCTAAAGTGACCTCACGTCGTACCCATTCTTACAACCGTAAGTACTGAACTGATTCCTAAGCTTGCACGGTTGGCAATCTCAAGATAGCCCCGTCACGTCACTCAGAAGTAGTTAGTTGGTTTGGTACCCGAAGGCAGCCTTACCCATTCTAGGCGTTAATTGACTAGGTACCCCGAAGGGAGCCTTATCCCCTAGAACCCCAACTGAGTGTCTCAAATATCTCTCTCTATTATTAAACTGCCAGTATCTAACGACCACCCCCTTTGTCTTATCCCCCTGTGTGTGGGATCATTAGCCCTTTGGTCAAGGTGTCTCCATAGACAGTGTATATAATTTCAATCTATGTATATATCTCTTAATATTTAGTGTTGCCTTAAGCCATTTCTTTATAGTCCTGCGTGGCTATTGTTATTAGTGACCGAGTTGTGGTAATAAATTCATGTGGTTTGAAACAACTCTTTCATTAACCCCCGACACTAATATAAGCCCTATCCTGGAACACCCAGTGAATAAGTGTAGTGCCATCCTGAAGGAAGGACGCCACGTCTCCCCGTATTAGAGTACTACAGCTATAAGAACTCAGGTAATTCGAATAACATTATTTTGAGTAATTCCTATAAGCTGAAAGGTAACATTTTGGCGCGCCAACGTGAGTGTGGCAAAGTTTCACGTACCTTAGACACGGAAACTTTCGGTGCAGAAAGCATCGACGAACTCAGGGGGGAGACAATGGCTTCGAAAAAACCCGAAATTCACGAGGAATCCACCTTCTAGACTCATCACAAGAGCACCTAAAGGCTTCCTCTCGTAACATACGTTCGCATATAATGCGACGTTAGTGGCAAACATGCGAGCCGCCCTCATCCTGGAGAGCCCTGGCTCAAGGAACGCCAGGCAGTAATGGATATTACGCAGAGGTGCATGCATGTGGGCAAGGGGAGAAGCCAAACACTACCCTTCATTACAAGGGGCCCTCAAAAACGCCCCACGAGAACCATGCAGACACACATGGTTGCAACCACTTGGGCGGCAGCGAACAAGCAGACCTTCCAAAGAACCCCGAATGACTTCGGGGAACTCTTCGAGGAAGGAAAGGCTGTCACGACTACTGCTACCACGAAGCATGCAATCCGCCGACATAATGCCGAACCGAACATTTCCGAAGCATACCGAACACTTCCGAAGTCCCCCGAAGCCGAACTAAGACTTCCACGGGCGAACCGATCACTTCCGAAGACACCCAAACGCTTCGAGATGCATCGGCCCGGAGAATGGCGAGACCCGCAGGTGAATCCACCAGAACCAGCCGCCAACCGGACCCGATATATTCCGGTTAATGCACTGAGGCATCGGGAGCGAAGGTATGTCAATGCCAACGCTCCAATGCCACTTGAACTGCGGCCAGGCGAGTGTAACGGTGCAAGCCCACTTACCCCCTGGCCAACATATCGGACCACGTTGGTTGGGACCGTACCCAGTGGTCAAAAACGCCGACCCTACAGCTATTTGGGTCGCGTGTTCAGGCGTACGCCGAGTGAAGCTCACTTAGACCTGGTACGGCCCATGCGACGACCCAACGTGGCCCCAACACACGGGCCACAAGACATAGCCCCACCCCAGGAGCCACCAGACATAGCTCCCCCAACACACGGGCCACGAGACATAGCCCCACCTAATGAGCCCCCTGAAGAGGTTCCTACACAGGACCCAGGCCGCCCACCCGGAGCAACTGGAAGCGCCCAGTGAATCATCCGTACGCCCCTCCCCCAGAACAAATCGCGAACACCCTCCTTCGTATGTGTAGTTATAAGCGACCGTAAAGACTTTATTTAGGTTAAATTTTAGTGTGTGCTTAAACAGGTTTCGAACAGCGTCTTCCCCGGGAGCGGTCGAATTGTTACTCTACCGTTACCTGGGTGTGAACTAGCGACGTGTTCAAGGCTGAGTTAAAGCCAAAACCATTGTGTATCGTATACCTCCCCCCCCTTTTTAGAACAAATCGCGAAACAACCCTCCTTCGCGTGTGTAGATATAAGCGACCATAGAGACTTTATTTAGGTTAAATTTTAATGTGCTCAAACAAACCTCAAGCAACGTCTTCCCCGGGAGCGGTCGAATTGTTACCTTTGCCGTATCCTGGATACGAATTAAACGACGTGCTTGCGATAAATTTGAGCTAATAAACATTACATATTGTTGTTATTAATATTTACTAAGATTGTGCGGACTTAAAAATCATTTCGATCCGTGGATGAAATTGTTATAAACAAACATAACAAACGATGCACATTTCCCATAAATTCCCATATATTTCTTCGAAAATTTATCAAGTGAAAAATATTTTACACAAGAAACAAGGGCTCCTACCAATCAAAAGAGTCGTTATTCTAACGAATAGAATACGTCTTTCGAAAGGCCACCTGCAAGCGCGTCATTTGTTTACGTCGTTAAAAATGTTATAAAAGCTAAGAAATTTTATATCAAGTCAGTCAGTCAGCTCTAGCTGCTGAATCGAGTCGACTCTAAAGACTTAGAGCGACAACCGCAACGCATCCGACGAAAGCCGAAGCCGGGAAAAAGTTTCCCGAAGATCTCTGAAACGTACTCAATCGTTTCAGAAGATACCCGAAGGCACAGGAAGTTTCTACGAGCGAGCCGAACATTACGAGCGAGCTCAAACGCATCCGACGAAAAGCCGAAGCCGGGAAAAGTTTTCCCGAAGATCTCTGAAACGTGCTCAATCGTTTCAGAAGATACCCGAAGGCGCAGAAAGGCTTCCACGAGCGACTCGAAGCAAACCCGAGCGTTTCCGAGGCAAAGCCGAACCTACCCGAGGATAACGGACGACGTAGGAAGACTTCTACGAGCAAGCCGAAGCGACTCGAAGCAATCCCGAGCGTTTCCGAGGCAAAGCCGAACATACCCGAGGAGAACTAAAGACGTAGGACGACTTCTACGAGCAAGCCGAAGCGACTCGAAGCAATCCCGAGCGTTTCCGAGGCAAAGCCGAACATACCCGAGGAGAACTAAAGACGTAGGACGACTTCTACGAGCAAGCCGAAGCGACTCGAAGCAATCCCGAGCGTTTCCGAGGCAAAGCCGAACATACCCGAGGAGAACTAAAGACGTAGTACGACTTCTACGAGCAAGCCGAACGCAGCCGAAGCAAACCCGAACGTTTCCGAGGTGACCCGAAGATACCCGAAGGCGTAGGAAGGCTTCCACGAACGAGACGAAGCAAACCCGAACGTTTCCGAGGTGACCCGAAGATATCCGAAGGCGTAGGAAGGCTTCCACGAACGAGACGAAGCAAACCCGAACGTTTCCGAGGTGACCCGAAGATACCCGAAGGCGTAGGAAGGCTTCCACGAACGAGACGAAGCAAACCCGAACGTTTCCGAGGTGACCCGAAGATACCCGAAGACGAGGAAGGACCTAAAAAGGATAAGCCGAACACTTACGAGGAGGACTGAGAGTCCGAATCAACAGCAGTTGCGTGTTTCCACCAACATCCAAGGAGCATTCGTGACCTGTTAGTGAGGCTGTGAACAAAGTGACCCAACCAAAGAGAGGTTGTTGAACAAAGTGACCCAACCAAAAGAGAGGTTGTTGAACAAAGTGACCCAACCAAATACGAGAGGTTGTTGAAGTTGTGAGTGCCACTTAGTGCTTCAACAAAGATCCAGACCACGGATCGTTATTCAAGTGTCAGACCTGTGCCGATACACCATCCCAGTGACTTGTGACGTGTGGCTAAAGTGACCTCACGTCGTACCCATTCTTACAACCGTAAGTACTGAACTGATTCCTAAGCTTGCACGGTTGGCAATCTCAAGATAGCCCCGTCACGTCACTCAGAAGTAGTTAGTTGGTTTGGTACCCGAAGGCAGCCTTACCCATTCTAGGCGTTAATTGACTAGGTACCCCGAAGGGAGCCTTATCCCCTAGAACCCCAACTGAGTGTCTCAAATATCTCTCTCTATTATTAAACTGCCAGTATCTAACGACCACCCCCTTTGTCTTATCCCCCTGTGTGTGGGATCATTAGCCCTTTGGTCAAGGTGTCTCCATAGACAGTGTATATAATTTCAATCTATGTATATATCTCTTAATATTTAGTGTTGCCTTAAGCCATTTCTTTATAGTCCTGCGTGGCTATTGTTATTAGTGACCGAGTTGTGGTAATAAATTCATGTGGTTTGAAACAACTCTTTCATTAACCCCCGACACTAATATAAGCCCTATCCTGGAACACCCAGTGAATAAGTGTAGTGCCATCCTGAAGGAAGGACGCCACGTCTCCCCGTATTAGAGTACTACAGCTATAAGAGCTCAGGTAATTCGAATAACATTATTTTGAGTAATTCCTATAAGCTGAAAGGTAACATCATTTCAATTTTGTTAACGGTCGGTGTTTAGTCGACTAGCAAGCACATTTTTAAATCGCGTTTCGTTAATCTAATTTAGAACAATTACGCTCCAAAATTATTGAAGTTTCGAATCATGTTACCCCGGAAATATTAACAAATGTCCGACGAATTTTTTATAATCAGCTGGGTTACTGTTCAGCTCATGAGGGAGGCTTATTTGAGCATTTAATAAATAATTAAGTACTTGTAGAAATTAACTTTTCTTTAATAATTTCATTTTAACTTCCAATTAAATTCATTGTTTCTGCGTTTATAGTTTATCTTACTGAAATATTTTGTTTAGTTTCATACAAATTTATTGTCTTCTTTCAGAATTTTAGTTTGTTTTCTTTTCTATTTTACAATACTATATTTACTTTTTATCTTAATAAGAGTTTTGCTATTGTTACGTTTTGTTTTTTTATATCAGCTATATTTCTTATTTTAAGAAAAAAATTATTATTTTTATGTTTTTAGAATTGATGATCATTTCTTTTATTTACTCATACAATTTGGGAAGCTGTGATTAAATCCGTTACTAAAATTGTTTACTGCGATTATTTGATGCTTCAACAAGTCTCTAGGTACTTATAATTATCCAAGTAGTGATTTTTTATTGATTAATATTATTTCCATCTTATCTAAAGCAGTACAGTAAACGACTTTATTCTTGGTTAAAGAATTTGTTATTAACAGTAACAGTAGCAATTTTCGCGGACTAACGCAGTAACGATTTCTGCGGTGTCGACTTTAACGTAGCTCTAATGTTAGTAACAGAGGCTGTCCCCTTATTCTCCCACTTATAGTCGACCAGCTTGTCTAGTATATTCATCCGCAGGTAGACCGCGTGCACACTGTATGGTGACATACATAATAATATTTCCATAATAAAGTTTTAGTAATCACCCACTAAAAGGGCAGTTTTTGTCAAAATGTTATCGCTTGAATAAAATAATTATTGGGTTTAGTGTTCCAGTATAGAAAGCGTATCAGAAAACTACTTGACTGAAAAGTGTTGTGGAAGATATACTAAGCACAGTTAGATAAAATGCCGCTTTGGCGGGTGACAAGCTGGCTGTTTCAAACAAATTACTGTGTTCGTCACATTACTATCACTAACGTTGCGTTGGATGAATATCTGTAATTTTAATTAATTAACATTATAAATAATATCCTGTAAAGATAACAAGTTATGGGTAAACTAGTACTAGTGGTGACATTAAATCGAGATAGGTTTAAGTTTCGCCTTTAGTCAGCTGACCGACGGAAAACAATGTGTAAAAACATAACATCGTGCCAAGTTTTAAAATTTTTTTTATTATTTTCTGTTATTATTATTAGCTTACATTAGGATTATACATTAATCTAGTATATAGTGACTTATGTATATTTTTAGGGTGTAGGGCATTTCTTAATTATCTTTATTGGGGTTAATAGAGGGTTGCCTTTGGTCAACTGATCAAGACGTTATTTTCTTTAAGTATTTCTATTAAAATCTAAAGTAGTTTTTGCCTTTATTCTAAGATCACGTGATTAAAGGCAAAACATCAGTCTCTTATATTGTCATCATATGTCATTGTATGATCAAGACGTTATTTTCTTTAAGTATTTCTATTAAAATCTAAAGTAGTTTTTGCCTTTATTCTTAGATCACGTGATTAAAGGCAAAACATCAGTCTCTTATATTGTCACCCCAGTTCGCATTCATTTAGAGCGTAAAGCTCCGGCCACTAGTATTATTAGGTCAATAGTAATATATATGTCATGTAAGGGTGTCTGTAATTGACTTACGCATTGCGATTTCGAAATTTTCATGTTATTAAACCGGCAACATGCAAACATCTTCCTCCATTTGTTCTTCCGTCAGTGTCGTACCTAAATATTTAAATTTACAACAGAAACATAACTTTATAATCATGTGTTCATGCTTACGTGAAAATATAACATTGCCAATATGATGAAATAGTATTAATACCTTTTACTAACTAATTTCCAATTCATATTATGTTAAAGTTGATTAGTTTATGTCGGTAATTTTTAAAATCATTGTTAGAAAACCCTTCAAATGCGCTTATGGGATTCTAATGTCAAATTTAACAATTAATTTGAATTCAAGCAGGGCTGGAAATTGTAAAACGAAATATCGCTAAAATGCAAATGGCGGAGGCGTAAATCAATTACAGGCACATACATATTTCTCAATTAAAATGTATGTTTGGGGATAACTGTTTTTTTTCCTAATTTATTTCGTTCACTATGCGCATAATTTTTGGACGGACAGTGGAGGTGGTCTGACGAACTGGACTGCAATAAAATATATACCTACTGGTCAAATTCAACAATATTTATATATAATAAAACACAATTGTTTAGTTTCAAAAAATTATAATGTTCACACACTACATAAGTTTCGCCACACTGTGGCTTCATCAGGTGGATGAAAATACAATTTCAAAGTACACGTTAACTCCTATATATATATCAACACAAAAATAATCTCATTCTGAGAGGTGGTGGACATATTTGAATTTTAAATTGAGTAGAGGGAGTTATTTATATCTAGTTGACCATTTAAAATTATACCTAATATATTAAATTTATTAATTTCTAAACTTTCTAGCATATTCAGTTTTTTACTTTTTTCTAAAACATGTGACGATGTAAAATTGGTATTGAATTGAACCAATTTTTATCAGGTGGATGAAATTGTATTTTCATCCACCTGATGAAGCCACAGTGCGGCGAAACATATGTATTGTGTGAAGATTATAATTTTTTGAAACTAAACAATTGTGTTTTATTATATACATACATACAACCAATAGATCGCAATCTTTCAGCTTTATTGTTAGTATATCATATTCAGTAGATACGAAATGAAAATATTCCTAATGATGTATTTTTGACAATTTATGTGTATCTGAAAGATGAACCATCTCTTCTGCAAGTATAAATTATTACCTAGAAAAATGTCTAAAAGATATTTTTAAATTATGTTCAAAATTTGTATACTACTATAATTTTTCACTGATAAATGAAATTTCATTCCAGGAAATAAAACATAAATAGGAAAATACACTTGGCTTTAGTTATTTATAGACTACTGCATACGACAGTCATGTATTTGCTCAAATGTCTTGAAGCAATTTAATAAATATGCTATTTCAAATGAATTGCTAGTACAAGGTAAAAGCTAAATTAATGTATTCGATAAAAGACCGAAATAAAGTGTATAATTATACATACATAATAGCAAAGTTATCAGAAACACATATTCACGATTTTGTCGAGAAAATAGCGGATATCTTAATTATATCAAACTTGCATTTCGTGGGTTTTTAAAAAGGAAGCATTATTTCCTGTGTTCATTAACAGGCATATTGATGTCCTTGTTATAAAATTTAATTATCTCTCTCGATCTTGATACGAGACAACTATTGTATCATTTCAGACTGTAATTTAATGATAAGTTTTATTGAAAATGCTTTGTTCACATGTGTAATGAATTTTATTTACATTGCGATTGGCCAACCAAGTTTCGGATAAAATTGTGTATTAGAATAATAATGTTAAAACTGAGGATGAAATATTTCATACGTGGTCTTTTCAACTCGTAACAAAAATCCGATACAACTCTATTCATTTTGACAAACGTATACGAGTTACGAGTTTACATTTACACCTACGATTTTTTCTACGAATCGTACGCTCGTATACGATTTACTCGTAAATGTAAAGCCGGCTTAACTTGTCACAAAATATTGCTGCAATTGTATCGCTTGGCACGTAATTTTTTGTGTCAAGTTGTGGTTGTGGATAATCTTTTATTATTACATATGTCAATTTAAACGATTTTAAGGAAATAGCTGGAGAGATGGGACAAATTTCTCCTGAACTAGTGAGCAATGTGTTTCAACAATTTACAACTTGTGAAGTAAATAATGATCATCTTGAATATTACGCATTACTTTCCATGTAATAGTAATTTATTTTATCTTTATGCTACTTTCTCAAGACTTCTTAGCTAACTGCTTTCTTATATCGATATACATCGTGTTTTCCCTTAATATGCAGGGTGTACCACTTAAAACTCCCAGGTCAAATATTTCGGAAACGGATAAAGATATTTAAATGTTGTAAAAAGTAGTTACTAAAGAATGTGATTGACTCTAGTTTGCTCTCACAATTGTGTTTTATTATGTGAAGATATAGATGGCGCTGCGCTGAAAAGAATTTTTTTGATCGCCACAATCTTCATTTGTTTTTTATTTGAAAGAGTATTAAAATTAATGTAAATTTTATTATTTGTGTTAGTTTCCAAATTAACGGTTTCATAAATATTCGTGTTTAAAGAAAGTAAGAGTAATTCTAAGCTTTTGTCTTTATTTTGTTTAAATATTTAATTTGTAAGGAAAAATAGCAGTAAACATATTCACAATTCTTGCTATTATAGTTACTTCACAATTTAAATTTTACAGTTAGTTCCCTTTTATAAATTCCACTTCATAGGCACCCATAGGTATGTAGGCAGAAAAGCATTCATGTGTAACTGCTTGCTTTGATTATTTAGGAAATATTTTGATATTAGCACACATCAGTAATATTTGTTTGATTATTAATTGTCTTTATAATTAGCTTCATTCAAACATTTGCTCACTTTGCATTGAAATTGTATTAAAAATATGGTTTTAATTTATGGAGAATACCGTAGAAATGCATCTGAAGCAATGCGCTTTCTAAACAGGCCTTTACCAGATCACAAAACATTTATAAGTCTGTGTGCAAATCTCAGAAATTACGGTAGCTTCAAAAAAGAAAAACAATTAAGGCAGAAAAGAGTAAGAGATGATGAAATTACGGCAGCGGTACTACAAAGAGTTAATAATAATCCACATACATCATTACAGCAATTAAAAGAAAAGCCTGATCTATCTGTAACCTCTTGCCGTAGGATTCTAAATGAAAAGAAATACTTTTTCTATTCCGGTGCTATAAAGTTCACTTTACGACACCCGTTTTGGTTGCATAAAGTATTACTTTATCGCACGCTAATTTTATTTTTTTGAAGTTGGTAACAAAAAAAAATGGAACCAAATCGTATTTAAATGTCAAAATATAAGCTTTTAAAGTAACAAAAATGTGCAATAAAATTGTACAAAGAATAAAAAGCACACATGCTAACATTTCACTTACTAATTCGCAATATAAATTGTTAAGCAGAGTTGGATGATAAGTTTTCGGATGCTACTATTGACATTTACTTACCATGTTGAATAGTACAACTGTTATAAAAGTTTGTTTTGATAAATATGTAGAGAGTTTGTGGACGAAAGATTTTGTAAATTGTCTTCTGCTATTTTGCGAATCTCTGGGGACGTACAGTTATTTATTTCGTCCTTTTTGTTGATAATTTGAAATAATTTATTGTATAAATCAGTCTGAATTTTAAACACAATTACATATAGCACCACCGATATTCAAATATTTAAAACTTTCTACTTAAAAATCAGAGTAACCAACTTCAAAAAAGCAAAATTTCTAAAATATTCGAAAAAACATGTCTCTTATTTTAAGCTTTTTTGAACTTTTAATAACCGAAATAGAAAAAATAGTATAAAATACACGTTTCATAAGACATTTTGCGCACTTGTTCTTTAGAAAACTCGCCTAGCGGCCCGTTTTCTAAACTTGAACGCGCGCGCAAAAATCGTGTCTTATGAAACTTGTATTTTAATATACTATTTCGTATAAAGTTCATTCAGTGCACCGTTTAAGAATAGGAGATAATCAACGCAGACTCGATTTTCTGGCAGAATTTTCTGTAATGTTAGCGGAAAACAACAACTTTATAAATCAGATCATGTGGAGTGACGAATGTCGTTTTCACAACAATGATACTTTAATTAAGCATAATGCTCGATATTGGTCAGAAGATAATCCTAGGTGGATAAGGCAAACAAGAAATCTCACAGTTTTTGGCGTTAACGTTTGGGTGGAATTTTAAACGAATATATCTTAGGCCCCCACTTTTATCATGAAACATTAACTGGTGTGCGCTACATACATTTCCTGCAAAATGAGTTACCACTACTTTTGGAAGATGTACCTATAGAGCTGCGAAATAATATGTGGTTACATCAAGATGGGGCACCTGCTCATAATGCCGACATCGTTACTTACTATTTTAATGGAACGTACCCACGTCATTGAATTGGTACTAATGGCATCTTTAGGTGGCCGGCTCGTTCGCCGGATCTAACCCCGTTAGATTTTTTTTTGTGGGGTTACTTGAAAGCTGAAGTTTGCAAGGAACCCATAACAGATATGGGCGACCTTTATAATAAAATTTATGCAAGTGTTCAAAAAGTTAGTAGAAATACAATGTTAAATGTATGCGGAAGAGAACTAATAAGGTTGTTGCTTTCTTAACTGCTATGTAACGTATATCTTACGTAGCAGTTAAGAAAGCAACAATTTTGAACATCTTTATTAGTTATATTTGAAGTATTTAAACAAAATAAAGAAAACTTTAAAATTACTCTTACATTCTTTAAACACGAATATCTATGAAACCGTTAAATTTTGGAAACTAGCACAAATAATAAAATGTACATTAATTTTAATACTCTTTCAAATCAAAAACAAATGAAGATTGTGGCGATAAACAAAATTCTTTTCATCACAGCGCCATATATATCTTCACACAATAAAACACAATTGTGAGAGCAAACTACAGTCAATCACATTCTTTAGTAACTACTTTTTACAAAATTCAAATATCTTTATCCGTTTCCGAGATATTTGACCTGGTAGTTTTAAGTGGTACACCCTGTATAGCTTCATACTGAAAACCACAATATAGAACTTTATATTTCTAACTGATTATTATATTGTTTATACATTTAAAAATCCAAATAATCTTGCGAGTATCCAAATAATTCAATCAATAAAGCACGCTCTTAAGCTCATTTTTAACGTTAATAAACCTTTAATTTATTCCAACCACTGTTCTGATGTCTTTCTTTCGTATTCTAATCTTATCTACTTATTAATAGATTACCTGGAAAGGCTATTACAAGAAATTTAAGTGCAAAATGTTAAAACAATAAAAATATTAGTTTTAAACGCCCACGAAATATCATATAAGAACATTTCCAACATGTGCGCTGATGTAAGTAAAACCTGATGTGTATTTAAAGTTTCCTATTTTCTAAATGAGCTGTAATTTTCAATGTCAAAGCGATATTATGTATGCACGCATACATAATTTCAGGTTTTTGTTGCACAAGATTCATACGATAAAATGTAATTATTTTGGTCATAAAATAATAATTTTGAAATATAAACGAGTAACATATATTGATAAAAGTGTAAGTAAGGATAAAGTTTTAAGTTATTTAATTACGTATTGATTTAAAATTGTATAGACAATATACGTAACGTAGCATTAAATATGGATATAGGCCAATTGAAAACGGAATAATTGCATTTATGAATTCGAAAGAACTAGATACAAACGAAACATTCTACCATAGTTAGGTACACATAGAAATACGTTTAAAGACACCATTACTAATGCTGTAAAGCAGATGTGATATGCTCAAACGGTCGATCGCCGAAATTTGTCCACATTCATCGGCAGTGTAATAAAACAATATTTCTTTTAAATTTTGTCGGGCGATTTGACCCTAATTATTGCGCGATGAGAATTCATATTACTTCGATGCAATTGTCATTCGGCGTCATTGAATATGTCGAGATCTTGTGCACTGGTTATTGACTCTTGTGTTAATTGAATTAGAGTTCATGTTTAGTTGTCTAGCGTACTTGTTCACGGTAAATTATATGTGATTTATTGCCTGTTTGTTAGCAGAATTGTCTCGAATGTTCTCGCAGAATCTAATAATTCTTAAAAATACTTAGTTAACAAAGTGCCCGAATAATACCAATACTGTTGAAAATAGAGTACCTACATATTTTATATGGTGTTTTATGTGTTCAGAACAGCGTTTACGTAACAATATTTACGCGACCAAAAAAAAAATAAAACATATTACTTTAATAATGAGTGGGAGGAAGAATTCTTGTTTACTATGGTTAAATATAAGTGTGCTATTTTGATTGTCGAGCTTCAGTTGCATTGTCTAAACGTGGGAGCTTAAGAAACATAAAACCTTCCAGTTCAAACGCAAAGAGTGAGTTAAGAAAACTAAAGATTTGAAAAGCAGTTTGAAAGCTGAAAGTCATATTGACTAATAGAAAACTGCAGCATTCGCATCCTCTAAAAGGGAATACTAGGAGTAAATACAATGAGATCAATCTCAAGTGAAGTTCGGTGTTATCTTAAAAAAAAAACCTAAATTAAAGTATTTTCTTGTGCTGAATACGTACAATCACTGCCATTTTGTTCCAATTTGTTGTCGTTTTATTATCCCATTTTACTTGTTTTTCTTACATCTTGCGAAATATTCTTTATAAACATAATATTGTCAATTAAATATTCAGTTGTTTGGCATAGGTTGTATGATTTTTAAGCCAAATTTAATTACTAAATGAATTTTTACAGTAGGTACTCGATTGAGATGATGCCGTTCACTGTCCAGCAGGACACGTTCATTATTATGGCGCACTTTCGTAATGGTACTGAAGGTGAAAATGGGCGATGGACATACTCTGCAGAATTCTGCATAACTCAATTCACTGCGGAAGACTCAAATATTGCATATGATAGACTTCTGAAACATCGTAATAGATTACTAAACACGGAAATAGGCAGTGTACTAAGAAAACGTGATTTTGCAATAACCATTCTAACCGAGGACACTGTAGCCACCACATTCGAAATAGAATAGAAGGCAGCCCAAATAAGTCTATACGAAAATGTCTGCACAATCAAGTATATGTCAGTTAATTCAAAACTAGAAGTAGCTCATAAAAAATACTGTTTATAAGTGTATCATGTGGAAGTGTTATAAAAGACCTGAAAAATAAACATTTATACATGCATTCCTACAAGATATTTGCACTGCGGCGATATTTTGAGCTCAGAATAAATTATTGTCAGTGGTTCAACAATACAATTAACAATGATAAACTATTAAATACCACATTTTTTTCTGATGAAGCGCGGTTTCATTTGTCAGATTACGTCAAAAGCCAAAATTATAGAAGCTGGTCTACTGAAAATTTAAAAGGAGCCATTTAAAACATTTGCTATAAGTTAGTGTATTCTTATCATGACATCTGTTTTACTGATTTCTTATATTTATAGATAATTTTTCTATTTAAAACACTTACGCTTTTTAACATTTTGTTACTATGTATAAATAAACATTGAAAATGTTATTTGTTTCATTTGCTTTAGTAAGTAATTTGTTATATTTATTTTGGCTAGACACATACATTTTTCTCTTTATTACAAACATCGCAACTCTGCCATTGTGATTAAAATGATTTTCTTTAAACATTGAAAATATAATTTCTTTTCATTCTCTTTACTGATATAACACATTTGTCAAAACCATATGTGCACATTGTTACGCCTATACACAGTCTCCGTACATAAGTGTTTCTCAATATTACTAACTAATCAATGTTGCGAATTTAAAAATTTAGGCCACGCAACATTCACTTGAGATTGATCAGACTGTATATTAATCATTGTTTTTACTTTCTTATACGTAGTATAAGGAAGTATTGTGATGATGAAAATTTTCGACCTCGAAATTTTTGCATATGTCCACGTTTTGAAGTCCTCTGATACCGAAAAAGTGGTTTTTAAAAAATGTCTGTGTATGTGTCTGTCTGTCTGTGTGTGACCACGATAGCGGTCAAACCGCTGTAAATATCAATTCCAAATTTTGTATTAACATGTATATCTCCCCCTTGAGATCTGATTAGTTTTTCAGTAAAATCGGTAGACCGGAAGTAGCAGTTACTTCAATGAAAAAATCGAATTTTGCCAATATTTCGTCAACTACTAAGTTTATACAAATTTATAAAGAATTCATATGTACTTAGAATTACAATTGAGAACAATTTTATTCAAAAAGTTTTTCGAAATTCCTACCGGAAGTAGGTCTTTTACTCCTATCGAAAATCAGTTTTTTACGAATTTTTCGCAAATCATGCTTTTTAGACAGGTACGTTACGAGTATAAGAGTATTCAAAATATAATTTTCAATACCTTTTGTATAAAAGAAATTTCAAAATTCAGACCGGAAGTATCACTTTTACTCTTATCGAATAGCGATTTTTTGCAAATATGTCGTAAGTTATGCATTCTATATATATTTATCAAGAGTACAAAAGTATTTAATTCTAGATTTGCAATATTTTTTGTATATATGAAATTTTAAAATTCGGACCGGAAGTAACACTTTTACTCTTAGGGAGTAGCACTTTTTTTCGAATATCTTGCAAAGTATGTATTCTATAGCGATTTATTAAGAGAATATAAGTATAGTTGAGTCGCTCTCGCAACCGACATGCGCCACTACATTAAAATGGCGTCGAATTTAAGATGTTGCGAAATTATACCTGTCAAATAATATAACCTACAAAAGCCATTTCAGGACTGTCATAAATAATAATATTCATACACCTTTTGACATTTGTCATAATTATCTTTTGACATTTGTTATAATTGTCATCTAAATATTTTAAATTTGTCAACAATGCTTGCCTCCTAAACAGTATAGCCAAATGTTATGTAAATTATAGCTGTAGAAAAAATAATATTTAATAGCTTTATTTATAATATTTAATTTGCAAGTGGCTTTCATGTAATAGTATTTTACTATAGGAAGGTATATATCCCGAAATATTAATTAATTAGCTTAATTTTATTGTTTTGAAATTGTTGTCTTTAGTTCGTACTTTGGCCATGTCGGTTGCCAAAACTACTCGACTATACTTAGAATAGGATTTTGAATAATTTTAGTGTAAAACAATTCTTAAAATTGTATAGTTTGAAGCGCTCATACGTATAAGAAAGTCGTGTGGTGGCCACACCTCACTTTTTTTAAATTGTGTAAAAAAACTACGACCTTCACTAAGTATGATGGATGTTCTGAACATTGTTACAAAAGTCGTGAATTCTATCCGTGTCTAAAACTTGCAACGACGGCTTTTACTTTCTTATACGCAGTATAAGGAAGCATTGTGATGATGAAAATATTAGACCTGGAGATTTTTGCAGATGTCCACGTTTTGAAGTCCCCTGATACCGAAAAAGTGGTTTTTAAAAAATGTCTCTCTCTCTCTCTGTGTGTGTGTGACCACGATAGCGGTCAAACCCCTGTAGATATCAATTCCAAATTTTGTATTTACGCGTATAATCTCCCACTTGAGATCTGATTGGTTTTTCAGTAAAATCGGTAGACCGGAAGTAGCAGTTTACTTCAGCGAAAAAATCGAATTTTGTCAATATTTCGTCAACTACTAAGTTTAAACAAATTTATAAAGAATTCATATATACTTAAAATTAAAATTGAGAATAATTTTATTTAAAAAGTTTTTCGAAATTCCTACCGGAAGTAGGTATTAATATTAATATTTCGCAAGTCATGCTTTTTAGACAAGTACGTTACGGCTATAAAAGTATTTAAAACATAATTTTCAATATCTCTTGTATAAAAAAAATTTCAAAATTCAGACTGGAAGTACCACTTTTACTCATCGAATAGCGATTTTTTGCAAATATGTCGTAAGTTATGCATTCTATATATATTTATCAAGAGTACAAAAGTATTTAGAATTGGATTTGCAATATTTTTTGTATATATGAAATTTCAAAATTTGGACCGGAAGTAGCACTTTTTCTCTTAGCGAGAAGCACTTTTTTGATAATATCTTGCAAAGTATGCATTCTATAGAGATATATTAAGAGAATAGAAGTACTTAGAATAAGATTTTGAATAATTTTTGTATAAAAAAATTCTTAAAATTCTATAATTTGAAACGCTCATACGTATAAGAAAGTCGTGTGGTGGGCACACCTCATTTTTTAAAGTACAAATGGAATCCAGCGGCTTTGAAAGCAAAGGCGAGTCCTAAGCTAGATTATGGTGTGTTGAAGGCAGAAGCACAAAATATTCTGACTAAATTTAAAAGTGGTTTTCCGATTTTAACAAACTGACAAAAATTTTAATTATCATGAATTTTATTGTGCATACATTGAAAAAATGAGGTGTAGTTACCACACGACTTTCTTATACTATGAGCGTTTCAAATTATACATAAGTTGTTCCAAATTATTTTAAATACTTTATCTTCTAAAAAAAATAAACCTGTGAGTAAATGTGATCTTTATACAAAAATTATTCAAATTCCTATTCTAAGCACTTCTATTCTCTTAATAAATGTCTATAGAATGCATACTTTGCAAGATATTCGAAAAAGGCCTACTCGCTAAGAGTAAATGTGTTATTTCCGGTACGAATTTTAAAATTTCATTTATATAAAAATATTCCAAATCCAACTCTAAATACTTTTGTACTCCTGATAAATATATATACAATGCATAATTTATAACATATTTGCAATAAATCGCTAATCGATAAGAGTAAAAGTGTTACTTCCGGTTCGAATTTTGAAATTTTTTTATACAAAATTTGTTGAAAATTAAATTCTAAATACTTTTATACGTGTAATGTCCTGCCTAGAAAGCATGACTTGCGAGATATTTGCAAAAAACTGTTTTTCGGTAAGAATAAAAAACCTACTTCCGGTAGCAATTTCGAAAAACTTTTTTTAGTAAAATTCTTCTCAAATTTAATTTTGAGTACATTTGAATTATTTAGAAATTTGTTTAAACTTAGTAGGTGACGAAATATTGGCAAAATTCGATTTTTTCACTGCAGTAAACTACTACTTCCGGTTTACCGATTTTACTGAAAATCTAATCAGATCTCTTATAAATACAAAATATGGAATTGATAATTATAGCCGTTTGACCGCTATCGTAGTCACACACACACACACACACCGGGAGATAGAGGGAGGGGGAGAGTAGTTTTTGTCGATCGCTTGCCGCCCACTTTTTTGTTCTAGATCGCTGATAGTACAAGTCTGAACACATCTGATACAATATATCTACATCATTTCATATTTTAACATTTAAAAGTTACAGGTGTTGCTAAAAAGAAATCAATATTTTAAAATCTTGTATCTTATTGTTCAAATATATCAAAAAACAGACAGAAAGCAAAATGTTCAATAATCAAAAATTTATTGCAATAAGTTCATAAATAGTTAGAAAACAGAATAATCCGGATCACTGTAGAGGCACCTTGGGGATGAGCGTTGTATGAGATGGAGAAAGACAGATAAACCGGTTTCTATTCATTAGTCGCGAGATAAACATATGTATTTCTAATTACATGGACTGCTGTACTGTATTGTATGTTGTGCAACATTATCTTGTACATTGGATGCTATATGCTACAAATGGTTTGTACAACACGCTGAAACGTCCTATCACTTAGATGCTTAGTGCATCCATATGTGAAAATAGCGCACCAACGAACGAAGAAGCAAATGGCATGCATAATTTACACAAATCCGATCGACACAACCAGATGCCCAAATGAACGACTGAAGCATAAATAAATGCATTTGTGAAAGGGTGAACGCTATTAAAATTTTGATTTCGAAAAATATTTTGATTAAATTTAAAAAGTGAATTATTATACACCAAAGAAGAAAATATTTATGATAAAACAATTTTACGGTGAAGTTCGGGGGAAATTACAAAAAAATTATTTAGAGTTAATTATAAAAACTCCTATTCCTAAGCGAATACAATTCAAAATACGGTTAATCCTTTCTAGACAACATTTAGTTTAGCAAATGTTAAGAAAACCACTCCTGATCACGATACTAGGGATCTGAATGCTTGAGTGGAACTAAACACCACAAATTACTCGCGAATTTGATATTAGCGCTACAAAATTTCAGGATATTAAACATAAATACTTCAAAATCAGCAGATCACACAAACTTGATGATCGTCGTATGGAATTTTGGGAATAATGATCAATAAAACCATATCGTTGACCAATTTTTCAATAAGGTCGTGCTTTCTAATAAGAATTTCTCTTTCTTACACAGATTTTATTTAATTTTTTCCCAAACAATATGTATATTATTATTATTATTATCCCCAATCTTTAAATCGAAATGTTTAGTTTAAAATTCTGTAAGAAAATATCGTTTCTCTTATGAAGAGTTTTTATTGTTGTGTTTAGAATTTAAGACAGCTCATTTTGATTTTGTTTTTCAAATTATTTATGAAGCTTTACATTAGTAAATTAGTTATTACAGGAAAATGGGCTAATACTTCAAAATACAAAAAGATTTAAAAAATCTAGTGTTTTTATATTGATTTTGATAGGAAAATCCTTTTTGTAATTGTATCTTTTTCGTTACGTATGGCTTACGTTTATACTGATTTGTACATTTAATATACGAGATACGTCAACTAAAAAATCGTATTAATGCGGATGAGCACATGGTAAATAAAAATAGCACAAGAAAAAATGATATAGCTCTAAGAAACATGTGGGATTTCTAGTAAGACATAAATGATTATAATTAGTTTTTCTTTGCCTGTGTTGAAAATTCTAATTAGGATATGACACTTGATATTATTCAGTACGATTTAAAAGACTCTTAAGTCGCATCACACACGATGGCATGGAGGAAAGTGCAGCGATCGGGAGGTTTTGGTTTCGAACCTCACCCGTGGGTAAACTTTTAAAATTAAATTTACCTATGAAAATAATTATCAGTGGAAAAGCAGATAACTAGAATGTTTGATTTCTGTTTACAAAAAGAACGTTTGAAGTGTTTGATAAGAGACGGCGAAAATATGTTGTTGATAGAACAAGAAAAAAAATAATAAAATGGCTAAAAATAAAAAAGCTAAAAATATTGTAGTTTGACAGACCAGTGTTTCATCTTCTAATACTCTGTAATAATTCACTTAACACAATTGCAAAAATTTCCCAACCCAACCAGCCCATTTCATATTTTTATTTTGCATAAATGTCAGACGTTAGCGGCCATTCAATACTAATTTTATTCATATCTACAGAGTCATAATGCATCCGACAAATAGTTGTGTCTGAAAGATTAGATATTCTAATGTTGTTTTATTAGGGACTATCTGGGACCGATATTAGGATGTGGCGGCTTGATTGAACATAACTTAATTCATCTTATGCCCTTTCTTAAACTATGGAATACGGAGGAGAATCATCTCCATATACACTATTGAAACTTATTTAAAGTAACTTTAGATCTTGCCTTAAAAACTTTTATCACGATACATACTCCAATAATAATAATAGTAAATGTCTTTATTGTCAAAAAATATGTACTGTATCTATTTTACTTACTTTTGACATTCTGGTACTGTACTCCATCGAATATTATTCAAATTCTAATAATATTCCACTTTATTGAATATATCGATGATCGAAAAGAATAAGATTAAATCATTCATTTTGAGGATGCATTACTAAATATTTAGTTAATCTTTGTAGAATTAAGAAAAAACTGTGTTTTGGTTTATTTTGAAAACTGGCTCTAATAGCTACCACTAAAACCAGTTTAATCACGTGTAAACACTAACAAGTTTCATTCTGCAAATGTTGGCAGAAAAATCTATTCAACCGGATGACTGGATAGAGCAGATCAATTATTTATTAAACGTCCAGATAAAACAATCATCCTATAACTATTGCCGGTGGTAAAAAAAATATTTTGATATAGAGATCCTATAGATGTTTGGGTTAAGACTTGTAGCAAAGATGCAAAAGTTGTTCCAATAAATAGATAATTGTTACTAACAATCAAGGAAATTTATCATAGAGCGATTTTATTAATCTTTCCACTACAATCTTAGAACAAAATATATCAATTTTAGAACACTAAATCACATTAGTAATGTAATACACACACTATTTACGTAAAAATAAATTGTGCAAAAGAGTAAGTAGGTATATATTTTCGAAGTAACCAGAAAAAAAATTGAATAAGTTGATCTTATTCGATTCAGAAAGTTTGCTAATATTCATTGCACAAATTGTATACTAATAATCATACCTCCAACTGATTAAAATGTATGAGGTTCCAAACCACGATAGAATACCCGCTACTACGTTTGCTGTACGATAAGTCAACAGTATAACCAAGAAATTGTTTTAATTTACGATTTTGCCTATAGGTAATGATTAATGTTATCTAGAGTAAGAAATTTAAAATCACTATTTACTGAACACTTGATGCAAGTTTAATTAAATATTAAGTAGAGTTAGTTTTTCCGCAATCAGTATTTTCAAATTTATTCATATAAAAATATTGTAAGCAACGAAACTAAATACCCTGTCTAGATTTAAAAAGCGGTATTGAATTTCAAAGACGAATTTCGTAGAATATGTTCCCAGAAATAACACAGGTGAATATGAAATTCCAAAATATTTGTAATATCTTTAAAAATACCTAAATGTTATCTAAGAAAGAATTGAAATAAGCAGTTATAGACTATATACTAAAATGCAGATGCAATAATTTCCAAGAGAAAATTAAAATCTGGGTAACTAATTACAAAGATGTTTGCCTATACTTTATGTTATTCTTGTGCTAAATAAATGAATTTTATCTTACCTGTAATCTTTAATCAATTATTATTACTAAATATACAGAGCAGTGCATCTTTGCATTATTAACATGTATGATGCATCCTTTTTTATATCCATGATATTTATTCGCATCTGTCAAAATGTATTAAGAAAATGTTTTGATGAGATTTGTAAAGATAAAATACGCTTATTATTTAAAAGTATGTATATATCAAAAAATATAACAATAAAATTATCAGTTAGGTATTACAAAATATGTAATATTCGAGACTAATATGTCAACAATATATCAAAATTTACATGTACAGTTGTGTGCAAAAAAAAGTAGGACAAGTGTTTAGTCCTGTGAACTTATACCATAATTGACACATGAATAGATGTACAATCGCTGTCCTACTTATTTATGAACAGAACTGTACATATACGTACCTAAGTAATAGGTTGTATGGATAATTCAAACAAATGGTACTTAAACAATTGTGTTATATTTGCAATAATTATAATAAATAAAGAAATGTCAAGCAGGAATCAACAATTTTCGAGTAAAAACGCGTGAAAAAAAATTTCAAAAACAAAAACACTTTTAAATAGAATATTTATTTTTTTAACATAACATAAAGTAAATGTAATGAAAACTATGTTTATGATGCTTGAAATTGCACCTAATGACACGCCACTAAAATATGTAAATCACACCTATACAATTGTATACAAAAGATAATAAAGTTCTTGTTCTTAAGTTAAAAAATCTTAATTTTAAAAATTACGCACTTGTAGACATATTTATTTTTTAAATATGAATCATTTTTGAATAAATGTATTTCTCAAGATATAATTTAATGGATTTTCTAGTCATAAAACTATAATTATATTGCAGTTCTAATTGTTCACTGGACATTAAGTAATGAATGAACATTAATAATTTTTAAAAAATAAATGCCAATAATAAAATTATATTTATAAACTGGGGAGCTATACCTAACATTTGTATAATTATAAATTGAGTTATGGTGGTTTACAATGTAAATATAAACAGTAATCGCAAGGAAAGAGTAACGGGCAAAATATTTTCATTTGAATTTAGTTTCATTGCAAAATCGACAAAATGGTTCTTTGCGACATACCTTGCTGTCAACTGCAAACATTGTGCACCCAGAATATACACAACAACGTTCATTTAGAAGGAAAAACTAAGTAATGCGGTCACATTTACAACATACCTTTGTGAATCTGTGATGCACGTCGCATCTCAGGTTGGAAGCCGGTAGAACTTGTACTTACAATGCACTTGTACGACCACTATCGGCTATTGGTCACAAAGTATATTAAACCAATCCAATCCTTGCAAACTGTATAATCAAATCCTTACTCAGGATATAGCACCACCGCGACAATTAAGTTTTAGAATCTTGATAAAATTTATTTGTTTTAATAAATAAATTTCCCGTTATTATGAGTTTGTGATGCCTGACATATTAATAAGACAGAAGACTGCAACTAACGATGAAAACTAACCTCTACATTGCAATTTAACATTTCTTTATGTACAAATTTATTTTAAGATATGAAAAAAATCAAGTAAAAAAATATTATCTTGGCATTCTAAGTTACAATTTGACTACAATTACAATTAGATTATGTATCACACGGCATAGCAAAAAAACACATATTTATCGTAATGGTCGTGCTGTAAAACAAACTTGAACTAGAGGGAGCTGATATTATTGCGGCAAATTTAAAAATGAGAACAAGAAAGTTATTAATAAATCGAACATATTATAAATATAGACTTGAGAACTAAATTAGTTTGAGATTGCATTATATAAATTTTATCAGTTCTTGTAACAATACTTTGATAAAATGATATTCATAAAAAATACACAATGAATCAATAAAAAAAATAAGAGAAAAACATAAATACAATAGACAAGTTATAATTTTGATAGAATATATATTAATTGACAATGTAATCTTACCTGGTATAGGCAAACTTGGATTTAAGAGTATTGGTGTTACTCCTGGAGCAGCTATGTCAAGAGGAGTTTTTCCTTTAGAATTTTTTGCATATATATCTGCACCTTTTTCAACCAACAGTTTGACTAATTTCAAATGTCCATTTATTGATGCATCATGTAGAGGTGTTTCATTATCCAGACCTTTTGCATTGACATTTGCTCCCGCCTGCACTAACCGAAATGCTACCTCATACCAACCATGATTACAAGCTTCATGTAATGGTGTCCACCCTACAATAAATCGACATATACCAATCTTAGCTAATGCAAAATAAATATGCACCTGCAAAATCAGCAACATTTGGATCTGCTCTGTGAGCTAACAATTTACAAACTTGTTCGACATCTCCTTTAATGGCTGCTAAATGTAAAGGTGTTTCTCCTCTTTCATTTCTATCCCTTGATCTCATGTTAGCAACAGTACTAGGGCTTCTATTGCCCATCTCATTACTTGAGGAAGTCATTTGCATCAGCAAAGCCAATTGTTGTCGTTCTGACATAGGTGTCACAGGTAATAATCTACTTCCTCCAGAGTAACCTTTAGTGGGACGTACCGAGGAAGGCATTGTACATTTATCCTACTACACAATAGTCTACAAATAACACTTCTAATAAACTAAAATAACCTAAAAATTTAGAGAAAATAACCTACGTAGTTAAACAATAACATACAAAATTGTGTAAAAAGTTCGTTATTATGTAAAATAGTATCTCCTGAAGATATGTTATACTTTTTTTACCACATAGAAACTACTTTTTTCTTAAATATTTGGATATTCAAAAGTAATTTACAATACCAATACGTAATACCTGTATTACCGACCGATAAAAATTAAAATTTCACTTACATATATTATCTAGTTTAGTACATAGATGTCAGCGCATTTATTTGCTTTTAGTTTTGTATTGTCGTAATGTTTTGTAGTGTCGTTTTGAAGTAATTATTTAATGTGAAAATCATATTACCCTATATTGTTTGTGGTGGATACTAATGCACTGTAATTGGATATTCACATTTCGTTGTGTTCAAGATATACATGGGCGAGATAGGGGAAGTAGATACGATTTCACTCAGACTAGACCGGCTCGTGTTTTGTCGGCTCTCGGGTACCGTGTAACCTACCGGTTTCCCCGAGAGCTATTTCTGTCTATGTTTTAGCAAAGCTAAGTGTGAACGTGCGATATTTGGCATTCTCTAACGATATTTTACAGTCTTTGTAATAAATTTCGGAATCACTGATAATTCATTTTCATATCAGAAAAAGTAACATAAACAACGTTCTAGATCTAAATAAATGATAACTAAAAATGTACGCGTATGTTATTGAAATTAAATAACAGTAAGTATGTATATACTAGTACCTACATATTTACATTATTTCTCTTGCGAAATATAAGGTAAATATAATAAATTTTAAAAACCCCTCACGCCCCGATCTACGCCGATGTTGAAAGGATTTTACTCATAAATTCCTTATTTTATGGGCATTTTTTGCTCTCATTCTCGGGCACTTCTCGGGCGTAAACAGATGTTGCAGTTCACCATATGAATTAGTTCTATTCAGTAAGTGGGTGTTGTTTACATTATTTCTTTGCTCCGTTGAAACTTCGTCGTAGTTTAAAACGGTCATGTCCCCATTAAAGACTACGAGGAAAGAATAGAACAGGAGAGGCAATAAACTGGTGGAGGGAATAGGTATAATTTAGACGGAAGTTACCACTTTAAGATAGGTCAGTTATGGCAATCATTGACCAATCATAATTTATAAAATGAGTATTTTGAAATATGATTTTGAATAACTTGTCATATATCTGACATGTTTGATTATGTGTTCAGTGGCGTAACATACATATTCTAGGCATGTTTTTTTATGTTTTCTTTAATACAGTTAGAATAAATGTTACTATAGAAAAAAAGAATAAAAGGATTGAAAAAACAATGCACTCACGATATTTCTTTAATTATTATTGGACTAAGAACCTATTTTGAATGATTTTCGAGAACATACGAAGTGTACTACATATACCATATACAAAATAGTTATGCATGCCTATGCATTGCGGCGGCCATATTGAGTTACCACTTTGGACAAATATTATTATAACGAGACTCTCTCCTGTTCTATTCTTTCCTCGTAGATTCAAGACATTTAAGAAAGCAGAATAAATTTGCTCGTCCAAATTGTTTTTTTTCTTTCCATCGCTGCTATATGTTAGAATTATACAGATTAAACCGAATAAACAATAATAATAAATATTTTTCTGCATTAAGGTCGGCGTAGTTTTTAGTGAAAGGGCCGGTTTTTGCAACCCCGATTAAAATACTCGGTTAACTCCAATATTATAATACATGTATTTCTGCACAATACCTTTAATTTACTTATCTTATTTTTCTATTAACTTCCTTCAAAATTGTGTTACGTTGCGTTAATGGCACATGCGTACAGAATGCAAAAATGGCGACCGCTTCGCAACATGTTCAGAGTGAGCGTACATCCTCTGAATCCGATCAATGAACTTTTGCGCAACTGTTGAGTCTGCTGAATGCAGCCAATGACACGTTCCTTGGGCGCTTCTGATGCTAATGGTAGGTTTTCTCCACCAATCACGCACAAGTATATTTTTGGCGCAGCGAAATCGCATGCGACTATTTCAAATAAGTTGCAGCTGATAGATGCGAATTTTCACGTGCGACTACCAATAGGAAGATAGCGTATATTTTAGTATAATGAATGACTGCAATATGCGACCATCGCCCTTGATAAATGTAGGCGAAAGTGTAAAAAAACAAGACTCCTTCACAAGATGACTCTGTGGTTAATACATCAGGATAATTAGATTCACGACAGCCTATGAAGCAGTCGCACGGTAGTTGAAAACAAATCAAATAGGAGCATACAAAGATTGGCATGGCTCCAGGAACCATGGACAACAACAGGTGATGAGACGCGAGATAATAATAATAATAATAATAATAATAATAATAATAATAATAATATGTATTTATTGACCAACAGAGTACTCCATTTACAGGACAATTATACAAAATAATTCGGAGCAGCTGCTCTATACAATGTAGAAATGAAAAACATAAAATAAATAAATAAAAAAGAATAACAAATGCGCTGAAAAACACAATAACAAAAACAGAGTCTGTCATTAATCAGTCATAGTGCAGTAAATCTTGCAACCCAACCGCACAGCTACCTGAACGGATCCGGACAAACACCCATAATATTAGTCATCATGTGCGTCAGAGGTGCTTTACAAAGAATGTAGTATACAGATTAATGCAACCAAAGTCGATAGCATTGATCATCACAAGTTATAGAGTAATATAAGACGGACACCCTTACAGGGAAATCCAGTCATTCACAAATTGAACTTCTACAATAAGCATAACATTAGTATACTAGATACAGACAAGTGGGAAAAAGAAGTCCAGCTATACACGCAAAATTCATCTGGTATAAAGATGGCGCTAAGCAAAGATAATAGGGTATATCAAGAGAAAATAGGCAGCAAATTATTGTGTCGGAGAAATTGATAAGTTAATCTTACCGTTGTATTAGTATTAGTCAGAGTATCAATAGTTTTATTATTATTGTATAATACTTTAATGTAAAACCACTACGACAAATACAAGCGTAACACCAACATACAGTGTGCACGCGGTCTACCTGCGGATGAATATACTAGATAAGCTGGTCGACTATAAGTGGGAGCCTCTGTTACTAACATTAGAGCTACGTTAAAGTCGACATCGCAGAAGTCGTTACTGCGTTAGTCCGTGAAAATTGCTACTGTTACTGTTAATAACAAATTTTTTAACCAAGAGTAAAGTCATTTACTGTACTGCTTTGGAGAAGATGTAATCGCAGTAAACAATTTTAGTAACGGATTTCATCACAGCTTCCCAAATTATATGAGTAAATAAAAGAAATGATCATCAATTCTAAAAACTTAAAAATAATAATTTTTTTTGAAAATATCAAAGATAAAAAATATAGCTGATATAAAAAACGAAAACGTAACAATAGCAAAACTCTTATTAAGATAAAAAGTAAATACTTCCGTAATATTGTAAAATAGAAAAGAAAACAAACTAAAATTCTGAAAGAAGACAATAAATTTGTATGAAACTAAACAAAATGTTTCAGTAAGATAAACTATAAACGCAGAAACAATGAATTTAATTGGAAGTTAAGAATGAAATTATTAAAGAAAAATTAATTTTTACAAGTGCTTAATTATTTATTAAATGCTCAAATAAGCCTCCCTCTTGAGCTGAGCAGTAACCCAGCTGATTATAAAAATTTCGTCGGACATTTGTTAACATTTCCGGGGTAACATGATTCGAAACTTCAATAATTTTGGAGCGTAATTATTCTAAATTAGATGGACGAAACGCGATTTAAGAATGTGCTTGCTAGTCGACTAAACACCGACCGTTAACAAAATTGAAATGAAATACGCATGTACAGCTGCTATCCTAAACGCGAGTCAGTCTAGCATCACTACACTCCACCAATAGAACAGTTTGTATATTGCTTTCTCGTACTAACTCATACAAACTCTCGTGTCGTCGTTTTATCACATAGTAAATGCCATCCGCAGCTTGCCGGCAAGCACTTGGTATAAGTGTTTATCTATCTTCACCACCTAGCCTCGGATTGTCAAGCGTCATCATCGAAATAAGAACATGAGCAGGACTATCACGTGGCGATCCCGTCTTACATTGCCCTTTAGAGTCTCCCGATAAACCTCTACTTCTACTAGACTACCCGCTATCGCATCCGAAAGAAGATAAATTTAAAAGGATGGTCAAATTGTAACATTGTTTCTGCTCCCTAATATCACACTACGTTCACAGACAACGCACCCAAATGTAATTAGACTAACAAAATTGTACTACAGAAACAGTCCTCTATCTACTGCACAAGAAAACGACATGAATATTTCCGATATCTTCAAAAAGTTGAGTACTAGAGACGCAGTAATCAACCTAGTGGCAGCTTGGAATCATCTTAGTCCCTAAATTATAAAAAAAGTGTTGTAGGCAGAGGCGGTGCGTGGTTCAATACTTTGTGGATGCACAACCTTAGAATAAAAGTGTAATTGGCAAATTGCCGGAGGCGAAAAATTTTTTGGGGGCCACGTCTAAAAATACATTTTTGGGCTATCAAATCGTAGAAATTTAAGGAACTTATTAAGAAAATAGAAATTAAGTAACTTACCTCGCTGAGTATCTCGGCCTCGCCAAACAATTGTTGTTATATTATAGATAAATGTATAATAATTTTTATATTTCACAAACACGTTTTTAGATAAATTCTTCAATGGTAAATTCATTGAAATTAAGAATTTCTTGAATCATTTATTTCTCAATAGATAACATTGCGAGGGCAGTTAGTCTATTCCCGCCCATTGTACTTCTAATGAAAGTTTTTATTCCGTTTAATGTGGAGAAGCAAAGTTCGAGTGCACTGATTACATGTGCACACGGAACAGCTTAATACATCGAACGTTGCCGAACTGTCGCGGGCAACAAAGAGTGCAGGCGGCAAAGGTTCCACCTATTAGACTTAATATTCACGTGTGCAGTGAACGAATTGATTAGGCGACGCGGTGGACTCGGTCCCGCTTGGATATTAGTTGGACAATTTACATCTAGTGTTTTAATTTCTGATCTTTGCATCTTTGCCGAATTGTTTTTGGAATTAATAGGCATGTTATATATACTGTCATTATAAACTTATTTAAAGAATGATTAAATTTAAATATGTTTGTTTAATAAGAATACATATTAAATTTGGGAATGCACGTACACATGTGCACTTATTGACGAACCGCCACTGGTCATACGAATATTTTAGATGTAGTTTCAAATAAGGATGATGACAAAACTGTGCCATTCGCTATTTTGAGAGGTCAATGAGACACTGAAAATCCAATATCCAATTCTCTTGAACTCCTGTATACATTGGCACCTTAAGTTTGTCCAATCTCCATAATACATATGCAAATTTATCGTAATTCAATGTACCGTTGCGGCCAATATAATCTGGGCAGTGATTTGACATTTCATGACTTTTTCATGAAATTTGGTAAATTGGGCTTTGCTACAATCTACGTTACTCTGGATACGCACTTAGGGCATGAGCCATCATGTGATGGTTATCTCAATAATCAATCGTCATTACCTTAAGAAGTGTTGTCTTTTAACTGAAATTAGTTTGGTTTTGACCAACCATATTATTGTTCTTAAATTAAATTGAAAATTTTGATGTTTATTTTAGAAACGAAAAACATAAACAAATGATATAAAAAATTAATATTTTGTAGCAGCTCCATTTTTTTCAATAACATTATTTAACCTTCTGGGATTGATGCTACTAATTCTGCAGTATAATTTGGAGTTAATTCGATCCATGCTTCTTGAATTCTTTCCCATAACTGTTCTACATTTCGTGGGCGAAAATTATTACCTCTATTAATTTTTTTTACTGTCAAACCCCACATATTTTCAATGGGGTTCAAGTCCGGGCTACGTGAAGGCCAAGGTATGTTCTGTTGTTGCATCCAGTTTTAGGTAACTCTGGCTGTATGAATGGGGCTATTGTCTTTTTGGGGAAAGACTGCATTTACTGAGGGCAGCATGATATTTTCCAATATTCCAACATAGACCTCTGCATTTCATCTACCTCTTATATGTGTTATAACTCCGAGTCCTTGGGCGCTCATCCAGGCCCAGACATTGACAGAAAAACGACCGCTTGTGTGTGATTTATGGGTATAACGTTCATCAAAGCGAGAGTTCGGAGGTCTATAAACTCTAACGTGTCCGTCAAAACACGATTCAAATACCTTCTCATCTGTGAAAACAACATTCTGCCAGAAATTTAACACTTCTAAGGAGTATTCCAAAGCAAAACGTACTCTCTGTTCCTTATTTTGCGGAGTTAGAAAAGGTTTTTTCTCTGCAGAACGACTACGTAGATCAGATCCATTTTTGATACGACGCCTTGCCGTTCGAACAGACCCTGGAATGTTTGTTTCAGCCTGTGCGTCTACCGCATAATGGAAGGGATTTTCGCGAATAAAATCAACCAAATTACCATATCAACCTCCGTTATAACCTGGGCCTACCACTACCCAATCTTCTATCAAACTTTTGTGTCTCATCCCATATTCTCTTAATGTTATGCACAGCACTCTTGGGTATTTGGAATCTTAATGCGACTCGACGTTCCGACCACCCCTCTCCCAGTAACGTCACAACCCTAAATTTCTCGGCCAAAGATAAATGTGACATTTTTATAATTGACGTTTTTCATCAATCAATATGTAAGCATAGTTTTCCAGGGGACTTTTTTTATGTAACAATTAAAATCCATTTACAGTGGGAAAAACTGCTGCCCAGATAATATTGGCCGCAACCGTACAATAGGTTGCACATTTGAAGTATCTCATGTTTTGAGTGGAATCAGTGTCACACTGAATCAAAAAAAAACAATTGAATTCAAAAATGATGTTAAGGAATGTGTGGGGAGGCGATCGAAAAAATTCTGAATATTGAATAAAGTTTCACTAGATAGTGCTACAAAAAAAAATCTGTTTTTTCTGGACAAACATATTTTTTTTGTTTCTGTCTTTTTTATTTGTTGCACAATATGCATATATGGGGAGAGGTATAATAAAAAAAAGTATATGTAGTTGCATTTATTTTTTTACATGAATTTTTTATAACATAAATTTTAATACATAATCGTACTGCCATTAGATATGCAAAATTTTGTTTGTTCACATTATAAATATCCAAAAATTTAATTCAATTTATCAGTAAAAAGCTATAGTTAGGGCATAAATGTGATATCATAATAAGGCATCCAGATAGTTCCCATATAATGAATTACTGATTGTTTCATTTGGAAGGCCAAGGTTTTCAATATAAGTACGAGGTACGTATTTAATATTTTTATGTAAATATACGTTTTTAATGTCATAACAACTATAAAATTTAGATTCCACCTCTTGATGTCATAACAGTTAGGTACTTGAACTTTTCTATATAGGCTGTTAAATTCTTAATAAATCGAAAAATTATTTATCCAAATATTTAAATACATCATGTCCTAACATCTATTAATGATAAAATAAGTCAAATTGGAAAGACAGTTTATAGGTAGACATGATTGCTAAACTACACGTCATACTATTCTATTATTGAACATATTCTAACTTCTTGTGCCAGTAATACATGTAAATGTAAAATATAATAATTGAAGCTGTATAAATAAAGCATCTAAATTATAAGAACATTGTACACAACAATGTTGTTATACAATAATTCACATAAAATGAATATACATAAAGAATATAAATTTAAAATATACACATCATATATAGATATAAATAACAATATTTACATTTAGAGCTATAGTAAATCTAATAATTTAAAATGTAATCATATTATAAACAATTCATATTTTCCAGGTAACAGAGGATATAAAGAAAATATATTCAATTCCACACACACAATTTAAAAAATTATAAAAACCTGTAGACTAGAATTATTACAGGTTTAAGGGAAGTTTGCCTACAACTTTAAACATAAAATTTAGCAATTTAATTTGATATAGATCTAATAGAAATAGTAATAATATACTATAGTATACGGTCTTACAATTTCGTTAGCTTCTACCTCTGTGCTAGGTAAAAGCTTCCAATCAATTCTATATAAAAACGATAGCAGAAAATAACCTAAAACATAATTTATAGATACTTATATAGGCTGCATTTTAGTGATTTACCGATAAGGATCGGCATTTTAGCGAATTGTCACAAAGAGATTCAGAAAGACTGTCCGCCTTGTTAATACCGTGCCTACAAAATCTTACCTCATTAAAGTAGGCTGTTGTTTAAGTAATTAAGTAATCAGTGGGTGCGTTTTATTGCTATAGAGAAGACACTTCCAGAATACGGAATGTGACAGAAGAGTCGTTCTATTGCTCCGTTGTTCCATTCCGTTTTCCACCTTTCTCCACCGTCTGTAAAGACGGAGGATTTCAGAATAAGTAGTGGAAGGGGGAGATATGTCAGATTATTGTTGGCGCGGTTGTTTATTATTGTGTTCATAACCTCGAAAATGGCAAATAATGTATTTCATTTTGTTTGTAAGAACGAAAATGGCAAAATTGTTATTTATAATCCACAGGGTAAATAATTGGTATGTGATTGAATTATTATTGTTAAGTTATCACGTTGCAGATAATACTTATGCAGAAGTCGACGAAGTGGATGACTTTGTGGGAGATAAAAATGAAACGTCTGATGTCTCTGCAACCCTGCACGAATCAATGGAAATGGAACCCAGCACCAGTACCAACACCAGCAAAGCCACAGAATGGGACTCCAAGTCAACTTTGTTGTTTATAAATAAATTAAAAGAAGTTAAGTTTTATGACAATCAAAATGAAAAGAAAATTGATATGTTAAAAAAAATATCTCAATATATGGGTGACATAGGCTATACCTACACAGCACAACAGTGCAATAATAAGCTAAAGAGTTTGCTGGATGCATATAGAAAAGTACGTGATCATAATAATACATCTGGTGCAGAGCGAAAAGCCAAGTGCAAGTTCTATGATGCGATGGAAGATCTATTGGGAGAACGGCCCAATGTCACACCAATTGCACCTTGTTCTTCAAAAGAGCCAGTAAAAAAAGGAGCTCAGATGGAAGATTTGGCAGTATCTGCTGAGAAGGAAAAAAGCCCAAAGGCTAAAAAACGTAAAATCATAAATAGAAGGACTGAATTGATGAGATGGTTAGAAAAGCATGAAGAAAAAGTGGAAGCAAGGGAAGCTGCAAAATTAGCTGCCATTAAGGCACAACAGGCTGAAAATAGTACCATAATGAGGGAGTTGATTAATGTGCTCAAATCCAAAACTCCCTCTGATGCTTAATAATAGATAGGTTCAGATGCAGAGAATGGTTTTTATGTTCCTTTCACGTTCCTTTTAATGTTGTATTAGAATACAAGTTTAAGTTCTTTGTTATATTATTGTTTTGTGATATAAACATTATTTTTGTAGAAGAAATATGTATTGCAATAAATATGTATACAATTCCATACATCAATGATTGGCTCTCCAGACAACATCCACCATTCTTTGTCTGTTCAAGACGCCATGTATTTCCACATCTCCATCAGCAGCTGGTAACCCTGGGATGCGTTCATCGAGATTTTCTCTGATGTATTCTTCAACGTCTTGATCACATTTTAAACAAATATTATGCAAAACACAACAAGCAATTATAGTTCTGTTTATATTTCTTATACTAGCCATTTCTAAGTATTTCAGTCGTCTAAACCGACCGTTTAACAGAGCAAAAGCTCTCTCTATGACCACACGTGTTTTAGATAAGCGAGTATTAAAAAATATTTGCTGGTCTGTCAGACGTCCATTGTTCTTAAATGGTGGCATCAACCATGAGAGGCAAGGATATGCAGCATCCCCAATGAGGTATGTATTTGGTGGAAACATGTTGTTTGCATCGTTATACATATCCGATGTACGTAGCACACGCGCATCATGGACACTTTCTGGCCAGCGAACGTCACAATCAATAAAAAAACATTTCGGCATCACAAACACCTTGCAGAACTACCGAATAAATTTTTTTACGATTATAATAATCAAGTGGTGAGTCAGAAGGTGCTTTGATAGAAATGTGGCATCCATCAATTGCCCCAATACAATTTTCTAATCCATATGTGTTGAACTGCTGGGCACAACGTCGCATCATTTGATTACTGGGCCACTTTATACTACGTTCACAAATATTATTTAATAAGGCTGCAACAACTTTACTAATGCAATGAAAAACAGTCGATTTCACCACATCAAATCTGTCTCCAACATTTCTATAACTTTCTGGAGTAGCCAATGTCCAAATGGCAATTAGAACTGTTTTTTGAATACTTAGTTGCTCTCAACCACCATATAAAGTTGATCGTTTCTGTAGTTCATGGCAGTGAGCAAGAATTTGCAGGACAGCTTCAAATGCAGTCGGGGTCATTCTAAAATGACTTTTAAAAGTGCTAATAGTATAATTTGGGAGAACTTCCTCTACATAATTTTTACATCGGATACCATCATTAGGTTCACTAGAAAACAATCATAAATTTGGCAGGTATATTTATTGTTGACTGTGCCGTCGCTTTTACTCACATATCAACACATAAATATAGGAACGGCATCTCATCTTCGTCAGTACTACTATTGAAAACATTATTCTGATCCATCAGTAATTTCATTACTGTAGCAATTACAACTTCTTCCTTCGTAACCATTTTATAACACAAATGTAACCTCAAATCCGCAAGCACTTATCTCATCATCATTCATCAACAATCTTGACAACATGACAGACCAACAACAGACGCAGTGCGCAGTCGCAAACCCAAAGTATCCGAACTCCGTTTTTTTGCAAACACTCTTCCAGAATATTCCATTCTACTTCTAGCGGTATCAATAAAACGCACCCAGTGTTGGTGTATGTACATGCTATGCTTTTGAAAACGTCAAATTCTGACAGTTGTCATACTTAAATTCAAATTATAGACGCATACATGACATAACCAAACTATCGACATTTTACGTTTGTGTCTGACTACGTGCGCTGTCACCAACCAATAAAAAAAAGCATGGCCGTTTTTAACGCGGAAAGTCTTTGAAGGCACGGTATGTGACACGTTTTAGGAAAGAGGAGCATTTTTAGAATAGTCCTCTAAATTTATCGGTAAATAAAACGTATGAAAATTTATGCCGTGGGTGTAGATTACGTAGTGTTTCTTCTCGTAGTTGTCAATTACCCATAATGAAAGTACACAACTCAAAAATACTAGCGAATATTACAAAAAGGTTACGTTTCTAAGGTATTTGTGGGTAATATGCAGTCACAGAATTGTCTCTACGCGCGTAGCAATGCCTCATTTATTACGAATATTATGCAAGGAGCACCGCTGTTCTAAACAACAGTGTATACATTGATTTGATAGCAACCCCTACTTCAGTTTTTTGTAAAAAAAATGAGTGAGAAATGGCTGAACAGCATAACCAGTTAGATTCTGTGGCATGGCGAGCTATTGGATGACCCCAGCGCTTAGGTATCCTTAAGTATCATTTCTATATAACAGTGTTTTTGGAGACGGGAGATGTTCATAGAAGACAATCCAGTACTAGCGCTAGATATGGCGGTATCTGCCGTAGAAAGCACCACATCAACGCAAGTCAGCTACGAAATTTTTTGAAGCTACAGGACATCATGCATGGCCTCAAAGTATAAGAACCACTTTCATAAAGTCGGTCTGTATGCTCGTCAACAAATGGTATGTATTACTTTAATTAACGATCATATGAGGATGAGTAGACAAAAAAATAGAATTTGTTAGCTTTCGACTGGACTCTAGTTCTCTTTTGGGATGAGTTTAGGTTTAGCTTAGCACATGGTAATAGGCGGACGCTAATTTGGCGTGAACGTGTAACTCGAAATATCACTGCTTTTGTTCGGGAATGGGTCAATGAATGAAGGTGGGAGTATTATGATGTGTGTGGGATCGGTACTGGCCCTGTTGTTGTTCGAAATAGAACTGACTTAGGTACTGTTCGGTATCGGGATGAATTTCTCAATCCTATAATTATTCCTTACACGCTGATGTAATCGGTCAAAAGGTTCATTTTTATGGACAATAATGCTGGTTGAGGAGCACAGAATCATCAGAATGGACTGGGCGTCTTCTTCTCCTGGCTTATATCTAATTGACCATGCCTGGGATGTCTTGAGGCGTAGTATTTAAAATTTCATTCTTGCTGTTACCTCCATTTTCCCAATTCATAAGTCTTTTGAGTTTTATTTCTTTTTTAGATAAAATGTACTTCAAGTCGTTGACCTAAAGCTTTGCTTATATATTGCGCAAATTCAAAAATTGTGGGACGAAAAATTCACTAATTAACCAATCCTTAGCGGTAATTAATTAAATACACTCGGTATTCGCACTTACTTGACTAGGCTTTAAAATAATCATGTATGTCAGCACGTAAATAAAAAAGACCTTGTAATAAACTATAACCTTACATACAGTATTTTCAAGTGGTGAAATTAAAAATATTGAAAATAAATTAAAATATTATATGTATAGAAGTAATACAATTCTAATCAATAAATTTACAAAGAAATATATATATATACCTAATACATATACTACATGTGTAAAATATAACATATTGGATTAGCACCATTACAGGGATGTAAGAAAAATATGTTCGTTTCTTTAACAATTGGGCAGAATTAAATAAAAAAATAAGTATATTTACAGATACTTTCTATTAAAAAAAATATACACTTAGTTCTAGTTATCGAAATACTTTGGTTTTTTTTTTTTTTCTGTAATTTAAGCTATCAAGAAATGGAAATATTTATATTTAACATAAATGTTCATGGATTCATAATCATAAATGTCGTTAAAATTACCATTAGCGATGGAGCTAACTGAAGACCCCTGGATATTCTGGAATCTGAAAAAAAATAAAGAAATATATTATACATATCGTTTGGTACACAAAATTAAATAATCGAAGCATGTCTTTTTTAGTTGTTCTTACTACAAACAGTGATGGAACCATGTACTTACATATCTATCAAGTTAAAACTGATATTCAAAAAGAAATGTTGGGTATGGAAATAAGAGAGGAGGAAAAATCATTTGAAGTCGACAAACCAAAGTTATACTTTTTTAAATAAAACATTTTGAAATTCTCTTTGTTAACACGATTCATCAAATTATAACAATACTGGTCTAAAATATCTTAATTTGTTATGGTAATTTTATTTATGAGACTTTTAAAATGGGCGCCACCTACTTATCATCTCTTCATTAATTTTTTCAGCCAAATCTTATTTTTATAACATTCACATTAAATTATTACCTATGTTCTTATTCTCCACAAGAAAAGAAGGTATCAAGCTCTAACTACTGTTGCTAAACACTCATATATGGGCCTTTGGAGTTGAGATTATTAAGTCAAGACTTTATACTACACATATTATTTAATCAATGTGCCGTACTGAAGAAAACTAATAAGTTTCAAACACATGCATCTACGGCTGCCTAACACCTAATAGTTTATATTTTCACTTTTAATTAAGTGTTTGTATATATTATATATGAGTACATGGTAAATGACAATCTGCAATTGCACATTATAATTTGTTAGAATATGCGCTAAGAATCGTTAGTTGTTTTGGTAACTTTAAGTTGGCATAACTAGATATAAGAAAGAAGTAAGATGATGGTCGTTGTGAAAAAAGTGTCAACTGCGTAATGGCTTTGTTTGAATAAAATATTTTACATAAAAACCTGTGCAAAGCGTTTTATTTTTCAGGTTATGGGCCCAGACAGGCTGAAGGACACGAAGAAGTATTAAGTATAGAGAAAACAACGAAAAAACGGCGGTAGTAGCCAGCACAAACAAAAAGGAAAAAGTAAGGTTAAAGTTTTGGCGGTAGTTTTTGTGCGACAGGGCGTATGCACAGGTGGTTTTGTTAAACAAAGGAAAGAGGAAATTAACAGTGAAAAATGTCGCAAACCAGGAGTTATACAATAGAACCGTTGGATGGTAAAAATTATTACAATTGGAAATTTCGTATGGAAATGATATTAGGTGAGAACGGAGTACTGGAATTTGCAACAAAAGAAAAGGTTATAAACGCAGAAATTACTGAACAACAAAAGGAAGACTGGATTAAAAAAGATGCGAAGGCTAAATCATTAATAATTCAGGGTGTGCAGGACTCACAGTTAGAATATTTGCGTGACAAAGATACAGCATTCAAAATGTGGAGTACATTAGAGGAGAAATATGAGAAAACAGGCTTGCCTGAACAGCTTTATTTAAAGAAAAAATTGCTTTCTATGAAATTAACAGAAAAACAACCAATGGAAGAATTTTTGCATGAATTCGATGAAGTAGTGAGACAATTAAAAATATCAGGAGCAGATATGAAAGATGAAGATCATATTTGTAATATTTTATTAAGTTTACCCAAGTCCTATGACACAATTGTAACAGTGATTGAAAATTCAAGGACTTAACTTACTCTGAAGTTAAAAAGAAGCTAGTAAGTGAATATGAAAAACGAAACTTGAATAGGCAAAAGGAAGAAAACTCACAAAGTACAGGTTATGCATTTCAAGCACAAAAGTGGGAATGTTACAGATGCGGTGAAAAGGGACATTTTAAAAGAGACTGCAGAGTGAATATACATGGCTCATGGAGAAAAAAGGACAAAACAAACAGTGAAAATAGACTTTCGACATCAAGCTCTAGAAGCAATTTCAGTGGTGTCAATTCAAATCGAGGGTCAAGTTCAAGCGGTTTTAGTTCAAATCGAGGTTCAAGTGGTTTCCGAAATAGATTTAGTAGATATAGAGAAGGTGACAGGAGGAGCAACTATACATCAAACGAAGAGAAAGAAGAAGAACCAGAAAGTGACAAAAGTGCGTGTTTCATGTTAGAAACAAAAAGTGAAAATTCCCAGGATGATAGGGATTGTATACATTTCTTTGTTGACTCGGGGTGTACCGATCACATGGTCAATAGAAGGGATTGCTTTGCTGAATTCATAATGCTCAAAGAGCCAATTAAAATAGCAGTAGCAAAGAATAATGAATTTTTGTTGGCTATGGGAGTTGGTAACATAAATGTAATGAGTAATGTAGGATGTAAAAAGGTAGATTGTAGGTACTATTAGAAATGTTTTGTATGTACCTAATTTAAGAAGAAATCTTTTGAGTGTAAAGAAATTGGAAATATCAAATATTAAGGTTATTTTTGAAGGTGGAAGGGTTAAATTGATAAACAAATATAATAGCCTGATAGGTATGGGAACTAGAGAAAATTTGTATGATATATCATTTGTACTATCAAAAATTGAATCAATGAATGTGGGAAATATTGACAGTGATTTTACAAAGTGGCATAAAAGATATGGGCATATTGGGTTTTCAGGGCTTAGAGAATTAATAAATAAACAGATGGTCAATGGATTAGAAAAAGTAACAGTACAAGACAATGATTTTTGTGAACCTTGTATAAAAGGAAAAACAACTAGATTTCCATTTGGTTCTAGAACTAGAAGTAAAAGGATTTTAGAGATAGTTCATTCCGATGTTTGTGGGCCTATTACACCTGCTACATTTGAGAATGAAAAATATTTTGTTACCTTTATTGACGATTTTTCAAATTTTTGTGCAGTATATTTAATTAAAGAGAAAAGTGAGGTATTTGATAAATTTAAAGAATATGTACATATGACTGAGTCAAAATTCAATGAGAGGATATCAAAATTGAGGTGTGATAATGGGGGTGAATATATTTCAAAAGATATTAAAACGTTTTGTGTAGAGAAAGGGATCATTTTGGATTACAATGTACCTTACAGTCCACAGCAGAATGGCAAAGCTGAAAGAAAAAACAGAAGTTTGGTAGAAAGAAGCAGGACAATTATGGAAGAATCGGGAATACCGAAGGAATTTTGGGGTGAAGCAATAAGAACAGTAAATTACATCATGAACAGGGGAACATCAGCAAGCCTAGACAATGTTACACCAGCGGAAATTTGGTATGGAATACGTCCTGACGTGAGTAATTTTAGGATTTTTGGATGTGTTGCTTATAATCATATTCCAAAAGAGTTTAGAAATAAGTTTGATGCAAAAGTTGAGAAATGTGTTATGGTTGGTTATTCTCAAACAGGGTACAGACTTTGGAATATAGGAAAACAAAAAATTATTAATGCTAGGGATGTAGAGTTTAATGAAAATGATTTTTGGTTCAAAAGGGGAGAGATAAAATTAAATAATGATATAGAAAATGAATTATCAGACATAATGCATGAAACTGGTAAAGTCACAGATGAGGGTTATGCTAGTGATGTTTCAAATAGGGGTTTAAATGAGGTTGGGAGTTCTAGGGAACATACTCAAAGAAGTGTAAAAGTACCTAGTAGATTTGATGACTATGAACTTTATATGGCATTTGATGCTAATAGTTTTGTAGAAAATATACCGGCTAGTTTTGAGGAGTTAGAGAATAGACCTGATAAGGAAGAGTGGTTAAGGGCAGTAGATAGAGAATTAAAGTCTATAGATGAGAATGAAACATGGGAAAAAATTCAAAGACCGAATAATATTAATGTTTTAGATACTAAATGGGTTCTTACATTCAAAGCATTAGAAGAAAATGAAAATAACAAATTTAAAGCTAGATTAGTAGTAAGGGGATTTGCTCAAGAAAGAAATAAAGATTATGACAATGTTTATTCGCCTGTAGCCAAAATGACAACAATAAGAGCTTTATTAATAGTAGGTAAATATCACTTTCGGCAACTGGATGTAAAAACTGCATTCCTAAATGGAATTTTAACTGAAGAAATTTATGTTTATCCACCAAAAGGTATCAGTTCTGAACCAAATATGGTTTTCAAACTTAAAAAGAGTTTATATGGATTGAAACAATCTTCCAGATGTTGGAATGATGAAATAAATAAATTTTTATTGGAAATTGGTTTTGTTAGATCTGAAAACGATTTCTGTTTATATGTTTTTAACTCTGATAAGTGTTACAAAGTTTTTCTTTTAATCTATGTTGATGACATAATCTTATGTGGATCAGATGAGACACAAATAAATGAGATAAAAGATAAATTGGGGGCAAAATTTAAAATGAAAGATAAGGGTGTTTTAAAACACTTTCTAGGATTGGAAATAAATTATAACAGGGAAGATGGCATTTTAAGAATTAGTCAATCAAAATATATTCAGAGCATTTTAAAACGTTTTTGTATGAACGGTTGCAATGGCTCAATTATTCCAATAGATCCTAAATTAAAAATTAATTTAAGTAATGATAAACATGTAACAAATAAACCTTTCAGGGAATTAGTGGGTTGTCTCATGTACCTAATGTTGGGATCACGTCCAGACATATGCTTTTCTGTGAACTTTTTTAGTCGATTTCAGGACAGAGGCACTGATGAGGCTTGGAACAGTCTTAAGAGGGTTTTGAGATATTTGAAGTCCACAGTTTACTTAGGTTTAGAATATCATAGAAACGATAATAGGGATTTGTGTTGTTTTGTTGATGCAGACTGGGGTGGTGACACTCTTGATAGAAAATCCGTTAGTGGATACACTTTTAAAATGTTTAATAATACGTTAAGTTGGACAACAAGGAAACAAACTTGTGTGTCATTATCTACAACAGAGGCGGAATTGGTATCACTTTGTTTATCGGTGTGTGATGGACTATGGTTGAAAAAATTATTATTGGATATGGATGTAAATTTTAAATTTATAACCTTTTATGAGGACAATCGGGGATGCTTGGCATTGATAGAAAATCCATCAAACAATCGTAGAGTGAAGCACATTGATATCAAGTTCAGCTTTATTTGTGAACATATAAATGACGGGCTTATAAAGTTGGTTTATATTGATACAGCTAGACAACAAGCAGATATACTTACGAAAGGATTATCTGGCAATTTATTTATTAAGTTTAGAAATCTTTTTGGTCTAAGCGATTTTAGCGAAGGGGGGTGTTAGAATATGCGCTAAGAATCGTTAGTTGTTTTGGTAACTTTAAGTTGGCATAACTAGATATAAGAAAGAAGTAAGATGATGGTCGTTGTGAAAAAAGTGTCAACTGCGTAATGGCTTTGTTTGAATAAAATATTTTACATAAAAACCTGTGCAAAGCGTTTTATTCTTCATAATTTACCATATAAGTTGGCATTATCTGTCATATGGTGAAGTTGGATGTCGTCTTTGATAAATCAAAGACATTCTAATGAACTACATACACATATGATGTTTGCATTCCTAGCCTTCATTTTGTTATTTATAATTTTTTATAAAAGAAGCCCCTACGTCATGATGACAGATAGGTTCATTTATACAATTCTTGAATATATAAGCTAAATGTTTCTATAAACATATACAGGGTTATTTTTTTAAAATCTTGACATAGACTAACCTTTTTATTTGAAAAGATAGACCTATGGGTCCTTGAAGCAAAGTTTTAGGAATTAGTCTAAATAAGAAAAATGCGTGGAAAAAATAAACGCGTTGTTGCCAGATTGGGCGCTATTTCAGAAAAATGGCAACACCGCGGTTTTCTAACAATTTCTAATACATTTTGAGATTCTAGACAAAACAGAGAGGATGGAAGTTTTTGATTAGAGTGGCGGTTTACGAGCTAATAGTGCCTAAACTTTAATACATTTTCCCCTCAAATGTTACATAATGTTAATAGAAATTTTGTTGAACGTATTTGTTGCTGCAGAACCCAACAACGAAATCAGTTCGAACATTTAGGTAATTAATTTTTGTTACTATTGCTATTTTCTTAATGCTGGAAAATAAGTTAAATATAGGCACCATTAGCTCGTAAACCGCCACTCTAATAAAAAATTTGCATCGTGTTTGTTTTGTCTAGAATCTCAAGATGTATTATAAATTGTTAAAAAAATGCAGTGTTGCCATTTAAGAAAATATGTTTTTCTGAAATAGCGCCCAATCTGGCAACAACGCGTTTATTTTTTCCACGCATTTTTCTTATTTGGACTAATTCCTAAAATTTTGCTTCAGGAACCACAGGTCTATCTTTTCAAAAAAAAAGTTAGCCTATGTCAAGATTTAAAAAAATAACCCTGTATATCTTTATTTTATAAAAAAAATTTCAATTTTGCATATTGTCATGTATAAGTTTGTTCTTAGATGTGATGGCTCTACTACAATTATATTGATTAATTGGGACTCTAATTAAATTACCATCTCTAATTATCTATATCTATATTAATATTAGGAAAGAGGAACTTTGTGTGTGTCGTATGTTGGTATGTATGTATATTCGAGGTAATATCCTGAACTATTCATTCGATTCATATAATTCTTTCATGACTGTAAAGAATTAACTGAAATTTAATTAAAAATTGCATAAGAACAGCTGCTTTCGTCAGAGTTGAGTCATACGCAACATTATAGTTTCTTATCACATGCACTACATAATACGGGGAAATCCGCATGAATTTGCTAGTTCATATACAGGGTGACTCATCTCCTCGGAGAAAGCACATTGTGACTTTATGAGAAAAAATATTTTGAAACGGTTTTCTTCCAATGATAGCCACTTATTAGGAGCACGTTTCAAAATTATTTTGTATTATACAGTGTTCCATAACTTGGTGGCTGACCATAGTTATAGTTTTATAAAATATATAACATTTTTGTATTACCAGTTTTTTGAAAAATTCAATGTGTTTATTTATATTACTCGAAAATGACATATTAGATGGATACAATTTTTGATAGTGTTGTTTACAATGAAGGGTCCTAATGCAAACATATTTCATTTTTTTGCAATTACTAATTGAATTCGCAGAAAAGTGGATTGAAAGTTACATAACATATTTTTGTCTAAAAGTGATTTTTGTAATGGAACAGCCTGTATATCGGTTCATTTTTGAATTGTTTACTAAATTTCGCACCAAAAACATGTAAGCCGTTATTATTTCAAATGTTACCATTACTGAGCTATTGTGGTTTTTTGAAGTAATTTTTTATTTGAATAAGGTGTAGTAAGCCATGATATTTGCCGCAAAATTGACAACTGAGTGGATGACAGTTAATAAGTATTTTTCAGACGTGATTTTATAATCAATTTTTTCTAAAAAATGAGCTTAGAGATATGATTTTTGTTTGTATTGGGGTAATGTAAAAAGGGATATATCTTATTTACAGTATGTAATATAATTTAAAGAATATATAGAATATGGCATAATAAACAAATTTTAAAACCTAACAAATTAATAACTTGAATTTACTAGGTGTAGAAACAGGAACTGTTACGTGAATGGATGAGTAATTAGTGGAACGAACTTATAAAACAACAACACTAAAATTTGGCAAAAATATATAAAAAAAAACGACATTAGTTCAATAATGGTCACATATAAAATAACAACGTTTTGCATGTTTTTGATGCGAAATATAGTAAGCAATTCAAAAATGAAGCGATTGTTCCCTTTGAAAAAAATCACTTTTAGACAAAAATATGTCGTGTAACTTTCATCCAGTTTTCTGCAAATTCAATTAGTAATTGCGAGAAAATAAAATATGTTTGTATTAGAAGCTTTTATTGTGAACAACGCTATCAAAAATTTTCTTCATCTAATACGTCATTTTCGGGAAATATAGTTTTATAAAAACATTAAATTTTTCAAAAAAATGGTAATAAGTCGAGAACCTTAACTTTTACGCCTATACTAGGAATACAAAAATGTATATAATATATAGGGTGTTCCATTTAAAAAAACTATAACTACTGTCAGCCACCAAGTTATGGAACACTCTGTAGAATATAAAATAATTTTAAAACGTGCTCCTAATAAGTGGCTGTCATAGAAAAAAGTCGCATCGAAATATCTTTTCTAATAAAGTCACAGTCTGCCTTCCCCGCAGAGATGATTCACCCTGTATATATATATATATAGATGTGTTGAAACTTGTAAGAAAATTCTTATTTCTTACCCGTATGTGATGCTGCAGAATCTCTTCCCTTATCTGAAACAAAAATTAGAAACGCGTTTTGTTAAACCTGGCTTAGTATTCTATATACAGTGGTGTTGTTATCTCCAGAATTAGAAGCAATCAAATAACCAAAGTATCAAACAACCTATAAACGTTAAGGGTCCTATATAGTGGATCGGAAATGTAATATTGGTTGCATAGCACATAATTTAGTAAGCCAAGGATGTCCGAGTACTTATTACACATAGAGAATATATAACAAATATTTGAAATAATAACTCAATATCTAAGCGAATAAAAATTCATTTATGACCAAATATATGCACATTTGTAACCGCGGGAAAGATTTTTAACAGAATAACAATTCATTGTAGTGTGGGTTGCCTAATTTTAATTTATTTTATATTCATTTAAAACAAAGTAAAGAATAGTTGAACGAAAAATAAGTGCAGAGCGGGGTAGCTTTTATTCAATTTATACCGTGAACTAAAGCAAACAAATCTGCTACAAAGGATTTTTGAGAAACCTTGTTTTTAATATTTTGACATATTAATTAATTTTCTTTAATAGGATCATTTTTTTCTAAATTTGATTATTCAGCGGGGTAGATTACTAAATTCTTCATAAGTTGACGTTGAAATTTAAAATCAACAAAAATATCTTGCATCAAAAATCCCCTATTTTTCAACTATTTACATATCCACTATATAGGACCCTTAAATCTAATCATAAACATAACAAATAATTATTGCATCCATTTTGATAGGTGAAGGTAATTCTGCTCAGTGAAATAAAGTAGTTTAGTTAAATTTATCCCATAGTTATTTCTGTGTGTAAGTGTTTTTAAAGATGCTCTTACTTCATATCTACGTCCTTCAATGGGAAGAAATGGATAAATGCAAAAGTTAAGGAGCGAGATGTACACCGATTTCCGAGCTAACAAAATTTGATAGCCCATCAGAAGAAAATATCAAAGATAAAGAAGTAATCAAATATATTTAGGCTCTTCCTAATCATGACGAAATAATACTATATATGATGATGATATCCTATATCATGTCATAGGGACTATATTACATAAGAAAATGTTTAATAAACTACAAATATTGGACAACACGAAAAGGACGATCACAAAAATAGTAAGGACTAAGGACGAACAATTACAGAGGATCATTAGAAGACATCTAAGACATGAAAAGTGAATGCGGTCGACAGAAAATCACGAGTGAAGAATGGGAAGTCTATGAAGATGAAACGAAAAATAAAAGCAATTCATGCAAGTCATAAGCGTTTATATCTAGCTGATAAAGTTGTAAATTTCAGGAATAAATTATAGGATCAGAATAAGAGATTAGTTTCAAATCAATAAAGACGCACTTAAATTTTCCTATTCTGTTTTTTACATGTTTATATACATACATATATGCACGCATATTTACATAAATTGTTCTCTGCTGCTTCATTGTGTCGATCTTAATCTATTACAAACCCATTTTCACTGCTTCAGGTTACTATTTCGAACGTAATTAATATTTTAAAATGTACATTAGCATTATTTAATATTTTAATAGTAGATTTGATCTTCTCATTCTGTACTCTTCTGCATCTTCTTACAAAATTGTTATATATAGTTGTATCGCTTTGGCACCCGACAAGCGCCAATAAATTAAAATGACGTCAAATTTGAGAAGTTGCAAAACTTTCTCTGGCAAGTAATATAACCTACGACAGTATTTTCAAAACTGTCCTAAAAAGAAAAATTCACATACCATATGACTTTTGTCCTACGAGGAAAGAATAGAACATGAGAGAGTCTCGTTAAAAATAATATTTGTCCAAAGTGGTAACTCAATATGGCCGCCGCAATGCATAGGCGTGCATAAATATTTTGTATAGGGTATATGTACACTTCGTATGTTCTCGATAATCATTCAAAATAGGTTCTTAGTCCAATAATAATTAAAGAAATATCATGAGTGTATTATTTTTTCAATCCCTCTATTTCTTTTAGTATTGTAACATTTATTCTAACTCTATTAAAGAAAACATTAAAAAAAACATACCTAGGATATGTATGTTACGTCAATGAACACATAATCAAACATATCAGATATATGACAAGTTATTCAAAATACATACTTTTTAAATTATTATTGCCTATGTTGAATGCCAATTTGAAATTAACTTTACTAATGAAGAGAGAAAAAGTGAAATTCTTCTTTTTTGTCGTTTTAGAACGGCCACAAGCCACACAATTCACCATTATAAAAGCACTAAAAAAGCTAATTTGACCAATAACTGACCTGCCTTAGAGTGGTAACTGCCATCTAAATAATACCTATTTCCCCACCACTTTATTATCTCTCCTGTTCTATTCTTTCCTCGAAGCTTTTGTCATAATTACCTTTTGACGTTTGTTATAATAAAATTGTCATCCAAATAATACAAATTTGTCAACAATGCTTGTCTGCTAAACAGAATAGCCAAGTATTAAATAAAATATAGATGTAGCAAAGTAATATTTAATAACTTTAATTATAATATTCAATTTGTAAATGCTCTTTATGTATTACTTTACTAGCGAAAACTATATACTTTAGATATTAACTACCTAATTAGTCTAATTTTATTGTTCTAAAATTGTGCCTGTCGATGGGAATTTGTAGTGGCATTGAATTGTCGTCTTTAGTTCGTACTTTGGGCGTGTTACTTGCCAAAACAATTCAACCATTTTTACGTAATATGTAAAGTTTTTTCATTTAGAGAAAAAACATGAAGCTACTGGGTAATGTACGAAAATAGCACTAGCACCCGCTCTAGAATATATATATATATATATATATTTACATCCCGCTAACCACATTGATTCCTTTCATAAAGCATGCATTTTGCGTCCCCAAGAAATAACATGTTTAGAAAGCAATTGGTGGCGTATATTGAACTATTAGTGAAAAAAACACGTGTCGGTATATTTTTTGTTGCTATATCGTTCAATACAGAATTTACGTATTTTATATTTTGCGCATTGCTTTGACTCCGTGTACAAGTGTATCTATTTTGCGTCCTTTGAGAATACTTTCTTTCATGTTCAATTACATTTTGCTTCCGGCATATATTTTTCTATACATATTTGTACCTATATTGTGTCTTCAACGTTGCCATGTTGCAATTAAGAAAACAAGTGAGAAGTGCAAAATAGCCTGTAATGTGTATACACATATCTTTAATATTATATTTAAAAGGTATTAACGTAAACGTTCGCATGCTAGTTTGACGAACAGTATTTGTTGATATACTTTAAATAATGCAACTTTGGCCCGGAAATATGGCTTGTACCACAATATCGGTTGTAGAGAAGAACACCGTTTCCAAACTAAGTGTATTCTGTTTTGGACAGTGAAGATAAAAAATAGGGATCTCGATACAGATAGGTTTTCGCTTAGTTCAGGAAAATCCAGAGCGAAACTACATATTAATTTGCGATGAAAATGAATTAAATATAAGTACATCATTTGGATTCAGCATTTCATGTCAAAATATGAATTAAATGACCTCGATATCTTTGTTGAACAGCTTATTTTAGAGAATTATTTTTAGACAGATTATGAATGAGACTTCACAGAGTATATCATAGAGCTTCAACCCCACATTAGCATAACATCGTTGGCCTATCGCTTTGTTGACTTTTGGCTTTAGTGTTTTTATATTCAGTGATCGTGTTTCATAGTAGTGATTCACCAATGTGATATTCCGCTTGTTTTTGAAAATGCCAATCAGTATATCAAAACAGAACAACTGACATATATCCATCTTTCGTGTTTGAGTAAATAGTGTATCTGTAGGATATGTCATCTCTTTATTGTATATAATTTTCATCAAATGTTTTTGTAAAATATTTAAGTTTTTTAAATGAGTGTCATACGCTCCTCCCCAACCTATAATTCCATATTGCAACTGTGACTGTACTAGCGCGAAATATAAAATATTTAGTTGCTGTATCCCAAGGAACTTTTTTAAGAATTTAAATTTTGATAGCAATATTCTTAACTTCCGTATTGTGTACTGTATGTGCAAATGCCAGCAAAGATGACAATCCACCACTATGCCCAAGTACTCTCAATTTTTGTAAATGTGGTTTTTGACACCGGGACCTAGCAGTGGCTCCATTTTTGATGCTGTACTCATGTTGCACGAGAAGGGGAGATACGATGTTTTCTCGTAGTTTATTATCAAAGCATTGCAGCCAAACCATTGTATTGTCAACATAAAATCATCTTCCACCATGGTTTTTAACTCATTCCACGTACTACCCTTATAAATAATACCGGTTTCGATTACTTATCAAATTATAAACGAAGTGCGCCAGATCTAATTTTATTTTAATGATTAGAGCATATTTGTGATCAGAAAATCATTGCAATGTGATCGTTAAGTAATAAGTATTCCATTTCCCTAAGACGGAAATAAAATGGTTGGAGCATCATACTCAGAATAAGGCTATTCAGCGTTTATTACTGAAACTCCTAAAACATTTCGCAAACAGCAAACGTATTCCTAGATTTAGACAAAGAAAAAATGTAAATAAAATATAATGTATTTTAAGACCTTTATTTATACATGCAACACACATTTAAAAAAAAATAGCAAATTATTTGTTTTTCAAAGTGTAAATATTTTGTACAAACACTTTTATTTTCAACCATGACTTATTATGCAAGATATCAGGGTACTTCTGAAGTAGAATTTCGACTTCCGTCTTTCTTGGAGGTTTTTTGGCTTTTATATGGTGTTTGAAGTACTCCGACAAAACCTTTTTTTTGTTCTTTAGTCCATGGCACTAAATTTCGTTTCAGTTTTGGTGCTACCAACAGTGAAGCGTCTTGATTTGTATCGTTTGTAGTATTTGTTTCTGACTTTTTTGTATAAATGAAATTTAAATCATTTTCTTCAAGTTTGTGATTGTCATCTTCATCACTTTCAGCATCTCTGTCACTGTCGTTTAATAAATTCTCGTCTAAGTTAATCTCAATATCATTTAGCGTTTTCCCTTTGTACTTTCCTGCTTTTCCTCTCTCCATTAGAAGTAACAACTTTGAAATTTTGGCAGTCTGGTATATATCATCTGGAAGCCTATATGAGTTCATATGCACACCAGGTGTATGCCCCATGAAGGTAGCAAGCTGTTCAATTTCGTTTTGAGTTAAATTAAATAGCTGTGTAAGGGTTGCTAAATGTTTTCGAAGCCTGGTGCAAGTTATTGCATCAGGATTCTTAGCTCCACAAGCAACTGCATATTTTGATATTTCCTTATAACCATATATTGGCGTAGCTAAATTGGGTTTCCCAAATAAATATGGATTTTCTACCACCAAAAAATTTGGTCTAACTGCTAACAACTCATTTATATGATTCTGAGTATCGGTACTGAATATGACAGGTACACCGCGACCCCTCTTACCTCTAATAACTACTCGTTTGAAACTTTTTAACAAAACTTTTTCTGCTTCTGTTACGGCCTCATCAAATTCTTCATACCCAGCTTTGCTAACTGCTGCATTTTCATATGTATGTAGTAACATTCTCTGGAGTTCACCAGGTCGTCGTCTGTTTAACAAAATGACTCTACAGAATATTGTTTCTAGAAGAAGATTATATGCACTTATGCTTTTTGAATTTTGTTTTAATTCTGTTAAAGCTTCTATAGATTTTGCCATTAAATATTGTTTTAATAGCTTTATGTCGCTTGCTAATGGTATAATAGTCACTTTATTGAATTTTTTTACGTTGAGATCATTGCCTGCTCGACTAGAGATGTCAAATCTCCGGTTTGAGGTCAAAAGGCTTATCATTGTTTTTAGACTAGCTTCATAGTTGGCTATTTGTACTGAAGGTTCCTTTTTAATTATCATATGAATAGCTATATCGCAGCATTGCTTTAACGAAGTACTAATATTCATAGCAAATGTCGATGCTAAAAATAAGTCTTTGCTGGTGTCATATCTAGCTACTGATTTCGTAGCTTCGACAAGTAGATCATAGTACTTCGGATGAAGTGCCTCAAACATATTATTAATAGACGGTTCCAATTTTTTTACTTCTAATAAAATTCTGGATAATTCTCGCATTTTCCTACTTGTGACATTAATGAAATGTTTTTCTCTATGAGTTAATAAGTACCTAGCTCCAAAAGCACATATTAATGAATCCTGTTTTGCTACTAGTGATATTTTGTCCGCCCTCATTCGGGGAAAGACTTCATCTTTTAGTCTCTGATCTACTTTTATGTGTCCTAATAATAAATTTTGTGCTTCGCTTTTCGGATTTTTGGAAGTCGACTTGCCTAAACATTTTTTCCTATGACGATATAAGAATTTCGATGAGTAGAAACCCAGACAGTTTGTACACGGCAGAAACGATCTGTCTGGTAAAACAGCTTGTTTAACTGGTTTAAAACATGTTTCTGAGTTCCTCAAGAAATTTCCTTTCTTTCTTAGCAATGCCAAGAAATTTCTCCTTTCCTGGCTTTTTGGTGGTTTAGCAAAAATTCTAACAACTTCCGTTTCACAACTATGATTTCTTTTGATGTGTCGCACAAAATTTAAAATTTCTGTTTCACAGAAGTAACAAAAATCTTTTTTTCTTTTGTATTGTTGTTTTGTGTTTCTGATAGTATTGAAGTCATCAGTTTTTCCCTGAAATAAAAATAACATTAATTTTTAAGAGAAAGAATTCTTAAATATTTAATAAATTAGAAGTGTTATTATAGGAGCGAAAATATGCTTTTCAATGTCTTTTTTAAGTAATGTTGCAATAAAAAATCATTTGCAAATTATTTATTGTGTGATCCCTCTTTTTTGCAATGTGAAACAGAAGCGTAGACTCCTGGCTAAGGGACTGAAGAAACGCATTTAAATTTATAACCAGATATGTCCTTGTCAAAGGCAAGCTTACTTGTTTTGGTTTGTATTCTGTATAAATATGAAAAGTAAAGATAACTCAAATTATTGGAAATGCAATTAATTGGTTATTCTGTTTTCATACTCTATTTTTATTTGTCATTTTTTATTTGATCTCAGTAAGTTGTCTGTATGGTTTTATATAAATGCTTTATACATAGATTTATATAAAGTAATCCATATCTCAAGACATTTAGTAAAATTTAACGTTAGTTCAAAATATTATTCACTTAATTTAAAATGTAACTAACCTGAACAGTATTATGATCAGGTAATCCGTCTGTATATATTTTTTCTTGAGTTTCATGAGATTCATTTTTAGTATTCCCTTTTTTTTCTTCCAGGTTATTATCGATAGCATCTTCTGAGCAACGTAAAATATTTTCAATTATAGTTGGTTTCGATTTAAAAACGTAGTCGGAAAAACTGTCATCATCCGAAGGATTTGGACTATACGTTGGATCTTTGTCACTATCATCTACTGACGATGTTATCTAAAAGAAATTGTTTAGATACACACACTTATTTCTGTAAAGTCTATATTATCAATTTTAGATAATTGCTAAGTCTACAGTATGTGCCCGGATTGAGTGTACAAGAGGAAAAAATTCTTATTTTTAATTTTACAATAAAATGGAATAAAAAGGAATTAAATTTTATGCTTCATTTCAAATGACCAAATCTGTAATTAAAATTACGAAACTGTCACACCCCTATTTAGAATTACAATTTTTTTTTTCCAATCACAACATTAAAAAAAGAAGTAGACCAAAATTAAAACTGTAGAAGCATCATCTTCGTGACGTACTATTTTTTTTTCCTTTAAATTCAGAACAGAACCAGTTTCCAAAAAATTTTTCACCATCTTCCTTATACCCATACGAGAAACACTTACTCCGGGAAATTTTTCATTAAATTCTTCCGCAACGCAACGGTAGCTCTCTTTCCCAATAATATAACATTGTATTAAATATTTTTTTGTGATAACGTTAACATTTACACCAAAAATTACAGATTTAGAGTTTGAAATTATTTTTGACACATAAATTAGTGTTTGACGTTTTGAAGTCAACGCCTTCCACCACAAAAAATAATAGATGAAATGCGATGAAAAAAATGAAAACAAAATTTTTGGAACATACACAAGTGGAACTATAATTCTAATTACAGATTTGATCTATTGAAAGGAAGCATAAAGTTTAATTCCTTTAGCATTTTATTGTAAAATCATTTTTTTTCCACTTGTAAACTCAATACGTGGACATACTGTATATTACTAGGCCAAATATACATACACTTAAATCATCTTCAATATCCTTGGTTATCAGATTTGGAGACAAAGGTTTATTACAAAACCAATTAAATTTTTTTTTTTACTAAAAAATAGTAAACCATCCTAGAAATAAGAAATAATATTTAAAATTTCGATTTCAAAATTAAAGGATTCAAAAGTTGCTATACAACTGGTTTTAATACACTGCGTTTCTCTATTCAATCTTGAAAACAAATTACCATAAAATTTAAAAATGTTGAAATTAATTACCTACCTAATACATTATTATTATTTAAAATATTACTAATATTGAACTTCTGCTCTTACTTTCAAATTACTAACATGAAATAGAAGATAATTTCTTTATGCTGTATTTTTCATTTTCTTCCATAAATAATAGAAAACGTTGTGTTACAGTTTAAAGTATATAAAGAAATTAGCGGGAACGTATATCTTAAAATTAACAAAAAAAAATAAAAAAACTTACCGAACTCGGAAAAAATGGTTCAAAATATTTACTGTTTTCTTCCGAAACAGACATTGCTTGATCTAAAAGTAATATAATTACCTGGGAGGTGTGCAGCATGAGATCTCTATTAATCCGAGTAGGTTCTGGTCCTTTGTCCGTGAAAAAAGGCAGAAGACCCGAATACCTGGTCGTATGACTATGGATGGCGAAACTTTGGATGGGCCCCAGTTGGTTGTCGATGCTTTTGCGAAATTTTTCAGTAGTGTTTTTACAAACCCTGCCTATCCACAGGTCTCCCTTGATTATCATAATAACAATAGTCATATAAACATTACTGAGCTCTCTGAGGATCAGGTTTCTAAAGCAATAAGCAAACTTAATGACAGTTACAGCACTTGCCATGATCAGGTTCCATCCTTTCTCATCAAGGACTGTTCTCCAGCTTTTTTGTATCCGTTGGTCAGGATTTTCAACCTAGCATTGAAGAGTTCTTCCTTTCCAAGGATTTGGAAGTTCGCTGGCATTGTGCCAATATTCAAATCGGATGATTGCTCTGATATAAAAAATTACCGGCCAGTGGCGATCTTGTCCAATTTCTCTAAGGTTTTTGAGCGGTGTCTCTACGCAGCAGTTTCTCCTTGCATCAATACATATCTTTCTCCGTTTCAGCATGGTTTCGTTGCAAGGCGTTCCACTGTCTCTAACCTGTGCCAATTTGTGCAAACTTTGTCTCAGGCTCTAAATTCTCATGTACAAGTGGACGTCTTGTACACGGACTTTTCAAAAGCGTTTGATCGCATAGACCACTCCATCATTCCTTCCAAACTAAGCTCGTTCGGTTTCAGTACGCGCCTGGTCTCGTTTTTCATGTCATACCTCTCTAGCAGGCGCCAACTTGTGTTTTACAATGGTTTCGCCTCAGATGAATACATTGCTACCTCGGGTGTCCCCCAGGGGTCTATTCTGGGTCCATTAATTTTCAATGTTTTTGTTACGACATCACTGACGGCTTAATGTCCCAAAGTTTACTCTATGCTGATGATCTAAAATTGTTTCGTGAGATCTCGACTTCTGATGATTGCAGTTCACTTCAGTTCGACCTTGAGAGTATAGCTCGCTGGTGCTCTTTGAACAACTTACCTCTTAATATTGGCAAGTGTAAGGCGATTACTTTCACTCGAGCTTCTTCTCCCTTGATTTTTGATTATAACCTGAATCGGGTGCAGCTCGCTCGTGTTGATCTGATTAAGGACTTGGGTGTTATTTTTGATTCAAAGCTAACATTTGCTCAACATGTTGAGTATATCACTAAAAATGCCAGAAAAATGCTTGGTTTCATTATTCGCAACTGTGGTACCTTTTCTAATATTGTAGCCTTGAAATCCCTTTACTACTCCCTTGTGAGATCGCGCTTGGAGTATGCGTCAATCATCTGGAGCCCATACTATGCTACCTACAAGCGTGAATTAGAGTTGATTCAGCGGCGGTTTGCCAAGTTCTTATGGTTTCGTCTGGATGGTCACTATCCGGAGCGTAGCACTGATCACGATATTCTTTTATCACGTATTACTTTGACCTCTCTTAATTTCAGACGAACTATCGCCAGTCTAATATTTCTAGTTAAGCTTTGCCGGAACTATATTGACTCTCCCGCATTACTTTCAATGCTTAATTTTCGTATTCCGCATTTCGGTGTTCGGAACAGCAGCACCTTCTATTTACCGTTTGCACGCACAAATGCATTATTAAATTCCCCTGTTTACGTGATGTGTTCTCAATTTGATAGCATTTCGTCTCAGTGTGATTTGTTTCATTCTACTATTGGTAGAGTTAAGGGTGTTGCGGTGCGAACATTCAATAACTTTGCTTAGCACTGATTGTATTTGCAGTCACTATTCTTTCTATTTTCATATTTTTATGTTTTTCATTTTTCAGCTACTTCTTACTGTTTAGTTTTTAAGCACTCATTATATATTTGTTATCTTGCAAATTGTCCTGTAATTGGAATATGTATGTTCTGTTGGGCAATAAAGTGAATTATTATTATTATTATAATTAACACAACTGATTTTATTTATAGTAATTATTTGTGTACTTACATTATACGCACCAACTGCTATAACCTATAATTCTCTGTATTTATGTATCTACCGCCGTTTTAATATTAAGCACAAAACGCATGGTACAAGAAATCTATTAATAATGAGATGTTGCCAAATAGAGGACTCAAAATAATGCGCCACATATATTCGAAATATACATGAAGAGTATACATTTATATTCCGATCGGAAATTTCTTGAACTAAAATATACGAAAATAGTACATATTTAGATTTATTTTGCATCCACCTTTTTGCCATTACAAGTATGTATGGCTAACGTGGATACTACTGGAATCAAAATGATATACACTTTAAAAGGTAATAAATCAGAATTTATTAACAGAATTCATTTATTTTCTCACTCAAGCATGAAATGTTAACAAAACTATTTTGCGTCCATTATACGGACGTAAAATAGTATCGGAAGCAAAATGCAATGTAAATAGACAATGCACGGTAGTAAAATAGTGCGCGGGATATATATATATATATATATATATATATATATATATATATGTGGCAGGGACATGATGAAAGCGGAGATTTCATCAAATCACCAAGGTAGATGATCAATTCACTGAAGATGTTAAAATACAACTCTTGTTTCCCTAAAGAAAGTAAGTGATATAAGGTGGTATGAGCGTGTTTATTAAGCATTAGTATATGGCGAACATGCCCATACCACTTTATATCTCCGCGAAGTGTACGGTTACTTATTTCTCTTGGTGTACACACATACACCAAAACTGTGGAATCCACTAACACGTTTTTCTTCAAAAAAAGTTTTTTCATTTTTTTAGCTAATCTTTTCTGGTATTTTGCAGCATTTTCCCTTTGATCTTTAATGCTTTCTTATTTTTGGCATAAATAGCATAGAATTTTCGATCCATATCCTTCTTCTCCTACTGTATTTCCACATATTGCTTACACCAGACTTTTACAAATGTCACATGAACGGGCACTAGATTCCATTCCACAAACAACACAACATGCTTTACTGCCGCTGACAACTGCTTCCTATTCTGATGCAAGTAACACTACATATATTTTAACTGTTGAAGCAGGAGTTGAATAGAGTTGTTAACTGGTTCGAGTTGTCTTCAATTTATTCAATTTCTGGTAGATCCTCTAAATTTTTGGCGAGTAAATCAACTGCCGGAAGATCGTGTGGCATTGATTGATTTAACTATCTATAGATCATTTAAAGTTGAAGCATTGTAATCAATTAATGCTGGTACACCTTTTAACGATGAAGCGTCGTTGTTGTTCTCTATGGAAGCTGCTGGTGGGTCTTCTGGTGTTAATGTCAAGGTCCTGCTGATTAAGAAGTAGATCCAATTCCTCTTCAATAACAAGTTTATCAAGCAACTCTTTCGAAATATGACTAGATTGGAGTCCTGTTTCTGGTTCTGTTCCAAATAAAGCTGTGTAAGGTAATCGTTTAATGGTTCGATGAAAAGAGGAATTCTTTTGAAATTGAACAGAGTAACAACCTATAACCCAATTTTTTGTGTCATTGTCCATTAGCCAAGCGCGTGACATAGCTCCAACATCTTCATTTGATCGCCTAACAGATCCTTGACTAACTGGATGTCTAGGCCTACCCTTTGCAATTTTGCAATTTGGCCAGAGACACTTGTTAATTATTGTATGACAGCAGGCATAAACTCACGGCTGTTGTCGCTTTATAGTATATCACGACAACCTACTTCCAAAAATATTTTTAATAGCTCCATTGCTACTTCAGCAGCTCATTTTGAAGTCAACGATCGAAGAAAGCTGAATTTCGTCGTGGGGCCGTGATAGTGTAATAGCCATTTGTAATTTATATCTGGGGTCGACTGTAAGTCAACTAAATCGACTTGGCCACGATGAATGAAGTCCTTTTCTTAGATTTTTTTTTGACTGACATACGGTGCACAGCTTTAAAAAGTCTAGTATAACTGAGGTAGGTATTAGGTATTTCGATTTCAAACTATACAGTATTTTATCTCTTCCTTCTTCCTCTTGGCCAGTTGACTGATGGGTTCCCCGAATATGTGGAAAAAAAAATTCGAATGGCACTATTTTCACAGCTGGATCGGAGTCAGACTTTCTCTTCAAAATCAAAGATTTTTTAGTAACTACTCCGTAACATCGTATTTTTCCTCATAATACTACAGTTATGTGTCCGTTGCAGTTTAAGTACTGGTGCTAATTTAGATTGTTCAATGACTGTGATAGCTTCTTCTATCCTTTCGTGAGTCCACAAAAGCTTTTCTTTATCATGCCGCTTGTTCAAAAACATCCCGAGAGTTTTATTAAACTGTTCTTCAGATACAAATTGGGTCAGAGTTTGATATTTTTCTATTATCTGAACCCATTTTTCTACGGTAGGTACTTGACAAAACTCGAAATATAGAAAACAATAATAAAAATGTGCTGTGCGACTCCTGACTTGCATATTTGATCTTCACACTAAAATAGTTACGGGATTTGATCAAATCTCCGTTTCCATCATCTCCCTGCGACATATATACATAGATAGATACATAAAATACAAATAACCCGTTAGTGGTTTGCCTAGCTTTTCGTGACGATCTTGTTTTCTCCAATTGAACGAGGAAACTAAAGAAATATGTATGTAGCTAGTATACCTCAATCCTCAAATGTTAAGATTAAGCAAATTCATTTGAAAATAAACTGTGAGTGAGGGCTTTTCATAGTTTTTTGAAAACCCAATGTCTTTATAGTGTTTTTTCAATCATTAACTAGATAATGGTCGCTATTTTAACGGTGATAAATTTTAAAGCACCATTTAGAGATAAACCTATCAGTACAATGTGGAACTTGAATTACAATTTTTACGCTATATAAGCTTGGAAGAAACCTTTGAATAAAGCCTATAAAAGGTAGAGGGATCTTTATAATACTATATGTATTTATAAAACTTTAAGAACTTCACTATCCTTAGTCCGGGCACTTTTCTCATATTTTCTTTTCGCTTAACTGTATCCCTTCATTAGCTAAATATATTATCGCTTAAGTTGATAATATGATTGCCGTTAGTCATATATCTTTAAAATGTTAAACTTTCCATATACGTAGTTATGTGCATGCAAATATAATGTCTATACCTATAAAGCTGAAAGCCCTTAGATTAATTTATAAGTTAATTGATTAAAATTAGTCAGAAGCCTGCACAAACACGAACCTGAGAAACTGACCTTCTACCTGTGGTCCATAAATTCCTACATAAACATTTAAAAAACAATGAGTTATTTAATTATTCTGTTTATAGAAGGAACATACATATTACTGTATAAATTTGCATTGCTTTCGAAAAGTTGACCATATAATTATGCCCTGCTCTTGTACACATTGCATTTAGTAAGTTATATTTTTTTGAAAAAATGGTAGAATTGAAGAAAGTCCTCAGCGTTTCATACGTTAACGAAAGTTGCAATTAGATTAGTTAAACTAAAGAGAACAAAATACATAAAACAGTTTTATAATTGGTTCTTTATTAATGTAAATACAGTGACAAAAATCAGTTTTCTGTTTCGCTTAATTCTTAAAAACATACTTGTCATATCTCTATTGGGATTTGCAATTGCTTATTGTGATTAATTACTTTCGGAAAATTTCTTTAAATAGAGTGACTTTGATAGCAAAATTAGAATTATCGTTTTCAGAAATAATATGGTACAATATTTTAAATAGTTATAGTTCTATTGAAACAAATTTTCATCCACCATATTTTCAGTTTAACAAATTTATCATAAACAATTCTCCAGTCGAAGGTACAACTAAATTTCTGTCGCAAAATGGCCAAAATATTGGCATTTTGCTGGCATACTTCTTTGATATGAATGCCCTAAAGCAAAAAACACAAAAAAGCAAACACAAAAACTAATAAAGTCACGAAGTAGTCAAAAAATGACAAATCAACTGACGTAAAAAGGTCGAAAGCTTATTTTAACGTTACTTATAAAAATCTTTCTTATAAATAACAGCTAAAACAAACTGAATGCATAATCTTTATACCATGTGCTTGCCGGCGACCTGCGGATACAGCTTACTATAAGATAAAACGACGACACAGAGAGTTTGTATGAGTTAGTACGAGAAAGCAATACACAAACTGCAGTACAGCTGCTATCTATCCTTGTTGCCCTGATTAAACGAGAGTCAGTCTAGCTCGTCTTGCCTCAGAGTAAATGTACTCGAATCCCCTCTTTTCCAACACTACACTCGACTAAAAAGCAGTTTGTATATTGCTTTCTCGTACTAACTCATACAAACTCTAGGTGTCGTCGTTTTATCTTATAGTAAGCTGTATCCACAGGTCGCCGGCAAGCACATGGTATATATTACAATATAAGATTATTGATAAAATGAATTGTCATGACGGAGGATAATTTCAAATGGGCATTTGACATTGTCCTCCAAATCGACGAAAAAAGATTTCCTTTGCGTAACTTACGTAAATTTGCAACGATTACAAAAGCCAAAACAATACAAATCAACTTGTTCTCTTTGCAAGCATAAATTTTTCATCTATTTCTTTTACGTACTGATTTGATGATGACGGAGAGGTTTCTACTTTGTTGAATCTATACAAAGAACGAATATTAACGTATTTATTGGAAGGAAACTACTAAAGACAGAATAATTAAAGTGTACCTATATAAGCAGAAACGTATGTGTATTTTTTTAGAAGAAAAAAAGGTGTCACTATATTTCAAAGAACGGCCGCATGATTCATATCAAGAAAGCTCCTAATATTATAAAACTACAATCCAAATACTTATAGTGCCAAATATAGACCAGAATAAACATATATACAGCATGTGTAAAAAAATATTGGGGATGTGATCTATCTATACTATGCATACCTGCAACAACGCGCAGGTCGTGCCAGTAAAGTACGATTAGCATTTCAGTCGGATACCGTCAGTCGATGGATGAACATGTATTTATCTAAGCATGAATCACACGCTTCGTAAATACATATTTACCAAATGAGAATTCAAAATACTTCTGGGAGTTTTATTATATTGCGTATACAACGCAGTAGGAAAATAAAAGCACAATTCTAATTAAATATTAATTCTTATTAAATTATTCTATAAATTTACTGAGAACGGAATTTTAATGAAAATAAAAAATATAGGTACTCCAAACAATACTAAAAAATAAAATGTTATCGCATAGGCTCAAAAATGTTCCTTCAGCAGCAAGGCATTGTCCGAGTCTTTCATAATTTTTTTTTATCGCACATTACGAATCATATCAACAGTCAATATGATTCGTAATGTGTCAGAAAATGTATATGATAGGCTCGGACAATGCCTTGCTGCTGAAGGAGGCATTTTTGAGCCTATGCGATAACATTTTATTTTTTAGTATTGTTTTGAGTATATTTTTTATTTTCATTAAAATTCCGTTCTTAGTAAATTTATAAAATAATTTACTAAGAATTAATGTTTAATTAGAATTGTGCTTTTATTTTCCTACTGCGTTGTATACGCAATATAATAAAACTCCCAGAAGTATTTTGAATTATTATTTGGTAAATATGTATTTACGAAGCGTGTGATGCATGTTTCTATAAATACATGTGCATCCATCGACTGACGGTATCCGACTGAAATGCTAATCGTACTTTACTGGCACGACCTGCGCGTTGTTGCCGGTATGCATAGTATACATATGTCCTATCCCCAATATGATTTTACACATGCTGTATATGTGCAATATACAGGATGGCGCCTGGGAACGGGCGATTTTGAATTAACAGCAATGCAACTTCATTTATATTTATACATGATAATCAGAGTGCTAAAACCATACCACTAAATAAAGCAGTCATACGGCAGTTATTTTTTAAAGATAACATGTAAATGACGCCCTTCTCTGCGTACACATTCTTGTAGTCGTGAATGCAAGTTCAACGTAACCCTCTACAACATCTCCACGCCGATTGACCCAATCTTTTCACGAATTCTAGCCCTGTACCAAAAATTTTGTTTATAAGCAAATCCACTTAAGTGGAAATGTGCTTCGTCAGACATCCAAACATTGTTTGGGAACATTTCATCTTCTTTACATTTTCTGCGGATTTGGCATTGACCTTGTATGGATGCAATCTGAGGTCCGAAACCAATATTCTGCTCATAGGGAGACGAGACAAACCTACTGACACAGCATGTCGCCGTCACGAACGCAGTGAACTTTGCTGAACGGCGGCGTTTACTGCTTGCATTGTTTCTGGCGTTCGAACGGTTCTTCTTGGTCCAGGACGCTTATTATTTCAGGCAGATCCTGTTGTTTCCAATTTTCTAACTCATGTCATCACAACGTGGGCTGAAGGACTCAGATCATTACGTTCAAGTTGGAAATTACGCCGAAATTCTCGTCGCTCAGCTTCAAAACGATTATTGTTTTTCCAATAAGCTTTCACCGCTGCATTGCAACTCAAGTGGTAAACAATAAGGAACAAAATTACAGTATTACAAACTTCAATTATGACACTGTACGAATCGATTCAAAATCTCCCGTTTCCATAGGTGCCACCCAATATATGAATATGAACGATACAGTCGAATGAAAAACTGATTAGCTTTCTTCGATAAGCAAGCTAAATAACAATACTTTCTTCTTATTCTAAAAGAATAGACAAAGAATAATCCATTAGTTAAGAAATTCTACCAATGCTTGATGTCAAATTTAAATTTCAATCAGCTATTTTCATAACTTTCCAAATACTAATAGAAGCAAAATTCGCGTTTTTTGACCTGTCAAAGTAGAAATCTCTCTTTTCAAAGAATTTAACGAACTAAATAGTTCTCTTGATTTTAAATGTATTCTTTCAGTCATAAAAAAGGCTAATAAATGATGAAAAAATTAATAAAACTGACCTCTAATTGACAAACTTTTTTCTTCAGATTCATCAGACCAACCTGACTCACTTAAGCATTTGACTTTAAAGCGGTATATTCCATCATATGGCAATGACGGTATGTGCAACACTAGATAATCACCGTCACGTTCTTTTATTTGTGTGTCTGCTATAGATTGATGCGTTTCCTGAAAATATTATATAGATACGTCAGACCTTTTTCTCTATTTTTAATTAATTTGCTGGTACATAAACAGAAATATTTATCAAAATGAAGCTCCTCAAATAAAATGGTACAATAATTATTACTAGCACCAATAGCTAACGCACATAGATGATTATTTGAACATGTGCATTTAAAAATTAAAAAAAGAAATATCTGCTAGAATTCATGTTTAGTAAATCCATCAATATTTTGCTGGTTTCATTATTTATTTTTTATTGAAAAAGTAGCAATGTCTAATTATGATTTAGTGCTCTGTGCTTTTTTTAAATAAGAGTTGCTAAAGCATGAATCATACAAATTCAATACATATACTTTAAATATTACCATAATTAGTTAGTTTTAGTCTCCAACATTTATAAATTTGAAAGTTCAGGAATATTTGGGGAAAATATGGGATTACCAGAAAATAATATCTTTTAAGTACATATTAACTAATATTGCATAGACTTTCATGGTTTGTAATTATTATTGTTGGTAAAGACTTATATAACACGATGAGTTAGTAATGTATACATTTATGTGGCCAGTATTTTAAACTTCTTATTTTATTGATGAAGAATTACGATAGAGCAAGGATTGAAGAGCATATTAAGCATATTAGACTTATGGGTTTAGGCATTTGTGACAAATGGAGTTACTTCTTAAGTATTTCCCAAGAGATTATTAAAAACCAACTACTCTCAGCTTTTTACTTGACTATTGATGAACACTGAAATAAGACTGGCAGAGAATGCCGATATACTACAAATGATTGGGTCTTATAAAAATTGCTTCCAGAAAATAAAACTTAGGGAATCTGTTCGTGTAATTATTTATTAACTCATAGCTACCTTGTTCAACAGATCGCATGTTTCTTTCTACTAACTTACCCTTGCTGGTATGCCTTCCGTTATGATTCAGTGTTAATTAGTACTTTGGCTGCTCTTTTCTTTTTATTGATTATGATCTATGATTAGTCTAGTACCGGTCTTCAAGTACTCTGACACAGTGACAATATATACCTAGACCTTTTTTTTTTCTAAAGACAACTTGAAAATCTTTTGAATATACAGAATGGAGGTAAATCATGCACTGATATAGAGCTTTTTGGGATGAAACCATGTGTTGTGATCTGACACAGTCTCAACTAACAGTAGAAAAATAACATCCATGAAGATGACCCGTAGGAAAGTAGACGAAACGTCGGTAGCAGAAGACAATACGACGACATAGTTTTATCCTAAAAGCTAAGAAGAAATACAAAAAGGTTATCCACCGTGAAAAATTCGATCCCTAAGACTGCTTTAGTACTTTGCTATACATCATCTTTTATAGTAGTGTCAGTATTCAGAAATATGATAATTAACCAAGTGGTATTATCCATTTATTTTGGGGTAATTTATTAGGATATCTATTATTACAACAACTTTAGATACAATCCATTTATTTCACATAATAATGTGTTCGTGTTAGGTGTATTTATTCCCTGTGTCTATTTTGATATGAGGGAAATATCTATTAGGAATGTAGTATTGAGTAAAATCGACTTAGATTGACGAAAAGATTTTTAATAGATGAGAACTCATATTACACTAACTTAGTAATTACTTAGTAAAAAAGAGTGGAAGAAGAAAATAGGGACAAGAATAAAAACAAGGTGATCTAGAGAAAAAAAGATCGAGCCTCCATCCCATGCGGATGAACAATGAAAGAGAAAAAACACAAAGCAGGAGGAGAAAGCAACTGATTAGAAAAGGGTTAAAGAGCTATAGGTTCCGTCCTAGCTAACGGAAATCTCAGATAATTAGTTAGTGTAATTAATTGTGATTTAAGAACGAAAGCATATTTTATATACTAAAAAGATATATTATTTTCCAGTTCCTTCCATGTACTCATATATTTCACGCTGTTAACAACTATTTATAATAAATATTTAAATTGAGAATGAATTATTACTATTTTAATTATATGTACTTACATCTTCACTACTATAATACACAAAACAATGTTGTATAGGTTCACGGGATGATACTGTCCAAACTACGACATCTCTTTCCGATGACATTAATTCTCTAAATATCGGACGAAGAGGTCTTTGAAAAACTACGCTTTTTCTCGTAGTACCCTCATAGTTTTTCGCTATGCAGGTATATGTACCAAAGTTAGAATTGTCGTCATTAGTAAACGCTATTTTAAATGAATTTTTATTTTTGGGCTCTGTATAACTTGAATTCAAAATCTCATCGTCCTTCATCCAAATTATGGTTGCTAACGGATTGGCCTGCGTCATACAATTTAAGCCAGATAGTTTTTTTCTTTTAGAGTAGATTTTTTCAATAATTATTATCGGTTTAACTGCAACAACGGAATAAAAAGTACTCCACGAATAATTTTTAATTTACATAAATTAACTCTAAGAAGGCAGACGGTAAACATCGAAACCACAACAAACTTTCTTTATTGTATTTGGAGTACAAGTAAATATGTAATTACAATTAATTTATAAATTATTCCTACGATTTATAAATAAAATTATATATTTAAAATCGCAAAATTGATATAATATTCAATATACCTACATACTCGTATATTAGAGTTGAGATTGGTACTAATGAATTGAGAATTATTTTACATTCTGTTATGCTGTTATACTGCATGCACCTTTTTATTATGCTCATTGTGAAGATATGTTCAAAATTATTCCATTACGTGCGAACTTTTAGAAATTGAAAATTAATGGATTGAAAATACAAAAAAATATTTTTGGTTTCAGCAATTTTAAACCTTTTAAATATGTTTGAGGATAATCTATAATATATCTTTTTACTTTTGTGCTCAGAAAGAAATCTAATACTAGTTGGCTTACTTGAACAGGCTTAAACAAGTTTGCGTCCTACGTCAAACAATTAAACCTTGTTTTTGCTTTAATAAATGATATTTTAGAAACTTGTAGATATGCCTCTATGGAAGAGGGTATTGAGGCTTGATCTAAATTAAATTGAATTAAATTGAAGTTATTTTATGCTTGAGGAGAATTAATTTTTCACCAGAATAAGCGAAACAGATAGCGATATTTCTATTACAATGGTCTTGACAGACAATTCTTGAAGTTGCCGCACAAAACTCTTTTCATTCTATAGTAAAATCATCAAATTCCCTACACAAGAGTACCATTGGAAACTCGGCCAGTCATTTATTCAGAAATTCCGCCAGTGTACGCATACTAAGGTTTGTTAATCTATTGCATTTTTAAATAATGAGATGTGGCCACCACACGACTTTCTTATACGCATGGGAGTTTCAAATTATAGAATTTTAAGATTTTTTTTATATAAAAGTTATTCAAAATCCTATTATAAATACTACTATTCTCTTAATAAATCACTATAGAATGTATACTTTGCGAGACATTCGAAAGAAAGTGCTACTCGCTAAGAGTAAAAGTGTTACATCCGGTCCTAATTGAAATTTCATTTATACAAAAAATATTCCAAATCCAACTCCAAATATACATAAAATGCACAATTTACGACATTTTGCAAAAAATCGCTCTTCGATAAGAGTAAAAGTGTTACTTCCGGTCCCAATTTTGAATTTATTTTTATACAAAAGGTACTGAAAATTTAGTTCTAAATACTTTTATACTCGTAACGTACCTGTTTAAAAAGCATGGTTTGCGAAATATTTGCAATAAACTGATTTTTGATAGAAATAAAAAATCTACTTCCGGTAAGAATTTCGAAAAAAATTTGAAATAAAAGTCGTCTCGAATTTAATTTTGAGTACATATGAATTCTTTATATATTTGTTTAAACTTAGTAGTTGACGAAATATTGGCAAAATTCGATTTCTTCACTGAAATAAACTACTACTTCCGGTCTGCCGATTTTACTGAAAATCTAGTCAGATGTCAAGGGGGGAGATTATACTCGTAAATATAAAATTTGGAATTGATATCTATAGCCGGTGTGACCGCTATCGTGGTCACACACACAGACATTTTTTAAAAACCACTATTTAGGTATCAGGGGACTTCAAAACGTGGACATCTGCAAAAATATCGAGGTCGAAAATTTTCATCATCACAATACTTCCTTATAGTATGTATAAGAAAGTAAAAGTGACAGCAACTTCAAAATATTAATCTTCTTATGAGTAACCCTATATTATATTTATATTTATTCTTAAATATTTGTAACCACAAGTTACAGTTATATAAGTTAAACATATTTTAAATGAAAAAATATGCATAATTATATCAATTATGTACTTGAATTTGATTGATATTTAATACATACATTGTCATAGAAAGTTATGTCACATATCCATTTATCTCAGATATTTGTATGCTTGTAAAGTCTCGAGGCATATTGATTTATAAAACTTCGGAAGTCTTCTGACTTGAAACCGTATAGTCCTCTGTTCTACTACTTACTATTTCTGCTTAGACAGACTGTTTCCGGTAACGGCAGATGATGCAACAGCTTTGAAGATATCCCTGAGAATAGTTGAGGAAACGTTAGCAATAGCAGCAGAAGAGACGACGACACCATTTCATACCAATAACTATTAACTCAGATTTATCGACAACTGTGATATGGACGTTTTATTTTTTAATTTCAATTATTATATTTTTATATATATACTGTTGGACATCCCTGGGGCATTTAAGCCACCTTAGTAGGTTCCTATGATCCTCTTCTTGCGGGTGATCACTCCACTTTTTTATTGGTATAACTATGATAAATATAATAATTAGGAAGCTATACACTCTTACCAGAATTTTACCTGAGTGGCGTGAAGTCAAAATATCTGTCATCCAATTTGATCTAATGTAGTGCTTACTTTAATTCTAGTTTGTGGCTGTGATTCAAATCTATTCACTGAGTAGGCTACCCGCAAAGCATTTAAGTTAAAATGTAACACCAGTGTCAACCACTTTTAGGGAATTAGGTTATAGTTTTTTGTACTCAATAAGCCTATGTATAATTATACTTGTGCTAGCGTTCTTTAAAGTTCAGGAGCAATGTAAAACGAACGTAAAGAGATAAAGTGTTAAGTAGATATTGTTAATAAATTCATAATTAAGGGAAAACTAAATTTTAATGCTTAAAACCGTTAGTAATTAAGGCCCATTCAAGAAACACAGAAATAAGAAAAAATGTAGACAGAGTGCACCACAATTAACGAGGAAAGACAGCGGGAATGGAAGGAACAAGACCAATAAGATCTATGAGAGGCAAAATTACAACGAAATAAGAAATGATAAGACAATAAATAAAAAGGGACAAGACAACAACAAAAATTTACGTCTGTTCAAATGTTACCTTATCAAATATCTTTTCCACTTCGTGTTGCGTTGTGATTATAAGATAGTATAAAATACAAATGACATCATTTGTATTTCACAGTATTTCATTTCAATATATAAAATTTTGGATAATTTTGTTGAGCTAGATTGGTAAAATTTTCATATTGATGTTTTTAGGCGTCACATTTGTCAAAATTGGCAATAGTGCCATATCTCTATATGATAACTAACGGCATGCTTTAAATAGACTTGGTTTGATAATATAATTCACATTTTTTAAATATTAAAAACACGAAGTAGAAAAATACTAAGAAAAGTTGTTTTATAAGGTATTTTGCTGACTGGGGCAATAGGAAACTCGTCCTTGGACACGTGCGACAAAACTGCCTTATGAAACTCTTTTCCCAATATACTCTTAAAAAATTTGATCATTTTCACACAAACTAACCTCTTAATTCAATTGTTTCTATTTCAGATCTAGAGGACCAGCCATCGTCATTTCTACATGAAATGAAACCTTAAGGGCACTAATTACATAAAGACAAAAAATCAACCTTAGGTACGCCGTACGATAAAAGAACTACACAGGTACAGCCCAAATAATATGTAACTTTAATACAATACTGTTAAAGAAATTCCCCAATGGGCCAACAGGGGAATCACTACCTCATATCATAATATTGTTGCGAGGTATTCCCCGTCGGGGATTCCCTGTACGAAAGTATAAATACGCTTATTAGGATTTACTTTTTTCATTTATTATTCTACCAGCAAGGTTACGCAGGTTACGTCATTTAAATTTAAAAGTCAAGTATCTGAAAAAGTTATTTTAAATGGCGGGAGACTTTATTAACATAAAAAAAAACCAGTGATACGTCGTCATCGTGGAGTTATTTTTTAGTTGCGAAAGACGGGAATAGCGCTAAATGTAAGCGATGCCCTGGCATTTTCAAGACTTTGGGTGGATCGACTAAGGGATTACATACACATTTGTCATCAAAACATAACATTAAGATTTTAACTGGCGTTAATCGTATAACAGCTTTAACAAGTATAGATCTGAAAATCTGAACACAGCACCGCCGCCAGCTAAACGAAAGTTAGTAGATTATTTTACTAAAAGTGCCGACGATAGCCTGAATGATGTTTTGGCAAGAATGATTGCATTAGATGGATTTCCATTCAGTGTATTCATAACTTCAGACGATTTGATAAAATTGCTCTTAGCGAAATACACGGATTTACCAAAATCAGCCGCCACAATTCGAAAGCGTGTTATGAATTACAGTCAAAAAATCAGAAAGCAAGTAACTGCAGAATTAAAATATTTAAAAAGTGCAGGTGAAAGATTCAGTCTATCTTTCGAAGAGTGGACATCAACGTCCAATAAACGATACATGGCTGTCAACGTTCATTCATATACAAAAATTTGGAGCTTAGGACTCGTTCCTATTCATGGAAGTATGACGGCTGGAAATTGTCTTCGTATACTGAAAGAGCGTCTAAGTAAATTTGATATTTCCCTGGAAACGTGGCTATTGTATCCGATGGACCGAACGTTATGATAAAGGTGGGACGGCTTGCTTGCACTGAACAACAACTGTGTCTCGCACATGGTATCAATTTGGCCGTCTGTGGTGTTTTATAAAAAAAAGAATTATTTGCAAGACAGGAAAGACACCCCTACCTCAGACTCAGATGATACTATAAATGAACCAGCTGTGACTGCTGATTATATGAACGACAGCGATGATGATGACAATTTAGAAGACTTAGACTGTCTAGAATCTGGTTTAATCTTAATGTCACAAAATGAACTTGCGCCAGAACACATACCAGAGTTAACAAAAGATGAAAACATTAATAAGCTGATAGAGAAAAACCGCAAAGTTGTAGTGTATTTCAAAAAATGACCATTGAAAAATGAAACAGTACTTCAAAATATGTGTAGATTGAACATGAAAAAGAGCTGTCACTTCTTTTGGACTACAAAACCAGGTGGAATAGTCTTTTAACCATGCTGGAACGATTTTCTCTTTTAAAAACATGCATTCAAAAAGCTCTTATAGATTTTAATCATCCAATCCGTTTAGAAGATACTTATTTTGAGTTGGTAAATAAAATTGTTGATATACTGACCCCAATTAAATTAACAGTAGAAGGAATCTGTCTGCGAGTGCTAATTTATGCACAGCTGATGCCACTTTGAAATTTCTTATAAAACAATTGTCTAGCAAAAACTCAGCACTCGCCAATAAAATAAAAACATCCTTAGTGGAACGTATAAAGCAACGACGAAGTGATGATTTAACTGGTGTGTTGAATTATTTACAGAATTCACGAAAAGATTATGAAAATCAGTTATTATCGGATTTGGAATGGCTTGACTTATTTCCAGTTCCTACACAGGCTTTAGTGAGGAAGCAACTAAAGAGTATTGTTAAAAGACTAAATAGTTGAGATGACAGGGAAGAGGAAGAAAGGTCAGGATCACAAACAGATGATGAGTCAAGGCAACAAACCTCCCAACCCCAATTGACACTAAAGGAAAAGTTACAGCTGGAAATTAATAAGAGCATGGAATAACCAGATCCTGAAGTACAAAATGAATCGGGGTTGGTAAATAATACCACGCGATCATTTAAATTCTAAATTATAGCAGGGGTTTTTTTTATTAGGTTGTCCAGAATGTCAATTATTGATTAATTGAAATTTGCGGTTATGTTATACTTTGTGACATTTGTGAATCTTATGTGTAATCGATTTAAATTTAATGAAAATGAAAGCATTACAAGATAAATTAGTTTTATTGTGAATTACAAAAGGTGTTCAAAGTGTTCTCCCCCTGTTGCAATGCAACTGTTAACCCTCCGTTTCATATTTTCAAAAGCATTTGCCAACATCTGAACGGTTATAGCGTTACATGCATTAGAAATTGCTTCTTGTAGTTCTTCAAGATTTTGTGGGTTATTTTTGTAAACTGTGTTTTTCAGATACGGATAAATGAAATAATCAAGAATCGTTAAGTCCGGACTGCGAGGCGGAAATTCAATGACTCGATTATCATAAAACTCGCGAATTCGAGCCATACTTTCCCGTGTTTTGTGAGCTGTTGCATTGTCCTGTTGGAAATACCCATGTAAAAGTTCGTCATCATGAAGATTGTAATAACGGTTCAAGTAAATTATTTCGATATCTCTCAGCATTTATCGTTCCTTCAAAAAACACAGGTCCAAATATACGCCTTCTAGAAACCGCTAGCCAAACACCAATTTTCGGCGGATGGAGAGGCGATTGAATAAACTAATGAGGATTCTCCGAAGACCAAATACGCATATTTTGTTTGTTTATATAGCCGGATAGGTGAAACCATGCTTCGTCAGAAAAAAATGTTAAATCCAAAGTGTTGTTGTTATTTAAATTATTCAAAAACCACTGACAGTATTCTATTCGTACAGGAAAATCTCGAGGGAATAGCTCTTGAACGACGTTAATCTTATAGGGATAAAGATTTAAATTTTCTTTTAAAATTTTTTGACAAGTTCCATATGAAAGGTTTATTTCTTGGGCTAATCTGCGAAGAGATTTTTTGGGAGACTGTTCCATTCTTTCTGCAACATCTGCCACAATCTCAGGAGTCCTTTTTTTGGGCGCGCCACTACCAGCTTTCCTACCTACAGTTCCAACATTACGAAATTTCGCCACACATGTGTAAATTTCTTGGACTAATTTTTGATAATCCGCAGGAAAATTAGGGAAGGCATTTTGAAAATCATTGATGCAGTGCGGTACTGAATATGTCCATTCATAATTCTCTTGTCGTTCGGCGTTTTTAAAATAACTTTCAGTAAGAAAATGTTCAAAATGTTCTAAATCAAACATTTTGAAACGTCACTTTGACAATTCAAATTGTAAATTAGTACTTATATACCAACTTAATTTAAATATCACAAACTGCTCTAATTTAGAATTTAAATGATCGCGCTGTATTAGACGCGAAATGAGCCTGTTCGAAAATGGAGGAGTTCATGGATATCACTTAGAATTAGCATATAAATATCTATTGTCTATTCCTCCAACCAGTGTAGAACCTGAGCAAGCGTTTTCAACTGCTGCTTATGTTGGCAATAAACTACGAAACAGGCTTGGAAGTCAAACATTGGATGCTTTGATATTTCTGCGATTGTATTTTCGAAATTCTTAATAGTTTTTTGTATTGTCTTTTTTATGTTGTGTGTTGTGTTGTGCAACAATATTAATAAATAATTTTTAAGAAATTTCTTAAGTTGTTTTTCCATTTGGGCCCAATTAGAAACCACATAGTCTAATCCCGGGATCCCGGGATTACGCATCAAAAATCCCGTAATCCCGGGGTTGAAAAATATGCTCGGGATTGTATTCTATAATTATGACGTGGTCTACAGAATAAAACCTTTAGAAAAACCATAAAATGCATTGTGTTATGGAATATTATTAGCAGTCGCGACAACTCAAAAAGGAAACTAAATTTGTTATAAAAAAACATAAAATTAAGCAATATACGAAATTCTTTACTTACACTTTGAAATAGTAATAAGTTGTTTTTGAGCTGAAAAGTTGTTGTCACGACTGGACAATCACTAATCAGTAGGAAATCATCAGCATGCTTATTTATAAAAGAAGTTTTGCTAACTAACAAAGAGCAAGAGCTATCTATATCATCAACCATACTCTTCAGTAAATTCATAATTGTTGAAATCTTTTTTTTTGGAGCACCTGCTTTTTAAACCAATATATATTTCTAAAATTATAATTTGAAAAACAAGTTTTAGATAAGTCTTGCAGTCTCATAATTTAAATTGTTATTGTTTTCACAATACAGCTATTAGTATCAATCAACAAACACGATTCATGCAAGAATGTCCATAAAATGCTTAAATTTTAAATAAAGTATTAAGTATGTTAAAAACAGTTACAATATATTTCACAGTGATGTACCAAACTTATAGGCAAATTCTACCATTAAGTGCACCATAGCCTTGTATCTTTTTAGTAAATAAATCCTTATTGTAAATAGAGTTTTTGAATTCTTAAGGCATAAAATCGGCTAAATGAATTGTTAATTGTTTAATTTTGAGACATTTTATTATTCGGCCTGTAATTGTTTCTGATACTTCGATTTGTTTAAAACTAAATTATTTTTGGGATGAGGTCCTTAACTATCACAAATACCTACAATAATAAATTTAAAACATATTTGCGCAAAAGTGAAGTTCAAGTGCAAAAGGAGCTAGTTATTTATGTAAATACGCAGTTTGCGGAGTTAAAAAAATATTTAAGGATGAAGCATAAGTAACAGTATGTGTCACGATGGCAGATGCAGTTGCTGAAGTTCAATGTTACTGTTGCCGTAAATAGCCAAAGTTCGTTTTGCGACTACTTACTATATATAGTCTATTTTTTAATTAGGAGGAGTGTTTTTAAATTAAAGCGCTAAAAAGGAGGCTTGCGTCAGTTTTCGGGAAAAATTACAGCTTGGAAATTTGACATATTTATGGCCGCCATACTGTTACAACAGCTGTTGTATACATCATTTATTTTTGTCAGTGCATTTCTCTTCATTTTTTTACGTTATAATAGTAAAATAGTTCTTTTAAGAATGAATCGACTGAGATACTCTCCGTGTAAAACATTTTCATAGCGTTTTTCTTGGATATGGAGGAAGTAGCAAGCACTTCTGGAACGCAAATATCCCCGCTGAGAAGGCGAAAATTTGTGATCTTAGGACATCTATCTGTTGTTGAGAAGCTGAAGATGGTAAATATATTCAAAAAATTACGTGCTGATAACCCCAGAATGAGGATTACTGTTATTGTCGCAAGAATATCGAGTATGATAGGTTAGTATTATAATACATTACCATCATTAGGTATATACCGCGAGATCAAAAATTATATTGATAAAGGTATGCCATGTAAAACATCTGTCTTAAGTTATATCATTAAGTGTCATACTATCATTAATATTTATCAGTATGACACTTAATGACATAACTTAAGACAGATGTTTTACATTCCATGGCAATCCTTTATCAATATAATTTTTGATCTCGCGGTATTATTATGTTATCTTGCTTTTAGGAGTGGCACGGTCTACTGTCTATCGTACCATAAAATAATATAAGGAGAAAGGACAAGTTATCCCACCCAAGCAAAAGTTCTGGAAGACACTCTTTAATTGCTGATTATGGTGAAACCGTCAAGAATTCTATAAGGCAAATAATTGATAGTTTTTTTTGTTTTATAAAAATGGGCTTCCTGTACTTGATAAAGTGCTGAATGAAATCAAACAACGTGATGATTTGCCACAGATGAGCCGTTCAACATTATACAAATTGATGAAAATGATAAACTTTAGGCCAGCGCCAATGTTCTAATTAATATGCAAAAAAAAATTGAGTATATAAGTACTCAAATTTATGTTTTACATACTTTGATATGTTAGAATAAATATGATATATTATTGTAGGTATATGAAGAGAAATCGAAAGAGTGTTTTGATAGAACGTGATGATATAATCAGGTGGAGAAGAAGATATTTGATGACAATTACAGATTATCGTCGTCAAAATCGGCCAATTTATTTTTTAGATGAAACATGGCTAAACGAAGGGCATACCAAACGAAAAGTTTGGGTAGATGGCAATATAAAAAGTCGACGACAGGCATTTAATGAAGGATTGACTACAGGCTTACGTAATCTTCCAGGGACGTCTCATTATTTTGCATATAGGATCTGAGGCTGCATTTGTGGAGAATGGTTTATTGATTTTCGAAGGTAAAAAGACACCCGATTATCATGAAGAAATGAATGCAGAGGTGTTTGAAAGATGGTTTCATAAAATATTAACAGTGTTTCCAGACAATGCTGTTCTTGTTATGGATAATGCTACATATCATAGTCGTAAAATTGAAAAAATTCCCACAACAAATTCTAGAAAACTCGATATGCAGGCTTGGTTGAAATCAAAAATATTGAGTACCATGAAGAGATGGACCTAATTCGTCTCAATAAGGATCAATATAATACATGTGACAGATGAGATGGCCAAAAGTTGTAACAAATCTGTTTTGAGGTTACCACCCTATCACTACGAACTAAACCCAATCGAATTGGTGTGAGCTCAAATAAAAATGAGGTGGCAACTAAGAATACTACATTACAATTAGCTGATGTGAGGATAATTTTACTAAAAGCAATCCAGAATATTACTACGGACAATTGGAAGAAATGTGTAGCCCATGTGATTAATGAAGAAAGAAGAATGTGTGAGTTAGATGGATTGGTCGATGATATAATCGAGCCATTTATTATATCAGTGGGTGAAGATAGTTCGAGTGAAATGGAAAGTGATAGTGAATAATTATAAATTGTTACTGTTTCATATGTATATGCTATAATTAATATTTGTCTAAATTGTTGTTCGCTTATAAATAATCATATAAGAATAAGAAGCATCTGTGTTTTCTTTTTAAATTTGAAAATATATATCACCTATAAAACTTTTGATTTAAGCATTTAACTTACGATGATGATTCCTTTTTATTTCAAATTAGAACTATCTAATTTTTTAAATGAATTTTTAATTAATTACTTGACTACAATTTATATAAAATCGTCGCTAGTTTTAAAACTGCCACCAAAAAGGAACTTTCAAAAATTCCATTGTGTAAACGCGCCTTTTTATTTTACTCTTCCTAATTAAAAAATAGACTATAGTAAGAATGCGAAGTAACTACGAGCATTTGTAATTTCGCGTTGTTACTAGGAACAGACAAGTAGACAAATAACACTAGCCGACACGATTTTTATGACAGACTTAACAGTCTAAAATTTTAGTATTTTCCATTGTTTTTAAACATAAAAACTGTATTCTAACATAGAATACACGTCACATTTTCGAAATAAAATTTTTATCTGTTTTCACTAATATTAACGTAAAAATTAAATTAAACAGTTTATCAAAGCAGTAGAAAAAGAAGACAACTGTTTTAAATACTTGAGGAATAAGTTTCCAAAGCTCTCTGATGCCAAAGTTCGCGAAGGAATATTTGTTCATCGACAAGATAGGAAGATGTTCAAAGATGAAAAGTTTGAACGTTCTGTGACTGATTTAGAGCTGGCAGCATGAACTTCTTTTTAAAATGTTTGCAAATATTTTCCGGGAAATCAAAATAGTGAAAACTACCAAGGTATTGTAGCTAATTTGATAGAAAGCTTAAAAATTTAGGGTGCCGAATGTAGCTCAAAGTTCATTTTTTGCATTCACATTTTTCTTTCCTGCTCATTTAGGAAAGACGAATGATAAACAGGGGGATAGATTCCATCAAGAAATGGAGAAACAATATCAAGGTAATAATCGACGATGGAGATACATGTTGAAACTCCATTATATATATATATATATATATAATACAACACAAGTGTATAGTTTCAAAATTATTATAATGTTTAACACACTACATATGTTTCGCCACACTGTGGCTTCATCAGGTGGATGAAAATACAATTTCAAAGTACAAATTAGCTCAAGGTAGGTGGGATCCCGTCATGATGGGAGATTTTTGCTGGTTTCTCATTAGAGAAGGCAATACAAAAAGGAAGAAATAAATCAATTTATTCAAAATTTTGATATATCAGCAATTTTCCTTTGTGTACAGTTAAGTGTTTTTGTATTCTTGATACTAATTAAACATTCAAGTATTTGTTATGTCAAGATTTTTGTACTTATCTATTTCTTTTAATAACCTTTGTATTACAAATTTTCTAAATACAATATAACTGTAAAACTAGAGGTGGTAAAAAGATTTGGTTCTTAGTTATGCCTTCAGTGAAAGACTATAAGAACTATACACCCATTTTTACAACAGTTATTAAAAAAAGAATTAAAATTATCGGCTAGTGTTTTAAATACTTAATGTAATTATGACTTTATAACTCTAAATTATAACACGCTTCATTTATGTATTAAAACCTTTTTTATTACTTACAATATAAGTGAAAAACTTTCTATAATAATCATTAGATTACGAGTCGCACGGTATATGAACAGATGATCCACCAGTAGGACAATCACGTAATGTTGATTGTCAAGTTAAAATTGTTAAATTTCGCAATTAGGTCATATTTTAATATAGTGTCAATAGTGTAATAGTGTATAGTGTAAATTTATATATAAGACGAAACGTAGTGTACAGACGACTGCTATTGTACGTAAGTGTTGTTGATTGCACAATGTGTTCTATAAGTAAGGTGTATTCAAATCGATAATTTTGATGTTTCGCGATTATCGAAGTGATATATGTAATTAATAAAAATAAATATTAGTATATGAGTAAACCATTCCAGTCACAATAAAATATGCAATCAAACCTGTAAGCTGAATATCTTGCACATCTGATTCGTCCGACCAACCAACAGCATTTTGGCATGTAATCTTAAATGCATAGAATCCGCCAAATGTTAAAAATTGCGAATACAGAATATGATAACTATTAAGTCCATCGTTATGTATAGTAACTGGCCATGAATGCGGCTAAAAATATGTTTCATTACAATACCTGTTGATATGTTCTTACAAACACCCACATGCATATACATAAACACATTATAATTATTCAGGCATACGCGGCGGGCTTGAGTTGAGTGTTTTTTCAAGTACACTCTTTTAAACAATATAAAGATTTTTTGTAACTACAAACTGCAGTGTAATTAGTTTCTTTAACGTACGGAGTAAACATAATTAATTTATACATATGTATTTCATTCATTTGAATTTAAATTGCAATATTTGGTGTCTCTTTTTGTAATGTACTTCAATATATAAGTCTATTTTTAAATTGAATGGTACACTTTTATTACGATGCCTTCTTGAAAACTTTCCAAAACCATCATAGACAATTCTTTACTAAAAAACACTTTGTAGATAAACGAGTAATGTTTACTCATTTATCTACAAAGTGTCAATAGAAATTTTTAACTTCTTACCACAAAGCTCTCAATGATTTGTTGGTGGAGGAATATGCAAATGAGAAAATTTCGAAAGGTCAGGTAAATAATGCCAACAAATAAATATAATCTGTGTAACTACTTTAGGAACTAGTTTTGCGTACTTTACTGAATAAACCTCCCATTAATGGTTTTCTAACAAATATAAATGTAGATACTGGATTAAGTCATTGGACCATTGAAGGTACTCTTTTACCCATAATCATTTATTTGCTTCAGTTACCCGTTATTAGGCCCTGACAATGTTTGATATCAACAGATTTGTGATGCTCCATACTTGAGAAAGTAGGTGTATACGAGCTTATTCAAATATTCTTTCCTAAAACAGCTGCAAGATATGTTACCATGGAATGGTGAGCTATATAATAGCTTCTGTAATCGCTGCTTGCAACTGGGGTAACGCATGTAAATAATTTTTATACCTATTACTGCGTTTTTGAAGTGGCCAAAGAAAAAAGCCCAAAGGGGTGAATTTATTTGAGCGATAAAGGCATCTGCTTCGGCTAATCAATCAATCATGAAATGTTCCTTGAGGAAATTCAACTGTTAACCATCTTCTTGAAAATCTCCAAGTTGTATTTCACTATTAGCTAGTTGTCCAATAAAAGGTTCCAAAATAAGATTTCTGTAACGCATTAATTGTATACCGGAGGAAACACTCACTTTAATTGCGCGCATATTAGTTTCTACACAAACATTAAGAAATATAGTTGACCAGTGTCGACAATTATGTGACTATGAAAGAATTGGACAATTATTTTTAGCGGGAATTTAAATGAAATTGGCCACTAAGAACACGACAGGTCGCTTCATATCAAAAAATGTTGAATGTCGATAAGGAAGAATCAATATATATCAGCAAACGTAGTAGTTTTTTGTTTTTGTGTTTGTCAGTGTATACCACTTTGTTTTGCGATTAATTAAAATTTTAACCTTTTTAGAATATCTAAAATATCGATAAAGATTATTCATTACATATCAGTAAAGTATATTATTGGTGTTCCTCAGTGCCATAATATAAGTAGAGTATGATATTTTGTATAAATAACAAATTCTAAAATATTTTGCATTCACATAGTTGTACAAAATATGGATGGAAAGAGTTAATAATCCTAAATTTCTGTCTGAAGATCCAGTTAAAGTAGAAGAAACCATAGAGTTTATGAGATAGATTAATTGGTCGACATAGTGCAAACATAAAAGGGGAAAGTGTACCTGCTTTACATTTATCTTGTGAAATCGAAGGTTGGTTTGCAGAATGTACAAAATCATATGATTTGCAAGAGTGAATGTTATTATTTTAGATGTATCGCAGAAACAATATGAAGAGTGTGCACATACTTCAGCTGTCACTACAGTAGAATTTCAAAGTAAGAATAAAAATACGATAACAACATTTTAATCAGCAGTTTATAGGCTCTATTACACTTATCAATTTCTTGACCAAGTTATTGATCAAGAAATTGTCGTCAAGTTCTTGGTTAAGTTATTGTTGACCTTGCCTGTTTTACACTTATCAATTTCTTCACCAAATTTTTAAGTGAATTAGTAGTACCAATAGTGCAACAGTACGAAATAAGAAAATTAAAAATTTACTGAAGATTTGTGTTTGATATTGAATGTAAAAATAACTTTACAAGAGATGCAAAAGAAAATAAATAATTTATGCACACAATTCTTTCAAGAAGTATCAAATTAACATGTCATTTTTAACGATATTTTAAAATTAGAATTTGTGTTTACATTTTACACCATATATATAATACTACTATATTGCGTGTGTTGTATATTGATAATGTGTAATTTCTCGTCCCAACTAAGAGAGATAGAATTGGAGTATTGCCTGTTCTGCGCATGCGTCGACTCAAAATGTCCATTTGGAAATTTACGAAATGACAGATAAACAGAAAACATAATTATAACCTCTGATTTAAATTGACATCTATAACTATGATATTACTGAAAGCATATGCAATGTTGTTTTTTATTGAATTCAGTTTTGTGCAAGTTTATTTCATTGGTGAATTTGTAGAATTACTCAGAAAATACGAGGTAGAATAAATAAACGATATGAAGGCTGATTCCAGTGAATTATTAAAAGAAAAACTTGTGAAGTTATAACTTCTGCGTTGATTTTTACGTGCTTACTGGATATGTGAAATTACATTATTAAATGTAAATACCGGTCCTTCCATTTCGACTAACAGAAAAGATTTTGAACAGAAAAACTTGTGAACTTATAACTAATACATTGATTTGTACATGTTTATTGGTATATGTGAAATTATATTATTAAATGTAAATACCGATCGTTTCATTTTGACTTACAGAAAACACATAAATTAATGTTTTATATACACAATCGAATATATTCAGGTCTGTTTTATATGTCAGATTGTATTATATTTCAACATATACTTTTGCTTGTAGTTTTAAGCTTAAGAATGCAAATAAAATTACTGAAATTACTGTATTTAATATTTTGGCTATATGTAAGAATAAAACAACATCTATTTTATATTTGTCTACGTACATTATTCAATATAATGTCGCATAATCAACAATGTACTAAACTAATTAAATTCCTGTATTTAATTCTGTGTCGAGATATACACTGAAACATGAATGTTTTAGCAAAAGTCGTGGAATTAATCACAATTACATTTTTGTGATTGAATATAATTTTTATTATTGTTAACTTTTTTTTAAATCTAGAATGATTAAGCCATTCATGAAAATAAAAACGTGATAGTGTTATTTACGCCCATATGGTAGCAAATAATATAAACAAACAATTACCAACTCTGATACACTTGAATTTCTTTAGTGTCTGTAATAGCATATTCGTAATCAATACATTTTTCTTTATGTCTATGTCTCATAAACTGAGATGAGTAGAAATGAGACTTGCAAATAATTTATATTATTGCTTGTAAAAAAAGTATGTTGATGTTGTATTTGATTCAATAATTACATCAATGAGCAAAGCTCAATTTCTACTTACGAAGTAAAAAAATTAAATTTTATTTTATTTATGTTCGGAAATCTATTTTGTATATACTTTCTTGGAATTAAAACAAAACAAAAATTATTATGAAATATAAATATTTGTATAAATTAATAGATACATACAAATTTATAAAATGATAAAAAAAGATTTACAGAATGTAACAATATCATAAAAACAGGAATACTGTTTGATGTCGTGCCTATCTTGCCGTTCATAACACTGCACTATTTACTTCCACAATGTTGGGAAAAGTTCAGAAGAACTCATCACACATTGTTTTGGCAAAATCCAAAATGAATATTATCTTTATACTGTACCCTCTACAAGTTGTTTTAAACTAAAACATATTTTATTGGAAATTTACATATAAAATACATTCTATATGTGCTTGATTACAATATTGTGACAGATATTACGATAGATATTTAGCAAAGTACAAATTAGAAAAAAAAACACTTCACTATCTTATAAATAATGTGTTCATCCTTCAAGTTATTTTCACAATCAGTGATGCATCATAGCACAAGTTCCAATAACCGGCCCAATCTCTTCTCAAAATACCCAATCTCGGTATATTATTATCTCATATCATATGGGATCTGTAGATTCCGTGGTGGACATGTCAAAATTCTTCAACTTTCTATGAACACATGTATGTTCTATTAGATATATATCAAAAAAATTACAAGGTGTGGCAAAAAGATTGGTATGTGTCTCTTCTAAGAGGTTTAATAGAAGGATTTTTATTATGAGCAATTCAAATATTTTAATATGTAACATAATAATATAATTACCTAATTCATGTAAAATTGACCGTGTTCTTTCTGTACATTGCTCCGATATAGATGAGAGTAATTCTAGAATACAAGAATACCACAATATCTAATTCATTATTATACTTGTATGTTGAGTTGAATAATTTAGGTGTTATTATATCACAAATTTTTGTACGTGACCTATAGAAGTGTTTTTCTTTCTGTTCACCATATCCTATCATAATATATTCAAAGAAACACAGTTGCAATGCAATTGAACTGATTGCGGGTTTTACTTAATTAATTTACAATATTTACGATAACATAACCACAATTCGTACAACTTTTGACAAATATACTTCTTCAGTATGATCGTTTGTTTGTCTGTGATTTGCACATGATGCCAGGACGATATTTCTTCATTCATTAAGGGAAATTAAATTATTTTTCCACTTTTGAAAAGGCACAATTATTAATTATAAAGAGGTTTGTCGATTTTTAAACTATTTATACTTGTTTGACGATGTACAAACAATAATTAAATATTTATAGTAATGAATCTATGTGATAAACAAACAGACCTAAATTTGAAAAATTATTTGAATCGCAAGCGCAGTTTGGACAATGCTCCAATAAAACGGCATAGCACAATATGTTTTATTTCACAATGTTGGAGCGAAGTTTTCCTTGTCTACACGCGATATACTAGTATTATATATATGTTTTACACCGTTGACCAAAAACTTTATAACATGAATTTTACTTACTAGAAATCACTAAAAACTTGATCAAGTTGAGAAGAAAAATAGAACATGTTCTAATTCAATAAGTTCTTGGTCAAGAAATTGATCAAGTCGACTTGACAAGTGTAATACTCGACTTGTCGTCAAGTTTAACTTGATCAAGTTCTTGGTCAATAACTTGGTCAAGAAATTGATAAGTGTAATACAGCCTTATTGTTCTAACATATATCAAAATTATCAAATTTTTGCAGACACACAGGTGGATGATTTAGTATCATCAGAAATGAATTCAGCTACTATATCAACAGCTGCCACAAGTAGGTGATATAGTTTGTAAAGAGTTATACAAACAATTAAATATAAACAGACACATTGTTCCAAATACCTGTTACTGCAAAAAAATCTCTATGATGTGCAAATGTTAAAAATCAATTGTCTAAGAGTATGTCAAAAATTACTCAAGAACAATTAATATTTTAATAATCAATGTACAATTTTTGTAATAATATGATTGGCTATATTTTTGTTAATAATATTTATATCTTGTAAGTTCATGTAAAATTATACATATATACAATAAATTATTATGTTAATTTCTTGTGTTTTTTATTGTATTTTATACGTTATGTTTATGCAATAGTTTTATTTGTAACATTAGAAAGGCTAAATACAATATTAATTATTTATATTACATTTAGCATTTTTAATGTTACAAATAAAATATATACTTTTAAACGATTTTATGAAATGCGGGTAAATGATAGCTCACTAAGAACACCAGATGGCGTGGTGATAATGGTACTTTCAGTAGCATTGCCGTGTCCAAGCTTTAAGTATTGTTAATCTATGAGCGTCGTATTGCGACTTGTTTGCTGATTATAACATCACAAAATGTGCGCTGTTATTGGAAATCCTCGCCATATGCGTGGTACACTGAGTGATAAGATTTCTTTGCGAAAAAAAATCTACACATTCATCGTGAATTGTGTGTGTTAATGGGTAAGATTTTTCAGTGCAGCAAGAACAAATATTCGTGATGAGCTAAGGAGTGGGAGATCGTCTGCAGTGAGTGATGATCCGTGAAATAAATTGACGTAAAAGTTGGTGAAGACTGTTGATTTACAACATCGGAACTTTCTCAACAACTGTTTTGTACCAGGTAGTTACCGGAAAATTAGGCTACCGGTTGATGGATAGTGAAAATTTGCAAAGTGATCCACAAAACAGGTCGAATGGGCGCCGCGCTAAACCTTCTTTCCCGGTACAACACATAAAGGCAGGAGTTTTTGAACAGAATAGTGACAGGTAACAAATTTTGGTAGCGTATATGAATATTGAGACAAAACAACAATTCATACCATGGGGTCATACAGGTTCTCCAAAGCGGCTGAGGAAACGGTGATGGTAAGGGAATATTGCTTGTCGAATTCAATGAACGTGGCACGGCAACCTCTTCTGAAGTTTTCTGTAGAACTTTGAGGAATCTGAAAAGGGCCATCCAGAACTAACGTCGCAGTCTCCTGACATGTAAGGTTGTGCTTCTGCATGACAACCCTCGCCCTCACAGTGCTCATCAAATACAAGGTCTTTTGCGCCAATTAAAATAGGGCGTGTTTAATCATCCCCTTACACGCCGAGCATGCTCCTTCCGATTATCATCAATTTACATACATGAAGGAGTGGTTTGGGGGCACGTGTTGTGCTGACAATGAACTTTAAAATGCTGTGACAGATTGGTTGAGTTCGCAGAAGTGCGTCGTAAGTTTGTTAAAACGCTATGACAAATGCTGGGCTATATACATGGTGGCTATGTTTAAAAAAACAGGACAGCTATATCTTTCAGATTCAAATAAAAAAAAAATTGTATATATGCGGATGTTTTATTTATAGCGTAACGGAGGTTATTTTCCGAATTAGCCTCGTAATATGATTTATACTACTACAATTAGTAAAATCCTAGTAATTTTGATAGATCAGTAACGCAACACTATCAATAATATTGCTGTATGCTGTTTTCTGAATATACTTTTAACATGTTTATCAGTACGGGTGAAGATTGACATATATGATTAAGGCACATATTGACATCCCACTTTCGTAAGAATATTTCTCAGACTTACCCAGTATTCACTTTCCGTTACATCGAATATAAGACAGCTAATAATTGGATAAAATGAAGATATTTTCCATATTAATGTAATATTATATGTATCCAGGTCCCTGTTAGATCGTAATAGCCTTTCGAAAAATGGTTTAGATTGGTTCAGAACATATATGCTCTTTTCCAAAGCACCATCTACACTTTTTGCAATGTAAGTATATATTCCAAAATTGGACTTATTTATATCATGGAAGAATAACATTATAGAGTTATGGCTACTTTCGTTAATGTTAGCTAAATTCAAATTGTTTTCGCTTTGCCAGGAAATATAATAGATTTTTGATTGACTTCGTTTTACTGTGCATTTCAGTCCACTTAGCCTCTTATTATCATACAGTTTTTTGATATCTAAATAAATAGTTTCACCTACAAAAGAATATACACTAAATTCACACTAAATCATTTTATTATCTCAACAATTTAATGTGTAAAAACAGACTATGTTGAAAAACGACATAGTATCAATTGATCATTTTTATGAGTATATGCTATTTTCCATAGAGGCCTATAATTTTTTAAGTAGAAGCAACTGTATACATTACAGCTTTGTTTTAGTGAGAAAATTCATTCCTTACTTATTTGTATAGATAAGTATGGATTGAGTTAGTTTTAGTAAAATTTCTTTCAAAACTTGACAACGTGAAAGTTACTAAAATATATTACATGCAATTTTTAAGGAAAATTCTACAAGTTATAATGCCTGCAAGTTTTAATTATAATAAATTGCAACGTATGAAGAGGACCAAAAGTGAGTTTAGCATTACCATTTGCTACATATTTCAATTATTCCGCCAATTAAGCCAGTAAGTCACTAGCTAACTTTTATCATTGTAATTGTCCTCGTATGCTATGGTACCAGTAAAGAAGGTAAGGTCTTAAGAAAACCAAAATTTGTTCACGTCGCGCAGGCCGAATATGCGTCATAGTTGATAGAGATTGGACGCCAATTATGTCAACGTTGCGCGTTTGGTTATGTGATTTTTACGTATTAATATACTTTTTTGTAATTTATTACAGATATTATTATTATATTTATAGTCATACAATTTTTATTTTAGTGTAGACGTTAGCTTAGTTTGTGTTTCATTTTGATAGTCCAAATTATGGACAATAATTGTATATAGAAATTGGGTTAAGTTAAGTTTATGGTAAAAGTTGATATTTACGTTTAGTTTAATATTTATCGAGACATTTGGTGTGGAAGAAAAATGTCCGCTGGTAATGTAAGGGGCTGCAAAAAACATAGTAGAATAAAATACCTGAACAATATGTATTTTACATTTCAAAAAGTGGTAAACAAAATAAAGAAGTAATTTTAGTTTTTGTTTGAACACTGACCTATATTAGATTAAGATCTTTCAATAAAAAATTAGCTTCGGGCATTTAAAAAAAAATACAATTTTTAAATTAGTCAAAAAACTGTCTTTCAATTCTTTTGTATTCACCCTTATTTTTCAAGAAAATAATTATACCAAAATACTAAATATATACATTTACTTATGCTAAGTTGCTCACGCAATTATGTATATATCTTACCTAATATAAGTTCTTTTTTACGTTAATCGTAAATACTGACAAAATCTTTTTGTTAAAGAATTTACAGACTGCAAGTAAAATTAATTTTTATTTCTACTGGTTATGTATTGAAAATTAACAATACTTTCTCTTTCTGCTGGCAAATAATGTACTGAATTAATTAATTGGGACACTGCGAGTGTGGTTTAATATGTAATATTTATAATAAATGCTTATAGTTTGCTGCTTAAAACATAATAATAAATGTAGATAAAATAGCTGTTAGGTAAATTAGCTCAGTCCAAAATTTATACAAAATGGGTCAGTTGTTCACACTCTAAAACGAGTTGCCATGAACAAGGAAAAGTATGATTATAAGATTCAATATACACAAGAAAAAGTTTAGATTTTAGATGCACGGTAGGCGTCGCGAATGTTAAATGTCATTCCAAAGACGCAGGGGAAAAATCGAGCGGGAAAATTATGGTTATTTTTAGCATTCCTGGTAGTTTATATGAAGAAGAAAAAAACCAGAAGTTCACTGCTGAATCAAGATTAAAAACTTTTAATGGTGACTATGCTGAAAACGGAAATTAGCATTTTTTTAACATCACTCTTTACACAACAAATAGTCTATTTTAATAAATAACAGAAATGGCACATTAGTCATTAAAGATTTTCCACTCAAATTCTGATTTTCTCTGTCATTGCAGATCAAGACCAACTAACTTAAAAGACCGGGTAGACTTGTACTATAACTGATAAACTGATAATCAAAATAATCAGTAGTGTAATTGATACACTTCGAGCAATAAGTTAGAAATATTAACCAAAGAAAAATTTTTCAAGCAAGTTTGTGAAATTAGAAATTTAAATAATACGTTTGAATAGGAGTTGTAAGAATTTAATAGCATCACATATGTGTTTCTAATTGTTTATTTTATTAAGAACCAAAATAAATAAATTGTTGTAATGGAAAGGATTGAAAGAAGGAGATTATTGGCGCAAGTATCATCCAAAGTCTATATAAAATATACAATTAAACCTTTTTGGCACACGTTAGAAATTGAAGTTAAAATACTCACACTGACATTTTGTTTATTTACTAAAGTAAAAAACGAGAATAATACTATCCTTTCTTTCATTAAATTTCACTATTTACTTTGGCTTTTACCTTAATTACAAATTGTAGAATATGTCGATAAGTAACCACCAAATTTACGTAGCAAGATGCGTGAAACTGGTAAGAGAAGATGCAAAGTGGTTAGCAAACAGAATATCAGATGAAATGTTGTTTGAATGCTTCCACAGGTTACGAGACCTTACGGGATGTGAGAAGACCTTCCAATTGTTGACCAACTTTACAATTTGTGAAATGCACTCCTCTATAACGAATTTACTGATTAAATTTAATCAAAGCTTATAATATCGCGCTTTTATAGATAACAAACGGAAAAAATTCAAAACCTGTGTTCAAACGTTTCTCCAAAATTTGACATTACATAGCCTTAACAATTCCATACATTTTAGCCTAGATACCAGAAGAGTTCCCAGGCTCAGGTTGGAGTAATTTTGTGGTTTCCGGCTTCTAGCATAGGACAAACATGCAAGCGCTGGGCGAAACTAAATAATCGTGTCTATTCGTTCATTCAATAGGTAATTTATATTGATCATTAAAAGTCGATTTATAAAATATTAAATTTGTTCATATCGCTTTAATATCATCATAGAATGTCATTCAAAAACAGTACAGAATTTCCGAAATAATTCTAAGACTAGTTTCTTCTAATACCTAATAATCCTGACTAAAAACTTTGACATTTGGTAAAATTGTAAGGAATTTTATTTTCAGGTTGTGACTTTTATTTTAATTGTTTGGAAATGTGCCGATTAAGCATAAATGTACTTATTGTACATAAATGTTTTTTTGGCGATAAAAATAAAAACCTCCTTAAATTCAAAAAATCAGAAGAGTTAAATGCAAGATGGATATATATGGCCAAAATTAGAAAACGGTCTCAAACAATTTGGTGATAACTTCTTTAGGAGCATCCGAAAAAGTAAAGTAGTACCGTCGATTAACTTTTAGTAGACTTTTATTCGTAGTTATTGAAATGTTTTTTCTTTGATTTTGTATTAAAATATTTTGCTATTTCTTAATTGTTTTTTTTAGTAATAACAATATTAAACATACAAAACACAATAGATAGTTAACTTATGAAACTATAGTTAGATATGCAATCTGTTCTACATTAGTTTGTCCTAATGCGAGGACGTCGCTACTATCGCACATGTCCCCAAAAATGTATTTCCCTATGACAGTCTTATTAATGGTATGAGGTTTCTAGCGTGGAAACACCCTATCTGTCAAGCTGAGTTATCTTTTGAAGGAATCTAAAGAGTTGCATGTAATGACACCAAACGTTTTTTTTTTGTATTATTGACTAGCTTCGTCGTTAGATGGCTACAAGCTTAAAGAAAGCTTACATCTCTTCCCGAAGGAAATAAAAACTTCTCTGTATGGAGATTGAGACCATGTTGAAACAATTCCACACGTCCTCCTCTCTAACGGCGTATAGGTGAAGTAGCCTTTAAAAAGTTTACACACACAATTAACAGTAGTTTTAACATGCGTAAGATTCATGAGCGGTCATCATAATCAAAAAATATTTCTGTGGCTTGGTTCTATAAGAGCCAAAGTCACTATTTCCTTAAAATGAGTTAGACATACTGCTGAACTACATTTCTTCAGATCTCCATTATATAAAAAGGCTAATGTCAACGCATGCTAGGTAGCTGCAGAATGCGTGTGACAAGGGCCAATGTATGTCTTCACTAGACATTTATTTCAATCTGCTAAAAAGGCCAATGTTCCCTTATGACGCTGTCTCATTATACATTTACTTCCTAAAAGGGCCAATGTACACTTTGGCCATTTTATCTTGGTCTCTGGTAGGATCATTGTTGTGATTGCTGGTGACTATGGCCGTTCTATACGGAACGTTTTCCATGATTGTGTGTGTTTAGAAATAAATTTAAAGAATGTCACGTGCACAAAGAATCCTCGACATGTGTTTACAATCCGCCATCATCAATGCAGGTAAGTTCGACACAAATTTATATAACAAAATAGAAAATGTTAGGTTATGTTGCACATAGGCTCTTCCACATTTACTTCTAAGCCTCTGCTGATTAATTTATAGATTTTGTTACGGTTTTTTTTTTAAATACTATTCATTAATTTCTGACAAGCAATTGATTAATATTTCATAAGTAATTTAAACTCTTTCTTTCAGAAGAAAATGCGGAATTACAAATGGCAAATAATTCTGTACAGTTGAACCCAACTGAGGAATGTAGTTACAAAGACTTGAATCCCGATTTTGAAAAAAATGTACGCCTGGATACCGAATCTGACTTTGAAGCAAATACTAACTTTCAAGAACCAGATCAATCATCCATTCTCGAAGATAGTATTTATGAAGATAGTTCAGATGACTTTCTACCCAATACTGATTCCTCTTCTGATTCAAGTTCGGATAGTGACGTCTAGCAAAGAAAGAAAAAAGTGACAAAGAAAATCACCAGTCACGTAACAGCGGAAGAAAGCGTTGAAGATCAATAAATAATAGAACACGGTGAAACTAATTTGGATGTGAATGAAACAGTAAAGAAAACAAGAGGCAGGAAAAAAAATAAAGCAGGGGAAGAAACAAGGAAAAGGAAAAGGGATTCAAACCATTGGGAAAAAATATTAAAAAAAAGTTGAAGACCCAAGGCAAAGAATACTACACAGTGAAGGGAAAAAAGAAGCCTGCAAAAAGTGTTAAAGAACCATGTAACTGCCGATGAAAATGCTTTGAAAAGTTTTTGCCACCTGAAAGACAGGAAATATTCAAAGACTTTTACAACCTATCATTGGAAGCACAAAATCAGTGTATAGCTAATTTGGTAGAAGAGCAAAATAAAAAAGTTGAAAAGATGAGAAGAGACGGAAAAGAAAGCAGAAGAAAATATTCTAGAAAATACCACGTGTTTAAAAATGCTGAGATGACTGAAGTTTGCCAAAAAATGTTCTTAAATACTCTGGATCTAACAGTTAAAAAGGTCAGGGTAATAATCGAGAAGAAGAGGTCTTCAGAATCAGGTATTTGTCCAGAAGATAGAAGGGGAAAACATAGTAATCACCCTAAGGTGCCACACGAAGATAAAGAGGAGATTCGAAAACATATTAAAATGTTTCCAAGTTACGCAAGTCATTATTCCAGGTCTCACACAAAAAAGCAGTACCTGTCGCCTGATCTCTCAATTTCATAAATGTACAGATTGTATGTAACTCACTGTTTAGAGAAAAACATGGTCCCCGGGAACGAAGCTCTTTACCGACAGATTTTCGTAGAAGAATTTAACTTAGCTTTTCACAAACCGGCGAATGATACTTGTGGAACTTGTGACAAGTATAATCTTCTACTTAAGTCTGCTTCGAGTGATGAAGAAAAAGAGCAGCTTACACTAAAAAGAAATGAACATCTGCAGTTGGCTAACTCGGCGTATGAAGAAAAACGCAGTGACAAAATTCGCTGTAAATCAAACCCAAAAATGGTTGTGGTAAGTTTTGATCTTCAAAAGTGCCTTCCCACTCCATACCTCACTAGTGGAATCTCTTTTTATAAAAGAAAATTGTGGACACTAAACCTCACCTTGTATGAAACAAGAGGCAATAAAAATTCCGCTATCTGCTATTTGTGGAATGAGACTATTGCGAAAAGGGGAGGACAAGAAATAGCATCCTGTTTGTTTGCTTATCTAAAATCTCTTCCTCACGATGTGAATGAAGTTATTTTTTATAGTGACTGCTGTCCTGGACAAACAAGGAACATTTACTTGCCTCTGATGTTTATGACAGTTTTAGAACAGTTTAGTAATTTAGGCAGAGAAGTTATCATTCGTCACAAATTTTTAGTACCAGGACATACACATATGGAAGCTGACACTATACACGCTTCTATAGAAAAAGCCAAAAAAACAACTACTGTTAGAGTTGATATTCCCAGAGACTGGGCAAATCTTATACGCATGATTCCTCGAACTCCCCCGATTGTTGTTACTGAAATGGGCTTACAGGATTTTTTTGATTTTAAGTCACTTTTACGTAGTCGTTTTCAGCACAGGAAATTAAATACTAGTGGCCAACCAGTGATATGGAACAAAATTAGGCATATACAATACTGCCACGATAAAATAGGTACAATGCTTTACAAATTTTCGTTTAATAATGAAGAAGAATTTAGCGGATTAGATTTATTAAGGAAAAAACTCGACGTTCACAGATCTTGCAACTAACACCAATTTCGAGAGAACTATTAGGAATACCTGAAAACAAATTACAGCACCTAAGAGACCTGCAGCCTTACATTGACGCAAATAGCAGAATGTATTATAGCCAGTTTCTTAACACACTGACTGTCTCCTCTACAGCTGTCGATGCATTAACTGAAGATGAAGAGGATTTTTCTGATGAAAATTAAGTTAATTTTGATTACTTGGATTTTTTTCTTTATTATCTAAAAATAAATCAAGTTTCAACTGATCTGTCCAACACTATTTATTCCTACTTCTTTAAGTTACAAAAGGGCCAATGTGGCTAATTTTAAATTTTTTCCTTAAATTAACAACGGCCAATGTCACATTTTTTTGGTTAATTTTAATTACTGATTTTCAAAAAGTATACAGTTAACTTCACTCATATACGCCAAACAAGTATGTGAGGGTGTGATAGTAAAAGCGAATCAGTCTCAATCATTTTTAGCACCTGTAATTTTGATGAAAAGTTTGAACCGTATTTTCTCAGATTAGTGTTTTCTGTCTTTGGCCCTTATAGAACCAAGCCATAGATTTATATATCTTGCAATAAGATTTCGGTGTCGAAGAATTCTATATTAACACCAATTTCGAAGAAACCTAGAAATTATGCCGCAAAAAATGGACCGTAAAGTCTCTGGAACACTCTAAAAATTAAACAATGGCACGGAAAGACATTTTACACACATGTGTATGTATATTTCAAACTAAAGGAATCTTAGAAGTTGTGACTTGACGTGCCATTTTGTAATTTTTAGCGTTCTAGAAACATTTCTATTAATTTATTAAATCACTCTTAAAAATCCGATGTCTGTATATTAAGTCGTGTTGTGGTTTCGTGCTTAGAATATACATATTCTACACTTGGTATAGGATAGCCTGTCCGGCTTGATTCATGATATGAGTAGTGGTTTATAAGGTATCTTATAGCTACATTTGACAAACTACAGGTATTTTTATTTTTGATAAGCAAAACAGGTGAATTATAGTGTCATCTTAAAAGTGTTGTTTTAATGTGAATCAATGGAATGGCGCTATATTAGTAGTGAATTAAATATTATAAATTTGCATCTCGCTTGACAAAGGATAATAAATATTTTTATATATACGATGCATTATAACAAACCCTCTACGAAAATGTTTGTCATACAATAAGAACTCAAAACAGTTTATGATTGATATCGTTAAGTTCTTTTTAAGGTGATTACACTATCTGTAATGTAACAATTACGATGGTATTTTTAGCTCACAAAATATTTGTGAATTTGATTATTTCAGCTTTTGTGGTTGGCTGTACTATAGAAGAGTTTTACCAATGATCTAGTAATATCGAACTACTAGAAAGAGAGGAATTGAGCTCTACATACAAAGGAGACAGATATACAAAACCGTTAGTTGTGGGCAAAACAAGGCGCCAATACATGCTTTTGTATATATATACTTTCTCAATTTTGTTGATTTATACATATTTATTTGTCTTTTTTGGCAAGTAGGATTATGTATTTTATTAATATATTTCTTCTAGTATTGATTTTATTTCATACACCACCGACTTTGTTTAAAGAAATATAAGTATAAAGACTCCTGTGGATTCATGATGATTCAATCAACTATTTTTTTTATAAAATTGTGATTGTAAGTAGATACATTTTAAGAATTTGCTTTTAAACATTATAAGCGTGGAAACACCCTATCTGTCAAGCTATAGCAACATATTTGAATTTTGCCCACATAAAACGGTCAATTTCGTTCATCCTTGTCAAACTTTCATATATTTTCCTTCTTTCTATTATGGTGTGGGTCACTTCCTAATAAGCAAGACATAGCGTACAGTGCATCTAGTAGTATAATAGTATTAGATCATTGAATGTTATAGAACAAGTTTATAGTCTCTATTAATTAAGCTACATACAGCTTAATGTTGAATCATAACTGCACATATATTCTTGGAAGTAAAATGTCCCAACATTATAAACGTACTTGGCGAAAGTAATGATCAATAATTTGAATGTTGAATCGTAACTGGATATATATTCTTGGAAATAAAATGAACAAAATTATAAACGTAGGTACGGTAAATATTTGGAACATTTACTGAAACATAACAGACGTCTTTTTATATGAAATCATATCGTTTCTAAGAATACCCTTTTTGAGATCGTTGGACACTACTGCGGCACTTTATGAAAGCAAGATTTTGTACAATACGTATCGTTTAAAAAACAAATATTCGGAGAGAAATTAATTGCATTTTGATCAGCACTAAGCCACACTATGTAAAAAGGCAGGAAATAAGCTTAAGCATTGTGTTAGCGTCAGTAGTGTAAATTTAGAGGGTGTTGTCATCTTTCCTACTTACAATTAGCCAAGAGAACATTGTACGTATCCACAATAAACAATACACATATAGATATTTCAATTAATCAATCATCTGTTTCAATAATTATGAAACAATATCATACGTTTACATAAATACCACTTTTATCGGAAACATAAAAAGTTAGCAAAGCATAAAATTTGCTTTAAATTTTCAAGTTTTATTAAATAAGTGATTGGCATTATCTAAACTATGCTTCGTTTTTCTTTTACTGAAGAATAGATTTTGAGTTTTCGATTTGTAATTTATTAAGTATCGACACTTTTTTTTAATAATATACATACTATTTGTATTCAGTTCTTAGAAGATTTTATATATTCAATGAGTAATTTAACATAAACATAATTATAAAATTTTGAAATTCGGCAAACGTATTTGTTGTATTGGTCTACCAATGAAAGGCTAAAAAACTGAAAATTGAAACAAAGCTAAACTCGCCATTTCAAAAATAAACGTACAATTTCATGTTTCCTTGCATTCAACGACCACTTTTATTAAAGAAAGAAATGTTGGATGCATTTTTGTCAAGGAGAATAGTTTAGTAATGTACGGACGGTGAATGTGTAACGGTGGCTTCAATTTGATGAAGTGAAATATTAGCACAATTGGTTTAACAACCTGTGTTTCAACACGTAACTCTTCGAAACTCTGCTATTACTATGAATATCTTCGACAATGAAATAGCCGTATTTTCTTGTACATCTCGTATATTTAACTTATCTAATAAGTTAAATCTGAAAATGCAAATTTAAATGTCCCACGAAACAAAAAGCCACCTCCAATTGTTATAAGTAATACAAAAAATTACAAAGAAGTAGATACAATGTTACAATCAAAAGAACTTAAATTTAAAGCTAATATGATGAACAATGACCAGGTTAAAATTAACGTAAATACAGAACAAGAATACAGGGATGTGACAAAAATAATGAATGATAACAATTATGAGTGGCACACTTATGAAAATAAACAAACCCGTCCTATACGAGTAAGAAATTTGCATCCATCTTATACACCCGAAGAAATTAAAGCTGATCTAACTAATCAAGGATTTAAAATACAAGATGTGGTAAACAAAATAAAAAAAACTAAACAGGAAGAGAAAGTTACCATAATAAAATTAACTTTATTTATGTTGACTTTTGATAATTCAGAAAATATAAAAAAGATTTTTGATATACGGTATATATGTCGTATGAAAGTCACAGTAGAGGCTTGGAGGAGTAACAAATTGATTCCACAGTGCAAAAAATGCCAACGGTTTGGACATACCCAAAAATTTTGCCAACGCAATCCCAAGTGTGTCAAATGTGCTGGTGATCACTTAACTAATGAATGTGAAAAATCAAAAAATACGTCAGCGAAATGCTCAAACTGTGGAAACGCACATCCTGCCAACTATCGTGGTTGCTTAGTTGCTAAAGAGCTGCAGAAAAGGAGAAATAATATGAGCAGAACTGCTCTGAATGCCCAACAACCTAGACCATTTTCAGCCAGACTAAAGACAAACGAACTCACTTATGCACAAGCAACCGAAAAAAAAGAAATACAACAGCAAAACAACCAAATGGAAACAATAATGCAAATGTTGCAAAATATTTTGGGTAGACTTGAAAGACTGGAAGCAAGAAACACGGGGCAGTGCCTCGCGGAAGTAACTAATGGCAAACAACGGCTTGCGAATAGCAACGTGGAACGCCAATGGATTGATGAACAGAAAACAAGAATTTGAAGTATTTTTAAATATACAGAACATAGACATCTGCCTAGTTTCGGAAAGCCATTTTACAGATCAATCTTATTTAAAAATCAGAGGGTACAAAGTATACCACACAACTCATCCAGAAAATCAGGCAAAAGGAGGTAGTGCAGTTATAATCAAGGAGAATATTAGCCACTATGAGGAACAACACCTGCAACTTGAAGAAATTCAACTGACTCTGGTAAGCATAAAAACCATTAAGCAAAACTTAACCGTGGGGGCACTTTATTGTCCTCCTAAGCACAACCTTAAGAAAAAAGACTACAAGAACTATTTACAACACACTGGAAATCGATTCATAATAGGAGGAGATTTTAACGCCAAGCATACTGATTGGGGCTCAAGACTGTCAACTACAAAGGGAAAAGAACTCAGAGAAGCTTTAAGAGAATTAAACTGCAACTTTTATTCTTCTGCTAAACCAACTTATTGGCCTACGGATAGACAAAAAATACCGGATCTTCTAGACTTCTTCATCTCTAGAAAAATTTCATCAAATTTCGTTGATATCGAAGAAAATTTTGATTTGAGCTCTGATCATTCGGCAGTAATACTGACATTGAGCGAGCATATAATTAAAAAACAAATTCGTCCTTATCTTGCAAACAAAAGTACGGATTGGGAAGGCTTTAAAGCAGATATGTCGAGGAAAATCAACTTGAACATACCCCTAAAAACTAAGGAGGATTTGGAAAAAGGAGTTGAAAATTTCACCAGCATCATACAGGCTTCTGTGTGGGACAATACCAGAGAAATTACATACAACACTATTAGTAATGAATATCCTAAAGAAATAAGAACATTGGTGGGAGAGAAGAGGAAAGCTAGAAGAAGATGGCAACAAACAAGAGATCCATCACATAAAATGATTCTAAATACGAAAGCACAGCAACTGAAACGAGAAATACAGAAACTAAAGCAAGATTCTCTTACCAATCGCTTGAGAAATCTGACGGCAGACGATAAGACTGACTTCTCGCTATGGAAGGCCACCAGAAAGCTAAAAAGACCCATCTCTCACGTAGCACCCATAAGGAATCCGGATGGTAGTTGGGCCAGAGACAAGAAACAAAAGGTTGAAGCATTTGCGAAACATCTGGAAAAAACATTCCAACCCAACGAAATAGAAAGTAATTTGATATTACGTAATATACAGAATAATGATTACGAAGAAATAAGACCTGTTACACCAAAAGAAGTCTCTTGGGAAATTAAGAACAATATAAATCCTAAGAAGGCTCCTGGATATGACTTAATAACAGGAGAAATCATGAATCAACTACCCAAGAAAGCTATTGTTATGCTTACTTATTTAGTTAATGCAGCTCTCAGACTAAAACATGTGCCATGCAGTTGGAAGGCCGCAGAGGTAATAATGCTACAAAAGCCCGGCAAACCTCCAAATGACGTTAAATCGTACAGACCTATATCACTATTACCGATTATCTCAAAACTATTTGAGAAACTGTTATTGAAAAGACTGAACCCAATCGTAGCAAGTAAAGGACTGATTCCAAATCACCAGTTCGGATTTAGACAAAGACATTCTACCATTGATCAAGTACACCGGATCACTGATGTCATAGAAAAAGCCCTAGAAGAAAAACTTATATGCTCAACCATCTTTTTAGATGTGGCTCAAGCTTTTGATAGGGTCTGGCATGAAGGCCTTAACTGGAAATTGAACAAACTCTTACCCAAGGCATATGCGCAACTTCTGCTTTTATACATTTCTGACAGATTTTTCAGAATAAAAATAGAGGAAGAGTACTCCGGTTTGAAGAGGATTGAGGCTGGTGTTCCACAGGGAAGTGTCCTGGGACCGGTCTTCTACTTGCTTTATACGTCTGACTTGCCGGAACTGGGGAACGCAACTGTGGCGACATTTGCTGATGATACAGCAATCTTAGCAGTAGATAATAATATGCAAACGGCAAGAAATAAGTTGCAACGAGCATGTGATAGGATTTCGAAGTGGACCAACGACTGGAAAATAAAATTAAATGAGCTGAAGTCAACTCATATAAACTTTACCAACAGAAATATAACAGATATAAGACCTATTATTATAAATGGTAACACTGTCCCTTACCAAAACTCAGCCAAATATCTAGGTATGACGCTTGACGCTAAATTGAGATGGAAGAAGCATGTCAAGAAGAAAAGAACTGAGCTGGATCTTAAGTACAGAGGACTTTACTGGCTGTTGGGACGTAACTCGCAACTCCCACTACACAGTAAAATTTTGATCTATAACCAAATTCTGAAGCCAGTCTGGGTATATGGCATACAACTTTGGGGTTGTGCCAAACCGTGCCATCTTAAACAAATACAAAGATTTCAAAATAAAGTCTTACGCAATATGGTCGATGCACCTTGGTACGTTAGAAACAGTGATTTACATAGAGATCTCGGAATCAGGGATGTAGTCAGTGAAGTAAGAAGATCTGCCGTCAAACACGAGGCAAGACTGCTTGAACACAATAATATCGAAGCAAAGAGTCTTCTTGATGTCCAAAACCTCGTCAAAAGGCTGAACAGGGTTAAGCCACACGATCTGGTGCAGTTTAGTGTGTAGTTTTGCAGTGCTTAGTGAATAGCAGAGTACAGTGTATCTCCTACAAAATAGAAGTAACTAAAAGAACTCCTTTGGGTGAATTTTAGATTAAATTTTTTTTAGGTTAAGATATGTCAAATTCAAATTGATGGTTGGTCCTAGACCAGTTTCAATATTGTATATTAACTTGTTGTTTTCCAATAAAAAAAAAAAATTTCTTGTACCAGCTAAGTCGACTAGCACCGGCATGAAGATTCATTCACAAAGGAACTCTTTCTGTACATGCGTGGCGACTAGAAAACATTCCCGTGGTCTTGTATTCCTGCTTAGTTCTGCAACCTGTTGTATATTTGTGTTCTGAGATAGGATTGATGTAATTAGAGCAAGATAAATTTGCATTACCCTACTATCTTTGCAGTTGCTAGTAAATTCTATACCTAACCGTGTTTTTATGAAGCTGCTTTAATTGGAAGTGAAGCGAATTTCTGTTTGATTCTCTTAACTCATTTTATGAAGCAGTTATGTTAATGATTACTGAGTAGAAGTTTCGATAAATCGCTGTTTTTCTCAAAGAGTATCACACTCTTGTTGTCAATAGTCTTATTGGTTTCATTATTGTTCTATAAACTGAAAACAAGGGTTCTGTGCTATATTTATTTGAATTTTTTGTTGGATGAAAAGACATTTGTTAAACACTAAGCAACAGTTGTTTGAATGTATCACATTGTTATTCAACTGAGTTAAAAATATATTAATCAATTTTATTTTATTGCTGATATTCGAATATCAAACGTCTTCTTCTTATAGAAGTGTATGAGAAGAACACATATGCGATTATATGATTATATGCAAAGAAGGAATTTACATTTGTGCAAGTCTATCATCCAATATCAGAGGTGCACACACTACATAGTCGCATAGTTTTCTTCATCCATATAACCGATCTGTAAAGTCGAGTTCTTACATTCATCTTTTCAGTAAAATAAATACCTGCGGATATTTTATCAGTAAATCATTTTTCTACCTTTTCTCCAGCGATACCTATGTATTCACAATTATTTCTCTTCCTAACTTTAGAAGCATGGATTAAACAGAAAATAAATTGATCCTTTTCGTAGACAATTAGCTCATCCGTAATTTATTAAATAACTATTTTCTTTTCTATATAATAAACGATTCAGAAGGTATCGACAAGAGCAAGAAAATGTACGCTTTTTCCAAGATTCGATGTTTTATCGCGGGATTAATGTTTCAGAATAATAATTGTTGATCTTCATAAATAAATCAATACTTATTTCAAATCTTGCACAATTATTTTTATTTTATTTTTTCTTTGTTTAAAAAAAATAATTTGAATATCCTACTAGTAAAGTTACCTTTAATTTCTAGGTAATTCATATATGAATAAAAAATGGTCTAGAAGGCAAACAAATAATAGGCAATAAACGATATGTTCAAAATGTAAAACAAAATTAATTAGTGAATGTATAATATGATTAATATAGGATCTGAACTATGAACACAATATAATAATTAAGAAATTACAATTAAATGCACAAACAATTAAATGGACTTACCAAAAACTTCTATGACTATAGATTGCTGATCGAAACTTCTGTCATTATTTGCCGTACATCGGTATGTTCCGTTATTCTTGAAGTTAACGTTCTGTAGTACAAGTGTATCACTTGTATCAGATGCCTGCACTCTGTTACTTTGTAATTCAATTGCACCACCACTCTCCTCATTTCCGTCAAAGTACCATTTAATTGTAGGAACAGGATTACCAATCACATCACACGTTAGTTTAAGCGTATCCCCAGAATATAACTAAAATAACAATTCTATATTAGATTAAGCTTAATACACCATTGTGACAAAGATAATAGCTTCGTTCCTAGAGGAATCAGAAAGTTAGTCCGCGGCGACTTGACTGGTGGAGAGAAATCCGAAACTAGTCTCTGACTGATTTCACTTGATTAGCTCTGATTAGTTCGTGATTTTTCTACGAACAAAACTATTGTAATCACTATACAGTAAGACTACATAACCCGAAATATAAGCTATTGGGGTATAGCGATTTTAAACAAGGGGAATATTTTCAGCCTCGAGATTTTTGCAGATGTCCACGTTTTGAAGTCCCCTGATACTGAAAAAGTGGTTTTTAAAAAATGTCAGTGTGTCTGACTGTTTGTGTGTCTGTCTGTGACCACTACAGCGGTTAGTTTTTTGCGAATATCTCGCAAGTCAAGCTTTTTAGACAAGTACGTTACGAATATAAAAGTATTTAAAACATAATTTTCAATATCTTTTGTATAAAAAAATTTCAAAATTCAGACCGGAAGTATCAGTTTTACTCTTATCTAATAGCGATTTTTTTGCAAATATGTCGTAATTTATGCATTCCATATATATTTATCAAGAGTACAAAAGTATTTAGAACTGGATTTGCAATATTTTTTGTATATATGAAATTTCAAAATTCGGACCGGAAGTAGCACTTTTACTCTTAGCGAGTAGCACTTTTTTTCGAATATCTTGCAAAGTGTGCATTCTATAGCGATTTATTAAGAGAATGAAAGTACCTAGAATAGGATTTTGAATAAGTTTTGTATAAAAAAATTCTTAAAATTGTATAGTTTGAAACGCTCATACGTATAAGAAAGTAGTGTGGTGGCCACACCTCATTTTTTTAAATTGATTTCCGTAGTACTTTTATTTTGTATCCAACGTTTTTATTATGAAATTCGAAAATCGAACAATAAATGCTACTACATTCAAAGTTAATAATTACATTGAAACTAAATTGATTAACCAGAAAAAAATTCTGACAATAACATCAAACACAAAAATAAGCAGAGAAATAACACTTTTTAAATTACATTTAAACTAAATGTTCAAAACCACTACCTAGTACCATCTAATAATACCCAAGAGTAATTTCTCAGATATCTGAATACTGATACACAATTTCATGTCAAATTCTTTGCTTGAAATCTTCTAAATTATTGGGTCGCTTTTTAAACACACTAGAAATTATTTTTTTGGGGATATTGTGTATGAGATGTTTCCTGCATTCAGTGACTGCTTAGAATGTGGTCCAAAGCAATGCTTCTACAAGTTAAATTTGGACTGTTTTCAATTTCTAGTAGTACATCAAGTTGTGCATCTTCATTTAATATCGTATAGAAGATTCTTTACAACGCCATGTTCCCAAATTTTCTTGTTAATCCTACAAGGTTGTAGTTTAAAAATTTTGGGGAAAGTTTGTTTTGCAAAACCAATCAAATAAAATCTTATGTAACAATTTGATTGATTGCAGGCGTATAATGCTGTTACCAAGTTAATAAGTTTGGAGTAGGAAGAGGGGCTCAAACCCGCCTAGATACTGCTTATTCTACATATGCATGTTCTATTGGATTAGATATAGATATATTTATTTATTGATGGATTGATGACACTATGAAAACATCGTTTTTGACAATTATTATTAGGTATTTCGTTCATTAAGAAGATTTGTACAGAAACAGAAACATATAAAATATTATTTTTGTTTATGTAAAAAGTAATAAAGAAAAATTGAGGCTTGTACCTAAATACTCCCGCTTACAGAATAAACACAGCTTCGAATACTTATTTAATAGCGAAGAGGATATTTGTGGGAGAACCAAAATACGAAGAAGAATATTTAAAAATCTGTTTAGAGGTTAACTAAAGTTTGTATGATAAAGTAAATTCTGGTATCCTTTTTTTTTTATTAGACCACAACGCGAGAATAAATTCCCGCAAATGATTTTGCAAGATGCAGCATAGTTTCAAGTGCAATTTTCTGATGACAGCAAGATGTCCTCTACGTGGTTTTTTGGAGGTTAAAGAACATTGAAATGGTCAATTTGACGTTTGGATCGGTAATGCTGGACCAACTCAACGAAGGCTCAAAGGAGAAACAATAAATTTAGGAAAATCTTCTAATTAAACAGTTTGGTTTTTTATACGTAGTAACTGTTGTGATCATGTAATGTTTTGACCACTGAGATTTTTGAAAATCTCCACGTTTCGGGGTCCCTCGATTACAAAAACATGTTCAGAAGTCAATTTGTCAAGTAATATACTTAGTTATATATTCTCAAGATATGTAGCCCTAGTAAATTTATGAAAACTTAACTCTAAAGTTGATTTCGTAGAATCTTTATTTTTATACACTTTTCTTTTCATGATTTTTTATTTTTATTTGTAATCCGATATGTCAGAAACTTAGTCTTAATTCATTAGAAATCATAAAAAAATGTGAAAATATCAAATTGTTCCATTAAAAAACCACACATCAGGTGAGCTGTAATATATACCATACTTTAGTGTACTTAAAAATGTATTCCAACCTTACATCTTTTGTATTTACTTTGTTTTATAACTCTAACAATATTGAGAGGGGAGGAGATTTAAATATAATGAAGAAGGCTGTATATTGTATATGAGTTATGTTACTTTATCTAAACAATTGTAACGCAACTGACTTAATTTAATTACAAAATATATAGAGTACCGAAGTATACACCCATAACTGTAAATCTTCACAAAGAAAGTTATTGCTAAAATATATTGAAACAATGAGCCACACTTACATTAAAGTAATTAAGTACACTTATTCCTACACGCAACACCATATTTCTAAACAGTAAATGCAGTCAAAATCTACCGTAGATAATTTTAAGCACCTTAGATAGTATTTCTGTTCAAAACTAAATATTGTACATTCTTTTGTGTAATATAAAAAAATGAGGTGTGGCCACCACACGACTTTCTTATACGTATGAGCGTTTCAAATTATAGAATTTTAAGAATTTTTTTTCCAAAAATTATTCAAAATTCTATTCTAAGTACTTCTATTCTCTTAATAAATCTCTATAGAATGCATACTTTGCAAGATATTATCAAAAAAGTGCTACTCGCTAAGAGTAAAAGTGCTACTTCCGGTCCGAATTTTGAAATTTCATATATACAAAAAAAATTGCAAATCCAGTTTTAAATACTTTTATACTCTTGATAAATATATATAGAATGCATAACTTACGACATATTTGCAAAAAATCGCTATTCGATAAGAGTAAAAGTGGCACTTCCGGTCAGAATTTCGAAATTTTTTTTATACAAAAGATATTGAAAATTATGTTTTAAATACTTTTATACCTGTAATGTACTTGTCTAAAAAGCATGACTTGCGAAATATTCGCAAAAAACTGATTTTCGATAAGAGTAAAAGACCTACTTCCGGTAGGAATTTCGAAAAACTTTTTAAATAAAATTATTCTCAATTTTAATTCTAAGTATATATGAATTCTTTATAAATTTGTATAAACTTAGTAGTTGACGAAATATTGGCAAAATTCGATTTTTTCGCCGAAGTAAACTGCTACTTCCGGTCTACCGATTTTACTGAAAAACTAATCAGATCTCAAGAGGGAGATTATACACGTAAATACAAAATTTGGAATTGATATCTACAGCGGTTTGACCGCTATCGTGGTCACACACACACAGAGAGAGAGAGAGACACACAGACATACACACACACAGACATTTTTTAAAAACCACTTTTTCGGTATCAGGGGACTTCAAAACGTGGACATCTGCAAAAATCTCGAGGTCGAAAATTTTCATCATCACAATACTTCCTTATACTACGTATAAGAAAGTAAAAGTATTATTGCTCTGTGCTTGCAAAATGATAATAATATTGTAATTTTCGCTGATGAATTACACTTTTCTAATTGAAACTTCTTGGTTATGCATGCACTTTATTGAAGAATCGATATCTCTGAGTTACTGTAGATATCTATGATTTATTGTAATACTTACGTTATTATAATTAGGGTAAATAAAGGCAAGGTTGTTACTCAATTATTGTATACGATCAATGAAGCCACAGCTTGGGGTTGTCAAACAACTTTTCTTATTATTTTCATAAGTTTATGAATATCCCCAGAAAATAATGTGTAATATTTACTACAGGTTAGGAAGATGCATTAACCTTGAAGAACGTACGCGGACTGTTTATAAAGTATAGCAAACCGATATTACTCATTTTTTAAGGAGAAAAGGCAGGACATAGTAACATTTATAAAATTATAAAACTACTTTCACTTTGATACATTTGGATAGAAGAGGAAGGTTATTCTATATTACTCGTACATGTTTAAATATGGCAGCATTTCATTGAACAATTCTAGAAGCGTGAAACATCCTAACAAATCAATTGTTCAATAACTTTGCCAGAACTATGGACCTATAGTGTCTGAGTAATAACGTACATTAAGTAGCGAACATCCTCTTGTCCTTGAACTTAAGAAGTGTGTTCATGGTCAAATAACAATGTTCTTGTTTTCATTAATTAATTTGGTGCTTACGTCGAACTAGTTATTACCAAGCAAAAAGTGAGAATTATAAAGAAATCGAGAACGAAACAACGCATAGCTCTGCATAGCATAGCATATTATTTATTGGAACATAAGAAAAAATGAGGTGTGGCCACCACACGACTTTCTTATACGTATGAGCGTTTCAAACTATGCAATTTTAAGAATGTTTTTATACAAAACTTATTCAAAATCCTATTCTAAGTACTTTTATTTTCTTAATAAATCGCTATAGAATGCAAACTTTGCAAGATATTCGAAAAAAAGTGCTACTCGCTAAGAGTAAAAGTGTTACTTCCAGTCCGAATTTTGAAATCTTTTTTATACAAAAGATATTGAAAACTATGTTTTAAATACTTTTATACACGCAACGTACCTGTCTAAAAAGCTTGACTTGCGAAATATTCGCAAAAAACCGATTTTCGATAAGAGTAAAAGGCCTACTTCCGGAAGGAATTTCGAAAAACTTTTTAAAAAAAAATGTTCTCAATTTTAATTTTAAGTACATATGAATTCTTTATAAATTTGTATAAACTTAGTATTTGACGAAATATTGGCAAAATTCGATTTTTTCACCGAAGTAAACTGCTACTTCCGGTCTACCGATTTTACTGAAAAACTAATCAGATCTCAAGAGGGAGATTATACACGTAAATACAAAATTTGGAATTGATATCTCCAGCGGTTTGACCGCTATCGTGGTCACACACAGACACACAGACAGACAGACAGACACACAGACATTTTTTTAAAACCACTTTTTTGGTACCAGGGGACCTCAAAACGTGGACATCTGCAAAAATCTCGAGGTCGAAAATTTTCATCATCACAATACTTCCTTATACTACGTATAAGAAAGTAAAAACCGGTGAAAAAAATGAGGTGTGGCCACCACACGACTTTCTTATACGTATGAGCGTCTCAAATTATAGAATTATAAGAATTCTTTTATACAAAAATTATTCAAAATCCTATTCTAAGTACTTCTATTCTCTTAATAAATCTCTATAGAATGCATACTTTGCACGATATTATCAAAAAAGTGCTACTCGCTAAGAGTAAAAGTGGTACTTCCGGTCCGAATTTTGAAATTTCATATATACAAAAAATATTGCAAATTCAGTTCTAAATACTTTTGTACTCTTGATAAATATATATAGAATGCATAACTTACGACATATTTGCAAAAAATCGTTATTCGATAAGAGTAAAAGTGGTACTTCCGGTCTGAATTTTGAAATTTCTTTTATACAAAAGATATTGAAAATTATATTTTAAATACTTTTATACCCGTAACGTACTTGTCTAAAAAGCATGACTTGCGAAATATTCGCAAAAAACTGATTTTCGATAAGAGTAAAAGACCTACTTCCGGTAGGAATTTCGAAAAACTTTTTAAATAAAATTATTTTCAATTTCAATTTTAAGTATATATGAATTCTTTAAAAATTTGTTTAAACTTAATAGTTGACGAAATATTGTCAAAATTCGATTTTTTCGCTGAAGTAAGCTGCTACTTCCGGTCTACCGATTTTACTGAAAAACTAATCAGATCTCAAGAGGGAAATTATACACGTAAATACAAAATTTGGAATTGATATCTACAGCGGTTTGACCGCTATCGTGGTCACACACACACAGACAGACAGACAGACAGACACACAGACACACAGACATTTTTTAAAAACCACTTTTTCGGTATCAGGGGAGTTCAAAACGTGGACATCTGCAAAAATCTCGAGGTCGAAAATTTTCATCATCACAATACTTCCTTATACTACGTATAAGAAAGTAAAAAGGCGTTGGTAGGCGAGGCCTTGGTTACAGTGAGAATAAAAACGCAACATAAATCCTAATAATAACTAATTTAAAGATGCTCGCGGAAGTTATTTCAAAGTTTTGGTAGACTTGATTGAATGACGAGTAGCTAAAAAGTATACTCTGAAAAGCGAACATTATGATTTTTAGCAACGATCCTCTTGATAAACCTGCGAGTAAAGAGTTCAAATTACTTTTGAACTCTTAACTGTCAAGAAAGCACAACTTGCGAGATATTCCCAAAAAACTACTTTTGGAGAAAAGCCAAGGAAGATTTGTATTCTTTAGATGTCTTTCAACTTATTTGTCGACGAAATATTGGTAAAATACGATTTTTTCACTGAAGTAAACTACCAATTTCTCTGTAAACAACCGATTTTACTGAAAATCTAATCAGATCTATAAATATAAAATGTGCTATTGGTACCTTTAACCAACTGACCGCTATCGAGGTCACACACACACACACACACGGGGAGGGAGGGAGAGAGAGAGGGGGGCGAGAGGCAGAGGAGAGAGAGGGGGCTGAATATGGCGAGAGAGCAACAGAAAAAATGGGGGAGAGAGAATTTATTATTTCGACAACCTATTCATGAATGTATTTGACCCTTTAAGAAAAAGTTTTCTGCGGCTCCACTTTTGCAAGCATGCTTCTGCTTTTCTAAATTTACTGCATGAGTATTCAAATTTATTCATATTTAGTAAAAAATACCAGGAAATTTGTTAAGAGTCTTCTATACCTACCCGTTGTATTAATCGAGAGTGAGACTCATCTGAATACATTCAGATTTACTAATATGACGTTTAGGCAAAAAGACGTGTAGAAATTAAACTCGGACTATATTAAGTAAACAGTTCGGAACCCAGACATACTTTTTATGATTTATTGAAGCTACTCTGTTCTCGAGAACGGCGATGTTCATATACAAGAAGCAACTGTCTAATAAATAATAAGTCATACATAGTCCAAATAAAATAAGATACATTTACAATTTCTATAAATAGATAATTTTAAAAATAATTAGAATTTCACATGTACGCGGCTAGGAGCATAAGGAATTTAACAGAAACTAAAATTAAATTTCCAATAAAAATGCTTTGCACCCACATTTGTATATTTGAATATTGAAAAAAACAACTAATTATCAAGTAAAATACTGTTGTGTTTTAGTAGAAAGTAATAATAATAATAATATTTTTTTCAACCCTGATTTCATATTAATCTTTGTTTTAAGTATAGTTATAGTTTTGTTGAGTATATAATAAATTAATAAAGAAAATATAGACAAATACATTTTATGATCGTACGAGACGCATAAATAATATTCTGCCTTTTTTTGTGGAATTTGTGAAAATAAAATCTGATATATGTCAGTGTTCAAACACTACTGCAGAGGTGAATACTTATTATAGTTGTCTTATTCTGTAATCAGTAAGAATTACCCCTTTTAACTAACACACAGTTTAATAGGTAATTCGTGTAGTTATAGTTACTAATTAAAATTTCTTGAAATGGGAAAACCAAATAGCGAAAAGAAGAAAGTCAGTAATACATTCCGCTTAAAAAAAGGCTGGAGGAAGAATCTCAAACAATACACAAAAAATATCGCAGGTAAAAATAATCACTTTCACATTTGTTAGTTGGGTACTACCATTTGTTTTTTAACATTATTTCTTCTTACCCACGGTGCATTTTTTTACTTCTGAGCAACCGTAGAGAATAAGGTACATCGTATAATTCTAGTGGTACAGAAATCAGCCCGCTAGGCAATAAGCTGTTAGTATATGACAAAGATAAGAATAAAAGTAAATAAATGACATGTCACCTCAAATATTGCGGGGAGTCAAATTTTAGATTCTGTTTAGGTACCGACTAACCAAGTAGAGTAAAAAATGCATTGAAGAGTCTTACTAATTTTACAACATAATTACATTTATGTATACGTTTAGCTCAACCAAAATCAGCGAACAATGGAGAAGACATTAGTGCGCTTAGTGAATCAATACATCACTTAGTGGAGGTACGCCAGAATGAAAATTCGTCCCTGGAGTCAAACTTAGACACACAGTCTTTAGCATTACAGCCTGTAAACGTTGAAGAAGTTCTTACGAAGGATGTGCGAAGCGATGAGGTAAAACAACTGTACATTTGAAATTATGATAAAAAATTATAAAAAAATCTTATAGGGTTTAGACGGACGACGAATAGTAGATATAAAGTACATGCTGGAAGAAATATATAGGCTAAATTCGCACGGAAACAAGTTAGGATGCACATTTCAAAATTTAAAATTTGCTGGAGAAATTCGCTGCGGTTTAGAATCTAAGCTCAAATTCAAATGCGATATGTGTGGACAAAATTTGATTATGAACCTCAATAAATCGGAAAAAACAGAAATAGACGTGAACACTGCTTTAGTTTCAGGAGCCATGAGTGTAGGAATAGGATACTCTAACGCGCAGGAATTGTTTACCACCATGGACATACCCTTCCCCACACCTAAAACTTATGAGAAGTATAATGAATTAGTAAGTGATGGGTGGCAAAAGACCGCGCTTGAGGTAATGCAGGCTGCTGTCCGTGAAGAAGCTCAATATGCAGTTGAAGTAGGCAACGTCGACGAACAAGGCATACCTCTAATACATGTAGTAGCTGACGGTTGTTGGTCCAAACGATCGTATAGAAAAAATTATTCAGCATTGTCAGGAGTGGCAGCAATTGTTGGACAGCGTTTTGGGAAGGTGCTATTTATTGGTGTTCGGAACAAGTACTGCGTGATTTGTGCAAGGTGGCAGAAGCAAAGCCAAAATCCTCCTGAACATAAATGCTACAAAAACTTTGAAGGCAGCTCAACTAGTATGGAGGCCGACATCTTAGTTGAGGGGTTCAAAAACAGTGTAGCAATGTACGGAGTAAAATATTCTAGATTTATTGCTGACGGTGATTCGAGCACCTATAAGAAAATTTTAGAAGCCAGGCCCTACAATAACATTACTGTAGAAAAAATCGAATGCCGAAATCACCTGCTTCGCAATTTTAGTAATAAGTTACAATCTTTGACAACTGACACCAGATATCCTTTAAATTTGCGTCGTTTGTTACAACGGAATATACGTAGAATGAGAAATGGTGTTTCAGGTGCAATTGCCCATAACAGGCATCTAGAAAATAATGTAAAACTTTTACAAACAGATATAAAAAATATTATGTGTCATGTTTTCGGGGAGCACAAGGACTGTGGAATGTACTTCTGCAAAAGAAAAGATACAAACGAACCAAATTACATGGACGAACTGAGAAGATGTATAGAAATGCATTCTCGTATCGAAGTATGTCTACAGGTAAAATTAGCTGCCTACTACACAAATATAGGATAGATTTACACAAAAGTCGTTTCGTTTCAGGTGTTAATCATAAATGCGCGATCACTGATCGCAGATGTAGACAGCAATGTTGCGGAACATTTTAATTCCACCGTGGCCAAATTTGTGGGGGGGAAACGAGTAAATTTCTCTCTGAAGGGTTCCTATGAGGCGAGATGTTCAGCAGCTGTAGTAGCGTTCAACACCAGACGTCCACACAACGAATTGCACAAAAAAATGTATTTGAAAAGCCCTACTTGCCGTGTGAAAAGATTAGAAGTGGGCCGTATGCGAAAAATAAAAAAAGCGCTAGAGAAACGAGCAGGAGTAGAAGTCTCTGTTAGAAAAAAGATTAATTTTTCTAGTACTTCTAAAAAGAGTCAAGAAGATTATGGTGAACTGTGTCAAAAACCTGACATGAAACCGGACGAGTTCGAAGAGCAAAAATACATTTTTTTAAATAATCTCGACATAAGTGAGGAACAACGGCATCAATTAGAGCGCGATACAGTTGAACAGGCAAGCAGTGGGCAATGGTTAGAGTATCGCCGAAAGCTATTGACAGCATCAAATTTTTATCGCGTGTGTACGCGTCGAAAGAGCACCAATTGTGGCAAATTGGTTCAGAGGCTTCTTTATGGTAATGAAATATATGTGCCTGCTATTCTACATGGCCGTAAAAATGAAAAGAGGGCCTTGCAACAATTAGAAAGCGAACAAAACATACAAATCAAAGAATGTGGTTTGTTTTTGCATAAGGATTTCCCCTTTTTAGGTGCCACTCCTGATGGTATTGTCGATGATAATATTATTGTAGAAGTTAAATGTCCAGCATCGGCTTATAAAATGGAAATCGAAGAAGCGATACAAAAGAAAAAAATTACATTTTGGAAATTAAACCCCTTAACGAAACAATATATTGTAAATACAAAACACATTTGGTATTATCAAATACAGGGCCAATTACAGGTAACAGGCAAGAAAATTTGTATTTTTGGTGTGTGGACAGGAGACGAATTCCCTATGAAGACAACACATATTAGTAAAGATGACGTTTTCTGGAGAGACAATATGAAAGAAAAGTTGTGCGATTTTTATTATGATTGTTTGTTGCCTGAATTGATAGATCCAAGACATACGAGAAGTATGGTAATCCGAGAACCGCAAAGTATATTCTTGACGCTCAGCAACAACTGAAAGAAAAAAGAGAGAAACCGAAAAACCCCAAAAAGTAATGTTTGATCCACTGTTCTTCGTTATGTAAACAATTCATTATCATTTCGTTATAAATTTTCATATATTTTGTAGGCGAAAAGATACTCGACATTGTTCGAATATTTCGCATTTTCATATTGTCACTTTAGTAGTTGATTTCGGTATATTCAAATTCAGTCGCTAAAAATACAGAATTTCAAGTTGTCATCTTTTAGTTGCCGTGAAGCAGGTAAGCACTGAGCCATTTTCACAAAAAAAAAGAGGTGTGGCCACCACACAACTTTCTTATACGTATTAGCGTTTTAAATTATAGAGTTTTATTTTTTTTAATATAAAAATTATTCAAATCCTATTATAAGTACTTCTGTTCTCTTAATAAACCTCTATAGAATGCATACTTTGCGAGATATTCGAAGGAAAGTGCTCCTCGCTAAGAGTAAAAGTGTTACTTCCGGTTCGAATTTTGAAATTTTATTTATGCAAAAAATATTTCAAATCCAACTCTAAATACTTTTGTACTCTTGACAAATATATATAAAATGCATAATTTATGACATATTGGCAAAAAATCGCCATTCGATAAGAGTAATAGTGATACTTCCGGTCCGAATTTTGAAATATCTTTTATACAAAAGGTATTGAAGATTAATTCGTAACGTACCTGTCTAACAAGCATGATTGGCGAAATATTTACAAAAACTGATTTTTGATAAGAGTAAGAGACTTCCGGTATCAATTTCGAAAGACTTTCATAATAAAATTCTTTACAGATGTACTCAAAATTGTACATATGAATTCTTTATAAATTTGTTTAAACTTAGTTGGCAAAATTCGATTTTTTCACTCAAGTAAACTACTACTTCCGGTCTTCCGATTTTACTGAAAATCAAACCGGATCTCAAGAGGAACTTTATACTCGTAAATACAAAATTTGGAATTGATAGCTACAGCCATTTGACCGCTATCCAGTCACGAAAATATTGTTTACGGTCGTTATGCTGAAAAATTGAAACTACTGTCACAGCAATTTACAGATCGGTTTTCCAACTTCAAGAACATGAATAACTCCTTCAGCCTTTCTACAAGTCCGAGTAAAAGTAATGTGGAGGAGGTTCCTTTACACCTGCAAATGGGGTTGATCGTTCAGGAAGACGCATATTTGATGCCTAAATTTGATGACGTGGAACTCAGTGAATTCTATAGAACATACTTTGCTGAACAAAATACCCACAGCTGAGAGCTTTCGCACGAAACATAATTTGCGTATTTGGAAGCTCGTATAAATGTGAACAGTTTTTTTTTTCAATTGTGAAAATTAATAAAAGTAAGCATCGCACTAGGCTTACAGATGAGAATTCAGAAAAAACTTTGCGCCTGTGTACTAGTAGAATTGACCCTAATTGATCATCTTATTTCTGAACTTCATTCTCAAGCCTCTCATTAATGTCTTCTGATTGCTTATCTTTTTTTTAGCTTATTATTATTTATGTATTATAAATAAATGTGTGAACTTTTATCGCTTTTTGTTTACTACTACTTATTATCAACCTACGGCCCGCGACGATTAATGTTCTGAAGTTGGGTCCACAACCAAGCAAAGGTTGTCTATACCTGGTTTACACCTACAAGAAAATACCAATTTAAAGGGGGTGCAGCTATGAGCGAGTTGTCAGAGCATGCATTCACTGTTCCGGTAATAGTTAGGCACTTTTATTTCTTACAGGTGTTTTCCATGTATCGTTATTCTGATTTTTACTTATGGAATTTCCTATATTTTCATCATACTTTCGTCATTATTACATTTTATTCTATATATTTTCGTTGAAGAAAGCAGGAGCATTGAGGAAAAGAAATAGAATAAAATGCAACAATGACGAAATTATGATGGAAATACAGGAAATGCCATAAGTGCAAATGAAAATAATGATACATAGAAAACAATTCTCCGTTTGAATTGGTATTTTGCGAGAATTTCAGTACAAATTTGTCAACACATTGTGTCGCGGTTAGTGAGAAAAAAGTACGAAAAAGGCGACCGACATAATCTTATCAATACATTCAGTAATACATCCAACGTAAAAAAAAGTGGTCGCTACAGTACAGAAGAAATTAACGTACTTTTCTCCGCGGATCAATTACCTGGTTAGTATAATAAAAACATACTTAAATTTACGTTAGATGTATTACTGAATGTATTGATAACATTATGTCGGTCACTAACCGCGGCACAATGTGTTGACAAATTTGCACTGAAATTCTCGCAAAACATTAAAACTTTAAAAAATCATTATGTTGTTTTAGAAAAAAAATTGCAAAAATGAGCACCGGTAACTTCTAGATAAAGGTTCATAGTTTCTACAAACGGAAAATGAAACCAAAATTCTATCATTTGGCTGACATATTTCACCGCCCGTGTTATAGGAATTTAACATGCGATTGACCAGTATAGAAGACTCACCCGGTATTTGAAAAAAAAGTAATATTTCTGAGATAACTGCACAGTTCTCATAAATTTGACCATGAGATAATTTAAAAAATAATTGATTCGGATGCGTACATTGGTAGGATAAATAATTTAAAAATAACTAAAATGAGATTTCGAAGTGCTTTTTTGATATTTTTTTTTGTAAAATAAATGCATCTTTTAGGGCATTAATATTAAATTGTTATTGTTATAAATTAATATTATTATTATATATGTTACCTATATATTAATATACCCATACACGCGTCTTAATACGTAATAAGTAGCATATAAAATCAATTACCAATTCATCTTTGCAATTTTTACAGTGTATTACTCCAACATATATAATAAATCACATCAACGACGGCAATATTTACTTAAAGACGTGAGGTGTTCCGTTTCAATATTTTGTCACCAGTGGTCGCCACCGTACAGAGGAATTTTACCTATTTTCTTGGCGGTACAATTACGTGGTTATTATAACAAAGACATACTTAAATTTACTTTGAATGCATTACTAAATGTATTGACAAGATTATATCGGTCGCCTTTTTCGTACTTTTTTTCAATAACCGCGGCAAAATGTGTTCACAAATTTGCATTGAAATTCTCGCAAAACATTAAAACTTTAAAAAATCATTATGTTGTTTTGGGAAAAAAATTGTAAAAATGGGCTCCGGTATTTTGTAGATAAAGGTTCATAGTTTCTACAAACGAAAGATCAAACCAAAATTCTAAAATTTGGCTGGTATATTACACCGCCCGTGTTATAGGAATTTAACATGCGATAGACGGGTATAGAAGACTCTTAAGGCATAGCCGATGCTAAGTTTTGTAATTAATGGTAAGTATTTATGTCTTCAGTTAAAATGTGTCATATATGACTTGCTTGTTACTTCATGAGCTTCAGTAAAAATAAATCCGTATAATAAATAACGAAATTACTTGAATGAAATTATGTAAGTATATTCTTATAAAAAATATATCTACAGGTGTCCCAGAAATAAAAAGACGGAGTAGCAGAAATCGGAAGCTAGATTTTGTAAAAACGTACCCTCAAAATATCAAGTCTTTAATCGTGCGCAGACGGCAAAAAAGAAATAAAGAATTCAATTGGCCTTACGCCGACCCTGAACTAAATATCCACCTGTTTTACTTTCACAATCGGTCCTTTTCAGGACCACCATATTAATTGTGTTAAAAAAAGGAGGAGGAATAGATACTTCATAATAAATATCAAACCATTAATTACTTTAATTTTACACCTGCTAGAAAAAAATAATTACATTCTTGATATTTACTGTAATCTAGAAAAACTACGATTTATTGAATATTCTAAAATAATAATAATCAGCTGTTTCCGACTACAAACACATTAAAGGGCAACAACCTTCCTATTTTAAAAATAAAAACAATCTTTTATTGTCTGCAATAAAGTGGGTCGCCCATCTACCAAAAAATATGATTTATATGAATGAGTACGTTTTAACGTTTTTTTCCCGTTTAATACAAATAAAAGCGTATTTTTCTATGAATGCGTGTTCGTTTCTATTTACAAATGAGCAATCTTAGGTGTATTTATAAACATACATTCTGTGCCAGCTCCGTAATGTAATTTTTTTATCTAAAAAACAACATAGAAAATTAAATTTTTAATTTCTTCGTTATTGCGGTATATTTGGGCCTGTTTCTGTTCGAACTTTACATACCTGCTACTCCGTCTTTTTATTTCTGGGACACCCTGTATAATTTGATATTTTAAAATGTATAAAATGCGTATAAGATTTACGTATGCTTGCTTCAAAGTGTCTCTATATAGTGAATATAATTAAGTACTTTAATGATTTAATTGATTCATAGTCTTCTATAGATATAATATATTTCATTTCAACAATACCTGTGTTTCGTTATCCTCCGCCTTCAGAGATATTACTTCGGCATCATTTTCTATTTTTAGTCGATGTGTCAGACTTGGCTTTGGATCCTGCGCTGTTTGAATTTCACAACTGTAATATCCAGTTACCGAAGGCTTCACGTTTTTAATCGCTAATGACATGTCCGGCAGCAGTGTATACAAATCTGGTTTGAAGACAATCTTTCCTTGACTTATTATTTCTGTACCTTTTCGCCACATAAGAACATAATTTTCTGTAAATATCAAAAAATACGATTAATAAATATATCATTTTGCAAGTGTTATCCGTATAATATAACGGGTGTCTGTAATTGATTTACGCATGCCTAATTAGAAATATTTATGTTATTAACACGTCTTCCTTCTTCATTCTGGCTACAACCACAGTCGTGCGCCTTCAGCAATTAATTTATGAAAAATAAATATCATCAACTATAACATTATAAGTATGATGAAATAGAATTAATAATTTTACTTCATATCATGTTAAAGTGAAATTAGTTTATGTCGATAATGAAAGCAGGGGCGGAAGTTGTAAAAGGCAAAATTCGCTAAAATGCCAATGACCGATCAGCAATCACTTATAGACACCCGTTACGTACATACTATTTTTTGTAAAGATTACCTTTTAATTCAGAAAGTTATGCATTCAGAACTAGATTTAGATTAATATCCCCAAGTTCATTTCAAAGATGTAAGCTGTTATCACTGTTTAGCCCTGATACCGACTGCAACTCTACTTATTCTAGGTACAGTTTGCTTGAGAGTTTTCAACCAACATTTTTCGTTCACTTCAATATTCATTTAATTCACATAGCTTTATAAAAATATGAAGAAAGAGTATGGAACAGAAACACGGCAAAAGAAATTTTAACAGAATTGTGACGCAACAAAGCTGTATTATAATCATATAATAATATATCAACTCTATAAGTAAAATAGAAGAATTATGAGGAACGGACACAATAATAATAGTAGTTAGTAGTCCTGTCCTGATTATTTGGTGGGAATTGTGGGTATTAAAAGAGCATCAAAAAATTAAAATACAAGCTATTAAGATTAAATACTTATTAAAGAGTATGAATAGTTAGAAAGAAAATATATAAAAGAAAGACAATTGCATTAGTGGAAACACCCTCATAGTATATGGCAGACTACTGATATCAATATTGGAGTCGATAAAATAATACAATGAACAGAGGGTGGCATGGGATAGAGTTGTGGCAGAAGTACTGAAACAAACAGAGAACACGTACAATTATGCGAAGACTTTGATGAGAAACAGGTAAATGCAGGGAAGTTTTACTTATACAGTCGCTGAAGAAAGAAGCTATGGAAAATTCACAGCGGCTGTAATTACAAAACGTAAAAATTAAAATTTGTTCTTAAATGACGATACAAAATTAATTAAAATCATTCCAATGACGTACACTCAAAGCAACTTTCTATTAAAACATAAGAAGTTATTCCCCAGCAAGTGCCCTCTAAATTGTTGATATTGCAATATGTATAATGAAGGACTCTTTAAGTAGGTACTTTTCAAATCTACCGATGTCTATTTCGATTGTTAATAAGAAAAATAGTTACACAGCGTTATATATATCCTCTTCGTTTTTGTTTAATCATAGTTTTCCATAAAATATTTGTCTGTGGAGACAGAAGTGAACGCAAGTTGAAAATATTTTCAAATATTTCTTCGGGTAAAGTTGCCATGTCTAAATGTTGAATACGTTACTCTGGGTATTCTATATGGAAAGAAAAACAAAGAGAAGCTTGGCTTTCAATCTAAGCCCTGGAAGTTTAAAACCCAATTCAGGTTAGTGATTTTTTTCAGTTGAGAGATGGTTTGACACGCATTACAAATTATTACATTTGATACACAATATGCAATAGCAATTCATACATAGGTTGAGTCATCTCCGCGGCGAATGCAGATTGTGACTTTATAAGAAAAGATATTTTGAAGCGGTTTTCTTCCAATTATAGCCACTTATTAGGAGCACGATTTAAATTATTTTGTATTATAACTTGGTGGCTGACCATAGTTAGTTTTTCAAATTTTTGTATTCCCCGTATAATTTTAAGTCAAAAAGTTATAAGATAGTATAGACCTAAAATGTAAGGTTTTCGACTTATTACTATTTTTCTAAAAAAATTAATGTCTTTATAAAATTTTGTTTCTCGAAAACATGGACACAATTATTGGTAGCGTTGCTCATAATAAAAGGGCATTATACAAACATATTTTAATTTTTTGCAATTACTAATTGAATTTGCAGAAAATTGGATTAAAGTTACATGACAAATTTTAGTCTAAAGGTGATGTTTTTGAAATGGAACAGCCTGTATTCATTTTTGGATTGCTTACTAAATTTCGCACCAAAAACATGTAAGACGTTATTATTTTAAAAGTGGCCATTACTGAGCTATTGCCGTTTTTTTTATATAATTTTGCCCATTTTATGTTTATTATTTTAATACGGCCTTTTTGTACAGAAGGAATATCAAAAAAATATTTATCAGCCCAAAGAGTACCAGCAGCGTTACCCTGAGAGAAGATGTCCCAAAACAGATGCCTTTAGAAAAGTAACGTATGCTTTCATTACTACTAGTAGTATTGCTAATTCAAAACCAAGGAAACCTAAATATGTAGTTAATGATGAAAATCAGTTAAGAATTCTTATGGCAACCACAGATAACCCGCACGTCATTACCCATGAAAGAAGTCGTTTGTTGGATATTTGCCCAACCATCGTTGCAATGACCTTAAAATGAAATAAATCATCCGTGATAAATACAGTTAAATATTGCGTTACGCACACATCATTTTAAAGCTAGAAGAGAGCTCTGACAATGGGCAGTAATTAAAATGAATGTACGGACATTTTTTTTTGATAGTGTATTATTTGCGGATGAAGCTGGTTTCCACACAAACGAAACAGTCAACAAAAAAAAATCATTACTACTGAAATGAAAACTCTTACTTACTAATAAATAGATCATCAGCATAGATAGAGCATAAATGTGTGGGGAGGCATTCTTGGTGATTGGATAATAGGCTCGCATTTAGTTGAAGGTAGTATTAACGGAGCAGCTTATGAATAATTTCTATCAAGCATTTAGTGGAATTATTAGAAGATGTTCCGCTAAATTTACTAAGAGATGTAGATGCAACAAGACGGCGAATCCCCGCATTCTATGCTACAGGCACGAAATACTTTAATGAAATGTTTCCAGTGAAACTGATTCATAACCTCTAATAATCGTGCAACTTTTGAGTGCATTTGTCAGTGCATTTCGATTATTATCTGTGAGATTGTTGCTAAAGATATAATAAATTATTACATTATGATGGTCGATTGTGCGGAATCTCTCCAAAAACGGAAGAAAGGTGTTCGTAATGACGGATTATACAAAAGAAACCTGATCCGGGATTCTCGAGTCAAAGAAGCAGAGTATAAAAATTACAGAGGGAAAACTGTACCTGCGAAAACTTTAAATCTAACGAATTGCAAGTATGTTCTCGGGTAATTAAATAGTACTAACGTTTTATTTATTGTATGTTTTCTAATGTAGGTGTCCTATGAAGTGTGGAACTAAAATAGATCTACATACTAAAAAGGAAATTTTTCAAAGATTTCATTCTATGAAAACAAAAGATGAACAGGATATTTATCTTCAATGTTTGATTGAATTTCGAAATATAAAACAGAGGCGTAAGCGCAACTTAGAAGGAAAAGAGCGTAGTAGATCATATGGCTATTTTGTGAATCTTTGTAACAAAAAGATTAAAGTTTGTCAGTTTACTTTTGCAAACTTACATAGTGTAAGTATTGAGAGACTAAAAAGAATTAAAAAGCTGCTATTAAACAATAAAACGCCTTCCGATAAAAGAGGAAAGTATCCTAAAGGAAATGCCATTACAGCTGATATTATGAATTTAGTTAAAAGTCACATTTTTTTATATCCTGTAAAGCAGACACACTATTCAGGGTCAGACTATCAGTATTTGGATGCCAAGCTGAACGTAAAAATAATGCACGAGATGTTTTGTGCTACATATCCTGATTTAAAAGTAACATACCATTATTATTTAAAATTTTTCCATGAAAATTTTAATCTTCACTTTGGACGGCCACAAGTTGACACTTGCAATAAATGCGAGGTACTAACTTTGAAAATAAAAAGTACATCTTTAGGAGAATCTGCAAAAAAGCTGTAGTAGCTGAATAGATAGCCCATCAGCGCCGTGCAAAAAAATTTTACACAGCACTTCGGACTGCTACTGAAGAATGTAAAAGCAACGAAAAACTTGGAGCAATAGCATTCGATTTCATGCAAAACCTACAGCTCCCATTAATTCCTGTACAGGATTTGTTCTATTTAACCCAATTAAGCGTTTGTATACACGATTTAAAAACCAATAAGGCTTATTTCTACACATACACCGAAAATGTTGCAGCAAAGGGTCCCAATGAGGTAGCGTCGTTCCTAATGGATTACATTGAGAACTATTTGCCTAAACAAGTTGAAGAACTGCGATTGTTTTCTGATAACTGCCCTGGGCAGAATAAAAATCACTGCATTATTCGATTATGTATGGCTTTAGCAGAAACAAATCGTTTCAAGAGTGTGCAACAATTTTACCCTATAAGAGGCCATTCGTTCCTTCCTTGCGACAGGGACTTCGGCGTTGCCAAAAGAAACCTCCGGAAATATGACAGAGTTTACAATTTACACAGCTACACAGAAATTATCGTCAAAGCAAGCTCGCAAAATAATTTTACGGTCAAGGAAGTTAAGGGAGATGAAATTTTAGATTTCAAAAATTGGTGGACAGCCTATTATAAAAGGGACACTACTTCCGAGGAATCGGCGAAGGTTTCTAGAGATGCAAAGGTAACATTTGCCATATCGAAATTTTACCACTTCATACACCTATCTTCAAATCCTGGATATGTAAAAGCTTCTGAACTAATCAATGGTTGTTTGTGGCATACGTTTCCCTTAAGGGTGGGCTTTTCTTAAGAAAAATTCCCGAACGGCGTATGTCGGGTTGCCTGAAATAAATTGAATATATTTACCGAGTTTAAAATGCCTGCATCTTTTACACGATGCAGATACCGGCTAGCAATATGAAGGGATATGCCTGGTCAACTGGAAAGCAAATAAATTTGGGATATTTGCCTCCTGCATTTATTGCATGAAAATATTGGTGCGGCTATTTTCTTCGAAATTTGTTTTTGCTGTTCCTGAGTATTCTCCTGGCTTGTATTTATTTAGTTTTATTAAGACTCCCGATTTATGTAATTTGTAATTATTTTAATGATATTTGCCGAAATTAATTAGATATTAAGTTTTATTCTGCAATAAATATATAACTTAATTATTATTATTTATGATTAACAATTATTTAAGTTGTACTTCTTATTATTTCTCACCATGATTTGTATTTACTTTACATGTTGAGGCTTTGTAATAATATGAGTAATGTTTTAGAGAAAACTAAAATCTGCTAAAAAAACAGTGCCGGTGTTTCTTACAAAATGTAAAAATTTATATTCTCTAAATAGCACATGTTTTAAATTATTGAAAATTATATTCTTCACAGTCGACACTGGTATTGTTATGATTATTTATATCTTCAATAAAATATGCATTTGCCTCCGGCCTATAGTGGCGATCGTCCGTAGTTCCTGAATGTATTTTTTGTTTCCTATAAAAAATGTTTCTTCTCATACCGTTTTTTTCACACACTGTCGTATATATTCATATTTGATCTGAAGCTTTGAGTGATATTTGCCCTTACAATTAAATGAAACTGCTGTCGCTTTGCAACGTGCACTGTAAGAATTACGTTGAATATAATACAATCTTTTTACCTCCTACAAATTTTGCAATGACTGAATTAAAAGATTCTACAATGTTGGCATCTACGTTTCCTATTAAAGATCTACTATGAGGCTGAGCCGACTTAAAGCGTTAATAAAGTTATCATACATATTAAAATTCTGAAATTTTTCAAACATATTGATCTCACCTTCATTAGATCCTTGACAAAAGTAAGAAGCACAATCCGAGTGTTCACCAAAAATATGTCTTGATCCATTTATAATGTGACGTTGCAGTTTCACAATCTGGTTTGTTATTGTTAAGTTCGAACTTTTGTAATGTTCAATTGCTTTTGTCAAGGCCGCTCTGAATCTAAGTAAATTTTTTGTTATTAATTGTCCTATGTCCGAATTGAATTTAGGTTTTTTCAAACAGTCGCTAATTTTATTTATTACATAATATATGATTTCGGCACTCAATTTTTTCAATAATTTTTTGGGGACCGTAAGGAGCCATCTCACGTAGTTTTCTAAGAACGCTGCTATCACAGTCCCCTATTAATCTACCATAAATTACACCGTGCATTTCACCAGAATGTCGAAAACCTTCCGGAATAATTGGCGACTCCATGGCTGTTGACGACGAAGACCAATTTTTGTAGCATACGTGATTTTTAGATTCACCATATTTTGCACAAATTAAACAAAATTTGTTTTTTACGCCTACGTACAACATTTTTTTCGCTCGCCATTAAACAATTGCTGTCACTCCTGATAAACTGCTGTAATTAGGCTTATGCGCTCGTTTGGCCCATGCTCTTTTACTTATTCACATATACAAAAAAAAATCTAAAAACTGTCCTGTGGTCAAAATACAAAGTACAAATAAAACAAAAACATGAAGGCACAACAAACTCAGATATTTAAATAAATGCTTTTGCCATCTAGAAAACTGAAATTTGTGTAACTTGCTGTCTAAAACCAATGCATCTTAGTTTGAAGAGTCCGGAAAATTTCTAAATTTCGTATCTTACAATGACATAAAGTTGTTTTTGTCAGATTTTAGTTTTCTACAAACATTGTTCATATTATTAAAAAGCTTCAACATGTAAGGTTAAAAATAACAGTAAGTCGTGCAACTTCATAATTAATAATAATAATGTATATTTATTGCCGAAGAAAACTGCATTTCTGAAATTCCATAAAGCCGAAACCTTGTCCTTGAAAAATAAAATACATTTTGAAAGCGAGAAGAATATCAAGGAACAGAAAAAGAGTCTAATAAAGACACATCAATGTTATCACGTAATCAATCATAAATGAACACCGACAAATATCTGAAATATATTAAAATTTGCTTGTATATATCAACCGCACGTATTTTCTTTTACAAATATGTTTAATGTATACTCAAACTTATGTATGAAATAATGAATACAACTTTATTTGGTGATAAAATTTAGTTCGAATCTTCCCTGTGACAAAATGTTTTATAATTTAATTTTGCTAATCAACTCCATCAATGCCGATTGGGAAGAATATAATATTCAACAATCCAAAACATCTGATTATTATAAAATATATATATTTACATTTTATTAAAAAACAAAACAGGCACTGTTACTGTTACTGTTACAGCACAGAATTGTTTTTGTAATATTTTAGTTGACTACAACATTGCTCATATTATTAAGATTAAAAACCTTCAACATCTAAAGCAAAATATCACCGCCATAAATTAAGTAAGAAGTTAAATTTCATAATAATAACAACATATATTTATTCCAGACGAAGAATTAAATATCTAATACATTCTCCCAAATATCATTAAAATAATTAGAAAATAAAGCCGATATCTGAATGAAGCATTCGTTTACCTAAGGTAATAAAAAAAGGTGAAGATCTCTCTGTTTATATGATGTTCGGCTTAATACAGTCGACCAGGTATATCTTCCATATAGCTGGTCTTAGACATTACGAAAGTGTGAGTAAGAGGTTGAATTATGTGTTGCCTATTTGCCATTTATTAGTGCGGACTTTGTGATCATTCTCATTGGTTTCAAAGTAATTTTTTGGAGACCAGGGTTATTTTGAAAGTAAAGTAAATACATTGTCGAGTTCAGAATAAAAATATCTAGGTACTCACGATTCAAAAAAGTACTTTTTAAACAGAGTAAGCTTTATATCGCTATAAAACGAAAAAAAAACAAAGTGCTGTATTTTAACTATTTTTTAATATAATTGCAAATTTGAATCGTCAGTCGCTAGAACAAATATTCATTATTTCGTTCACGTAGCGGCAACTTTTTCAAGTGCCTTGATTTTTGCGATTTTTTGCGTTAAATTTGACCATTTTGTGGCATACGCCGATCAAGTAAAACCCACCCTTAATGCATGCTAGGAATACGAAAAATAGACTGCTGTGTTTTCCAAAATCCTGTGCTTACGAAGGAAGCATTCCTATCTTGAGCACTAAACTGGAACATCTTAAAACATTGCTGCAATGGGTCAATGAAGACGACAAACCTTTCTATGAAGCTATTATCAACTTCAGTAAAACAAAGGAACGGAAAAATAAAGCTGCAAAAAGGGAATAGCGAGTAAAGTTCTTAAAAAGGTATAACTTGTATTACAAATTTTGCGTTTGTTGCAGAAACAACCTAAGTCAAAATTTTTGAATATTTTTTTTAATATTATAATTTTAATTAATATAAAATATTGTTACTACATTATGTCTAAAACATGTTAAATAATCATTTGAAATAAAGTAAACAATATTTTCTTTTCTGTTCAGATCGTTTAAATACTGGCAAAGACATGTTATGTCTACCCCATACATTAGTAAGTTAGACTATACTTTCGGAGCTTATATAGATAGATAGGTGGGAGTCGAAAAACTATACGTCAGGTCTTGGATTACAAAGGTTTAAAATATATACTCTAAAGTGGCAAAATAATTTCAAACTTTCTGGTATAAATTCAAGTTACTATATAGAATTAACGTACAATCGAAAAGAATTATTGATGATATAAACACAAAATGTAGCTTTATAGCAAATAGCGATTGGTATGTACATATATCAATTACCTGCGTTCTTCGTTTTACAGTGCAATGTGGCATTTTGCATATCCTTCACAACAACTTTTTCAGGTTTAGTAATAAATGTTGGCGGTAAACTTGATTCTAGACCATTTTGATCTTCCACTTCTACTCGGTTATCTTCTCCATCATCATAGTAACCGAACGGATCCTCTGAACTTGGCGTTGAAGATAGTGCTCTAGCTGAAACAATAAAAAAAATAATCAGCAAAAATAGTTATTTAATAGTAACAATTTCGCAGAACAAACAATTAGAGTTATCATGAAAAAAATTCAATTTACAAAAGAAACATAAATTGATAATAAAATCAACTTTGTAGATATGACTTATAAGAAAAGACAACAAAATTTTAACTTGGTGGTATTCTAAACCCACATCTTTTGGAAGATTAATGAATTTTCAATCATACCAACAATTTTCTTTTAAGAAAAGTGTCATCATAAATATTATAGATAGAGCAATCAAGTTAACAAGCCCAAATTTTAGAAAACAAGTTTTAGAATTACATTAACATATAACAATTATGCACTAAATTTAATAAAAAGTATATTTCAAAAAAGGGCCTTATAAATTTTACAACCAACAACAATATTGCAATCAAAGTTTAAATAATAATCAAGTTAAATTTTCTCAGCAATATTATATAGTTATTATAGTCTCTCTAATCTCAATTTTTAAATTTAGGCAATATCATGCCAGTTTTCCAATCTGTTGGTATAGTTTTTTCATTATAGGTTTTATTTAAAATTTCTAGCACTGTTTTCATAATTTTTTTACTATATTTCTAAAGATTTCCCATGTTAATTTATCTGGTCTTAGGGCTTTTCCATTATATAGTATTCTTAATATACTAACAATAATAATCCTTTTTTAATTTATCCTTTAATTCCCTTCCTCCACGAGTTACAATATAATATACAATGTATCTAATACATACAGTATATGAAGAAATACGAAACCGCAAGTCAAGTTTGGCTTTGGGTACATGGTATCACAATCATTTTTACAATTGCTTTGTTGTGAACAAAAAATATAAAGAAAAAGTATAATGCTTATTCTAACGAAAACTATTGTTCTGTGTATAATTATAAAGTAATAAGTATGTAAATAATAAAGTGATTATAGAAAAGGTAATCCCAACTGTTGCTATTTAATAAGTAGTGGTACATACTGTTTCAAAATGAAACCGAGGATAACACTTTAAATTCCACGGAAATTATATTATATAAGAAAACGAGCGCTCGTACAGTGAAGTCTCATGTAGAGGCGATGTTAATAATCCCCTTCATATACTGATGTGGTGAACATTCATCCTAAACGAAATTTTTCTATAAAAATATGTAGTAGAGGAAAGTTGCCTAATTTCGGATAGTCGCTTAATTTCGTATACTGGTGTATCTGAGAAACTAACCAAAGCAGTAATCGGAAATTGACTCCAGTGCAGTGTAAGAAGTCAAAGCAAGCATGTCCTGTGTTATTTTCGTGATACTACTGCTTTCCGTTAGATGGCAGTGGTAACCATTCGAACCACGATTCGAAGTTTTTTTTTGGATCACAGTTTAGGCGGTGTTTTTCTCATAAATATTCGTCTCGAAAATTTGTGTTTTTCACCAAGGCAAGGTAAGTGTTTGTTTAATGAGTATTATTAGTCAAAACTAGGAAACTTTTAAATGTTTTTATATTAGAGAACCTTAACCTAAAAAATGTGAAGTTGCCTAATTTCGGATAGTTCAAGTTTCTCAATTTCGTATGTCCGAAATTAGGAATCCCATATTGATGAACGAAACAAATTCCAACTTCTAGTGTGGCCTAACAAATACAATGTTTATTTTTAGAACAAAATGCCAAATAACGACAAAAAACATAAACAGTGGAATCCCGACCAGATGAAACTTGCTATACAAGCCGTCAGAGCAAAGGAAATGGGATATATGAAAGCGTCAAAATCTTTCGGTGTTCCAAAATCAACATTAGAAGATTATGTCAAACAAGTTGACAAAACTCCAGAACAGTTGGTTAATATGCGTAGAGGAAGAAAAGCAGCACTTTCTACTGAAATGGAGGACGATTTAGTTTCTTATTGTTTAGAAATGGATCGACGATATTATGGGATAGGTATTGCTGATATTAGGCGCCTTGCTTACCAGGTAGCTTTAAAAAATGGTCGACGTCATCTTTTTCTCAGAAGAACGCAGCTGCTGGAAAAAAATGGCTGAAAGGGTTTTTTAAGAGTCATTCGGTTCTATCTCTTAGGAAACCACAAGCCATATCAAAATCCAGAATAAAAGGGTTTACTCCAGAAAATGTTAATAAACTTTTTGACCTTCTTGAACCAGCAATGGAGATGATCAAGTATAATCCTGCAAGAGTATATAACGTTGATGAAACAGGAATTACAACGGTGCAGTCCAAAAATTCGCGTGTGATAACTATGAAGGGTAAGAAGCAAGTTGGGACAGTCACTGCTGCTGAAAGAGGAGCATTAGTGACTGTCGTTATTTGCTTGAATGCCACTGGTGGATTTATCCCACCATTATTTGTCTTTCCCAGGAAGAACATGAAAGCTGAATTGCTAGATGGAGCTCTACCAGGTGCGATTGCAGCATGTCATCCGTCTGGGTGGATTCAGCAGCACATTTTTTCCCAATCGTTACAACACTTTATTTCTCATGTAAAACCATCTCGTGAAGATCCTGTGCTGCTTATTCTCGATGGGCACTACAGCCATACAAGAAATATGGATGTAATAGAAGCCGGACGCAAAAGTACGTTACAATTGTGTGTAACCCACCCCATACTTCCCATAAAATGCAACCTTTGGACTTGTCTTTTATGGCACCTTTCAAGACATACTATTCTCAACAAACTCAAATATGGTTGAAATAAAATCCTGGACGCAACGTAACCGCTTTTCAAATTTGTAGACTAATGTGCCCTGCATATTTAAAAAGTGCAACTACAGAGGTTGCTGCTAACGGTTTTCGCAAAGCTGGGATTTATCCCTGTGATAGGAATAAGTTTTCTGAGCATGACTTTCTAATTGAAAGGCCAAGAGAGAGGACCACACCAGCAGAAACAATTGAAGGGCAAAGAGAGATAACACCATTAGCAGATACAATTGAAAGGCAAAGAGAAAAGACACCACCAACAGAAACAGTTCAACAACCAAGAAAACATATCGTCAGAGCAGAGGAGATTAGTCCCTTACCTTCTTGTAGTGGAATCTTGCATGCAAATAGAGGAAGAAAACCTCGACAAGGCTCTAGTTGGGTGATAACCAGTTCGCCATATAAAGATAAGCTTGAAGAAAGTTTGCGAGAACAGGCCCGAAAAAATGAAATGAAAGAGAATCGAAAGAAAGTAAAACTAAGCTCAGAATTAAGAGAAGGCAATAAAAAGAAGACTGTATCGGTATTAGCAAAAGGCAATTAAAAGACTGTAACAGGGAAAAAAAAAGAAAGGAAGGTGCAATGCAGTAGTGATGAATCATCATCAGATTCTGAAAGTGGTCTTATATTAGACTCGGATATGGACGCGAACGAGGATGAAGAGGACGCATAATGTATGTTTTGTAGCGGTCTGTATTCGGAGGATACACAAAGGGAGAAGTGGATAAAGTGCATGAAATGTTTCAAATGGTCTCATGAACAATGTGCTAACTCTGACAAGAAAAATACATATATATGTGATTTTTGCTTGGAATAATAAATATTTTGTTACTGAAAAAAGTGGTTTCTCAATTTCGGATATGGTGTACGAAATTGGGAGCCCACTTTTAAATTGTGCAAAAACTGCACCAACTGCGAAAACCTTCTTTTTTTGTAAAAATTTATTACAAAAAAAGTTTTGATATTATATTTTGTTTCTTTGTAATGCATTGTATACTAGCCAGTTGATGAAACATAAAAAAATAATGTTGTCTACAAAATTTCAGATTATTTTGAAAATGTATCCGAAATTAGGCACCTTTCCTCTAATCCCGGCAGTGACTACAGCGTGACATAAACATCTTCTTCTTTTTATTCTTCAAGAAGACCTTTGAGGTCTGTTAATGATGAAGGCTATGTTACTGTGGTTGGTTGTCCTGTGAGGCGGAAATCCAGCTCTCCTTCCATCTCTTGGGTGGCCTCCCCACTGGTCGTCTAGTTGCTGGTCTTCTGTCCTTAGCAATGTGTGTCAGTCATAGTGTATTTCCTGCGATAGTTTTTAAGGTTTTTATTTCTACTAATGTCAGGATGCCCTTTATCTTGTTTGTGCCAGCTCGAGTCTCGATACCATAGGTTAGCAGCACCGGTCTAACACAGGATTTATATATCCGCACCTTACTCTCAATGCTCATATGCTATTGCATATTGCTGAGGCTTTATTGACCTGTCCTTTAATGTCGTTTATCGGGTTGTTGCTGCTTGATGTATCCACTCCCAAATAACGGAAGCTCGTTACCTGTTTCTTGGAGACATAAACATATTCCCTTTAAGTAGAATATTTTCTTGCATATTTAGCTATTTTAGTAGGAGAAGGTATGTGTAATATGTTTAGATCTTCTGATACCATATACACACCTGAGACATGAATTTTGCTCGCTTTCTTTTCCATTTTGGTCATAGATATCAATACATGGACCGTACACAGGATATTTGGATACTTGCTCTCTGTATCTAAACGAACTGTCAGTAGTGACACCACTGCTTTTGAATTCACAACTGATAATATATCCCCACCTAAGTTCAATGCAAGCAAGCAAAATATTATCCAAGTCTTGCTGTAAGGTCACGCGGAGATTGATAAGAAAAGAGGACCTAAAATCGATCCCTGAGGCAGTCCACACGTTAAAGGAACGTTATTAAATATAGGTATCATTATTTAACTTCACCGGCTGTGATCTATACCACAAATATCCGTTCAATAATTTTATTGCAGCATTAGAAAGATCCATATAATGAAATATCGTCGCATCGTTGACTGTATCAAAATCAAGTATTCCGGTAAATATCTTTTTACGTAAAATGATTACGATATCAATGCAATTATATCCGAAAATAAGTAACAAATTTTCTTAAATTATTCTCCGATATGTTTTGCCTTAAGTATACAATTTAACAAATATAACTGAAGTACACGTGCGTAGTTTTTCTTGGTCCGTTAATATTTAGTTCAATATTTTATAAAGTACGTTCATATACCATTACCTAATAAAGATATCTTAATCAAGTTTAACAGTTTGAACGAATACGTAACCAAATATATCTATATACATAGATATAATCGCCTACCTCATTCTTGGCCTCTAAATTGATGAAAAAGTAAGCCAAACGTCTTCGAGATGTTAATGTATTAGTCGTGATACAAGAAACACCCAATAAGCATATATAGTAAGCCATGATTTTGCTTATCAATGTATTATTGTTACTAGACGCCAGTATTTTACCGTGAAGGGAATATAAATAACTGACTTGTACTTATTAATCTTTCTTGAAAAACTTATCAATTCGCAATTAATTAGTATTGAATTTGACTAATTATTTGATTAAAAGAGGGCGGGAGATGTGTGATACAAAATATTATCAATACGTTTACTTTCCATTAGTGAACTAATTAAATTAGATTCGCTATTACGAAAATCAACTACAGCAGAATCCACTTAGTTTGAACAAGGTACTACCTATATGTTTTACGGAATATCCGGATTTCGTTCTAAAAGGTAGAAAACTTTCAAAGTATTGATTCCGTGACACCCCATGATATTTCATCACGCGACAACTTATCGTGAACATTTTATCACGACGACTGTTCATCACTGTGACACTTCATCAGACCCAAATTGATCCCTTCACCCAGTGCTCGAAATGGACTTTTTCAAGAACCGGAACGCTTCCGAATTTTTTTTATTAGATAAATAAAAAAAATTGAAATAAATTCAAATTGAGTTCCAAACAGTTTTATTTAATTCACAACAATTGTTTCACCCTACTAGGGCTTCATCAGGTGATGAATATTATAATACAAAATATTTGTAGACGTTCTTATTTATGTCTTTTCCTAAATGAAGAGGGGGGAGTTTGTGACATTAGGTTAAGAGCGGGAGTAACTTATATCTTTAATGTAATATTTAATATATATATACATAACAATATGATTAATAATATTATACAGGCTGTCTCTAAAAGGTCTTTAAACAACTCTACCACGTATTTTTCGGACCAAAATAAACCGATTTAGCAAAACTTGGCTTAGTGACAGTTGCTTAGTTTGTGCACAATACGGTCCTGAAGTTGCAGTTGGAAAATTGTTTTTTTGTTATAAATTTGAAACGGCTGGAGCGATTGCGCTAAATTTTGTCACGTTTACATAGTTCTATGAGTCAAGAAATTCTGTATCAAAATTGTGATAGTAATCAATCCATAGGCGGAGAACCTGCGTTTATAAATATTAAAACATTTCCATTTTCTACGCCAATGGATCAAAAAGAGTTTGTCTATAAAATTTAGATTAAGTGTCTTAAGTACAAGAAAAAAGGTACTCTTGGTAAGACTCGAAAAATTGCATCGTTTTCTCAAAAATCGCATTTTAAGATTTGAGAACATTAACTAGAGGACGGCAGCGCATACTGTGTGCTGCCGGTATTGGCCGTTCTGTATTTTTTAAAAAAGAAAACATTTTACAAAAAAAAATTATCAATTTAAAAACGACGTCAAAAGACGTGTACATAGTTTAAAGAGACGTCTAAACGGCCTAAGACACGTGTACACGGCTTAAAGATACATGTACATGGAGCACACAGTATGCGCTGCCGTCCTCTAGTTAATGTTCTCAAATCTTAAAATGCGATTTTTGAGAAAACGATGCAATTTTTCGAGTCTTACCAAGAGTACCTTTTTTCTTGTACTTAAGGCACTTAATCTAAATTTTATAGACAAACTCTTTTTTATCCATTGGCGTAGAAAATGGAAATGTTTTAATATTTATAAACGCAGGTTCTCCGCCTATGGATTGACTACTATCACAATTTTGATACAGAATTTCTTGACTCATAAAACTATGTAAACGTGACAAAATTTAGCGCAATCGCTCCAGCCGTTTCAAATTTATAACAAAAAAACAATCTTCCAACTGCAACTTCAGGACCGTATTGCGCACAAACTAAGCAACTTTGACTAAGCCAAGTTTTGCTAAATCTGTTTATTTTGGTCCGAAAAATACGTGGTAGAGTTGTTTAAAGATCTTTTAGAGACACCTTGTATATATATTAAATATTACATTAAAGATATAAGTTACTCCCGCTCTTAACCTAATGTCACAAACTCCCCCCTCTTCATTTAGGAAAAGACATAAATAAGAACGTCTACAAATATTTTGTATTATAATATTCATCACCTGATGAAGCCCTAGTAGGGTGAAACAATTGTTGTGAATTAAATAAAACTGTTTTGAACTCAATTTGAATTTATTTCAATTTTTACTTGTAAATTATGGAGTTTCAACACATATCTCCGTCTTCAGTCAATTAAATAAAAAAAAGTGAAACTTGCAACTTCTGTTTTATTACAAAATTTTCCACAACAGCTCGTCATTTTTTTCCACAACAGCTAGTCATTTTTGTCCACCTTGTGAACTCTTTTGCGGCTGGCTGCATCGTCGATTGAATGTCGACCTGAAACAAAACAATAATAATAGATTTTAATTATCTTTTACTAACCACAATTGCACATATTTTTCAGAATTAAATTGCATTAGTGGTGGTCCAACTCAGTTTATGAAGAACAGTCCAGCAGTTGTTTCCACTGATAAAGACGATCGAAATGGTGTTACTACTTCATTCATTGAACTGAAATTCCTTTCACATTTGCTAGAGGATATTGCAATTGATGCAATGACATATAAGAGTGGTTTCAATTCATCTTTTCTTTTATCTTTCATTTCTTCTTTTCCTCCGCTCATTTTGTGGGACCTAAGGCCACGAATTATTTGTGCATCATTTAAATGTAACTGATTATACAGGTGCTTCATTTCTTTATCACCATATTATATTTCTATTTCAGCATCATTTGATCTTGGCCAATTCTTTGGCTCAAGAACACTCACACTCGTTAGTCAATTTGTGTATTGGCTTTCATTTTCAATTTGACTTATCTGACGTTTTGCATTATCACGAGCACCATGAGATGACGAAGGTGTTATCATACGATTCCTTATGTTATTTGCCAAATTGGTATACAGCTGTGCAGTATTTATGCGTACAACTCTACCGTCATGAAGTTGTATACCTTTGTATGTATTTTATGAGATAGAACACAACACTTTATCAAGTTTGGGGCCTCATTGAGTAGCCATCGAGTCGAAAACCCTAATTGGAGTTATTATACTTTATCAGAATCGTGCCACTTGTGCTGGGACGATTTTGATCACGGTTTTCAAGTACTGGTTTCTTATTGCTGATCAAACTAGTCTCATGTGGCCTCTATTCAAGCCAGTTTTTAGTAGGAAGTCGAAGCCGATATGACATGCGAGGAAAACTTTTAGGAAACGTGATTTCACGAACCGGAACGACGTTCCGGTCCATTTCGAGCACTGCCTTCACCACATAATTTGATCACAACAATTTACAAAAGAGTCCAATACGGTTTTGTGGGCTTTAGTAAGACTACACAATGAACTGTTATAAATCTATAAATATCGAATACGTACATATTATTTAAAACATATACGAATTAATTTTAACAAGTTGGGCAAATTGAATTAACAGATGCTCATTATTTGCAACATATATAGGTACATCTGAACAACGTATTCCGATAAAATATAAGTATAAAACATTAAAACTTTGATTACAGAATATGACAGACAATTATCAACTAATAAATAGAGTATATCTTTTGGTCAAGGTTAGGTGCTAGTCGTTGTAAGACAGCACATGCTCGCGTTACCATGGTCTTATGAGTACCGAAATAGTGGGGATTGACGGCTTTACGTGCGCTCTGAAACACGATGGCAGCTCATAGGAATTTGGTAGATCAAAATTACCAAATGATGTGTTTGGTAGGGATCATTTTCCAATTGAGAATAAATACATTCAATTTGGGAAGCAACATGGTTTATTATAATAAATGGGAAACAAAGTCAAATGTACTTTACTTAAGTTATTTGAATAAACATTTACTTATATAATTAATATAATAATATCCTATTAAGTACAAACTCGCTGGCGTCCGTTTTCTAAGGTACTTCTTCTTATTGCGTGGTGACTCAATCCATATTACCCATACAATAAATAACATGATATTGGCGCTACTTCGACCTAATGAAATATATCTGTAGCGGTTTTCCTTTTTAGAGCATCTTTGACTTGATGAAATAAACAAATTGAAGTTTGTTTCGTCCATGTATATGATGGGGATGTTATTGCCCTGATAATTTGAGAGTTACTGTACATACTCACCTCATCTTGGTTCACTGTATTCACTCGAGGTTATTTCTCGTTCTCAACGAATATCTTTTAGTGTATACATTAGACCATCCAAATATTTTCTCAAAGGCTCAGTAGATAAAAGAGTTGAGTGGATTTCTTCATATCTACTATTAAGTTCTTTTAATGTAAGTTTTTGGATTTTCTTCAATAATTTCTTTCAAATCATGATGATTTCTGTTCTCCTCTTTCCACCTCGTTTTGGCACGACATGTTGATTTTTTACCCATCAATAAGATGTTGATATTTTATGTCAAGAGTTCAAGCGCCTTTTCTTCAATATCCATTATCATTGAAGACTGCATAAATTTGTTTTTTGATATTGCCTAGTCTCTTTTCTTTATATAAGGGGACATATTAGCATCTTTATTTAAGCTTATTAAAGGTGGCAACTATAGTCTGACGTTACTATCGACATATTTCCATTTGCATTTGGTTATTCCCCATTCCTAATGTGTTTAACCGAATCTAATTTAATGTGCCCCAATTTCAATATGTTTATTCTCAATTTGAAAATGATTCGAGTTTCAATTTAACTTTTTTGACAATACTTTAAAGAGTAAGATGCCTTCTTCCTTCTTCTTATCTGTATTCTGATTTGCATTTTTATATTTCATCTTTCATTGAACCTCCATTCTAGTAGTAAGTGTAAACCAATGCAACTGTCAAGCCTCTGAAGGAGCACCTTTGCCCAATGATAGCTGCATATTCATTAAAATCTCAATTTTGTTCGTCGTAAATTAAAAGACATTGCACCACAAATAGCAATTTTATCCATTTAACAAATTTCACTGAACAAGTCTTCTTTAAGTAACTGTATCTCTCAAATTAAACGTTATATATTGAAAACATTGCGAGTCTCACCCAAATCGTCGTCGTATATGAAGAATTATACCAAAAATGGAAAACTTGGTACTATGAAGATGTGAAATAAAACTTATCTTCTTTTCTTTAAAAAGATATTCTCGTGAAAAATGACAATTTATATATTTTTGAATATCACAGAAATTACGTTGGTATTATCAGATTTAGTGTATTATGACTATGGATCGGAGGTTAGCTTTACATGACGTCAATTCCAGTGACGTATCGAGGACATCATGAATCCCGATTTGAAATTTTCACACGCGAATCAAATTACATATAGAGAAACAAGTAGTTACCACGTAACAATAATAAAACTTATCACACATCCTATTAGGGAATCCAAACCACATGATCTAATATGGCGTCTGTGGGCAAACATTGAATGAACCTTAGTTTGGTCGTGCATCATTATTAGTTTTAATATGGGTTTATTCTTCCTGATTGTTGAGTTTATAAACATGATAATGCAGAGTGATTACTTGAAGAAGTTCTTATCTGAAAATCCAGAAGTTGGAGTAACATTTTGTTGAAATCATCATGGAAAATAATTATTCGTGTGAGAATGTATTTTTTGGCAGCCATCAGATCAACATTAAATTACTTAATAATTTGGATCCATTCACTCTTGAAATTAGACAATTTAATAGATGGTATTCCACCTGTGACAAGTACGGATATTATTGTATATTTTTGTTTTAATACATATTTATTACACTAAGGACCAAATGACAGTGTTCAAGAGTCTCCGCTTACATTTATTAACAACTTATTTATTTTATGTGGACAAGTACGTGTTTTTGATTAGGTAAAACATTTATAAGAAGTTAATTTAAAACCAATGGATGTGTAGTGCATTATTAGGAAATGTGAATCAATACTTTCGGCTTACTCTACATGCATGGCTGGTAACAACCGAACATTGTAGTTATGTTGGTGCATTATTATTTCTAGTATATGAAGAAAACGAAAGCCACTCATGCACTGATTAAGGATTAATTATTTAAACTTTTCTTTAAATTTACAATACCTAACAAAATAATGAAAGGTTTGTTTAATAAGATTTATTTATTAAAATAGTTTCACTTAATTATTATAGAAGCAATAGTTAATAAATAGTAATAAGAAAATAAGTTTAATCATATAGAATTATTATGTGTAAGATTTATTATAAATATTTGGCATAAAATGTATAACAGTTTAAGACTTAAAAAAATGCAAATAGATTTCATATATATTAATAGATAAATTTAACTTATTATTGAAGTTTTGTGTTTTGTCTGTAGCAAAATGCCTACTTAAATTCTAAAATAATGGCCACGTTGTACAGGAATAAATTAAGATTATATAGTGCCATAAATAATTATAAATACAAAATCATTTAAAACTTACATGTTAATTAGAGCATTGAATTTGCATATTATTACACTTTTTTAACACAGATACTGGAATGAGATATTTTGAGGTGCTAACAAGTTCTTCCTTTAGTAAAAGCTGGAATAACTAAAATTCACTTCCAGAATTCCTAGTGCTTCCTTTACTAAAAATGCTCTTTCTCCTAGAACAACATATCCTGAGTTATATCCGAGCTTCAGTAATATAGCATTTAGTTCCCTGAGGAGTTATTGCTATTAAAATTTCTATTGTGTTTATAATTAGAACAGTACTGCTGCTGAGCTAAATTATTATCAGGTTTTCCAATGAAAACTTCAAAGCAGGCAATAATTACAGCTGTTTTTTTCTTGAAACACTTCTTTGAAACATACTGCAATACACAACGTTCTGGTCACATAATTTTAAGTTAAGTTTTAGCCTTTGATACCCAACATCATACTTAGATAACTAAATAATGACCTTAGTAAGTTAATTTAATAAGATAATTATTTAATAAGAGCACTTATAGTCAAATTTTAATTAAACAAATCTGTTTGTTTGCCCACAACGGCCATATTGAAGTTTATTTGACAGGTCATTGGATTGCCCTATTCACTCTTCACTTTGAGAGTTCAAATGATAGTAGTCAATCACCATTAATTACTCAAATGTTCAGGTATTACTAATTTATAATTGCTTGGCACCATAAGTATAATTATACACTATCGTTGTAATAGGGGCATATTTAAAGAACAAAAGTTTTTTAGTGTTCAAGGTTCCAAAAAATCTACTTTGTCACATGTAAACAAGTGAACAATTCACCGTACAGTACGAATTCTCATGGATTGTTATTTAGAACCCATTCAGTTATCTGCAGCAGCAGCAGCAGATAACTGGGAAAGGAAATGACGAAAAAAACATGCGAAGCATGTAATATGCGTGATACTGCTCTATGTTTATTGTAAGAGCCGACCAACCGCCTTCATATATGCCGCGCCATCTGTTACAAATAATAACACCTTTATTTTTTATCTTGCTTTTCCCCCCATAGCGGTGTCAAACACGAAGTTACTTTATATGAATAGAAAGAATACCATGCATGTATTTTCATGAATACATTAGTAAGGCTACAAACAAGAAATCTTAATTCACTTGTTAGCAACTACTTATATTCACGTTAAGATGTAATCGTTAAAAGCTTTAGATATAATGACTATAAATTTACATAATGTATGCATAATATTATGTGTTCAGGCAAAGTCTAGCGTTTATTGATAAATATTTAATGCAATCAAATTACGTATAAATAAGTATATAAAAGATCCTCGTCGAATGGCAAATTGTAAATTATTTTCGCCCAATATTTCACGTTTGAGAAGTCTTGACAACAACATTTAAAATAAATACGCAAAATCGAAAAGAAAATTAGGTTGAATAATGTCTCTTATAAGCTGTTTTATTCTATGACCATACTACCATACTATCGACATAAATGCTTCTATATATAAGCTTATAAACGTGGAGACTTTTCAGAGCGTTTTTTAATTAATAAATACAAATAAATATTATGCGAATCGAAGATGACAGAGCATTATAAAGGTATGGTACTCGCTTATCAAAACCTGTCATTTCACGATTCGATTTGCGTGCGTAAAAAGTCACTTTAAACACGAGTGCGCAAAAGTAAAGTTGGTACTTCCTAGAACTTGATTAATTTAGTGACATTTTAAAATCATAAATCCCTAACCTTAATAATATGCTACCCTGTTCGTTGTTTTTCTATGAAAATAAAAGGAAATGAAATAGAAATTGTTATATTTGGAAGGTATGTAATTCAATGTCAGAACAGCAACAAATATTATATAAATAACCATTATTCATTCTTTTCAGAAATTGAAACGGTACAATTATTAAAAATTTTGATTGGGCAATTTTGACAACCAGACATTGATACCCCCGGGATTAACTGGTTTGTTTGAATTGATCTTGATTGCGAAGGTAGAGTAACGTTGATTGTATTATTACATATATCTTGTATTTCAGATGTCGAACAAGTTGCAGGCGGAGTCGATATCTGTAACGGGGTCATTGTTTTAGCCAATTGAATTCTACTATGCAGAGAATTTTCGATATATCCTTCTGCAACCGTAGATGATTTCCATCCACCATGCCTTTTAATTGAAAGCAAGTCACCTCCTTGGTTTGCCAACAATGTCGCTGAACTCCTTCGGAAACAGTGACCTGTGAAGTTACTTGCGCTATCAAGCTGAAGGTACTCAGCTATTCGCATTGGAATTTTGCCAATTGTATTAAGACCAACAGGTGAACAAACACACTTGCCATTGCGATATGTTAAAAAGAATCGCTGCTGGCTGTCCGGTCTTAAATTTGCATATTGCCGAATTAATGCAATCCATTCGGGCTTAATGATTGCAAATGTACGGCTGTTACCTGCTTTAGTTTCTGGAATTGTTACGATAATTAAATTCGATTTTGTAAAGTTCTTCACGTCGACACGCTCCAGAAATATCCAATATTAATACAGCCAATAAATACGTATAGTGTTGTATGGAATTTAAATATACGGAAATGACTTTACCTTCATTAGTAGGAACAAAGAATTTGGTGCTTCAACAATAAATTTAAAAATTTCTTCTTCGGTTAGTACTGCTGATTTTTTAGGCTGATGTTGCTTCGTTATCTGTTTTAAATACGCTATGAGTTTTGCATATTTAGATATATCCGTATTATCATATATTATTAAGCATGATTTTAACATAGAATAAGTGGACCATAATGATTCATTTCATTGTAAATTTTGAAAATAAACTAATAAACAATTTTCGGAGTATTTTTGTATATTTTTAGATCTAGCCCAAGTTACGAATTTAGTATAAGTGTTTTTGTATACGTTTTTTGATTTTATGGGTAATAAATTATCCACTGCAATATTGGCAGCTTCGCGAATTTCAGGCGGTGTACATTGCATTTCATTATCAGAATTCATGTTATTGGTGAGGTTTTTATTTTGTATGGAATTTTTTGAATTTGATAAATTTAAATTAAATGTCACTTCAAATAATCAATACTGCCAACTCAATTTTTTTTAATTAATATCAAGAGATTAGTAGTGTGTCATAAACGATAACGTATTTAACAATATGTATTATTATTATAGTTCTCGTACAAAAAATATTGTACAAACTTCGTGCGTGAAACATTTCGCGAATTCGTGTCCGCCTTTCGGCTCGCGCTTTAAACTGGTCACTCATTCGCGAAATATGATTTCACGCACTTGGTTCGTAAATAACTATTTTGTCGAGACAATACCTATAATCCCCTATGAGAATAGGTTTAGAACGGACCTAATGAATAGGGACAGACAGTATGTCAGCTAATAGTAGGTTTAATTTGCATTTGCATGCTCAACAAACCCATGAATAAGTTTGACGGTAAAACTATTATGGCGATTGTGCCAAGTAGAAGATACACGTGTTATGCTAATATTATGGTTTGCCAAAAACCTCGTTATTAGAAATAGCTTATATTTGAATTCCTGAAGCGCAAACATATGCAGATGAAACAACCCTCATCACTGGTTGCTCCAATTAAACAAAGTCAGAAAAAGTACTATAAGAGATATTATCACTAAAACATATCGATAAGACGTATTATATTAATATAGTCTCAACACATGTTTGTAAACAAAATTGAACAATAGAATAAATTAATTTCTATATAGATAATGTCATTTTCCTTTTTCCATAATAATTATTATATATATATTATCTGAATCTGAAGATCTTGTTGTGCGTAGAGGCGTTCCACAGGGCAGTATTTTGGGACCATTATTGTGCATATTGTATACGGCTGATTTCGCAAAACAACTTCATAACTGTCATTGCATATTCTAAGCAGATGATACTCAAATTTACAGAACTTTTTCATCAGCTACTGCTGTGGAGGAGTCTCGTTTAATTAACGCGGATTTGGAAAGACTATTCGCTAAAAAACATAACTTACATATCAACCCTACCAAATCTTGATTGATAATTTTCGGTAATAAGAAGTCGCATGCATTTTCAAAATCTCTTAATGTTAGGGTTAGTGACTTGTTGCTGCAACCTGTAGGCTCAGCAAGGAATTTAGGACTCTATTTTGATACTTCTTTAAGATTTAAACCCCATATTAGTCAACTTTTAAGAAAGGCATACCTACTCCTCTTTAAAAATACTTTACTCCATCAAGCACTGCCCTGATTTTAATTTATGAAAACTTCTGACGGATAGTTTAGTGTTATCTCATTTCAACTACTGCGATACTGTGTATGGTCCCTGTCTTGATTCCTTCGACAGATATCGTATACAGAGGGTTCAGAACAGTTGTTTGAGGTTGTGGTGTTTGATTTGAAGTTCCGGGACCACGTATCTGATAAACTACAGATGATTGGGTGGCTGAATATGGAGAACCGTCGCAGACTGCATTATGCCGTTCTTGTGCACTCAGTAGTTACAACATCCTCTCCGGCCTACTTGTCTCTGAAATTGTTGAAGCATTATGAATTGCATAATATTAATACTAGATACTGGTACCATTTTGTTATTCCGAACCATCACACAACAATATTCAAGCGATCGTTCTCTTACACTGCTTCAACTACCTTCAATAAATTAAGTGATTACTTCAAACGATTACCTACTACTGCATTTGCACCAGCTTATAAGCAATTTCTACTTCGCAGCTAATGCTGCGGATTTGTGGCATTGATTTTTCAGCTAAGGCTCAGTTACTGTACAGTTATGTTAGGTGTTTCATACATGTGTATATTTTTTGTTTCTTATGTACTTATTGCTGTTACTGTTAAGGTAAAGTGTAAATAGCTTCGGCTAAACTTCGCCTTTATTATTAATAAAGACCTTATTATTATTATACTAACACTTACAGTGAATTTACAAATAATAATTGTAGTATAGTATTAGAACAGTGTTATATATTGAAAGTATATAAATAAATATAATAATCGCTTATCGAAATTAGAGGTGTAGATGATGTCACACTGTTGACGACATCATCTAATTTATTAACAAATCATCTATACTTTTAATCCTACAAAATAGAAGTTGGATTGCTTCAAAAAATTATTTCCAAAATTCGTATCGCTCGTTTTATGTGGTAAACGACAAAAAATTCAATCTCAGTCTTATCTATGGATATCACAGACATACCGAATAATTTCGATTAATATCGAAAAATAATTATAGCTAAGATTTATACGATCCTTCAAAGCTTTTTATTTTGATTTTGACTGTCCTTAAAACCATATAATATAATATACGGCCCCAGCCCCTTTGGTTTGGCATATTTTAATTGTTGCTATTCTTTCATTTCGTGTGGACGAATTAAAAGCTTCTGTGAATTTTCCCTATTTCTTTTTCTCTCTTTTCATGTTATTTCATCGCTTTTTTTGTTTTCAATTATATTAAAATATTGGTCGGAAACAATAGCCAAGAGCAACACTTTTGCCATTTCAGTAAAGTTGGTATCTTTGTTATGGAAGTGTTTAGTGAGTTTTCTATACCAGTATACACTATTTTAACCTTACAAAAAAGTACAGATCTTATGGTAATCGTGAAATCGTCTAATTTATACATAACATATTATTTAATTATGTATGCAGTCATTCATGAGGTATAAGATGAAGTTTGCATATCACTTTTTATTGTCACATATTCGGACTTGGAGAGGCTATTTAACTACTGAACATGTTATAAAATAGTTAGAGTATATCTGAAAGTACTATGTACGTACTAAAACTAATTTATTTTTGTTGACCCCGACCGACTTCCAAAAAGTATACAAAACAGCAGTGGTTCATGTAGGCAAAATCTTAATATTCTGCAAATATACGAATACATACAACAGGAAATTCTTTTCAATATAAAACATAATGATGTGAGAGAATTGCAGAATATTCTCGTTTTGGACTTCAGCTTCAGACCCTTACTTTTATTAATTATACGCTCTAATAATAAAACAGCCAAGTGGTGCAGATTTAAACTGTTACAAGTTGATGGTAAATGACAATAGAAGATGGCTTATCAGAAAAGATGGAGCAGCTCCATCCTGTGCTATTATTCTGGTGAAATGGGAAGTACTCATGTTGCAATAAATGTAAAAACAGTTGTTAATACAACTGTTTTATAATTAAACATATCTAGAAATATAAAAGAATAAACATAAGAAATTACAAGACCAAAAAATACAACAAAAAATAAATACGCGGGACCTCAATAAATTCAAATAAAATTTGACAGCTAATTGCTAGACATTTTTCCAACCTAAATATTCTAAAATGTCTTAAAATTTATTGGTAGCGTCGGTTGCCTAGATAAAGATGTATTATATTACAAACTCCTTTAGATAATAAAGGAGTAAACTATATCCCATAAGAGCATGTGCGTTTTTCTAAGGTGAAACATACCACGGTATATATTTTATCAATGATTATAATCCACTGTATATCTACAACTGTATGTCAGTAAAAACTAAAATCTATCTTAGTTCAAATTCAAATAACATTAATATTGATATGATAGAAATGCGGTTTAATTTCTGAGTTGATATACAATAAAATATGGCATTATTAAATAATTTTAGTTGCTTCAGTATGGCTTTAGTGTGACCCAATGTATAAAGTAACTTAATTTGTAGACGTCCATATAAGTAAAAGACATTTAACGATAAATGATAAATGAATGTCTTGAAATTAAATCAACAATAAATACTCATTCATAACTCTTACTATTGTCCTTGAAAACGTATCATTATCCGTTTATACATTCATGTTTATTAAAATCACATTGATTCTAATTACTCGTTCTCTGTGAAACTATAAGTATGTACCTATACTTTCTTATTTTAAATTCGTGTTTTCCTTCCGATCAATGAAGGAGTTAAATGTAGCATTTTAAGAAGAATGAACATCATTACTGTGAAGGTCCGCCTAAAATTTCCGCTCGTCATATTTAAAATGTCACAAGTTGACATTCCTTGTTGTGTCATATATTTGCTATAAGGTTGTATCATGTCCTTAGTAATAATATACATACATATCTATATTCTACATTCTGCGAGATATTTTGTCTTATTGAATGTGTTTCTTATTATACATGGCCTATTTCCGTTTTGTTTGTTTACGCTGTGGTGGTTACATTAACTAGTGTGAGGGCCATCCTTTCAAAATTTGCGTAAGTGATCTATTGTAACGGCTCATAAATTAATTCTGTTGTAAATTTTGCGGTATTCTTGTTAGAGTCGTTATGAGGGTAACAGATGTATTATATAACTTGGCCTACTGTCTTGCGTAATGGACTGTTATGTTCTCGGAGAAAGGCATTATTTTATTTTTAGGTTTTATATTCAAACAGACACAATGAAAAATATAGATGGAAAATACAATGACAAATTCTAATTTCTGATTATTAACAAGTAAGAATGTTCTTCAGAATGATCTAAAAAACTTCTGTATTGTCTGCGTGTGGGGCACAATCGATATGTTTTATATGAAAAGCTCCTTATTAGTAAGCCCCGGATTTTAGGCAGTTAAAAATTCAAAATAGGCGCCTAAAATAATCCTTTAAAATTTTAAAAGTAATCCCTATAAATCTGAAATTAGGCACTATTAGATCATTAAAATTTAAATGTCTTAGAAATTAAAAAATTTAGTTTTTTTGAACAGAAATTTAATTAGTAGATACTTATTTATTAGTTTATTACCTATTTACATTATAAACAAGACATTTCTCTAAGTTCTTTAATTTAAAACTCTGTCTGTTGTCGACCAGAGCGGATTTATATTTAGAAAAACTCCTCACTACTTCACTTGATGTAATGAGTGCAGTTAGAGGCACATCATTTTTGTCTAATTTTGTTATACTCTCTTGGATTATCTTAAAATGATTTCGAATATAAATCAAATCATTTTTTATTCTTATGTTTTCCATGATAGTTTGTGCCTTTTTAATGGCATTAGCAGAACTTCTTTCAAACGACATGACAACCTGTAAATAATTAAAATATAAAAATCAAGTAGACCTTTATTTAGGTACTTTGCTTACTTCTTTAACGGAATCAAAATGTTCGCTATAAAATATCGCAGCCTGCAGCCATGTCCCTCAGCGTGTTAAGACTGGTTGTGGCGGCAGAGGAACGTCTTTTAGTATTTCTCTATAAAGTTCTACCCTAAGGGGTACTTTAACAAAAAATGTCTTTACACTAGAAATCAATTTGTCCACATCCTCAAGCTGGTGTCGGACTTTCTCAGCTACTAAATTTAAACCAGCACCCCCTCTCCTCATCGTAAATGAGTTTTCAAGAACAGTTTGGAAATAGCAGTGAAATAGGGAAATCTCCACTTTCTAGAATGTGTTGGGAACAGAAAATCTCAATGGGTCATAAATCATAAATATCATAATCATAAATATGCGCGCCCATTGACGTATTGTAATCTGTCGACATAATACTTACCAGTAGGCGGGTCGGAGTTTTTACCCATTCTTGGAAATTGGGTTCTTGGGAAAATTCATAAATATTTGTAAAAAATTATGAAATGCAAGTCTTTGGTTACTTTAGGCATATTTAGGCACTGAAATGTAAAACAAGCACGTTAAACTACTTTTAGGCATTTTAGACGGGAAACAGTTGGGCTCTAATTACTCTAATTTATGTTAACATCATTTATGTACAGGTTTCATTCATTTAGCTTAAAAAATGAAAATAGTTCATTTTGCCTAAACATCCGGACCTTGGAGCATGAAATGTTTTGGTTTTAAATAGAAACTCTAGGCTATCGTAATAATTATTGTACTTCACCAAAGAAGAGTTTTTGAGATATGTGTCAATCTAATGCGTGGATCTTTCATAAACTTCTGAAAACAGAAAAATATGTGTAGATAGAAGATTAAGTATACTATTGAATCAGATTTAGATTTAAACTGGTGCAACAAACCGTTTATTTATGTCCTTGTCACATACAAAACCAGGGTTACAAAATTGAGGAAATTTGAAGTAGCACTTACGTAACATTTGAAAATACAAGTTTAAAATTGTCATAACTTACCCAATGCCTTGTTTATTAATACTATAGTTATACAACCTACAGAAAACTGTAAACATGAGGGCGAAGGCATGTGGTCATAAAATGGTGTACTCTGTACTGAGAGCCGATTATATTCGGTATCTTCGTAGTAACTTTAACTTTTACTACAATATATTAGCGGGAAAAATTAATGAAAAATTGATTAATGGGCACATCCTACTGCCGAACCCCTCTGGCGACTACTGTCCAGAACTAACCTTCAGTTTATATCTGTAGTATACATAATCAAAGCCCAATGTTATTAGAAATGTCCAAAATACATCTAATGCTGTTTTACACTTACATTTCCCTACAAACTTATTGATCAGAAAGTTGTCCGTCAGTATTCTTGCCCGTCAGTTATTGCTCTACAATTATAATTACTTTCTTGACAAAGTTCTTTGGTGAATTAAAAGAACAAAGAGTATAAAAGTGGTGACAACTAAAAAAAGTTGACTACTTTCAAGGACCGCATTAAAAATTGTAAAATTAAACACAATGTACACAAAATAACTTGAATTAAGTTTATGTTAACTTTAACGCAATGGTTCTAAATTTTAAAAAAATATTTTTTGTTTACATTGTGCACATTTGACAAGAAAATTAATAGCACATATCTTTGCAGGAAGTCACTCTATAGTTGATCAAGTTGACGAAAAAAATACATGATCTAAGCCAACAACATCTTGGACAAAAAATTGACCAAATCCACTTGACAGGTATAAAAAGGCGTTGTCGTCAATTTTACTCACAACTTGTTTGCCAATAATTTAGTCAATAGATTAATACTACATTAATAAAATAGCTACAATGTAAGGAATTCATGCTTTGTTAAATTTGATTATGTAATTTAATCTTCAAAATAACTGCTAAAAGCCTTTTAAATTGAGGTTTTGGAATTCTAATGTCAAATTTGAAATCTAATTAATAATAACGTAAAAATCGCTAAATCGCGGCAGCGTAAATCAATTACAGACACATTATACCATTGAGGAAAAATACTATGGAGACGCTGTAAAGCATCTTTGCTGTACTCTCAAAATGGGAGCATTGGGCGGGGCTAAGTGTGGGACCAATATGGCTGCCTCACCTAGTCCAGACTACTCAAAATTATAATCTGTCATCCCACACCTGTCTGGCCAACACTAACCTATGAAATGATATTCCAGACGAATTCTTCTTATCAACGACGTCTCTGCTGTTGCAGCTACATAGAGCACAAGAAACCATAATGTCTTTTAATATTTAACTTATTATATAACTCTAATACACGATACACTTAACAAACAGTCCACTTTTTACCAACACTACCTGTTTGACGTAAATGTAGTATCAATATGGCGGACCTGTACCCGGTTTGATCATGTGACGTCGTCTCCCTACCTATTCTTTCTCAATGCATTATACAATATCATTAATCATTAGTGTTGGTGTCATTTTTTGACATTCTACATACGCATGAACGCACAAATCACTAACATTCTAAGTAGATGACGCATGTATGTTCGCTTCAAATCGAAAAGCGGCTGCAGTAAATTCAGACAGACATTTACATGCTCTATAAAAATCAACACTCTATATTATGCCCAGAAATTTTTTTTTGTTCATTGACACAGGATACAACTGCAACTCTTGCAGCAATGACAAAAATGCATCTGTGCGTAATTATTGAATCTTGCGTGTGTAAAATTGGAATATATTTAAAAAAGCCTAGAAGTACCAATAGTTAGTAAACAAAATACATGAAAAAGTAAATTTTGTATAATCACCATTACAAAGGAATGTAAGGTATGTTAGATATTAACAATAGCAGGTGACAAACTAGTTTTAGCCTATTAAACTACAATTATCTATTATCTATCCAAACCTTTTTTGCGATTAGCCAATCGATGAAGATGCACTGTTTTACCAACAAGACACCAAGGAATTTATCCCAGGGCGAATGTATTTTGGGAGTAGATGATATTAACAATAAGAACACCACCTACTAATCACAACTACGATATCTTAATTAACTATAAACTGTACATTTGCGAGTGTCAGTAAAGCTCTCAATTTAAAATCTTGAATAGTTCTTAAAACATTGTAAAATTTAGAACGTAATTTTAAGTAATATACCCCTGACTCTTGATTGCTGTTTTAATGATGCACCAATTTGTCAGAAGTGATTGTAAAATTAGTGAAATTGGCAGGTGTAAAAATAAAACCTGTTTACAAAAGATGTTCGAACAGTTCTTTCTAAATATAATTGTAACCTTCGCGGCCTAGGCTAGATCGTGGCCACCCAGATCCTTTGATTTAAGCCCGTTACTTTTGTTTGTGATATGTAGAAAATAATCTTTATTTCCAGACATATGAAACTGTTGAAGACAATCCTTTGATGCAACTTTTCACACCGTGGTCTAGGCCGCTGTGCAATTATGTCTGTATTATGTAGGTCACAATTATTTTTAGAACGTGACAGTTAATTGTTCGAACGTATTATATAAACAGTTTTTGTGTTTATTTGGCAATTTTAATATTGATCGTAAACTATTCAGTTTAATATTGTTACATATACAGAGTGGGCCATTGAAAACGAAACAGCGGCTCTGTAGGTCGGCAGAACCGAGTTATATAAAAACGCTCGGACACGTCAACAACATTTTCGAGGGGGACATCGTTCGCGATGAAATTCACCCGAAATACATTCCATCCCTCGGAGCTGTGACCCCCACCCCTAAATTTTTAAATGGCACCATATGGCAAGTGATACCTCATTTGAAAGGTAGTTTCCTTCTTGATATCAAACAACAAAAATAAATTAATTCTATCGATTCGTTTTCGAGATATAGGAACTTGAAGTTGGGAAATCACTTTTTATTCACTCAATCAATAAAAACAATATCTGATAAAGCAATTGTCGCAATAATTATTATTGTCAATGAATTAAATGTTCAAACTGTCTACCACCCATTTCCATACAATAGTACAAGTTCTGTTCAAAATGAGACCGCACATTTCGTAGCATTTCCGGCGTTATTCGACGGCATTCTTCAATAATTCTACGTCGTAAATCTTCCAGAGATTCTGGTTCGGTTGCATAGATTTTGTTTTTCAAGTGACCCCACAGGAAAAAGTCGAGTGGGGTTAAATCTGGAGATCTGTCTGGCCACTCTATAGCGCCTCTTCTTCCAATCCAACTTCCAGGAAACATTCTATCCAAAAACGCCCTAACAGGCTGTGCATAATGTGGAGGTGCCCCGTCTTGTTGAAATTTCAAGTGGTCTTCATGGTAACGATCGTCATTTTCAATGATGTCTACTAATTGTGGATAAACAAATTGATTCAATAATTCCAAATAAGTTTCTCCTGTCAGGTTACCGTCGAGAAATACTGGTCCAATCAAACGGTCCCCAAAAATACCGGCCCAGACATTGAGTTTTTGGGGAGTTTGAGTATGGACTTCGTGGAAAACATGTGGATTGGCATCTGACCAATAACGACAATTATGACGATTCACAGTCGAATTCAAAAAGAATGTAGACTCATCAGAAAAGCAGATGTTGAAAAGGAAATTCTCATCAGCATCTAGTATTTTCGTAGTCATAATTTCACAAAATTCCCGTCGCCTATCAAAATCATCTTCATTCAATTGGTGTACCAAATGTATTTTGTAGGGGTGGAATTTATGATGTTTCAGGATTCGGCGGATACTGGTTCTACTGATATTGGTAACACTAGCCAATTTCCTTGTGCTCAATGTTGGGTCTGCATGAACTTGTCCTAAAAGTGCAACTTCAACAGGATCATTTCTCACCGGAAATCCACGTTCTGGGTCTCGTTTCTTGTTGGCTACTGATCCAGTTTGACGAAATTTTTGCACTAATTCTAGAACGTATTTTCTAGCAACAAGTTTATCTGGATGCGTTTCATTGAACAAATTAGCTGTACGGTTACCGCACTCATCATTCTTAAAAAAAATTGTTATTATTTCAACTCTTTCCGCGATCGTATACACCATTATTGAGGAAAGAATTCAGCAGCTTTAATCAAGTAATTCACTCCAATGTCGTTCAATCAACGATCAGTTTGACACTGACGTCCACACTTGCGATTTGGCGAAAAAAATTATCTCATACATGTTTTTGTTGTACGCGCATTGGAGTCGAATTCGAGAAAACGTCTTTTTATCGATTCTCACGAAACCTTAACATTTTTTCGATCAAGTAATTGAGGATGAAATAAAAATTTGAAACGGACTTGCATGCTATTTGTTGGTAAACAGTTAGATCATTTAATTCCTTGACAATGATAATTATCTTTAAACAGTTGCATTGTTAGATCTTATTTTTATTGATTGAGTGAATAAAAAGTGATTTCCCAAATTCAAGTTCCTACACACTCGACTTTTTCCTGTGGGGTCACTTGAAAAACAAAATCTATGCAACCGAACCAGAATCTCTGGAAGATTTACGACGTAGAATTATTGAAGAATGCCGTCGAATAAAGCCGGAAATGCTACGAAATGTGCGGTCTCATTTTGAACAGAACTTGTACTATTGTATGGAAATGGGTGGTAGACAGTTTGAACATTTAATTCATTGACAATAATAATTATTGCGACAATTGCTTTATCAGATATTGTTTTTATTGATTGAGTGAATAAAAAGTGATTTCCCAACTTCAAGTTCCTATATCTCGAAAACGAATCGATAGAATTAATTTATTTTTGTTGTTTGATATCAAGAAGGAAACTACCTTTCAAATGAGGTATCACTTGCCATATGGTGCCATTTAAAAATTTAGGGGTGGGGGTCACAGCTCCGAGGGATGGAATGTATTTCGGGTGAATTTCATCGCGAACGATGTCCCCCTCGAAAATGTTGTTGACGTGTCCGAGCGTTTTTATATAACTCGGTTCTGCCGACCTACAGAGCCGCTGTTTCGTTTTCAATGGCCCACTCTGTATATTTAACTTTAATATAAACATTCCTGTAGCATAGGGTATTTCTAGGGTAGTTACATTTTTCAAAAAATATATTACACATAACCTTACAAGCAAACACTGTTAACTAAGTACAATGCACAATTGAATTTAATAGATATCGCTCTGTATATTTTTCTTATTTTAACTTAATATGTTTCAGTAAATATTAGAGAATTGTATTGATCTGGGACGATTTAGATACACCTTTTATGTGTTATGTTCAACGGTAAGTATTTTTCTTTAGAACAGGTGATAAATTATCAATATAACTACATTTTCTTGTGACGTTTCAACATTTATTTATGTCATCAGCTGACAATCTAAAATGTTTAGAAAAAGAACAATTTACATTTCAAATACAATTTAACTCTACTTACAAATTAAAATTAGATTTATTTATATTCTTTGTTGCCACTTTATTCTGTCTACTTCTAATTTTAGTTAAAAATACTTTGCAAACACAAACAATAAAAAGAATAACATAGACTTTATGTGAACTGATGAATAATGTATAAAAATCAACATACTTACTAATTTTGTATTTATTTCCCATATTATTAAATTTTCTTTAATTTAATCTTTTCCATATTATTACTATCGGACAGCATCTTCTTCGATAACTATTTTGTAATTTCCTATTAGTTATTAGTTATCTCTGATTTTATTAGTGGTCAAATATTTTTTGCGTTCTGTACCTTATTTAAAATGCTAGTCTTATTAAAATTAAATGTATGTCCTGTGGCATTACAATGTTTTTTCAACGCTACATTGTTTGAATATTTATGACTTTTAACCTTTGTGATACATGCTGCTGCGTTTGTCCGATTTATACGCCACAACAATTCGCATAAGAAATTTTATAAACTATTTTTGCTCAATTCCTGAGGTAAACCCTAAACGTTTGTAGACACACATAGTTGTTGATATTAGATTGAATTTCATATCTCCTCTTATTGATTGTAAAATTTATGTAGTCTCTGTTTTACTATTTTTTGAATGAAATTTAACGGATAGCTGTTATTTTGTGATAGTTATTTACGAACCAAGTGCGGGAAGACTATTTTCCGCATGAGCGCACTTTTAAAGAACGAGCGACCGCAGGAAGCGAGTGCTTTTAATTGCGCGAATGCGTGGAAGATGTCTTCACGCAAGTGGTTTGTACAATATCTTTTATACGAACATTAAATTAAAAAAATATTATTGATTAATGTCATTAGTATCATACCTAACCTAAGATAGATTACCTAATTAATTTAAGCATTTCATGTACGTAACTATTACTCACCTTTCCCTAAAATTAAGTTATTATATTCTTACACATGGCAAACATGAGGTATTTATTCTTATATTTATAAATTTATAGAACATTTATGGCGTTTTTTGGTTTAATTTCAAAATATTATAAACTGCCAATATGAATGTCCATGTGGTCAAATAGATGGCACTTGATGTCGCTTAAGATGTCACTTAAAATGTCGTCAAACAGATGGCGTCACAAATTTATTGGAATTTTTAATTATTACTCCTATTTCCCCAACTTTTAGTGAAGAATAGTCGAGGGAAGTAGTATTTTATAGACTAAATTTTATTACCATCAAGTTATTTTTTTTTAATGTCCCAAAGGGCCAGGGTTTTTTTCAATTTTTACACTCGCCTCGACCGGGAAATACTCTTTCCTGGTCGAGCTACACATGCGCCAAATGTCACTTTACAGGCGGTGTCTCAAAAAAAAATTTAATGTTTTTTAATATATTCTTTCTAAATTTCGCTCATCAATTTAATTGCTCTATCAACAAGAGCAGTAACTATTTTTTTTTGTGTATATTAGGTTGACAATAGTTAAAATTCGCGTATCTACCCGACACAGTTGGTTTCTAGAAAAAAAAAATAATATTCTTATATTATATCTTATCTATGTCATGTCTAAAAAATTTACTGATCCTTGTTTTTTAATTTCCAAAGTGAATTGTAGTCTGTTATGAAAATTTTCAAAACTTTCCAATATGTAGTCAATTTTGTCACGAGCTACAGCAGCAATACAGTCGTTAACATATCTCATGTATAACGTTGGCTTGAAATTTAAATTATTAATTACAGTTTGTTCTAGCTCTTCCATCACTAACTAAGCAATCACACTAGAGGTATTTCTATTGCACAACCGAAAATTTGTTTGTAAAATTTATTTTTAAATTGAAAGTAAGTAGTTGAAAATGTTAATTCAATTGCCGTGAGAAATTCCGTTAGAGGAATCTCAGTATGTTGACTGATTCATGCAAATGTTTTTTAATGGTCTCTTTTGCTAAGGCAACCGGTATATTTGAGGAGCATGAAAAGATTGTCTCATTGGATGTCACCAATGAGACAATCCTTTAATACTCCTTAATTATATTTTATCAATTACATTTTTAAATTCAAAAGAAATTTTTTATAATATATTCATTTTTACCTGTTTGCAATGATAGCTTGGTATTTCAATAGATTATATAACAGACTATACATGAAACAATTGGTTTCATTGGAGTATTATTTTCATGCAATTCTGGGAGTCGGTATATACTCGGTAGTAATGCGTTATATATTTTTAAGGTTTTAGCCGTATGATGAGGAATTATACTCATGTTGCTCCATTTTTTAGTAAATCATTATTGTGCTTTTCAATTCGTTTTGTAGGGTCTGTTTTAATTTCTAAATAAGGGCTTTCATCATTTAATAAGTCATACATTTTTGTATCATATTCATCAACATACATAACAACTGTTTTATCAGTTTTGTCTGTCTTAATTATTAGTGTAACAAAAAGCACAGAATAGTTACGCCTTGTGAAATATGATAATGAATTAACATTGAGTGTTACTGCGTAACTAAAGACATATATTCATAGACTAGGAAATATGATGTTTAATAGTATTCAATAAAAATTTTGAATATTTGGAGTTGACGGTTAATTTTATGTGACAACAACAGAAAATTAATCATTTACAATTAACATGTCTTCAAAAGTATATAAAGTTTTAAAGAACAGTTCCCGAAAAAAAAAATTGAAATTTAAATAAAACTGGAAAAAAATGTATTAAAGATTACTTATAGTAGGGGGGGAGAGAGAGGGGGGAGATAGAGAGAGAGAGATAGAAAGAGAGAGAGAGGGAGAGAGAGAGAGAGGGAGAGAGAGGGAGAAAGAGAGAGAGAGAGAGAGGGAGAGAGAGGGAGAGAGAGGGGGAGGGAAAGGGAGAGAAACATTTTTTAAAAAATATTTTTTCGGTATCAGGGGCTTCAAAACGTGACATATGTAAAATCTAGGTCAAAAATCTTTGTAATCACAATACTTCCTTATACTACGTATACTCAGTTCCTTCCTCGACTTGAATACAGAATCCACCAATATTGTGATTTTTCCGATGGTAACACGATGCCATATCGTAATCTGTAATTATAGAGTATTCATCTTCTTTTAATCAATATTCGGAGAGTGTTATAATATTTATTCTTGTATTTAAACAATTAAGAAATTTTCTCAAGTTATATATTTTATTTCTTACACTTTGTATATTTTGGTAATCGAGATTGTATAGAAACAAATATATAAATGTCGTATTTGTATTTGTATTTACTGTATGACAATACCTGTGTCCAGTTGGACCTCCAGCAATAAAGATTGTTATAATTATTATTAAATACTGTACAAGTGCTTTAAAATAAATATAAGTAATATAAAAAACAAACAGCTCTATATAACTATATAAAAAGAAGTATAATAATTAAAGTAGTTATTAAAGATAATTAAAATATTACGAATGAGTGAAAAAATCAAATGGCTAAGTGTACATCCGCACTATGTACCGGCGCAATATCCTCTGCGCTTTGCCCTTGCCCCGCGTAGTACGTTACATGTCACATTATTGTCGTGTAGTAGGTAATAACGATAACGATAATTATGATACTAATCGGATCTGTGTACAATATTTCAAAGTTCTAGCTTAGTAGGAAGTATACTAGATTTATGATGATCTATATGTCAGTCAGTGAGTGTCCAAAATCGTGATCTTGGAAACTATTTCACCTAGATAAATGAAAGTCGAAAATGGCTCTAATGGGTTCGTTTAAAAAACAGTTTCTTAAAATTATTTATATCATATCTTAGAACACTAACTAAAGATAACACATGAATTTTATATTGATGTCTTGTCCATACATAACACTACGTGGAAGAAAGTCAAAGAAGGGCAAATTAAAATATTCAGCTTCTTAGAAATAAAATTATACTTTGTCAGTTCAAATAATACATACGTATGAAATTAATGCAGGTAGCAACACACTTGGAAGTAGTGAATAATAAAATACTGCTATATTTATTAGCAATTATCTCAAATATTTGAATAGCAAATATGTAACTGGTATGTTTTCTAAGGCTATCACGTGGAACCGGCAAATAATTTAAATATGTAGAAGAAATAGCAACTTATAATTTACTATACATACATTTGCAATACATATTTGGTTAGGGACGCAAAAAGGAATTGCTCGGACTTGTATACATATTATAAATACCTACATAAACAGTTAACTATACGCAATAATATTCTATTATCAAATAAAAACACTCAAGGTACATACACTATGTACGAACATTAATGACTACAGAATCCATTACGATCATAATTCTTCCCAACTAAACATTAATTAATGTTACCAGCTCAATAAGATTGCATAGAAAAACAAAACTTCATTTAACACTTATTTAACCTTGTTCGGTTATCAGATTTAACTTATTTTCCCATATGGAAGTAATTACTGCCGCATAAGGTAAAACCAGAAATCATTAAACCCATTCCAATTTAACCCGTCAGATAATAAAAAAAATGTATGATAAATATTAATTCGTAATAAAATAAATGTTTAAATATGTTTAAAGCTAATAATATACATATGATACTATAACTAAAATTACTTTGACTATTCAATTCACCTGTCATTGTTCAAATATGAACCAATAAAATAGCAAATATTTACTTTCGTATCATAGCAACAGGAAATTTCAGCGATTATATCTTCCTAGAAGGTATTCAAGTGGATATTTTAAACAAGTGAAAGTTTTTATTAATGTAACTCATTTACTAACAATATTGAAGGTACAATTAGAAAAACTAACATTACTGCAGTGCTGCAGCAGACATTCTGGAACAGAGCTATCATTGGGAGTACCCGAGGGAGTACCTTTCTCTTGTAGCTTAATACCGTCACTATTACTGACAGATGTCGAAGTTGTACATGACACATTTGTTGTTGTAAAATTTCTTCGCATTTTGGTGATAATCGACTCGTGGTGCTCATCATCAAGCTGCAAGTACGATTTTATGGAATTCAGATTTTGGTGTCCCGTTATTTTCATCAGTTGTTGCTCTCCGACTCCAGCTTTCGCCAGGAATGATACAGTTGAAGAGCGTACCGAATGATTTGATATCTTCCTTCTTTTAACATCTAATCCAGTTTTTTCAGCTAATAACTTCACCCATTTACTGATCTCACATATACCAACTGGACTGTTCTTATACCACACCGCATTCTCAACTTTATCCCAAAACGGATTCGGTGTCAAAAACATCCTTTCTGTTTTCACATTTTTTCCTCTCTTCGATTTCAGTAGATAATACAATCTAAATAACAGAAGAATATTAATTATACCGTCTTGAAATTAAATATAAATAGGTTACCTAACTGGACACATATCGGTATTGCTTTTATTCTCTATCAACCACTTGCTGCCTGTCAATGATTTAGTTCCCCCCTGCGCAGTTTTCGAAAATACTGGATTATACTCGATTCTACCAGTTCTTCTTCCCTTGTTATCGAGTTCCTCCTTGAAGTAATAGGTGAAACAGTTGCTCCCTTCTCCTCCCCGCCAAGCTAGTTCGTAAGATGCTATTAAGAAAAACTTTTTCTGTAAACCGTCTGGGGTACTCTCATCTAATATGCGTATCATATTTAAGTATTCTGGTTCTGTAAGTGCCGCCGCGTTGCTGGTTCTTTTTTCAGGACACGCTTGCAGTTTTCTTCTTGTAGCATCCCTGGCGTCACGTGCTGACTTAAATATTGCATCAGAAAACGGGTTTACGTTTATTTTCCACTTATTGAAGAACATTTCTTGAACCATTTTCGCCGTAACGTTCCACATGTGCTTGATGACGCCTTCTTTATAATCGGACCCATCTTTTTTCTTCATATTACATGCCCACGACTTTAAGATGACATTTAAGTCCACAGGAGAAGTAGATTGATCCAGTTTATAGCCTTTTGCTGTTAAAAATGTACTAAATTGTCTCCATACTGAATCTTTGGATTTCTTCGTGTTCCAAGGGATATTTTCGCAAATTTCAGCATCGATTTCGTCTTCAGATTTCGTGCCAAATCTTTTCTCAGTTCCCATTATTTAGAAACACCAGTTTTTATTCAACGAAACGAACTAAATAGGAACACGATTCCAAAAATTTTAATGACAAACATAAATGTTGTTTTTGTTGACATGGAAACGTAATCATGTGTAACTAAATTTTGAGTCATTTTAATATGAAAAATTGATTTGGTTCATTGAATAGTCTCTCGAATACGATTCGTAGTCAAAGTTGAGTCTACTATTTTTGTGGTGCTTTACACTCATGTCTTTCATAATTGCGAATACTACTCGTGCTCCGCACTCGTAGTATTTAAATGCAATCATGAAAGACATTCGTGTAACCACCACAAAAATAATCGACATAACTTTGACTACTCATGGTATTATAAGTGAATATTAGATCTTGCTGCAAGCTGAATTGTTAATTATGCGAGACGCAATCGTAATATAATATTGCCGCTTGGACATAAAATTTATATTTGTTACAAAGAGTTTTTATGTCACTTTTCCACATAATCGCCGTTAACTTCTAAGCACATTTCATAACGTTCCCCTAGCTTCTTCAACCACTCTGCATAGAGATTCTGGGCTTAAGGTGGCCATCTCGCCCATCTCAATTACATTGCAAACATGTTGCGAACATATCGCACCAGAAACCGTTAGTACGCAATAAATTAAAAATTAAAAAATACGAGCATAATCTACAAACTTATCTCCAGGGGACTGGGTAATTTTAATAACGGAAGTTTGTTCGATTAATGTGGAAAAAAATGTTAAAAAACAGGAAGTTTTTATACCAAAAATCTGCTAGTTTATTTCGTATTTACTTGGAATATATAGATAATTGCCAGATATTAGGTAGCTTACCCCCTAGAGAAATAAATTCTCTTTCTTTTGATGCTTGATACAAAGCAATTAAGCGTATTTTATAGCTGTCTTGTGCTTTTAATTGTTTTTACACGGCATTCGGATTGATTCGGACATATCTGGACATTCTTTATTAAGAAAAGTAGATTCCATATATCATAATCCTGTAGTAATTCTAATTCGGGTGCAGTAATTCTTAAACAGAGGGCGCTGCCAACAATAATATTAGTTTTTAAAATTATTCTGCAAATATAGTGTCCGCACGAAGAGCAGACAAACTTATTGTATATCTTACTCAATCATACAATGACGTTATATATGTCTTTCTGTCAGACACCAAAAGAGTAACGTTTAAAGAAAGAAATCGCAATCCCATATATACAAATAACATTAAATTGAACTGAGATAATACTATTCGTACAAAAAGCCGAAAATAGAACTGATGCATCATCTCGTATTCTTATTTAGTAATATATCTACCGAAAATATCTAGCCCACAGAGTATTTTACAAAAAGTATTTATGTTTTGGTGATCAAAGTGATCATACACAGAGTCTTACAAATTAAAGCGAATCTGAAAATATTTTTGGATTTAATTTCCATTTAATTTGTAACATATCTACACTATGTTGCAAATTATGTGTAAATTAAATAAAAATGAAATGAGAAAACATTTTCAGATTCGCATTTACTTTGAAACACAGCGTAACACTATGTTTCAAATTAAATGCAAATCTGAAAATATGTTCTCATTTAATTGGCAAATAATTTGCAACATAGTCTACATTAGGGTGGTCGTTATTTTTCAAATTTGAGATTTCTTTCGGGTACCCCCCTATTTTTTTTTCCGTTAAATGTAAAAATATACCACATAAAATGTCTACTTATTTGATTCATATTAAGGGGTACCGCAGAGGGGTTAATGTTCCCTCCCCCATTCTGGAAAAAATCAACTTTTTCGCTCTTTCCTCTGTTGAATTAAAGTGCAACTTATTATACATGAATAGATAGATTTGAAATTCAATGTAAAAAAGTACATACCTTGATTTTTTTCTAGAATAGCAATAGCTAATGAGTAAAACGTTTGACAAATTCCCAGCCTTAGGTTTAGCTATGGCTCAGTAGTTGTCCTAACAACAGTCGATTTGTATGCGTCCGGAAATTCTTTACGGTATTGACTAACTACTTGTAGAATATATTGCTGTTGTCATTCGTCTTTCGACAAAACATTAGTAGCCAAAGAGAATGTTGAAAAAACAATTTTTCCTAACACATAATGGTCACCCTAATGTACACATATATTGCAACATATTCGACTTATATTTCAAATTAAATGCAAATCTATGGAAATTAAATGAGAAAGTATTTCCAGATTCGCGTACTGTACTAGTTCTACTTCTAAACACGTGTTTTGGTCAAATATTTTCAAAAAAAATAAATAACTCAAAAACTATTGGCTCAATTTTGAAAAAGAAAAAACAGTTGAACAGATAATTTAAAGCAGTACTAGAAAATCCAAAAATATATAGGATCAGTTATTTAAAAAAATTAAGTTTCATGCATTTCCGGTGGAACTTTTTTAATAAAATTCTTTTCAAATTTTATTTTGAGTACATATGAATTCTTTTTAAACTTAGTAGTTGACGAAATATTGCCTAAATTGCCTAAATCTTTTTACTGAAGTAAACTATTACTTTCGGTCTGCCGATTTTACTGAAAATCTAATCAGATCTCAAGAGGCAGATTATACACGTAAATACAAAATTTGGAATTGATCGCTGTAGCGGTTTGACCGCTATCGTGGTCACACACAGCCAGACGCACACTGACACACACAGACATTTTTTAAAAACCACTTTTTCGGTATCAGGGGACTTGAAAACGTGGACATCTGCAAAAATCTCGAGGTCGAAAATTTTCATCATCACTATACTTCCTTATATTACGTATAAGAAGGTAAAAGGAATTTTATTATTTATCTCAGTCCGAATATTGGAAATTTTTTTATACAAAAATTATTCAAAATCGAGCTTTAAATATGTCCATACCCGTGATATATCTATCTAGAATGGATGACTTGCGATATATTCGCAAAAACCTGTTTTACGATAAGAGTATGTACCAGTAGGAATTTCAAATTTTTTTTTTTAAATTGTTTTCTAATTTAGTCTTGATCGCTTTGGTATACCTTACATTCTAAAATTAGTAGTTGACGAGATATTGCTATTATTTGATTTCTTCACTGAAATAAAGTACTACTCCCGATTTATCGATTTCACTGAAAATCTAATTAGATTTCCGAGAGAGATTATATTCCTAAATATACATTTCGGTATTGATGGACTTTACCGGTTGGCCGCTATCGTGGTCACAAAGAGAGGGAGAGAGAGAGAGAACGCGCGAGAGACTTTTTTGTAAACGTGGAAATCTGCAAAATCTCGAGGTCAAGAATTTTTGTCATCAAAATACTTCCTTTTACTACGTAGGTATAAGAAAGTCAAAAAGGAATTTTATTTATGAAATAAAAATGACCTAAAATAAGTCTAGACAATTTTGGGTTAAATTTGCGAATACATGTTAAAGTGTATCTCATTTATAATTTTTTTTTAATATTTGTTGTGCATGTATATATGTATTTTGTAAATTTATGCCCTGATCTGTATATTGTTGTGTTTTACAGAATGTTCTGACAGAGGTGTAATGATAATTTTTCATTATTTTTTTCTCAGCGTTTCCTTAATAAAAATTGGAAAAATTTGGAAATTCTTTGATTACCTTTTCCTATAGAATTAAATTAGAGGAAATAGTGAGATCACAGGAGTTATTTTTTATATTATATCGTGCACTAGCGGAATTATCCAGAATGTGAGGGGCAGAATCTGATTTTCTGCTAAAACCATTCCTTGTTAAATCAGAATGCTGGGTGGAGACACTTAGATGTAAAAGGCAGCTAAGGAATACTCTTAATTGCTTTGGATCAAGCATCAAAAGAAAGAGAATTTATTTCTCTTTAGGATAAGCTACTAATATCTTACAAGTATTTATATTATATTCGAAGTAAGCACATTTTTAGTACAAAAACTTCCTGTTTTTTAACAATTTTTCCCATATTATTCGGACAAACTTCAGTTGGAGACAAGTTTGCGGATTAAGCCGGAATTTTTTTGGTTACCAACGGATTGTGGTGCGATATGTTAGCAGCATGTTTGCAATTCGCTTAGTTTTTATATAAAAACTAGCATATACTATTTCATTTTTGTGAAATCCTAATAAAATTGAAATGAATAAATAATAAAACTGTCTACGTATATATTAATACATGACGAAAAAGCTTTGTACTCTAGCATAGATAGTTAAAGTTCATATGAATAAGGAGTGCAGAAAGATAAAATTTATGTATAATATGTGTTACAAATAAATACATTAATTAATTAACTCGAAAATTAATGGATAACGACGTATTTCTACACGTTCGCAGCTAACGCAATAGAAAATTCAAAAAAATTATATGCAACGGTTATAGAAGTATACTTTTTGAGAAAAGAACCTGAATAACTCAAACGTAAAAATTTAATGAATTAAAGTCGAATTTCGGCCACTGGTCAACCACTGGTATTAATTATTAGGCAAGTTATTTAGGTACTTATACAAAATTTTTAAACTATTTTCTTTAATTCTGTAATAAAAATTACTTACATAGGCATGTAAGAAATTTAATTTTTTTAATATTCTTCAGATCTTGTTTTTAATTATATTTAGTAATTTATTATTAACGTGCGAAATGCACACTGTCGGATAAATTTCATGGCGGTCTTTGAAATTTTTTTCCAATTGAATTGGTCATTCTAATAGTTGATACGGTATCAGAACTTAATAAAACACTTGATGACAAGGAAGGCATTTTATAATATCCAAGACAACTGTCTGAGCACACATGTATATTTAACTTATTTAATTAGACTGTTGTAGGTATGTGATATATATTGATTGTTTCTCTTTTTCTTACTTTTACACACATTATAGGCCTTGTGTTTCTTACACTGACAGGTTCACTACTTACAGGTTTTCTTGAGCAAAGAAGTTCTGTTCTTTTTATTATTAATGGTCAAAAACGAATTTGAATAAATACATGGTGACCGTCAAAATTGAATCAGCCTATATATTCCTTTTTCAGAAATGCAATAATCACTAAAAATACCTGTTTATTATCTAAATCAAATAGGTAAAGGACATAGAACTACATAGGTATTTAAAAAACAAACATTATATGTAAGTATGTTCCTATTATTCTTGTAAGGACGTTATTTGCATTTTTACAATTTAGGGTAAATATCAAGGATTTCAAAATAGACACATATTCTATTAAATCGTGTATGTATGAGACAAAAACTCTCTTTTTTGTCTCATACAAAAAAAACGGTCTGGTCTATCAGTCTCTATATAATTTCGTTCAATGTAAGACATACGTTGCGTTAGTAGTGTCATCTTTTATCCAATAAATTTATTTTACAAATTATATCGCTGCTACTTTCAACCAGATGGCTAATATAATGCAGTCACGTATGCAACACATAATACACGCCTAATGGTTAGAAGAGGACAGAGCAATGTGGCGATTCTCTTTCTATTAGATGGCCACCTTATATGATTCGTAATGTGCGAGAAATTTTTTTTTATGATAGGCTCGGACAATGCCTTGCTGCTGAGGGAGGCATTTTTGAGCCTATGCGATAACATTTTATTTTTTAGTATTGTTTAGAGTATATTTTTTATTTTCCTTAAAATTCCCTTCTTAGTAAATTTATAGAATAATTTATATTTTTAGAATTGTGCTTTTATTTTCCTACTGCGTTGTATACGCAATATAATAAAACTCCCAGAAAGTATTTTGAATTCTTATTTGGTAAATATGTATTTACGAAGCGTGTGATGCATGCTTAGATAAATACATGTTCATCCATCAACTGACTCTATGCAACTGAAATGGTAATCATACTTTACTGGCACGACCTGCGCGTTGTTGCCGTTATGCATAGTATACATATTGCCGTGGTATCTTGCATATTAATAAGATAATAGTAATAGCATTAAGACTTAATTTAAGTGTATAAAATATAAAAGAAACAATAATAATAAGTTTATTGTATTTCAAAATTTAACATGAGTATATTGGGTTGCATACGTTTTATGTGAGAAAATGTAGACATAAAATTGAACTTATATTTACAATTTTAGATATTAAATAAGTACTAAAATAAAAGACGAGATAAAATTTAAGATATATATATATATATATATTTCTTTTATAGAAAAGAGAAACAAGATGTATGGTTTGTGTATAAACAAAGTTCGATATGCACGGGAGAAAAATAATTGAATAAATTATGTAAACTTAAGAACGTGCATAATGTAATAAAACTTTATTAAATAAATCATGCAAAAAGAATAAATGTTTACCTTAACTTATGACTATATAAGTAAATAAATAATAAAAAAAGGATATAAATAAAATATTCTGAGACATATAATCAGCAGGAGTGTTTTATAAACGACAGCTGGTAATAATAGTGGAATACATTCATGAATTCGTAAATGTAGTATTATGTTTCATAAGCTGTAGAGAGGTTTTGTACGGTTTTTGATGACCTACAAAATAAAAAAAAAATATATAATGTAAACTTGGTTTGTAGTTTATTACAGATAGATATATCACCGTTGGAGAAATCCTGGGTTGAAGGAGGCAACGAAAAGGCAAACTAAATGGACCGTAGTAGTACGAGTAATCTTATTAAAAGGATACCTGTTGTTTGCAATGTTTTTCCAATATGGCCGAGAGCTGGACATAAAACAAAAATAAGAATTGTGTTAGCTAATGGAAAGAGGAAATATGTGAAAAATAGTAAAGAAGGTAATAAATTCATAAACAAATATAAAGAAGAGTTATATTAATACAAGTATACCTACGTTGGAGAAACGCTGGACAATTTATAAGAAACTTTTAAATTATAAACAGACAATTCTTGAAGTGTTGACATTTTGAAGTGAGGAACTGTCAAAAGGACAACAAGTGCGTGTGTGTGGGTGTTCAAATCACGACGGCAACTTGAAGAGGCCAAGAGCTCACTAGCGACGCAGGGTGACAACTCAAATGGTAGTTTCTGCGATGGCGTTGAGAACGGTCACGTGTTTTCCCCGGGAATATAAATGGAAAACAAGAATCGACAAGATTCATTCATTGATTGATTCACAGATTAGCTGGTTATCGAAAACTTAAAATCGTAGGGTTAGATACACCACGATTCATATTTATTTCTTTTGTATTAGCGTGTTAATTTTTATTTTCATTTAGGTTTCATTCATTTATTTTCTTTGTTAATTGTTTTTGTATTTTTGTAAAAATAATGGAGATGCAAATGGCAGAATTTGAAAAGTTTTTCAATGATTCAAAGTAAGTTAGACACAAAGATTTATTAATGTGGCTAGGCGTGTATTGAAATATAACGTGCAAATGTATATTCAATACAACGTTGTGCAACAGGGATAATAAATATTTTCCTGAAATAAGCGTTCATTAGTTTCAAGTTTAAAAAAAATGAAATAATTAATGGTGTTGAGTGCTCAGAAGATATAGCGTGCAAATGTATATTTTCTGGCACAGTATTAGGCATCAGTAATGTTTACAATAAAGTTTTGATTATAAATTATTGATTTAAAATTAGATTGGAAATAAGGAAAGTGTTTCTGGGTGGCGGACTCTGAGATGCTAGCTATAACACGTGCGAATGGTTATAGATAGTAATCAGATTCAAGCTTATTCTCCAAACATTGACCATTGCGAAACTCTAAGTTTATCAGGGCATTACGTGCGATTATAATGTATCTGATGAAAATAGAACTAGCATAAAATGTAAATAGTATACAAAAGTTAATTGAATTTATTTGTTTTGAAACAGGAAAATATTTTAGATTTCTATTTAATTAAGTATAAGAAAATATATTCGTATCATTAAAACGTTACAACCTAGAACAAGGTACAAACGTTTTCTTTTAATTATGTTTCTTTTAGAATAAAAATGGTGAATATAGTATAGCGATGCTATATTTTTTTTTTATGTAATAAGTATTAAATAAATTCTACAATTATGTTTTATATGATTTCTGGTTTTCATTTTAAAATAAGCTATAACCTTGTCCCAATCTAAAGCAAAACAAGAGATTTGACGAGAGGGGAGAAATATCAAATACACTGATAGAATTCACGTATACTTATAAAGTACGTGCTGTTAAGATAAATAAAATACACATTAAGGATAATAAAAATTATCATCATCTTTATTATTTATGTTGCTGGAACAGCACACAACATAATTTATTTGGCAAAGCCTAATGTATGGCAATACTACAATTATCATATTCCAAATAGTCATGTTGCCACAGCAATATGTCCTATCGCCAATACGATTTTCCACACGCTGTATACGTACAGGTAAACAACAGTTTTTTAGCCCGCTTAATGTAAGAAGTATATGTATTCAAATAAAAGCAAATGTCAAATAAAGAACTGAAAATATCCCATAAATCAAAATTAACTTATAAGTGACATAGTCACTTATATTTAACAAAATATTAAAATAAAAAGCAAAGTTCATATTTTTATTATTAGCCAGCTGTCAAATAATTCGCCAGTGACACTTAAACAATAATAATAATAATAATACTTTACAATATAATACAAAAGTTACACATAATAATTCATTTAAGTTTTCGCTCCAAAAAAATATCATTAAAGTACTTGTTTCCATTGCACATTTGATGTAGTAAACGATGTTTTATGTTAGCTAATAGCCTATTCCCAACAAAACTGTTTGAAATAATGCCAGAATTTTTACTTTTAATTACTATAAATCAATAAAATGCCGAAATATTATTATATATCAGAGAATACTTGATCGCAATCGTCAACTTTGCTATTCAAATTTCAACTTTCCCACAATCTGGAAACGAGCTTGAACAACTCGTGTATCCAAGAAACGTGATAAATTCTGCATGAACAACTACAGACCTATACGATTTTGTAAAATTTTGCCGAAATCCTTTAAAGGGCTTATCTTTACCACTAATAATAAAACTAAATGCTGGAAGCGCTGGTGTAGTTGTTTGTGCTACTAATCCGCTCGAAAATGTTCGTATTCTGAATAGGAATAAGGAGACGTATTTCTTATAAGAAAATATCTTCTTCAATTCAATTGTGCTAATTTTTGTTTTTAGTATATATATACTTTCATCAATTTCTCTTGTAATTGCTCTCCGCTGAATAGTAAAGTGTATTATAATTATTCTTAGCATAGTAGTACAAAAACATATTCCAGTTTAATAAAAGTATATATTACATTAGATCAATACATTTATCGTTTTCCAAAGTTTGTAATTCATTCGCCACCTAATGTAATGTAGGTACATACATACGAGGTAGGCGCCATAAATTCTCCGCCTGATATACAAAAAAGAAACTTGGAACAATATAAGAATTTTCATTTTTCAATGTAATCTCCCCTAATTTCTATACATTTATTATAACGATTAATTAATAATTCGATACCTTTGTAAAAATAATCTTAAGTTTTTCCGTCAAGATGTTCTATAACAGATGCTTGCAACTCACTGTCGTCCTTATAACTACGTCCCATGTCTTTTTTAAAATTAAAAACAAAAAAGAAATCACAAGGAGCCATATCCGGACTATACGGTGGATGTCCAAATTCTTGAAAGCCGCATTCGCTCTTTAAAGTCAATTAGTAAAATGCCCTCACAATGCCAGAATATTGTGGCCATCACCTTTTTCGTTGATTGAACAACTTTCGCCTTTCTGGGACGAGGTTCATCAGGTCGCCGCCATTCCATGGACTCCCTTTTTGATAGAGGATCGTAAAACAGAACCATTGGGACGACGGTTTAAATTGGAAAGCACAAGTGGATTCACTATGCATAAAATTATCAAAGACCATGTTATGCTAAACGTAAGTCATATTGTGTTAGTGAGGAAGCGGCAAGATTGTCATACTTTTCTATGTTCCATTCTGTAATGTCCTACTGCATAATAGCATGGGGATATTCCGTTGATGTAAAAATGATATTTGTGCTACAGAAGAGGGCCATCAGAACAATCTACAAATTACCTTACAATTATTCAGGTAGGGGGGGGGGGTTCATCACTATAAAAAATAGTGTCATTTCCATGTGTATATATTTACCAAACACTAATATACATATAAATGAGCCTCAGTATAAACACACCAAAAGTAAAAGAAATAATATACAAATGAACTATTAGGGATATGTCCATGAATTCCTTTCGTAGACTTCTTAAGAAATGTTTGATAGCCAGAGGCTATTACCCAGTTGAGGAGTATTTAGATGATGTTGATAATATAATAACGTGAGTCAGTGATCGAACGGAAGCTAAGGGTTAATATATGCATATGTATTGTGAATACTTGTATTGAGAATCTACATGTTTCATGTTATTTTCTTGTTTCTACATCTGTGTAGGATTCATTTCATATATTTTATATTAACTTTTGTATTTGTCCTTATTTTTATTACCTACTTTTAAGACAAGCTATGCCACATTTTGATAGCAAATAAAGAATATATTGTTTCATCCCCTGTGACAAAGGACTCCAAAATCGGTTTTGGGTCGTCTCCATACATGTTTAGAAACGACTGCGCACATTCGACTCGACGTTCACGTTGGAGAGCAGAAAGAAGTGGCGGTACCCATCTAGCACTAATTTTATTCATACCCAAATGGTCATGGAGAATTAGACGAACACGTACGGGATTCTTGCCTCAAACGGAAACGTTTTGCCCACTTTTTTACAGTTGAATACGAAGGAGATGTATCACCGTAAACGTCGTCTGAACGTTATTTAATGTGATAAGGTATATGCCCTTCTTTTGTTAAAAATTTAATGACCGCGCGGTACTTAATTTTCGTTATTTCAGACATTTTCGTGCGCTAGTCACGTTGGTTGGCTGGTTACTAAAAACTACTAGGCTTCGAACCGTCATATTTATAGTATACACCTCGCGTATGTGCATGCATCACGTGACGTAATTTGAACATGTTTGCACCTGTATAAACCTGTCAGGCCGAGAATTTATGGCGCCTACCTCGTACATCTTACATTGAAAAATACATTTTTGTTGTTGTTCTACTTTATGCCTTTGTTCTTAGGGAATATAAAACGTGCTCTCATGTGACGATAATTACTAAATAAAATGTGTTTAAATGTTATTATTAGCAAGTATAAATACTGTATCGTACACGTTATGACAAAAAAAGAAAAGTTCAGAAATATATTCACATTTTCTGTTAAGTGGAGGTGAAAAAATAAACGTTTTTATAATGAAAGTTTATACTTGAACTACCCACAAGAATAGAAGTATGTACTTATACGAATAACTATGCCACCAGCATAGATGAACAGTTTAGAAGTAATTTAATACATGTGAAACACGATATCCGAAAAAAAGTTAACAATCTGGTTTATATTTAATTACACGTTACATGCACAGTACAATTTGCGTAAGGTCATTGACCAGACGTTGTTATTATAATTTGATCTTCGCCTGGAAATGCGACCTTCACTTATTTTTGTGTGTACGTATTTGGTTCATATTTTCGGATTCACGTATATTTATATTTGAAATATTACATCAAACATTTCGAAAAATGTTAGTTGTGACTTAAGATTTTATAGAACATTTACGGATATTTACACGAAAAAGAGGATAAATCATTCACACGTTATATATTGTAATATTTTGGCAAATTTTCAGTTTGAGTAATTCGTTTAATATAGACGCAAACTTTGTACTAAAGTATGTATAGGTATATTAAATACAGGTTTTTGGAATTAAGTCTGCTCTTCATATTTAACGCTAGAAAATAGTTAAACCGCTAGATATAGAAACGGCCAAGTGTGAACGAGACAGTCTCCCTAATTAGACAATATTAAACAAATAATAATAATAATAATAATAATAATAATTCATGGCATGTATGTGAAATCACCACACATTAATGACACAGTGCAGGTAATGAACAGAGAATTGATTATCATCTATCAGGGGCATCAGTACAACGTTTTGGTCAAAATTACACAGCTTTAACGACAAAGCATATGCCTGTCTTAAAATCTGCAGCGCCTAACTGATTTTAGAATATGTCAAAACCTCCTACATAGAGATATTCTACTAAAAATAAACCTGAAAGTAGTTTCCTACTATTTAGTGCCGTATGCCAAAGGTTACACAAAAATGAATTTAATATATTTACGGCAGGTTTTTCTAACGTTGATTAAAATGCCGGTTAGCATAATCGTCGATTAAAGCATCACTAAGTACAAATTGGAGTTATTTCAACGCTGGACTAATGATTGCTTAGTAATGTTGCTAACAAGACAATTGTTACCCAATGCTTCGGGTACCTGATAAATTATTAAAGAATAACCAAGATTTCTTATCCATGCCCAAAAAGTAGTGCTTATGTTTTTATATGCATTTCTTTATTACATAAAAGTACTAGCTGGCCCGGCAGACCTTGTTCTGCCCTTTCCGGTAGATGGCGCGATGAGTTTGATTTGGTTAAAGTTCCTGTATAAGAAAGTCTGGACAGAGGAGGTCGTTAGTGCGATTGCAAGATGGGCATCGTTTCCGTTTATAAATATTAAATGTATTAATAGCTCGACCACAGCGTTATCTATCGTGTCCTGATTTTATTTTTGTCACTAAACCAACATAAATTATGAATATGTTATGTTGGTCCATAAATATAGAATTTGTTAATAACTTGACTTCAGCGCCACCTATCAAATGTTTTGATAGCGTATTTTATGCGCATTAATGATATAAATAATGTTCTGAGAATATCAAAAAGATTGGTTGAGCCATAAAAAAGTTATTGGTTTACATACAGACGCACCAACGATTATATATAAAGATTTTTTTTGAGTTAATTTATAATTATTTGCGTCAGTGATTTAGAAATTGTATTACTTCTTCGGAGCGGAGATCCTTGTTCTCGGGAAAGGAATTACGAATGTGGAAGGAGAACAGGCAGCTTTCTTTTTAACCGCGCTCCATGAATATGGCGTCGGTACTTCAAAGACTGAAGAGCATGAATTTCCAATAGTAACGTGTAGTCAACATCTCGCAGATGATACGCCCCGAAAATCTTGAAGGAGAGGCACAACAGAAAAATGGCCGCTGATTTTTTTCACTGGAGAGCTGCAAGTAAATATTCTACGGAGACTAAACCTAGGAAGCCTACTTCATCTTGCTGACCACAGAACTAGACTATAACGTCTTTAAAACTAATGTCTTACTGAAGCAACGCATAACAAAATCTATAGACCATGAAGCTGATGCGCAAATATAATTTATATGGTTGGAAAAAACGTAATTTGCTATCGAAAAGGACTTCAAGATCCCGGAAGTGTCTACCCTTTCCAACAGAACATTCTGTACGAAGTAATCAGAATTATGAAGTCTGCTTTTCGTGTAAAAGACATAAGACAAACTTTTACTAAAATTTAAATGCAATTTGTATCTGGAACGCCAGTTTGATTAAGTTTTGTTGAAGGCAGAAAATATCACTCATCTATTTTATAGGATTATAGATTTTAAGGTCATCGGCATACGCAAGTACAGGACACATCAATGAACAAAGCACATTGTTAAGAAATAAATTGAAAATATAAATAAAATGAAATGTGTTGCTATCCCCTCGCCGTAAGGAAAGGTATGGCGCTTCGCAAACCAATCGTCTTATATTAATAAAGTTCTTATGCCACGATCTCTACATACCTTATACTACACAAATATCACCCTGGTCGAAGCACTCTTTATATTTTTAAAAAGGAGGATAGCTCGCGTCGCTATGCCTATTGCGGGTAACGGGGTGGTTTTGCATAATTTAGATTTTAGATTTAAAGTTGGTCCTTAAGAAATTACAATAGTATACCTAGATAGAGTATTACAATGCCACTAAAATTAAATTGACATGTAAGAAATTTAATAGTCTACAAATTACAGCAGATAAAAGAATTTAATGTTTGCTGTGTTGCTCGTGGCTAATCAATACATTGAAGGAAAATAAACCCACGTCTAATTAGAGAACTACCCACTCTATAAAAATTAAATTAACATGAAAATCTCAGATTTGGCTCAGATTCTGTCCCGAAATTTACAAGAAAAAAATTACCCAATATTGAAATTGCAAATTAACGGAAATGGGTTATTTATGTGTTCGCTAATTAACAACAACAAAATTGGTTGTACATACATAACCTTAGCCAAGCAGAGAGACTTCAGAGCGGATTCTTTTATTTCAAGAGGAAATTTATTTCGGCAGATGTCGAGAGGAGACAAAATGGCCGCCCACGTAAATTGCAAAAATTGGCCCTTAGTCCAAATAATAAAATATTCCTGATTCATTACTTTCTGCGACTTTCTCTTTAGTATTGCTAGTTATCTAGGTTCCATAAATATGTAGATACACGGTGTCTAGAAAGAGTAGGGGGTAAATTCAATAAAAGAACACTACAAGTCAGAAAAGAAAAATATTTTTAATCTTTAAAGTTTTGGAAAATTAAGTGCCAAATATTACGTTGTCCAAATATTCACCATCCGGGAAAAGGTGATTGACAACCTCAAGTGATTGGTTTGAGGTTCGGCAAGTGGCTCCGTCTAGTTGAAACCATGCTTCCACAATTAAAGCTTCAAACTCCTGCAGTTGTGAAACCAAAAAGCTTTTTAACATGTTGCAATACCACTGTTTACCGAAAGTGCTTGCCCTCGCCAGTTTTCAAAAAATAAGGCCAAATAATGCCTTCACCAGACATGGTATGACTATGTAATGGTCGTTCGTTTGCTGTCTTGGATTTTCGTTGGTCCAGTAGCGGCAGGTGTGTTTGGTCATGTGACCATTCAAGTGAAAGTTTGCTTCGTCACTAAACAGAATGTTTTTGAAAGTTGGAAAACGTTGACACATTTCATTTGCAAAATTCACCGGACAGGATTGTCGGTAACGTTCAGGTTTTGAACAAACTGAATTTTGTAAGCTGTAAAGTTCTAAGTCTTGCTTCAGAATCCTGTGCAACGACAGTTTGTTGAAGCTTTTGACTGCTTTTACGAACTGATTGAGACGGATTTTCACGCACTGAAACGCTCGCTTCTTCAATCGTGTGCTGCCTACGAACAGAGTGCGGACGACCTTGACTGCGAATTTTTACAGTCGAACCGATATTTTCAAACATTCAAATCGATTTTCTGATGGTATCGTCCTTCGGTGCATTCCGTATATCAAATCTACAGATATAAACTTTGAGCTGTGACTATCGAATCACGACTGCGATTATAGGCACGTACGCAATAAGCGCGATGGTCTTCCGGGTTCACTTCCATGGCTACTATATCTCCAAAGAACAGCAACCTATCCTCCAAACTGCGCCGTTACATGGGCGGCGCAGATACAAATACCCCCTACCCTTTCTGGACACCTTGTATATTTTATACCCTTCGCATTTATGTAATTGAATTATATTGATTATTCTAAAATTTATTAGTTAAAAAGTCTTTAAAGCTAATACTTTTCAAAATTCTCATTTATTAAATATTCGTGACATCACTGACGCTCTTTATGTGTAAAGAAGCAAAGTAATAAATAATGTATATAGGAAATGAAAAGTGAACACAGTGATAAATTAAATGCGAAAATCCACTCTCACTAAATAAGGAAAAATTCAGGGGTGCAGATTATAACACTGCCACTAGATAGAAATAAAAATGGAATTATGTCGGATTTGGGTCACGCACATCTTATAAATACGTATGTATGTATGTATGTGTATGATGTCTATAGAAGAACTCATATTATTTATGTTTGCGTGTATCACATGTCTATTCAAATTTAATTATTACATAGGATTATTGTAAAAACGGGTTTCTTACTTACCAAGGCATAGTTATTAATATAAAAAAGCAATAAAACAAATTTAAGACAAACACTTTCTGTTTTAACTTCCAAACGAAAATATTTGAATGGCTCGGGGTAAATAAGTTTTGCACAAAAATATTTTCTAGGTTGTAAAGCAATTGTTTGTTTACTATTGACATTACTTGAAAAACATTTTAAAATTGTGGTGTATAGTATAACAAATATTTGAACTGTTAATATCTCGTCCAACAGAAATAGAAAAATCCAGATTAACTGCTACCAATATACCTACTCAATATAACAATAATATAATTAGAAACCAAAATTATTTTAAATTATAATCAAGTTGGTTTTTGCTGAGGCAAATCTACTATTATTTCTTTAAAAAATATCATATACATTACAGATCAACTTGAAAAAGGGAACACGGGGGGGTTCTATAGTTATCGAGAGTATTTCACTGCATTTCCTATAGTACATATTTTGTATACAAATTGGAATACTAGAGTATATATACTTCATTTCTCGGTAGCTTTTTGGAAAATTGATATCAATATGTTGACAACGGTTATGGGTCATCATCGTTGAAGCCTATCGTGCGCGGAGTCCCTCAGGGCTCGGTGTTGGGTACCATACTTTTTATTATTTAGATAAATGATATTAATGAACACATTAAATTTAAAAATGTAGAATACGCTGATGATATCCCAATGTTATGTAGTAACAAAAATCTGGATGCTCTGTGGGTGATTTGGGAGCAATGCATAACACAAGCTGAATCATACTATAAATATAATAATTTACGTTTGAATATGGAAAGCATTGAAAGGATGATATCTACATTGAACACACATTTGGAACTTTCAGAAAACAAAAAGTCTTGGGCCAAGTCTCGATACTAAATTGACGTGGAGTGCACACAATCCAACCCAACCCAACCCAACCCAACCCAACCCAACCCAACCCAACCCAACCCAATCTTTAGTTACAAGCCTGCCAAAGTTGCAGTGCGTTGTCGAGCAGCAAGTAGTCGTTCCTTCGACCGCTATAACAATTTTACCGACTTGGGCTATTCCCTCGCTATCCCTTCCCATTGCTTCTTTCTTTCCTTTTCCGAAGCGGTCTGTATGGTCTTGATATAGCTGATTAAGGATGAGTTACTATAATTAATTGTTATGTCCCATAAATTTAACCGTATCAGTGCTGCATGTTTGCCAAACTTAAAAGCGTTTCTCTAGAAACTTCATTTTTCAAATCGGGCGCACACTTTCCTCAGAAACTATTGGACCATTTCACTTGCGCTTTGGCACACATATTGAGGGAACATTCACCCATGATTGGATACAGGATGATTCCGATAGCTTTAATATTGTAGGTATAGCATTAAGTTGTGAAAAAAATTAATTACTTTATTCATCCTAGTTCAGACCATATCTACATTCATATAGATTAAGAGGCGCATAACAGCGTATAACTTGTGTAGATTTCAATAAAATACCTAACTGATAAAAATGTGTGTGGCTGCTTGAAATATGTCTTAATATGCATCGAAAACTCCGACACTGTATGCTAGATAGTTTTTGAAAATTAATTCTTTAAAATTAAGGTCAAAACCAGTGTCTAAACGGTAATTCTTCCTTAGTACTACCCAGGAAGTCTCTCGATTGGATTTTTTCAGCCCGTAATTACTTATATCTTGCCTCTCTGTTTGCTTGAGATAGGAAAATAGGAACGTATACTTCTTAAACAGCTATTTTCTTGCAGCAATACAGAATATCAAGAATGTGTATTATATTTTTGACTTTTTAATACTTAGTTTACTTCTTATCCTTTTAGTTTTTAAGTTTTTTTAAAAATTCAACAAATCACTTTGAAATTTGTTTTAAAATCATGTACTTCTATTTAAACTTTGTTTATTCTAATTATATTCGAACTTGCAGGTTTTAAAGTTACAAATATCGAATTTTTGAAGACGCAACATTCTACGAGTTCTTTTGCTTTCAACGTCGCCGTCCGTCTTCTGTCAACTGTTTTTCCTAAGAAATTTCCACAAATGAGGATAGAGATCTCAGAAATATCTCTAATCTCAAATCCCAAATTATTTTAATTTTTGTAGACAAATTTCAATTTAAATTCATTTAGCATTATACTAAATTGAAATTTATAATTTCATTAATCTTACCTTTTCAATCCTTTTTCATTATTTCATTTTCTTATCACAATTTAATATGAATAGCGTTTTTGACAAGATTAAATGTTGTATTTTGACGTACACTTAGCTGTAAAATTAGATGATATTTTAATAATTTACACTCAAATAAATAATTCTATATAGTTTATTACGTTTTGTACTTATATCAGAACATTCTTACTTTTTATCAAATTCAGTTATTCTTTTTACAAATTTAAATTAAAATATATTCAGAATATCATTTAGTTAATATAAATTGGTATTTTAAATAATCTGTTTTGACATTATTATTTTTTGCATTCTAATTTCTGTAAACTGTTTAAGTAATTCCTGTTTTTATTTAAGGAAAGACTGCAATTATACTTCTTATTACAACTGCTTTTTAATCGGTTTTTAGAAATCGTAGCACCAGGAGTGGATATTGTTGGCGAAGAGTGATTGAAACATGTATGGTATGCTCATATTATGAACGTTTGTACCTGATTTTAAGGTATTTCACAGACAAAGACTATATTTATCATCTCCTCTTTTTATTGACTTAAAGGGATATGAAACCGTTCTGTCTGCAAAAGCGTCAACATTTATGTATATACCATTTGTGCGACGTGCAAACATTTATTCCCTGTAACCAATTCCCTGGATCATTTTACGGCAGGTATAAAGCTTTTCTTGGAAGCTTTATTTTTACATTTCTTTATGAGATGCGGCAGTGCTTGACGAATGCTCGACCTACTTTATAACGCGATCCATACAGTAAAACATTCATCAATACGTTTTAATTCTATATTATAACTGTAATTTGTTATATGTAACATACAATTTATAAGATATTTCAAGAAAGTGTAAGGAATGTTTCTTCTATATATACGAGATGCGTCCAAATTAAAATTATATTATAAATTTCGCTCTAAATGTAAGATAAAAATATAAAAGGCTATTTTGTGTTTACACAAAAAATCAAATACTGGAGAGAGTGTAAACCCACTTATAAATTGATATTTCACAAAGTCGGTATATGTTAGACCTCTATTATATACTGACTCTTTGGTTATTCAAAAATCTTAATTAAACATATTTTGACAAGACAACAGAAGTCGAAAACTATCTCTCTAACTTATAAAATAAAAAACAGTGAATATAATATTTATGATTTTATTACGAATACTATACACTTTTTTAGAGTAAGTAGAGAATCCAATTGAAACACTTCAGAGAAGTTATAGAAATAATGAAGATAGAAAGGAGAAAAACTTAAATTCAGGAATGTATAAGTGAAAGTGCCAAGAATCTAATAAAGTGAAGGTAGGATAGGCGCAGAGAGCTTCGCCGCAAGACTGAAAGAGCAAGAAAAAAGCCAATAAAACAGACTCATCTCTGTCGCTAATATTGTTAAAAATTTAACCACAAATTCAATATCCATTGTAAAGCATTCAATTTACAAAATGAAGGTAATGATTAATAAACCCGGGCACAGCATTTTACTCTTGAAATCACAAGAATATTCGTACAGTGGCGACAAATTCTTCTCGAGGCGTCTTACACATAGACTGGCAGAATAATGAACACCAAAAATAAAGAATTGGTTTCATATCTCCTAAGTTCGGTGAAAGCTGTCAAATATAATAGGAGTTAAAAGAAAACAGGAATTTGTTTGCTTGTTACAACGATATTCGGTTACAGTTACATATCCCTGCTTAAAAAAAAATAAGTGTTATACTTATGAGCAATACGAATTTTTCAAAAAAAAGTTGTTCCACATTGTTTTAAATATTTTTATCATATTAATAAATCTGCGAAATGCATCATTTGCCAGATAATGGTAAAAACTGCTTTTTGTACTCACCGTCTGTAAAGTGACATTTAGCGCATGTGTCGCTCGACCAGGAAAGAGTATTTCCCGGTCGAGGCGACTGTAAAAATTGAAAAAAACCCTGGCTCTTTGGGACATTTAAAAAAAAATCTAACTTGAAAGTAATAAAATTCAGTCTTTAAAATACCACTTCCCTCGACTATTCTTTACTAAAAGTTGGGGAAATAGGAGTAATAATTAAAAATTCTTCCAAATTTGTAGCGCCATCTATTTGACAACCTCTTAAGCGACATCGTAAGCGACAATCAAGCGCCATCTATTTAACCACATCGACCTTCATATTGGCAGTTCGTAATAAATTGTAATTAAACCAAAAAACGCAATAAATTTATAAATATAAGAATAAATACATCATGTTTGCCATGTGTAAGAATATAATAACTTAATTTTAGGGAAAGGTGAGTAATAGTTACGTACATGAAATGCTTAAATTAATTAGGTAATCTATTTTAGGTTAGGTATGATTCCAATGACATTAATCAATAATATTTTTTTAATTTAATGATCGTACAAAAAATATTGTACAAACTACTTGCGTGAAGATATCTTCCACGCATTCGCGCAATTAAAAGCACTCGCTTCCCTTCGGTCGCTCGTGCTTTCAAAGTGCGCTCATTCGGCAAAATAGTCTTCCCGCACTTGGTTCGTAAATAACTATTTCGATTAGAGAAATTGTTACTTCTGGTCTGAATAGCGGAATTCTTGGGTATATATTAATTATTAATTGTTCTAAATTCAGCTTTAACTACTTTAGTTCTAATAAATTTGATTAAATGTATAATTTGCAATAAGTATATATGGAAGAGAAATGCTTTTCGACAGAAATGCTACTTTCGGTTCAAATTTTGAAATTTTCTATACAGAAATTGTTGCAAATCAATATTCGAAGTGTATATTTATGGTAGGTATACCATCAAACATACAAAAATTATATTCGTAAATGTAAAGTTTTATTGATAGCTTTAGCTGGTTGGCCTCTATTGTGATCACAAAAAGAGAGACAGAGACAGGCAGATATGTATGCAAAACCCACTTTTTCGATATCTGGAGACTTCAAAACGTAAACATCTGCAAAAATTTCGAGGTAGAATTTTTTTATCATGGCAATATTTCCTTATATTATACTCTATATATAAAAAAGTAAATTTGTGGAAGGTCATTGACGATGCACTAAGAAGTATGGATCTTGCTTCCTCAAATTTCCATGTGTTTAATGTCTAATAATATGTAAACATTATTTTAATATATTAAAAGCGTTGTTCTGTTTTTTTTTAAATGTTTGGTAACAAGATTGAAGATTCAAGGCACTGTAATTATAAATCGTTTTTTGTGCATCTATTCTTGTAACTATTTATAGATATTGTCAAGGAAAGAACCCAAATTGCCTATGTTTTTGCAAAAAGTAAATATAATATATATTATATTTTTAAAATGTATGTAAGTTGTTTTCTATAGTACAAATGAATGAGAACATATATTTTCCTTTATAATTACGCCGGTGTTGTTAGAGATTACTTAATGCTTTTCATTTAGCTTGCGACACGATAATGTGAAACGTAATCAAAAATAATCAACATCATTAGTTTTCATTAACTTAAGTTTTTATCCTATATATCATCTTTATATACCTGTTATAGGTATTAAGCATTACACTATTAATCAAGCAAATATATCAGGCGTACCTATTAGTTCTAATAAAGTATTATAAAATTAATATAGAATACTAAAGTAAATTTTAACTCGAAAATAAATGAAAGAAAACAACTAATAATCGGTAAATTTATCACAATGTTTTCACGGCATAAGCTACCTAGTGATAACGGCTGTAATTACGACATGATACATTTAATTACAGTGAAAATAACAGTTCTTGTAAGAAAAACGTGTAATTCTCAAAAAGCAGACAGTAAATGTAAAACAAAATATTTTATACTGCCTTGCAGGGGTGATAAATTCTGTGATAGATTAATCAAATCATGCGGGTTCTATATATTTAAATATAAATTTATTACTCTAAATATTGTAATTTAACTAAATACTCCTACTATAAATCAATCAAATTATAAACTGTTAAAACTTACATCGGACAAGAGTAGTAAGTGTGTTGTATACAAGGCATTTCTATTTATTTAAAATGTCTTATGTAAAATGCATTTCAGGTTTTCAAGAAAGTTTGAACTCGTTTATAATTCCTTTCAAATGCTTTCGGAATTCTATTCAATTAATTTATATGTAACACTTTATATGTTTTATGCATAGAACGCAAATATAGACAATTTTCGAAATGTTTTAAGAGGAGATAATCTTACCCGTTTAAGATATTCTAATCCTGACGCGGCGGTAAAAAATAAAATTTTAATCTAAATTGGTAAACTTAGATCTTATAACGGGCAGAATTAATAATTTTACTATTCCACAAACAACTCAGCTATCAAAACATAAATGTGCACAAATGACCAATTCTGGTATTAGACTTTGGAAAAAAATCGGCCAAAATATTGAACTGCTCAAACGTAGATGGAAGCCAACTGTCTATTTCGAGATTTTAAGATTTCTGAGTTTAATTGTCTGTCGATTTTTAAATGTTGAGGTGTCTTACAAGAAAATGCATAATAAATCCTACACAGACTTGAATGTCAGGCTTGTTTTGAGCATCATCCAGAATGTGTATACATACTTTATAGACGTAATTAATGTCTTGGTCAAAATCGGCTTTCTATGAGTTAACCCTTGGAAAAAGACGACCACAATGTTTCGTTGCTCAAAAATAGCGTAAGTGAATATGAAACGGAGGTTCTCAATTAGTAGATTACGAATGTGTACGCTTCAAATACATCCCAAGGATGTAAGATTTCCAAGTTTTTAATTGTTGTTTGCTCTTTTCAATTTTGGTGCAGGACGCGAATTCATAATAGATACGCAGAATTAAATAGTAGATTCGTTTTCAGCAGTACCATAACGTTTATATACACTTTCTGGACGTAACTGATAACTGGACCAAAATTGTCATTTTTCATGGTTTGGAAAAAATCGACCAAAACATCAAATTGTCCAAAAGTAACTTCAATGTATATAGAGCCTCTCAATCAATAGATTACGTATATGTAGGTTTCAGAAACAAACCAATTATCGACGTTGGATTTTAATATTGTCGAGCTTTTAATTGGTGGTCGTTTTTATCCATTTTAATTGATGCTAGGAACAAATGTATAATAGATACGCAAACTTAAATGCAAGAATTGTTTTCAGCAGCACCCATAACGTTGATATACACTGCTTGATCAAAATTATCATTTTTCAAGGGTTAACCCCAGTGGAAAAAATCTACCAAAATGTAGAGTTGTCTAAAAGTAGCTTCAATCAGTATGAAACGGAAGAAAAAGTTCTCAACCAGTAGATTACGTATATGCATGCTTCAAATATAAACCAATTGTCTGTGTCAATATTTTCCGATATCTGAGCTTTTAAGTAATAATCACTTTTTTTTTTAATTTTGATGGCTACTAGAAGCGAATGCATAACAAGATATGCCAATCTGCACGTTAGATTCGGTCCTACCACTATCTATAAAATTTATGTACACTTTGAGATTTAATTTATCACCGTACCAAAATGAGCATTTTTTTATAAGGTAATAATCCCTTTGGAAAAACAATCGACAAAAATGTCGAGTTTTCTATACACATTTCGAAGTGCACATACGGTCGTGTGGTGCCCACAGCGCATATTTTTTTAAACCAAACTTAAAGAATTAAAAAATGGAATTCTGTACTTAGTTACTCTTTCCCTCGATCACGGCATTTCTCCAAGGAATGTATTTTTCATAACAGATGAACAAAAAAAAAATCCAAACACTGATCATTCTTTAACCGTATTTTGAGTACTCTCTCGTCTGAGGTTGGTTTTGTATTATTTATCTAGTAATAACATTAAAAGATCTCGGTCTCCTTCGAGAAGACATAATAACGCAAGTTTTGCTGCCATGGCTTACGACAACAAAGTGCCATTGTGACTACTACTGCAGCTACATACCTACAGCAGCTGCATTGGAAACTGACCAAGCGACTCGGAATGCATAGTTTTTTCATAGCAGCTACTGGCGTGGGGCTACATTCGTTTCAAGGCTGCTGCACAATTGATGGAAACGAGATCTACAAAGGAGAACGCAAGCGCGAACGCAACGATAAATTTATATAGATGCACAATTAACGGTAATACTCCGAAAGTACATAGGGGAAGAAAGTGATAAGATTTTCCTAGTTGCCATATTTGTTAACTTTTATATATACTAACGAGTGAAATTTGGATATTCTGCAATTGAAATCGTAGAGTTTTCTGTTAGTTTTTATGTTTCTAGTCCTTTACTGATTTGTGGTAAATATACGCGTTTTTGGCCACTAAACGAATTAATAATTCGTCATCATGTGAGCTTTTTGTACATATTAAGCCTTTTATTTGGTTCCGATAATATAACGGAAACGAGTAAATACATATCGGGCAAGTTTTCCCTGCTCGTTTCCGAACTGCTACATAATATAATCCAATAAACTTAATTTACTGTTGTGTTAATGTCGCTCTGACACATGTTAGCGTTTTCTATTAGAATCGGAATTTTTGAATGAACAACAAAAAATAATCAGCTTTCATAATTAACTTAACGAGACAGTGATGTAAACTTATTTCAAATAACACAAACAATTCATTAATGTCCGTAGAAATAACAACATTGTCTAACGCAATTTGCAAGAAATTGTTATCATTAAACGTAATCGTTCAACTGGAATAGTGTTTATTTCAATTTGTTTCAATTTAAATTTGCAAGGACGTAAGGTAATTACGTACTTAGACAAATCGAAGGGCTTATCCGCTTGTAATAACTACTTATATAAATTGTTTCAATTACGAGTTAACGTAACAAATATTATAGAATGTTGCTTTAGAGCAAAATACAAATATTTAGAAAATAGTCAGTATAGATTAGAGAGTGATCTACTAAAAATAATCCAGCCAGATTTTGTAACTAAATAATGAGTTCACAATAAGCGTTGGAACAAGTCTAATTTAATCATACTCACGCTCACACATACCACTTCAAAAATATCATTTGGAAATAGAGGTTAAATGATTATTTGAAAGTTCTTCTGAATTTACATTAATAATATTAAATGACGTATTGTTTCAAGCACTAAAAATGGAAGCTATTTTTCTTGTTATTCTGTTGATTATACAAACAATTAAAGATAGATTACTTTATTTATTGTTTGTATTCAATGTTTTACAATGTGCAACGTTATATACAGATTGTCGTAGTTAAAAGTTAATATGCATCTTCAAATACACACACATAAACATGTACCTATGTATAAGACCGGTGGTGTGGGGAGATAGTGGGGAGATCGAGAGCGGGGACAACATATTCGTTCCGTAACTTTATAGCGTGAACGTACATACATTGTATCTGAGCAAACTCGCAAATATTAATACCGCTGAAGGAAATAGAGCGATTGATTTGGATGGCTTAAGAGAACAAATTCTTAACGCCATACAAATGATTACTCCTGAAATGCTATCGAATGTACGAAATGGGTTTTATAATCGTTTAGGGTACTGCTTGATGCAAGAGGGACAGACATTTGAACATCTTCAACATTAAATTTTGTATAGTTCATTAAGTATAATATTTTGTTTCGTTTTAAATGTGAGAATTTTATTTAATTTTTTATAAGAATTTTATTTTAGTTACAAATTTTATAGAGTTTTGTTTCAGTTCAATGTTAATACATTATACATCAGTTACCAAAATATTATACAAAAGCCGTAAAGAGCGTAGCAATTCCTTAAAGCAAACGTCTACATACTAACTTTCAACGTTTTGCACTAAAGCCTGGGTACCCCGGTGTCCCGATATGAACTCATCTGTACTCCCCTACTATCGTACCCCTCCATTTCATGTTTGCATGCACATGTGTGCGTGTCTGTATTTCCCTATATCTACTTTTATTTCAGTCAAACGGTATAAAGAATATTTATACAGGTGACTCGGGGAGAACGCACCAAATTCTTGGAATCTATTCTACACGTCTAAATGACGCTAAAAAATTTAATTACTGTTACCCGGATTTTATTCCTTTTCAAGTGACGACGACATAAAAATGCCTGCACGCATTATTTTAATTAAGAGTTTCATGAATAAATGCTTGTGCTTGGTTTTGAAGTACTGTATCTTAAATTATTGCCGTGATGTAAATATTCAGTATTCATTTTAAAAATAGTGATTAAACTTTATTTTATTTTTAAATTTGAACGGATAAAGAGTATTACCAAATCTGAAACACTTGTTAACGTCAAATATGCAAATATCGAGTTTGTTTGTGGTCTTTTGCAAAGGCAATGATCACTAGCAGGCATTTATTTTTGGTAATGGTTCGAATAGACGACAGGCATGTAATAGTAATAATAAAATAAAACACCTTTTTCACAAAAATTAGTTAAATTAACTATATGTCACATTTCGTGTGCACTGCACACATCGTCAGTAGTAACTATTTAAACATATTATCTACGAGACATTTTATAATAAGCAAAATACATGTTATCCAGACAAATTTTAAAGGTAGGGTGAAAAAACGATTAATGCAAAATTACAAGGAATATTAACAGTATAAAACTCAAACATTGAACTAATTCTCAAAATTTTATACTGTTAATATTCCTTGTAATTTTGCATTAATCGTTTTTTCACCCTACCTTTAAAATTTGTCTGGATAACATGTATTTTTCTTATTATAAAATGTCTCGTAGATAATATGTTTAAATAGTTACTACTGACGATGTGTGCAGTGCACACGAAATGTGACATATAGTTAATTAAACTAATTTTTGTGAAAAAGGTGTTTTATTTTATTATTATTTTTATATTTCACAAGTGCTCAACATATATTACTAGGCATGTAATAGGTTGGATTTGGATATTAATCCGGTTGTGCATTAGTTATTAGATGATCTTCTGTTTTGGGGTATATAAATTTGTGCTTTTACTTTCTTATACGTAGTATAAGGAAGTATTGTGATGATGAAAATTTTCGACCTCGAGATTTTTGCAGATGTTCGTTTTGATGTCCCTTGATACCGAAAAAGTGGTTTTTAAAAAATCTCTCTCTCTCTCTCTCTCTCTCTCTCTCTCTCTCTCTAGTTTACTTCAGTGAAAAAATCGAATTTTGCCAATTATTCGTCAACTACTAAGTTTAAACAAATTTATAAATAATTCATATGTACTTAAAATTAAGTTTGAGACAAATTGTCTTAAAAAAGTTTTTCAAAATTCCAACCGGAAGTAGGTCTTTTACTCTTATCGAAAATCAGTTTTTTGCGAATATCTCGCAAGTCATGCTTTTTAGATAAGTACGTTACGAGTATAAAAGTATTTAAAACATAATTTTCAATATCTTTTGTATAAAAAAATTTTCAAAATTCAGACCGGAAGTACCACTTTTACTCTTACCGAATAGCGATTTTTTGCAAATATGTCGTAAGTCATGCATTCTATATATATTTATCAAGAGTACAAAAGTATTTAGAACTGGATTTGCAATATTTTTTGTATATTTGTATATGAAATTTCAAGATTCGGACCGGAAGTAGCACTTTTACTCTTAGCGAGTAGCACTTTTTTGATAATATCTTGCAAAGTATGCATTCTATTGCGATTTATTAAGAGAATGAAAGTACTTAGAATAGGATTTTGAATAAGTTTAGTATAAAAAAATTCTTAAAATTCTATAGTGTCAAACGCTCATACGTATAAGAAAGTTGTGTGGTGACCACACCTCATTCTTTTTTATATGCTTGCGTTATTGCATAGCGTTCAGCGTTTTATTTTTGTATTATTTTGGTGCTAATTAAATCTGAAGCGGCAGTAACATTTTAACTCTTAAAGAAAAGCAGTTTTTCGCAAAAGTTTATCTATACAGATTTATTAGTACAAAAGTAAAAGTAAGTAGCACGTTTACTTTTATCCAATAGCAGTTTTTATCAAATATCTGGTAAATTGTGCATTTTATACAGAACAGTATTCAGAACTGGAATTTGAATAATTTTTGTATAAAACAAATGTCAAAATTCGTACCGAAAGTAACAGTTTTTTTCTTACCGAATAACAGTTGTTTGCAAATTTCACGCAAACGGTGTATTCTATACAGATTTATTAAGAATATAATAGTATTTAAAACTTAATTTAAAACTACTTTCGTATGCAAAAATTCGAAATCCACATACTTATAAGAAAGTCTTATGGTACCATATCTAATTTTTTCAATCATATTTACAATGAAATCAATCTCAAGTGAAGTGTGGTGGTACCCAAAAATCGCTAGATTATAGCATTTTCCTGTTAGACAGATACCTACAGAATCCTTTTCTGTACAATCGCTGTCATTTTGTTTCAATTTGTTGTTGTTTTATTATCACAATTTATTTGCTCTTTATCTTCTTTTCTTTCTCTTTACTGATAAAAATATAACAAAACATCTGTCAAAACTACATGTGCATACTGTTACGGCTATACACAGTGCCTATACATATAAGTGATTCTCAATATTACCAACTAGTCAATGTTGCAAAATTAAAAATTCAGGCCACGCAACCTTCAGTTGAGTTTGACCACACTGTATTTTCTAATATTCAATAGTTTTTATTGTATACGTATGTATGTTTATTCCAAAGATTAAGGAAAGTATAAAAACACATAATTTTCAAAAAGAAGAAAATTATTTGCAACTTCGAATTACCTATATTAAATTTAAAATACGTTTGTAATAAAATAACTCCATAAATATGTTCTGGATAGTCTTGCATTAAGCAATATCATTTTCACTTTTATAATTCTTGTTTTCTCCTTATTTGTAATCTGGCTACTTGTTTTATAACGCTTTCGAGTGTTACTTCATTTAATACGTAATATCAACCTTACATACTCTATCTTTAAACATGTGTAGGGAATTACCTTTAAAATTCACATACACAGACAAGTAGATACATAAAATTCAGATCATTCAAACATTACAACAAAAATGTCTGTATTTGTTAAATTATAGATCATGTGGGGTACTGTTTATTATTATATTATATTATTTTGTAAATATATATATCAATTTTTTATTATTTTAAAATACAACTAGTCATATACACGAAATTGTCAGTCTAGGGACTTTTTTGTATGTTTCTTAGACTCAAACTTGTGAAAACAATTGGTTGTAAGTGTAATTTGTTCAGTTTATTGTAAATATTTTAATTCCATGGAATTATTTTACGGCTTTAATTTCTTTGTTCTACAATTTCTATCAGGTCTATTTAGCCACTATGCACTAAACAATTTCCTTTCAAATTTAGTATCGTGCAATATAGAAAATACGTGGTAAATTTCATGAGTGAAATAATTAGATTTTGGTCTGTTTTTTGTACAATGTGCAGTACGATATAATCTTAAAGTAGGTAGTCTTAATTTCACTGTTATTCAAATCAGAGAATTTTTTGTTCGCGTGAACAGGTGAGAATGTTACAAAAATTCAAAAAAAAAATACCAAGAAAAAACGCATATGATAAAAATAAACATATCCATGTCAGAGCTTTAGAGGTAATTAAAAAGAAATTGCTAAAAGCTAAACATGAAGTGTTCGTTACGGAGATAAATACTAAATTTTACAGCTATTGTATCTACTTCTTTTTTATAAGTCAAATTCGTTAATGTTGCTGCACCAAAATATACATAGTTGACTTTCAGCTACTACTTACTAACTTTGGTTGTTATTAGCATATATTGTACTAATTGCTATAATGGAATGACAAATGGTGCAATACGCGTTTTATTCATTGTATAGTGAAAATTCGCGGGCATTTTTTGTACATTATTAAAGCTTCCTGTCACATTTAGCAGCGCGACACACATGTCATAAATAAAAATTCAAAGAATTTTAATCCTCTATTGTAAAATTTTCAAAAAATTAAATTCGTTTTCTTGTCTTCAAAAAGTACCTATGCATGATGAAGAAGATCCACTGCTATACGAGGCAAAAATGGTATATTAACGGTAAGTCAAATCATTCATTCATTGATTGATTTTACAGGAATAACCAGTGCAGAAAATTTAAACGCAGTTTTCTCGAAACTATGTTTTTCAAAACGGTGTCACGATATCTCAGACTGTGACTGATGAATCGACTTGAAATATGGTACACATGCTCAGAGGATTACAAGTTCTGAAGTGAAGACCAGCACATTTTTTTGTAGAATATATATTAATAATAATAGACGCAATATCTCCGAGAATTTGAGAAGTTGAGGAAATATTTTGTTATGAACATTTTTTCGCACACTCTTGAAGATGCACATAGAAACATATGAAAAGATTAATAACATTGCACCTTTAGTTTTCCCGAAATAAATTCCCAAGAACTAGCCTATTTGGACGCTGGGTCTAACAGGATAACCAAATAAGGTGATTTGTTTATAGACCGAGACATTATTAGATGTGTGTTTCCTATAATTTAAAGGAGTACGCTCTTTCCATTGGTTCATATGCAAATTTTTGCAAATTATTTTACATGAAAGATAAATAATTCCAACTACCTAATCGATCATTTGCATATAATTGACCCGAAATTTATAGTAATACGCATGTTATATGTATGTTCATATTTTAAATCAGAAATGCATATATAGGTATAACATATGTACATATCTGATTCGAAGGCGAGCTATATTTTAGTTGTCCTAGTGATTTCGTGTGCAGTCCCATAAGTTACTAACATGTCTGTTAACTTAGTACATAAAAAACTATGTCATCACATACATAAATTTAATTAGAACACTATAACTAACCAAAAGAATTACAAATCTATTCAACTAATAACTTAGAACAACAAATTAAAACTCGAGCAAACACATCAATCATACATAATAACACCTATTAATATATGACGATATACTAGCTCACTCTAAGAAAACATAATACATTACTCGCTCTTATAAATAAGCAAAACAAAATAGCTCCAGAGTTTTGTGCTAATGATAAAATGATTATAACTCTGTTATTAATAAAACTAATCGGCTTAATTAATATTTAAACAGTGTTAGAGTTCTGGTAAAAAAAATTACTTGCGAAAAGCGTGTGCCTAATTCTCGAACAATCGAATATAAAATATAAGATCATTTTTGTTTGATGATATAGGTAACATAGGTTTTCTCAACTTTTTATTGTTTCTCTATTAATTATTGGAAGCGAATTACTTTTAGTATGACAACCTCTGAAATCATATGAATAAAAAAATACATTTACTCATGTTGGTTGAGAATCAATCTAATACCAGAGTCTACAAAAATCGGTAATCTATCCCACCATATGCGGGATGGCCCATCCCCCATATTTACCCGCCGCATGCATCCTCGCGATGACGTCACACGTCGACCTAATAGTGATCGGGATATGGAAAGCGCATATGGACTCACAGACATGGATATTTTTGTGCAAGTCTTCATGCACTCGACCAATCTGACGCGAAGTAGAATGTTATACATTTTCATAAACATGTTTCTGTACAGTTTCATGGGTATAAAGCTTAAATATTTCCACTTTGGGCGAGTTTATCGCGACCATGCCATGCCCCTTTTACGCCGCGCAATTTATGGAACAAACAAATTAATCTGCACAAAACTAATTTTTAATGCAATTTAGTAAAGCTGAATACTATATGTTCCATATAAAACTCATAAGAATGACAAAATACATACCGATATTATTTCGCATCCCGTCAGACTAACGTTTTTCGTATTGAGAGTTAGCAGATATTAAATTTGTATTGAAAAAGTGAACGTGTGTAAAATGTTGTTGTAAGGCCGGATACGAATAATTCAAATATTCGAATATTCAACTCAAATAAATAACTAAATAATTTCAAAACGAAATTTCCGCAGATTTCCAAATTTTTATAAAAAGCATTTTTCAAAATTAGGTCTTTTGCTCTTATCGAAAAATAATTTTTCGGTCACGTGTACTATACAGACCTATATTAAGACTAATTAAGAGTGTGAAAGTGTTTAGAGATAGATTTTGAATAATTTTTATATAAAAAGATATTCGAATTTCGGACCGGAAGTAGCACTTTCAGTTTTATAACAGTTTTTTTGAAAATATATTGCAAACTATGCATTCTATACAGATTTATCAAGAGCACAAAAGTATTTCCGAAGTTCATGAATATTATCACAAACACCATCTGGCGCGGCTGTCGTCAGAAAACTGAGATCATAAAAATTGGGACAAAAAGGTCTTCTGATACTTTGGTACGGTCAAGTAATATACTTTATAATTCATATTAATATACTGTATGATATTTGCAAATTTCACTGCTCACGGGGCAACTGTATTCTAGAGAAGACAGTTCTGGTCCAGTGCGAATAATATTTTTATTTTCCACTGTTTCTTTCAATTCTCGTTGTAAATGATGCATTGATCAGCGTATTATCTGACATAGCAATAACCACAAGAGCTCAGACAGGACATTTAATGTTAACTGAAGATGAATGAACGATCATTGAAAATATTGTTCAAACATTGGAACCCTTTGAATTGGCTACAACTTTATTATTATCAGAATGTCAACCGACGATTTTAATGCTGATGCCCATTTTGCAGTCTTTGATTGAGAATTTCATTTCAAAGATTGATAAGGATGAAGCAGAAGGGACAATAGAAGTGAAATCTGTTTTGCAGCGGGAATTTCAATCAAGGTTCACAAAAGTCATTCCTAGTAATGTTTTGGTTACCTTGCTACACCAATTGGTATATTTGACGCTTTGGATGTTTTGTTCCTCAATGAACTAGTAGATTGTGTCAATGAAGTCGACATATATTCTTCGGGATGTTGTATACCAAAAAACATATGTGCGCTACAATGGTGGAAAATAAATGGACAAAAAATATACAATGCTATCAAAATATGCTAAACAATATCTCTGCGTCCCCGCCAGAAATGGCTCTCTCTAAAGTCGGTATTATAACATTGTAATGGCGAAACTTTATTGTTTGAAACACGAAAATGTGTTTTCTTAGCGAATAATTTTGTAGCGTATTTTTGAGTTTTGTATCTTTAATTCTTGTTAGTTGTTTCCTAAGATTATTTATTATTTCCATTGAGCAATTGTAACGAAGTTCCTCGTTAATTGCACAAATTAACATTTTTAGTTCATTATTAATTTATTTGGCAACATTAAATTAAAAGAATGTGAGTTATTTTGTTCAAATATTGTATAAAATGTTTTGGACGGACCTGTATATGTATTCATTTGTAATGATCATTCATGTTATTTGTTTATTTTTCAATGTAAGAGTACCGAATGTATACGTCATGCTCGTAGTCGCGCGCAAATTGTATATTTTAAACGAGTTTTTCCTACAGAAATAGGGGGGTTTACGGATATATAAAGACACCGGCAAGTGTGTCTCGTCCATTTTATTCTCCTATCCTACAGCCGCCTTTACCTTTCTTTACTCAGCCTTGATGGCGTGGGAAAGTTAGGTGTTTATCCTAGAAACGTATTATATTCAGGCCTCTTTCTGTGCCGTGGAATAATCGTTTCAAAATCCGCTAAAACCCGTCCGAAAGTGTCTTTTTCATTCAGACCAGGGGTCGTGAAGGAATAGACATTTTACCGCAGCAACCTATAATTCCCGTCCGAGTCAGGCTATAAATGTCGTGACTATATATATATCTCTGTATTTAATATTTGTATTTTATTTTCAGAAATGTTAGATTTCGAATATTGTTTGTAACGCGCGTATAAATTCGAATACGTTGTCCGCGCTCTGTAGTGTAAACAAAGATATAATAATAATTCACCGAATAGACGCGCAAAAGTCCGTGCCGATTGAAATTATTTTCCGTGACAAATTTATAAAAGATTCTTCTGCGAGCATGGTAACATACCAAATTTAGTTGTAAAATAATTTAAGCAAACCTGATCATCCGTATTTTATTTCAAACATCATTTTATTTATGTTTTTTTCTTTAACGGAATTTTCTGGGACTGTAATTGTTAATTCAGGGACTAGGAACGTACAAACGTTCTTGCTTAATTTCATACGTGACTTATAGAGGTCATCGACGCGTATTTATTTTGTATACTATTTATGTACATAGACTTTGTAAATTTGTAATTAAGATTAGACAATAATGTGTATCAATTGTGTCCGTAATTTAATTGCTGAATTGTTTATTCGTTTGATATGATTTAATAATGTTTTAATAGAAATAAAAGTTAATCGTTATGTACTTTTCAAATGAATTTCTAGCCGTGTGTTTTATTTTGTTTACCTTTACCGTTTGACAATGAAATAGAGAAAGTAGTATATTCAAGAGTAACGAATCATATTAAAACAATAAGAAGTACTCACGTTTTTCTCCGCTGAGTCTGCCGTGAGCAATAGGTCTTTTGTCCCAAGGCACCACACTATAACCACCATAATTTTGATTTATTTTAAACTGCCCGAACAAGTTGACATTAAGGTCAACGGCCGTACTTTTACCAGATCATAACATTGAAGCCTGAACATATAGGCAGCCAGGAGTGCGTATTTTGGTGTCTTGGCGGCATTCAGAAGACAAATTCTATAACCGGCTAGTTTGCCCCTGGTGTTATATAAGCAAATGGCACTATGTAAATAAAAGTAAGCTAGCCAGGTTATACAATCAATTCAAATGAAGGCAAGTAACGTCATTAAGTACCTATCATTTTAATATAATTTTTCCGCTTTTGTTTTTTGCACTTTTTTCATAAGGACAATAAACAGCCTTACTAAGTGATTACCAAAACATCAGATAACAGAAACAATAATGACTAATAAATATCCGGATATTGGAATGGGTGATACAAATTCAAATTTTTGTGTTGGAATATGTGAATTTTCATTAAAAAAAGACGAGTCAGGCGTCTTTATTTGTTGAACGATTAGAACGAATGATGCACCAAATAAAGTGGTTTTAGAAGTCTGTTTAATAGTCTGTTTTCAACCATTTTATGTGGTGTATCAATCATTCTAATCATCCAACAAATAAAGGCGCTATTGAATTGTCTCTTTTGATAAGACACCTTGCATTTAAAAATCAATCAGTTGGATGGGCACATAATTAATAATTAATTTTATTTTCAAAAAATAATGATTTTCACTTTCTTCCTAACAATTTATTAGTATTAGTACTTTTGCAATAAGAGTACATTCAGCGTTCCCTGCAGCTGACACTAAATTTGTCCTTTATGGAAGTCGGTGTTTTTCTTTGCTTTCTTAGTTGCCACGAGGGAGCTGTTGCATCCAAAAACAGCACACCTGGGCCTCGTCACGTTTTGTAGATGAAAATACTTAAATATTAATAGTTCACAAAAAAAAAAAACGAAATCTAAATAACTTTGTGTACTTCGTCTACTATTCATTAAATAATTAGGTAAAAACCAACACAATCTGTATGAAAAATACAAATATTCACGTTAAATAAAGCAAAATTCCAATATAATGTAAACCGACAGCAAAGAACGCATGGAAACAAATACAGCATATTATATACAGAGTGAGGCCGGCGCGTGAAGTCACGGTGGCCAGCGAACTGGCTAACGTTAGAGCATAGGGACTGGACAATCCTTACTTGTATACGGTCCTTGCTAAAGCGAACACCACCTAGACAATAATGTCTAACAGCTTTATTGCATCAACATGTCAGCAATGAAAGATCGAATTAAAATTGTCAGACTGTTATCAACCAGCGAGTGTAATAATCAAAGATAATATAACGAGAGCTTGACAAATAGTCGACTATTTCATTGTGATCAATTTTTCGAGTGTGCGCTACGGTCAATTTGACGAGACCAAAATTGGCATTAATAATTTGACTAGAGCACGAGAGCTTTAGCTCGAGGGCTTTAGTCTTTAATTATTAATGCCAATTTTGGTTAAGTCAAATTAGGAGGCACACGAGAAAAATTGAAACAATGTAATAGTCGACTACTTATCAAGCTCGAGCTATATTTGTTAAGATTATTTCCTAAACCAAGTTTCATAATAAAAAATGAGTTGTCAAATCGATGTGATTATCAATAATTTCATCCGAAACATCGCTAAATCTCTTTTTGTCGGACATTTTCATCTATTTGACACGTATGCCACTTAATGAAAAAATACATACTTGATTTGTTACCTACATTTGAATAGTCGATTTGTAATAGTCGCTGATATCAAGAACCGGTACCTTTCATTGGTTAATTTCAACTTCAGTTTTGATTGTGATTGGACAAAATTTAAATTTGACAGGTGAAGGAAATAATCAAAGATAATATAACGAGATCTTGACAAATAGTCGACTATTTCATTGTGATCAATTTTTCGAGTGTGCGCTACGGTCAATTTGACGAGACCAAAATTGGCATTAATAATTTGACTAGAGCACGAGAGCTTTAGCTCGAGGGCTTTAGTCTTTAATTATTAATGCCAATTTTGGTTAAGTCAAATTAGGAGGCACACGAGAAAAATTGAAACAATGTAATAGTCGACTACTTATCAAGCTCGAGCTATATTTGTTAAGATTATTTCCTAAACCAAGTTTCATAATAAAAAATGAGTTGTCAAATCGATGTGATTATCAATAATTTCATCCGAAACATCGCTAAATCTCTTTTTGTCGGACATTTTCATCTATTTGACACGTTTGCCACTTAATGAAAAAATACATACCTGATTTGTTACCTACATTTGAATAGTCGATTTGTAATAGTCGCTGATATCAAGAACCGGTACCGTTCATTGGTTAATTTCAACTTCAGTTTTTATTGTGATTTGACAAAATTTAAATTTGACAGGTGAAGGAAATAATCTATGATACTTTTATTTTTATTCTAGAATCTTGTTTAGATACTTTTTAATACTTAGAAGAAACTATTTGAAGTTTAAAACACTAAATATAGGTTCTAAGTATTTTCGAATACGAATCAATATTAATTAGCAAAATGTATACTCCAGTCACTTTTTATTACAACATCAGTTAAAAAAAGTAACAGAAAAAAGTTCAGTCATATTTTAAATATCATGCAACTAAATTAACATTTACTATCGGTTTTCGACTTTATTATCTAGATGGTGTTGTCTAAACCCATATGATTTTCAAATGTCACAAAACTTTTTTCGCTCTATTTGTATTGAAGCAAAATTGAAATATATCAAGAATGTAAATATTTATATTTTTATTGCTTTACATATTATTATAGGCATGCATAATTTAGAAGTTAGAGTTAAGTGACACTGATTATAATTGGTACAGACTGGTAAAATTATTTGAGACTTTCACAAAATCTTACTTTTTATGGCAAACAAATTTTAATTTCCGCTTTCTTTTATTACAGGGAACTTACCTATGGATAAAAACATAGTTTTTAATGAACTAAAAGTGTTACATTATTCTTCAAGAATTATCGGCTGACAGAGCTTGAAGACAATGGAACTGCAGGATATACCAGTCATACAGAAAGATCTCATTGTGATAGATCACATCAAAGTATTGCGCGTTTTAAGGTGAAAATCAACCACAGACCGTTCACAAGGCGCCCAAGATAACTGAAGGTTTTGTTGCATATATTGCAAAGAATTTTCAGCAAATATATTGTAACGAAACCAGTAAACATCCGGGCGACAACAAAAGAAAGGCATACTTCCGAGCGACAATAAAAAGAGGTTGTCAATCATCTCGACGCGACTGGTAAACAACATAAAGCAATAAACCATCCATTTGCGTTGTACTGCAAAGAGACAGAATGTCTGTCGAATGTTCTACAAACATCGAGAGGAAGAAGAGCGAATGCTTCCAGATGTTTCGTATGTGTATATAAAGCGGCTGGGTCACCGATGGATGAGTAATTCCGGAATAAGAAAGTCCTTAAGTAGTCTCGTGCCGAACAGTAGAAATAAATATATAGAAATAAATAAATAGTTCCTTAAGTGGTAGCCGAAGAAAAGACATAAATATTAGAGTGTTATATAAATAGAAGTGATGTATATATATATATATATATATATAATATATAAGATATTATAGTGCAATAAAGATATAAATACTAGAGACATATAAATAGTACTGGTAAATAAATACATTGTGTTAATTCATTTATAGTAGTTTTAAGTGTGATACGTTAGTTTTATATTTTATATTGTAATTAATTTTACGTGTGTGAATATACAGACTGTTTTAAATAAATAAATTGCACGAGTTGTTTATTGCGAACCCGAAAACGTTACAATCTTATATCAGTTACCCTACAAACTTTAACTGAAACAATAAATTATATTTGCGATACATATTCCTCTATTTTTCACAATGACATTTTGAATTGTGGTTTTATAAACAAAAAAAAACTAAGGATTGGGATAACAGTAAACCAAGAGAAACTCATCAGCTCACCACAGACCGCAGCATCTACTTCGATTAATAGTATCGGGTTGTAATCATTGAACTTACTTTTTCGTAACTTGACCATTCTTAGTTAACAGAGGGTTACCACAGTATACGGTTTCACCAAGATGGAAGCACAGATTACGGGGCTAGAGACACAATGAACCTCATTTAGTTGGTTCCGTCATATTGATATCAAATGGTGCAGTGCGGTAGCCACCGCGTAAGCTAAATACTGGAAAAATGTTGATTGCAGAGCTTATATAAACAACTCCTAACCATGGAGTTAAAAAATATCTCAGATATAAAATAGTAATAACTCAGAGAGATTATGGAAAACACAGAGCGTAGAGCATATGTTTACGAACACTGAAAGGTAACAGATAAAATTTTCTACCCTTCAAGTAAAAAGTCTAAAAGATAAGCTTAGGAAAATTTGCGCCGTCTTGCCGTTCAACCTTAACTTTATTTTCATATTTATTAAACACTTAAAAAATGAGGAAGTTAGCTGAGCCCAAGAAGTCGTGTTCAATGTTATTGTCATCAAAAACAATACAAAACTTCGAAGAATTTATCTTATTTATACACATGTTCTATTTCTTTATTAATGTGCATATGTGGATTAGTGCATTGAAGAGAAAATTCATGTTTTAGAATAAATTATAAATATAATAATGACATCAACGATTTATATACCCAAACAGAAGAATTTTAAACAAATTAAGTCAGAATTTACGTAAGCTATTATGACATTGTGAATAATGTGAGTGGAAGAAAAATCTATTCCATTTTTTTGTTTTATACATATTAATAGGAAATATTGTTTAATGTTTAAATATATTTTATACTACACTATAAATTATGAATAGCATTAAACGAATATCAAATTTGCCATATATAAACACCTTCACATAATTTTAATGTATTGTTGCACTTATTAGGAGTCCGGACATGTTAGTATTTATTGGGATAGAATCAACAAGTATGATGATGTCATCCTTAGGCTCACGGCCAACAATACATAAAATCATGTTTACCTAACCATGAAAAGATTCTCCATCACACAGATTCAGAAATTTTATATTTCGTCAATTTACAGGAATTAAATTCAAGGAGTTCAAAAAGAACATAAAAGTGTACGAGTAGTGTTCGTAAACAATGTTTGCGTAAATATTGAAAGTAAAATTCGTCATTGGGGTTTACGCAACCTGCAAAAAAAATAAGAAAACGTCTCCAGTTGTGTCGTTTAGCGTTATGTCGTTAACAACTTGAGACAACAAATGCTTCAATACTAACTACATAAATACATTGCAAGGACGGCACTAACAATGTAATTAGATGAGCTCTATGTGTTCACTTTCAATTACACGAATGAATGTGTATGCATATGTATTTATAAAAAGAAGAGGAAAAAAAGACGTCCAAGCAAAATCTTTAATTGTAATTTCAGCTATTCATAATTAGCATAGAATTAAATGTTATAAAGTGTTAATGGAAACATTTTATGTAATTTATATAACTCTGTTTCGACTATTATCTCCATAATGGCAGTATAATGTACTAAAAATAAATAATAAAAACAAACAGTCAATCATGAATACCGCTCCTTGGAATTATGAGGCTTGAGATATTGAACAGGCATTGTGCTGACTATTTAAATTCACAAATCCGGTTTAAAATGTCATCAGTCTAAAAACTGGACTAAAAGGGCACCAAAAAACAGGAAAGGGTCCTTAAAAAGGCATAAAACCTTCTGAAAGTTTAGTTTGAAAATGTTTTTTGATGAAAATAATTGTTATTAGTTAGGTACAGTTAGTTTTGGGTCTACTTTTTATGCCGTTTCTGGAATGTTATGCCTTACTAAAAAAATATGCCTGTTTAATGCCTCTTTTGTCAACACTTTATGCCTTCTGAAGTGCTTTTTTTGCGCCTTTTAGTCAGATCTTTAGTCATCACACACAATATAAATCTTGCTGTGGCAAATTATTCCAGAACGTTCCAAGCATGTCTCATAGCCAGAACTGAATTTTAACCAGTTATAGCATAGCATATTAGTAGTTTTGTAAATATGAATTATCGTAATTGAATGTTTATGAAATAAAAAAAAATGTTGTACACTTTTGGTAAACCATAAATTGCGGTGTTAAAATCAATTAAAGGATCACTGGATGTATTATGATAAAAAATTTGTATTTTGGATTTTAGCTGATGTCTTAAATTCTCCTGATAACGAAAAAGTGGTTTCTGCAAACATATCTCTCTATTTCTCTCTCTCCTCCTCTGTTTGTCCCTCTCTTTCTCTCTCTGTCTCCTTCCTTTTTTCCCTCCCCTCCACCTGTGTGACAACAACCAACCAAATTTTACCTTTAAAAATATAATCCTTCTCGTAGGATATGATAAAATTTCAAAGAAATCAGAGAAAAAATCAAATTTTACCAATATCTCCTGAATTCTCTGTGTGTCTTCCCCCCACTGTGTGATAACTACCAACCAAATTTTACATTTAAAAATATAATCCTCGTAAGATATGATCAAATTTTCAAAGAAATCAGTGCAAAAATAAAATTTTACCAATATCTCCTCAACTGCTAAATTTGGGAAATTTACATATTTGCCTAAATTTAGCATTTGACGAGATATTGGTAAAATTTAAACAGAAAAGTACTCAAAAGTGAATTAGAAAATAATTTTATAAGAAAAGATATGATAAAATGTTCAAAGAAATCAGAAAATCAAATTTCCAAATTTTAGCAATATTTCGTCAATTCTCTCTGTCTCTTTCCCAATCCCTCCCCTCCACCTGTGTGATAACTACCAACCCAATTTTACATTTAAAAATATACTCCTCGTAATATATAATAAAATTTTCAAAGAAATCAGTGCAAAAATAAAATTTTACCAATATCTCCTCAACTGCTAAATTTAGGAAATTTACATATTTGCCTAAATTTAGCATTTGACGAGATATTGGTAAAATTTAAACAGAAAAGTACTCAAAAGTGAATTAGAAAATAATTTTATAAGAAAAGTTTTTCAAAATTCCTGCCAGCAAGATATTTTACTCTTATTGATAAACAACTTTATGTGAATATCTCACAAATTATACAATTAGCACAAATTTACTAAGAATATGAAAATACTTAGAACGTTATTTGGAACATCTACTGGGGAAAAAATATTTTCAAAATTCGGAGCTTAAGTCACACTTTTACTATGACCGATACGCAGTTTTTTGCAAATATATATTTGCGAGATATTTGCAAGAAACTGCTTCTGTAAGTATAAAGCATTTAGAGCGTAATTTGTAACAATTTTTGTATAAAAAATCAGAGCGCCTACCTATTTACGTTTTCGTAGTAGAACAGGGGATATATTCGGTACTCCTAAAGATGGATCGAAAAGACACCCTCCTATTTCATTCGAAAGTCCAGTTAAAAGACACAGAAAATATGTTACCCTGTTTTCCGTGATTTTTCGTAGATACAAAGTTAATAAAAGTGCTTATATTCAATATTAATAATTATCATCTTTCAGTATATACCAACTATCAATTTACGTTAAGCTATTTCAATTTTGTACAATAAATTTGCTGTAAAACACTGATATTTTCTTCATATTACGTATAGCACCTAAATTAAAACAAAATTAATCCTAGGAAGTATTCTAAATAAAGCATATACCTGAGGGTATTATGACCTAGAACAGCAATTACTGTTTGTTTGCACACGTGCATGTATGCGAACACTCCCAAATTAAAAATCACCTTCTCTTCATGGAACGCACCCTAAACGTATTAAAAATAATTGAGAAAATAAATACGGTGTCATAAATAAAACTTGAAAAAGTAACCCGTGTTTACTGAACTTATTTTCGCATTCCATGAATAACCGACGTGTCTACAAAAATATTACAACATATTTATAAATTACGTACTTAATGACCAATCCATCTAAGGTCAGAATATCAATATAAACACACCAAATATGTAGGTGATGTGATTTATGTGCCCATGGCACGCAAAAACGTTAATCATGCGAATTTCTTACTCAATCATTTATTACAATTTCGAAAATTGCTTATATCTTGCAACTATTATAGGTTATATGATATCTTCTTAAGATTATATACATTAAATCTAGGAGTTAATGTAAGTACTTATAAAAACAGAATCGTGTTTTATTACACAACTGAAATATTGTTTCTTTATTTTAGGTTACTTCTAACTCATAACATGATACAATAAGGATCGACAACAATGATTCTCAGCCGAAGGTGAATTTTCTATATTGTAAATAATTGCAATGTTAAGTTATACATCTACCTACTTATTAATGCCCTTTTCTTTAAAGATTACTAAATTATATTTTGAAAATGCATTCATTATATTTCCCAAATTCTAAGTTAGATTTTACAAAATTTAGTAATATTCCCTTGAAGTTTGTTTTAAAATATGTGCATTATATTGTAATTTTTATGTCTAATTTTATCCTGATTGGCAGGCTTATTTACGCTGAAAAATTCAAGATTCTCGGAGCAAATACACCAACAACGCGTGTTCACGTGAAAAGATGCGAGTCTGTCTAAATTTCCTTCTTACCCATGATAAACTTCTATTTTCCGACCAACAGGAAAACGTTATCCTTTCTAATTTGGTATCTCGAAGTCCTGTTCCTAATCATTTTTGCGTTTAATCGCTAATTATAAATAAAATAGCAGCAGTAAATTGTAGGTAATATTTTTTAAATTGTCAATGTATACAAATAGCCCCTTTTCAATTGTAACTTCTATTAAATTCGCTCTAACAACATTTTCTAATAAAAAGTACTTTATACCGAGACTAAATTGTGGACTTTTTTAGTACATTGAAAACTAGATGTTCTCTTTATAGAGACATTCTTACAATTTTATTAAAATTAATGAAATCACTTATTTATTTTGTAAAAGTGTGATCACATTATTTGTAAGAAATGAATAATAAATTACACATCTTATATGGTTTCTTTTATATTTAAAATCAAGTCCATATTTATACCGTTTTTTTATAATTTATTTAATAATATATAAAATAATATGTATAAACATTAATAACGATAAATATCAGTGTGCAAACATTTCCTTACATCACCATAATGAACATATAAAAATGGAAAAATATATACGCATCCCCACCACTATAATAAAAATAGCAATATAAACAAAATATAAAAACGTTGGGCTTTTAATTCGTAGTCGAGAGCAAGTCAAATAAAAATATTGTTTACTTCAATTGGGTCGAAGAAAAAAAGAACGCATGTTAATTTGAAAGGTGAAAACTGAAGAAAAGCTTATGCTCGTTGCACAAGAAACGGAAACTGTTTATTGGCCCACACTTGCATTTGGCGATCAGAGTCATATGGTATAAACAAATATGAATGTGCGTTTGAGATTTTACAGAGCGAATATGAGTTAGCAATGTGTGCTATGTGCTTAATTGTTTCACATAAGTCGTTTTGCCAACCGACACGACCAAAGTGCGAATTAAAGACAACGATTCAATGTCAGTACAAATTCCCATCGACCGGTACAATTTCAGAACAATAAAATAAAACTAATTAATTAATATTACAGTAAAACTAGTAAAATACTATTACATGAAAGCCAGAATTGAATATGTAAATAAAGTTATTAAAAGTTACTTTTCTTTTAATATTTTTATTTAGCTATTTTGTGTAGTAAGTAGGCAGATATTGTTGACAAATTTATATTGCGATGACAATTATCACAAACTTCAGAAGGTAATTATGACATAAATGCCAAAAAATTTACGAATATTCTTATTTATGACAGTCTGAAATGGCTTTTGTAGGTTATATTGCTTGAAAAGTAAAATTTTGCAACATCTCAAATTTGACGCCATTTTAATTTAGTGATACATGTCGGGTTACCAATATGATTCAATCATACTTTTCAATAGTAATGTATTTTAAAATCCACTAGAATGTCGCAATTTAGTATCACATTTAAATTCAATTAAGTTATATCACTTATTTAAATGTATGTAATTTGATGAATATTTCATTTATAAGCAATAATTACATTTATTTTCATTTGTTATGATAAAAAAAATAGGTCTGGTTTTCTTGTCTTTAAACCATGTTCAAATAATGCCCTAGAAAACCCGTTTTTGATACGTTTTAAAATGCTTTTGTATATAGTTACATATAATATTGATGAAAAACTAACGAGAATAATAGTTTTTCTCAAAAATTCTTGCATATATTATTTATCAATATTAATTTTCTCCTCTACAAAGGAATACCCGTCAAATCTTTTTACACATGTGCCAACCCTTTTTCTGAGTGTATTTGGTGATCGTATGTCACTCAAATACGATGAGGCAAAAGTGGGACAGCAAACATCAAAGGATCTGACAATACTGTCGCTTATCAAGTAAAATAAATATAAATTCCGAATTTTGAAGAAACTATGGTCCGCTTGGGTTGTACTAACATATCTTTTGAATGTAGTCACCATAAATTTACTTATAGTGCATTATTTTAGATATTCATAGAAAAACGGGCCGAAGTTTGAAACAAACTCAGTAGAGGTAAATTTTTTATTCATTTAAATTAAATTAAATAGAAAGCTAGACGTGCTACAAACAATTTCTTTTAAACATTATATTTTAACACTAAAAGACAAAATAAATTGTATAAAATAATTGTAGAAAAAGGAAAAAAACATTATAATGAACTACTAATGATGTGCCAAGTTATTATTAACATATTTACTAATTTAAGTATTGTTGCAACTTGAGCTACAGGTGAATGTATATATACATACTTAAACTGAAAACTCACCACAGGAGCTGACACAACGTCTTACCTGGAATCAAAACAAAAAAATATTAGTATGTTAAAGATAAAAATAATCTGAAAGAAACTTATAATTACGTTTTCTATAAAAAACAGCATTAGCATTATTAGTTTGAGAATGTGTGTGCTTTATATTGTGTGTGCTTTATGTTGTGTGTGAAATAATACTGTTACGAAAATGCAAAGTTCCTTTAATTACTGAGGGGATCCGCTTAACGATCAAAATATGTAAACCAAATTTTTGTCATTTGGAATTAGTGTGGCCATAGGTTTCAATGCAGTCATTTATTATATATATTCGGAATTGGCCACAATCACCAATTTATTTATGTTTTGGTAAATGTGTAGGAATAGTTATTTTATACACCTGCATGCTATAACTCATTATTAATGTGGGCAGATGCTGAATAAAAGTCACTTGAGTAATAATTATAATATTTTAATGAATGCATAATGTGATTTGTATGCAAGTATAAACTAAAGTATTCAATATATTGTATGTACATGGTGATTCATCGATCTGGCTTAGTAACTTTACCTTTTCATACTTAATATAATACAAAATTCGGGCACTGTATAGTTAATAGTGTTGCTGATGTTTCACAATTTCAAAATACATGCATATATACGGGCTGATCTATAAATAAGTCGCACAAAAAAGATATATTTTCTTAAATTGCATACCCTATATACAAGGTGTCTCTAAAATGTCTTTAAACAACTCTACCACGTATTTTTCGGACCAAAATAAACCGATTTAGCAAAACTTGGCTTAGTCAAAGTTGCTTAGTTTGTGCGCAATACGGTCCTGAAGTTGCAGTTGGAAAATTGTTTTTTTGTTATAAATTTGAAACGGCTGGAGCGATTGCGCTAAATTTTGTCACGTTTACATAGTTTTATGAGTCAAGAAATTCTGTATCAAAATTGTGATAGTAATCAATCCATAGGCGGAGAACCTGCGTTTATAAATATTAAAACATTTCCATTTTGTACGCCAATGGATAAAAAAGAGTTTGTCTATAAAATTTTAGATTAAGTGTCTTAAGTACAAGAAAAAAGGTACTCTTGGTAAGACTCGAAAAATTGCATCGTTTTATCAAAAATCGCATTTTAAGAATTGTTAACAATTTTTTTAAGATATGTTTTCTTTTTTAATAAATACGGAACGACCAATACCAAATAGGTCAAAACAAATAGGCACTAGTTAATAAAAAAGATATTCTGTTAATTCGTCAATTAATACAAAGATGCTATTTTTTTAATAATGTTTTTTCATATAAATTCCAATTGTATTCTGGTTGGTGGACAACAGAGAATTTTTAACAATTAAACAATGAAATAATGAAAATGAAACAATGATTTTTAAAAAAAAAAGAAAAGGTATTATAAAAGGTGTTCAAAATGTCTACCATTTTCGTGAATACAAAGGTCTATTCGCCGGAGGAAATTAAATTGAACTCTTTGCAAAACTTCTACATCACCTCTGAGATTATTGGTTGCTTCTTGAATACGTTGCCACAATTCTTCTTCATTATTTACAGGTGTATTGTAAACAATGGATTTCTGGTGTCCCCAAAAAAATAATTCAGAGGATTCAGATCTGGACTTCGAGGTGCCCATTGTACAGGAGCGTCATTACCTCTACCGATCCATCTATTTGGAAAGTGATGGTTTGAGTAGTGTCGTACGTTCATCGAAAAATGTGGTGGTGCACCATCGTGCATAAACCACATATTCCGTCGAATATCTAGCGGTATATCATCTAACAAGTCCGGAAGAGTATGTTGTAAAAAAATCAAATAGGCTTCTCCAGTTAATCTTTGCGGTAGTCTGACAGGTCCAATAATAAAATTTCCGATTATTCCAGCCCATACTTTCATTTTAAATTCATGTTGAAAATGGTTAATTTTAATGGCATATGGATTTTCCTCTGCATAAACATGTTCATTATGAAAGTTCGTTATCCCTCTTCTTGTAAAACAAGCTTCGTCGGTAAATAAGATTTTTTTGCAAAAGTTTAAATTTCTTGCTCTTTTATGTTCAATAAACCGGCAAAAATTTAGGCGCCTTTCAGGATCTTGAAGTAAGAGGTCTTGAACTCGAATCTTATGGTATGGATGTAATAATTCTTCTCTAATTACTCTATTGACCACATCTTTAGATACTGCAATTTCTCTAGCTATTCGTCTAACGCTCAGTTCCGGATCTTCTTGAACACGGTCTAAAATTTCTTCTTCTACTTCAGGTTGCCTCACAAAGCGCTGCTTGCCATAGTTTGCTGTTACAGGAGCTAAGCGACCGGTTTCTCGAAGGCGTCTCTCTACTGCGGCAAACGTTGGATGACTTGGAACACGACGATTTGGAAACCGTTCCGAATATACTCTAACACTCTCGGCACAATTGCCTTGACAATATCCATATACTAATAACATATCGGTATATTCTTCGTTGGTGTATTGAACAGCCATGACAAAACGAAAATAAAAGTAATGATGGAAAACACTTTTGAAAATCCAGAAAAGTCGTTGTCAAATATTCAAATAGTCATAACTATGGAAACCAACAATAACAACTAAATACAAACATATGTATTTTACAAAACGCAGGGCACAAGTGGAATTCTTACAACAAAAAAAAACATCAAAAAATAGCATTGTTTGCATCAATTGTCGAGATAAATAGAATATCTTTTTTGTAAACCATATAATACAAACATATGTATTTTACAAAACGCAGGGCACAAGTGGAATTCTTAAAACAAAAACAAAACATCAAAAAAAATAGCATTTTTTGCATCAATTGTCGAGATAAATAGAATATCTTTTTTGTAAACCAGTGCCTTTTTGTTTTAACCTATCTGGTATTGGCCGTTCTGTATTTTTTAAAAAAGAAAACATTTTACAAAAAAAATTATCAATTCAAAAACGACGTCAAAAGACGTGTACATAGTTTAAAGAGACGTCTAAACGGCCTAAGACACGTGTACACGGCTTAAAGATACATGTACATGGAGCACACCGTATGCGCTGCCGTCCTCTAGTTAATGTTCTCAAATCTTAAAATGCGATTTTTGAGAAAACGATGCAATTTTTCGAGTCTTACCAAGAGTACCTTTTTTCTTGTACTTAAGACACTTAATCTAAATTTTATAGACAAACTCTTTTTTATCCATTGGCGTAGAAAATGGAAATGTTTTAATATTTATAAACGCAGGTTCTTCGCCTATGGATTGATTACTATCACAATTTTGATACAGAATTTCTTGACTCATAAAACTATGTAAACGTGACAAAATTTAGCGCAATCGCTCCAGCTCCAGTAATTATAATTTCATTTTCTTAGTAATGTGGCTCCTGCATGATGAAGCAGCGATACATTACCATAACAATATCTACCAATGTTTAAAAGTTGCTTCCCTGACAAATCGGAGAAATCGGCCGATGGCTTCATAGAATGGTAGCCATGATCTTACCCCGTCAGACTTTTATGGGAATATATTAGAACAAAGTTAATTAAGGAAAAATCAACCAGAATGCAAAATATCAAGAATAGGAAGTATGTGTCAAGAAATTTCGATCGAAACTCTCCAAAGGTCCGATCAACAGCTTTTACAAAGAATTGATCTATATTCGCAAGTGGAATAACTAAACATTTAATATGATTTTGTTAAATTTACTAATTTATTACTTTAATAGTATATTAAAATACAAGTAACAGAAGGCCTTTCATTCCAGCATGATTTCCAAATTCGGACACGAGCGCGCAGCTACCAAAAATCGTTTAAGAATGGAGTCCATTCTAAAACGAAAATGGGTGCTAGAATAACATTGTTCTAATTCCGAAACAGAGAAATATTATATTATATTGATTAAGTATTTTCTTGATTATTACAGAGAAGTGTAAATTATAATTCACAAAAAATATTTTGTTCTGGTTAAAATAAAAAAATATTTCATAAGGACAAAATACGTAGGAGCAACAACGACAACAGTACTCGGTAAGGTAATATTATAATAGAATAATTTGATAGACTTTCAAAATTTTTCCATTTATATTTTTCAACAGCAACTATGTTTCTCCATGACCAGCGTGATTTAAAATATTAGTAATTTAAAATAAGTTTGAATATATCCCAAAATATTGAATATAGAATACTTAATAAAAAAAAGTAGGTGTCGAAAGGTTTCCGAAAAAAATATCGAATGTTCCATTTAAAATATTTTTTTATTTAAAATTTCCTCATTTTACATCGCCTTTGCGAACACCCAGTATATATTAGAATAAATCTTGAGTATAAGTAACACATGGCACTCCTTGTATGTACGCCACACGTAATTATTTTGTCAGAGTAATCCTGTATTATAGACGATTAGGAAGACATTTATAAATGTCACTTTCTAATTTTAATCATAAATAACTCAAATAATATTGACTTTAGGTATTAGCTACTCTGATTAAAAAATATTTCTTCTTTAACGCAAAATCCTAATTTTAACATATATACCAAGTATTTAATTTTAATTCTTTAATCCACTGTTTTATGGATCACATTGATAACTGCATATATTTTTAAATTCTGAAGCAATAGCATCCCTATCAACTATAGTGCGCAATTTTTCTATTATATTAAGCATTAAAGAGTAGATTTATTGGTCACATCTTTGAGTACATGGAATGCTAAGGAAATCTTCCTTGTCGAATTCATGGAACGTGGTAAGACAATTATTTCTGAAGTTTACTGTGTTGCACTTTGAAGAAACTGAAAAGGGCAATCCAGAACATACGTCACGGTCTACTGACATCTGGGGTTGTGTTCGTGTATGATAACGCTCATCTTCATAGAGCTCAGCAAACACAATATCATTTGCGCCAATTTAAATGGAACATCTTTGATCATCCCCCCTACAGCCCGAACATGGCTCCTTCCGATTATGATCTGTTCACTCGTATGAAATTTGTGTTAAATATTCAAACGTTAATAAAGTGTGGAACACGTCAATATAATATAGTAACACACTAATAAAAACATTAACAACATAATTAACATATTGAAATTCATGATTTAAAAATTCTTGTAGCGTATAAAATGCACCAACTGAAAGCAGGCGGAACAGCTCCCTCTTAAATTCAGTCATGGGATTTCGTTTAAGCATTATTGGTAAATGAGCACACTAGCACACTCTTATTAATTAAACTTTTTGTTGTTTGTAGAAGTACAAAATGAAAATATACATCGGCTGCACCTCTGGTTCTTGTTGTTTGAAGAGACTGTGTTAGTATTTTGTTAACAATAAACACCCGTTTGCATGAATCTCTTTGCTGAATATTGAAGACTCCTTCAGCACCTCTTTTGCAACACAAACAATCGCGACACCCCCCAGAAAATAACACCATAACGCAATCTCGAGTGGACATGGGTAGTACGCACTTAGTGCAGCGTCTCTGTGAACAGAATCAGCAATAGTGCGAAGAGCATGACCAAACCCAGATATTTTTCCAAATAGATACTACTCCATGTGTCGTTTCCAGTTCAACTGGCTATCCAAATACAAACCCAGAAATTTTACTCCATTATTAATTGAAAGTTCTTCTCCATTATAAACTAACGTCCGTTTATCCTTTTTAAAATAGCTAAATTGAAGAATTTGCAGTTTTTTATATTTAGCTTCAGATCGTCGTGCAAACACCACCTGTCAAATTTATTATCAGTTGTGATTATTGCTTGGTTTAGACGGTTTTATCTGCTTTTGTTATAACTGGCGTATCATCAGCATTGAGCGTAGTCAGGTAGATAACGATATTCGGTATTTCATTGGTATAGAATACAATAATAAGAATAAAAGAGGTCCCAAAACGGAACCCTGCGGAACAGCCCTTTGCACATCCTTCCAATCGGATGAGAGTGTCTTGACAGATTTTCCATCAACCGAAACCAATCGTTGCTTTCTGTTAGTGAGACAAGAGCGCATCAGATCCAAGGACCCCCCCTCCCGTATTCCCATGCCCAACAATATCGTGTATAATTTATCGTAGTTCACGCTACCAAATGCCCTTGATAAGTCCATGATAATTCCCACAGTCTCATGATTCTCGTTAATACCATCCAAAATATCTTGTAGCCTTTGTAGTTGTTCTGTTCGTCATATAACCATTTTATCTGTCTGTATTAATATTGCAGGTTTCGATAAATCTTCTACATAAATTCTTGTAGATATTACTTTTTCGTACATTTTTGATATATTAGATAGAAATGATATTGGTCTGTAGTTCTGTATATTTTCTAAATCACCCTTCTTATAGTGTATTAATTTGATAATAGTATGCTTTAATTGGTCAGGAAAAACACCAATACTCATACATGCAATGGTAACTGTTGGCCATGTTCGCATCCTGTCCACTAACTACGATAGACTAGTCTATATTATTCAAATACACTCTCATCTCAATAAGACTTTGCTCGTTTATTATCCTTCTTTCAAGATCTTTGTTTTATTGCTCCCGTTATCGCTTTTAATTTCAAAACGCAACAACTGAGCAGAGTAATCTGATAATGTGGCTACGACATTCCTGCTGAAGTAATCCTCAATGTTGGTAAATATGTTATCTATTATTGTCTGTGTATATTTTGCCAGTCTTACTGCTTCAAATATTGTTTGGGCTACATTAAAAGAACTCGCAAAGTAGCATTTCCATCGTTGGTCATGTCGATAATGAAATCACCAGAAAGTATATTATTCTGGGATTTTGTTTTGTTACTGCAGTCTGTAATATGTTTTCTATAGCATAATGAAAAACTCATTTACGTCACCTAATGGAGTTCTATATATATTAATGATAATTAGGTTATACCATGGTAGTGGTTTAGTGTTTCCACACATTAGCCAAGTGTAGCATGCTACGACTATTATATATAACTCTTTAAATTTGTATATGCTTTTTCCGGTCTCCTATATATTTAATTTACATGAAATGGGTTACAGTTTGTATATTATAATTACATAAATTGGAAGGAAAGGAAGAATGGCAAACAAGTTTTGGACAGATAATATATTCCCAAGGAAGTTCCTTATAAAGAACCTATACACACCAACACCATACTTATTTTCTACACATTTGGAGAAACAATGTATAAAGGCTACTCTAAGAACATACATCCAATTAGATATAATAAGATCATAAGAAAAACATATCGAAAACAAAAAATAGATAACGGGAATTGCTGTGATGCCAAGTTACGTAACAAATTATTATTACTGGTACTCGAAAACTTGTCTGTAGTAGTAAGTCACTTAATATTTAATCTTCTAGTCAGAAAAAACATATTCAATTAACGCAATACTCATTGACTGCACAAAGTTAGTTATTTATGAGGTCATGAGTAATCCTTAATATAAATTTAATGAATGAAATTTTTCCCACCATTGTATGTATGTCGTCTGAAATAAAGAACGTTTCATTAAATATAGGACATCGGTCATTTTAGAGTCTGAATTTTACTTCCTTAATTTCTCTTTTACAGAGCAGCTCTTTATTTTCCTGGTCTCAAATTTAATTAATCTTGAATGGAGACTCGCACATTAACAGCCATACATGTATAAATTGACAAGTTACATATCTGTACCTCAGAGCTAAACTGTATTAACTCCTATTACACAAATTGTACAGGAGAACGATTTTAAATTTAGTAAAATGGTTAAATGTAAATAGCGACCTTCTTTTTCCCCTCATAAATGTGTATAAGAGGTCGTTTAAATTGGATCCATACCTCTTACAATTCAGACTATTTTTCAGACCTATTATTTTTATTTTTTTCTGAAAAACTGGAGTTAGTACAATTTAGCCCGTAAAAAATTCTTTTATTTCATCGTTCACATCCATTTCTGGAGTTAATACAAAATGAAAGCAAGCTAAGTAAGGAGTTGATACAAAAATAATAGTAAGGGAAAATACCTTTATTTGTTAAAAAATTCATTTCCACAAAAGTAACTAACAAACGAAATAAAGCTATAAACACAAGTTTAACACATCATCATTTAGGATGAATTATTTTACATATCGTCACTTGCATGGTTATCGTGCGCCAAGTTCTGATAGAAACTATGAAATTGGCTTGGCACCCATCCTAACAGACTTTGAAGATGATTGTACTTTTTAGTTGATATAGGCTTAGGTTGGTCATGCAATGGAGGTAAGTTAGTTGGAAAAGCTGCACGCCTGGAGCTTCTTTTAAGATCAATGCATTGAAAGATATCTGAATCAAAATTAGTTTTAAAAAATAGCAATCCCAATTCATCTCGACGTATTTATAGAAGGACTACTTCGGACATACGAAAATATGAATTGTCCACAGTCTTTTTGCGTGACACAAATGGCGCATTATTGTTGTCGTACAGCATCTTGAAGTTTTTGAAATCAGCTGTTTCCATATTTACAATATTAAAAGGCTTTGATCGACAACAAGACCTAGCAAACTGCAGCCAATCCCATGGCGTCATTATTTTTAAAAACGGACATCGTTTTCGTTCTCTCTCAATAAGTGAATGGTTACTGTCCACCTCCATATGAGTGTGACCACGAAGCAGAAATTTATGGTTAATAATTTCAAGGTTTGGATGCTCGAGTATCATTCAAAAGTACGCCATAACCATTATTATATTTCTGTTCTGTGAAGGACAGTTGTTCGACCATACAGTAATCTCAGATACTGTATCGCTTAAGCCTGTGGACCATTTCAAAATACGAGAAGTCATTTCATTGGCTCCACGTCCACTCTTAGATTCATCCCACATTATACAAGTTGTGGCATTTGCTGCAACATCGGAAGTAGTATAGTTATAGGTCCACAGTTTTAATTTATAGAAACTGTATTTGTTTGTAAGTACGGGTGTTGGGAGACACTTTTGTAAATCTACAGTCAATAATTTTATTCTTCCTTCACTATTAAGCGCCTACTCTTTGTCAGCTTTTTTAAGTTTATAACGCTTAGTTGCTTCAAGAAGATGTTGTTGATATTCATTCTCAATGATTTGAATTCCTTCTAAAGCTTGAGTTTTAGCCAACATAATCACACTCATCACAAGTGTCATTGTACGGTAGTTTGAAAGACAGGTTAAATTCGGTGTTGAATATTTCCGAATAAAGCCAAGATTTAGCAATATTTTCTTCCGGCATATTCTTTTCTGTACACTCAGATCTGTAAAGCTCGTACACACGGCTTATAGTGAGATTGTTTCCTAAATATTTTTTAGTGGCTATAGAATAGTGAGACTCCACTATTGAAAATTTATTATATGATCTCGAATATCTTGTTTAATAAATTCCGGAATCTTATTTACAGCATTGTGCTTTCTCCTTTGGTCTGTGCAGGTTATACAACCATAATTTTTTTAAGTAAAGCTGTTGAAACAAATGTTTAAGAAATACACAGAGAAAATGCCGGTTATCCTCACAATTATTTCCAGGCGATAAACTACGGGAATCGTCATCTTCTACTACCATGATAGCCATTTGCAATATTTTCTATTTGTAAACTTACACGTTATAGAAAAGAGTTAATGCAGATACTAGCAAGCACCTAGCAAGTAAACAGGTGGTAAACAGTATTAACTCCAGATAAACGATTCTCTAGCTCAGAATGAGCGCGCTTCTTTTGTCACTTAATACGCTCTCTATGCAGAATACAATTGTATTATTGATTGATTGATTGATTTATTTACTCAAAAAAGATGTACAGGGTATGTACAAGTTTGCAAATAGTCATGAATATATATATACAATATTAAACGAAACATAATATATACAAGTAAAACTACATAAAAAATATAGACATGTTCACGTATGTGTAAAAGTAACAGAACAACAAAAAGCACAAGCACTGAAAAAACATTAAAACTAACAATAGCTTTCCCAATTCAAGTTCATGAATTCCGGTATATCATAAATTACATTTTCAAGCAGTATCGTTTTTATTCTATTCTTAAATCGCTTTGTATCAAGGCGTCTAATAGTATCGGGCATCCTATTAAACAAAATCAGAGCCTGATGATTTGTTGCCATCTGCGTTCTCGCCAGTCGGTGATAAGAATAAGCTATATTATTTCGTCCCCTTGTGTTGTAGTTGTGGACATCACTGTGGGTTTTGTATTTGTTTGATTTGTGGATTTGTGTGAGGCAGGCGAGGATGTAAATGGCTGGTAAGGTAAGTATTTTTAAATTTTTAAAATAGTCTCTGCAACTTGTGTATCTTGTGATGCCAACTATTGCTCTAATAGCCTGTTTTTGTTGCAGGAAAATTTTCTTAGCTGCTCCACAACCACCCCACAGGATTATGCCATATGTTGCTCTACTGTGAAAGCAGCCATAATATGCTACTTTTGCAGCCTCTGCACCTGCTATTTGTTTAATTCGTCTCACGGCAAAAATGGATGTTGCTAGTTGGTGTTGCAAGTGATCCAGATGTTCATTCCACGAAAGATTACCCGACAAATACACACCCAAAAATTTTAGACTTTCACTCGCCGGAGCACCAGTGGAGAACACAAGGGACTGTTGTTTATCTTGGTTCATTTTCAGACCATTAGCCCAGAACCATTCTTGAGCCTCCTTCGCCACTCTGTCAGTCTCATCCTCCCCATCAATACCGTCTACATTGATTAAAAAGGAGGCATCATCCGCATACAGGAATTATTATGTCCATACTTCTGTTTAGCTCGGAACTTTCAAAGGACTTAATACAATAAACTTATGATATTATCGAAACTGTATTAAATAGGAGTAAATATCGTTCACCAATTGAAAGACCATGTTTTCTTTAGTAGGAAAGTGAAATAATACTATTTTTGGAAAAAATTGGAGTTAATACAGTTTAGCTCTGAGGTACAGGTATAGGTTTTGTATACTGATGTATGTATATGTATATATAAACTATCTTTTAACTTTGGTACATGCATGCATTAAAGTTGTATGCATGTTTGTTTTATAAATTATGCACTGGCGACCTTGAAATATCTGCAGGTGTAAGCTTCCAATAACCGTGCATCATTATGAACTTAACTAACATGAATACATATATGCAAATATAAAGGCTCCAAATTAAAAAGTTATTGAAATTTACGTATTTTAAATATACCAATTACAAGAACAGAGATTTCTTTCAAACGAGTTTCTAATGCACATATGCTTCGACTTATATAGTTAGTCGTTATGCCATAGCCAACCTGATAACATGTTGACTAGCCGTAGATAGCGAAATGCATCTGTGCTTGATGGACAGTACCTATATTAGTAACATTGCTATCATCGCGTACATAAGGCCCGATTACATTGAGCGAGTTTACTAGCCACTAGCCGGCGAATTTACAAGCGGCTAGTAAACTCGCCGAGTAAAGTTGAAATCCGGGCTACTTTAAGGCTCGATTACATTGAGCGAGTTTACTAGCTACTAGTTGGCTAGTTTAAAACCGGACGAGTCAGCGAATGAGATAGTGCTGTTGACACACAAACAATTTTCTCACGCTCACTAGCCAGCAAGCTAGCGAATTAAAATCACGTGTATAATACGCTCTTGTGCTTTTCTGGCATTTGTTGAAACCAGGGACACCCGCATATTCGCTGCTAGTTCGCTAGCAACGATGACACACGGCTAGTTTACTATCTAACAAGCCCACACACCAGCGAGTAGCGAGTAAAGGCTCGATTACATTGAGCGAGTTTACTAGCTACTAGTTGGCGAGTTTAAAAGCGAGCAAGTCAGCGAATGAGATAGTGCTGTTGACACACAAACAATTTTCTCACGCTCACTAGCCAGCAAGCTAGCGAATTAGAATCACAATACGTTCTTGTGCTTTTCTGGCATTTGTTGAAACCAGGGACACACGCATATTCGCAGTTAGTTCGCTAGTAACGATGACACACGGCTAGTTTACTATCTAACAAGCCTACACGCCAGCGAGTAGCGAGTAAAGTAGCCCGGCTTTCAACTTTACTCGCAGATAGTTTACAATCTGCTAGTTAGCTAGTGAACATGTTTACACTGGGCGAGTTTACTAGCAGCTAGTAAATTCGCCGGCTAGTGGCTAGTAAACTCGCTCAATGTAATCGAGCCTTAAAGTAGCCCGGCTTTCAACTTTACTCGCAGATAGTTTACAATCTGCTAGTTAGCTAGTGAACATGTTTACACTGGGCGAGTTTACTAGCAGCTAGTAAATTCGCCGGCTAGTGGCTAGTAAACTCGCTCAATGTAATCGAGCCTTAAAGTAGCCCGGCTTTCAACTTTACTCGCAGATAGTTTACAATCTGCTAGTTAGCTAGTTAACATGTTTACACTGGGCGAGTTTACTAGCAGCTAGTAAATTCGCCGGCTAGTGGCTAGTAAACTCGCTCAATGTAATCGAGCCTTTACTCGCTACTCGCTGGCGCGTGGGTTTGTTAGATAGTCATCTAGCTGTGAATATGCGGGTGTTCCTGGTTTCAGTGTATACAAAATGTCGACGAAAGTAGTTCGCGCGGGATTCATTATTTTAGTTCATACTATAAAAAAAAGGAGTTAAAAAGAAAAGAAAAGCTGAAATTGAGACATAGGACAGTGTGGGTAAAGCCATGGATAGAAATATGTGAGAAATATGGTGCATCGTGGAATTTACTGAAAGAGCTGAAAGATGAAGATCCCATGGCTTATCGAAATATTTTGAGATTAGACTGTTCCCATTTTGATGATTTACTGCAGATGGTAGATGAAATGCTCCAAAAAGACGATACGAAAATGAGAATGGCGATTCCAGTAGCCACAAAACAGGAAGGTGAAAAAATCACCAGTTGCGAGATAACGTAGTGATCTAGCAACTGGTTTGCTAGATAATGTAGTGATCTAGCAACTTGTGATTCTTTCAAGTCTCTAGGATACCTGTTTCGAATTCCGGAATCAACAATTTCGAAGTTTTTGCCTGAAGTGCTTTCGGCGATTTCTCGCGCCCTTCAACCATTCATTGAAGTGAGTGAAAATAAACACTAAATTACTTTTTAAAGAATTTACAATACATATATGTATATTACAGTAGGTATACAGGGTGTCCGGGAAAATGTGGAAATCTCTTGGATACAGATAGAACATGAAAAAATAAGATTACAAGTCCCTATAAAAATTTTTCATACAGGCCCTTCCTACGGAGATATGCGTCCCTGAAGAGCGTCGCTGGAAATCGGTTTTTATTAAATTTCTTTTAAAGTAATTACTATAAATATAAACGCAGTGGTGTCTCCGGAGGCACGTTAACGGAATCATTGAAAAACATCACAAGAGGGTTCAACATGGGCTCAACGATGTGATGACAAGTTCTAAAATGCCGGATATTTTATTTATTTCGTACTATAGTCCATAGTAACGTTTACAACAGCAATAGTTTTTTTTGGTGCTGATAAAAACTAGAACGCACATTTTTTGCAAACTTTGTCTCGTAAACGGTTCATTTTAACGAGAATAAGCAAGAGTACCTATCCAGTTTAATATTTTTAAAGTCTTTATTATACAGGGTGTTAAAAATGTAGGCATTAAGTTGTAAAGATTAGCCCGCCCCTGGTAAAGTACAAAAGCTCAATATGTTTCAAGGACACTATTTTAAGAGGTCCTTACTAGTGTCCATCACATTAAATTTTTATTAAATTATATTAATTACTTTCAAAGAAATTCAATAAGAACCGATTTCCAGCGCCGCTCTTCAGGGACGCATATCTCCGTAGGAGGGGCCTGTAGGAATTGTTTTTATAGAAACTTGTCTTCTTATTTGTTCATGTTCTATCTGTATCCAAGAGATTTCCCACATTTTCCCGGACACTCTGTATAATATTACAAGATAGTTGTTCCAAAGGTACTAAACATAATTCGTTTTAACACGTCATCGTCGTCGTTAGAAGAAACAGAATGGGAAACAGTGAATGGTCAGAGGATGGCGACAATGTAACATCTACAACTTGTTCTGTATTTAAATAAACCATATGCTCCAAAGAGGACAGATTTGAACAAATGATACGCAATTTTGAATCTCCTGTTGTAATAAGATGGCTTGTCGCTGTGGTAGTTCACGAAGTTCACCAGCAACAAATTTTCCGAACTGATCATACGGTTTCTCCTCAGCTACATTCTGTGCAATTTTGTCTAATTGTTGAATTGCAGCTGATATCTCAGAAGGTGATACTGCTCGCTTTTTAGCCCTTTTTTTTATTGGCGTTGCTTGTGGTCTCATTATTGCGGGCGACATCTTCTTTAAACGTTTTTCTGAGCAGTTGCTGTCTTTGGCGGACTCAACAAATTCGTTACAGTCTTAACTGCCATCATATGTCTCGTTTTCTTCATTACTTTGTGACAAGTCCTAGAAATAATGCAAAAATGTCACTGTTTAAAAATAAAAGATTATTGTAAAATACGAATGGAACTTTTTTTTTCGCCGCAGATCCGCTCTTGGTCTCCTTTGCTTTATGGGCCTTCACAAAGCGCGGCTGGCCATGTCGTATGTACCCTAAGACTTACTTAGTCATGCTTAGGTCATGCTTGTCACATCGAAGTACTACTTTCGATAATCTTGCCATCCTATAAATGCTACATACTTGGTACAGATAATATGAGTCTAATGTTTGACTATCATAAATTACAATTGAGTACCGCATTATAGCTAAGATTTTTTATGTTCTTAAAATTTCAAAAAGTACTGTATTTATCCTGTAAGACACAGATTATTATGTTTCCATTCTGAATAAATACGATATTCAATGCTGTTCGCTTCGCGTTGTAGTATTTCTGGTGCCAGTTTTTTTTAAAGAACTGAATTCATAAATTCTTAATATTTCGGCCCCCATCCTGCAGAACTAATGTAATGGTATAGAGTCCGATTTACCAAATGCCAATTTACAGTTACTGTATCACAGAGTCTATGCTACATCATGCTGAAGAATGTCAAGATGGTCGAGACGTCTTGAAGACAATTACTATTCTTCTAAAACTGCTTAGGTTATTCATGTCGACTTAATCGTATTATTTTATTTTCGAGCAATTCCTTCAATCATATCTTTGCTGATAGTATGGAATTACTTATTTCTTAATTCCAGATTTATGAAAAATGAATGATTGAAAAATTGGACTACGTTTTGAAATCTAATTCTTTTATATGGCTTTTAGTTTTTTGTACGGTTTACAAGCTTATTCTGATCAACAGTTCATCTTCTTTATCTAAATAGGTAACTTCATTGGTGTAATTAGACCAACTTTAAAATCAATTAACTTATAAATACAATTTATTTATCCTCTATACTAACAATTAATACTAACACTGTCAGAATAAAACTAATATTAAACACTAAAATAACTACAATTACATAACTATAAAGATTGGTTTGTAACATTTTTAAGGATGGCCTAATTGTTCAAAATGCCGCCATCATTGTTAATGCAAGCCTGCAACGTTTGCCGCGTGGATAAAACAGAAGTTTCGATTTTCGCCTCCGATATGTTTCGTACTGCTGCTATAATTTTCTCCATCATATTTTGTCTTGTTGTAGGCCGGTTTTCAAAAACAATGTCCTTAACTATCCCCCATAAATAAAGAAATTTGAGATCAAATTTATCCAAACTTGTCAGACATCGTTTTAGGTAACTTACAAGCTTATTCTGATTAACAGTTCATCTTCTTTATCTAAATAGGTTACTTCATTGGTGTAATTAGACCAACTTTAAAATCAATTAACTTATAAATACAATTTATTTATCCTCCTTATTTCCTCTTTTTAGTCTTATTAATTAATTTTACGTGTATCTGTCAAACTTTTGTACATGTATTACTTGATATAAAATTACAATGACATACAATGATACTTTATCATTAAATTTAATCTTAATAAACAAATAATGCATAGAAAAAATATACTTTTAAAGTTTAGTCATTTAAATATAAATTCTTGCTTATTATTTCTACATTTTAATTTAACTTTGCATTCTGTTATTCTGTTAATGATTGATGACCACAATAAATGAAAACTTTAAAAAAAAGTTCGAAACGAAGAGCGTTTTATCTTTGTGATAATTCATGATGATAAAATCTCTTTATAAAGCCTACTTCAAGTGAGCAAGAGAGCACAAAGGACGCACAACAAGAAGTACCGGTTCAACGGATAGTTTTTTCGATTACATGTCACATACAAACTGGATATGCTTGAAATGATACTAGTGTTTTATCAGTAAGTTGTAGAGTTTCGAATGTGAAGTAAATCAAGAAGTGGTAAAAAAGGATTAATAACATCAAACGTTTAAATAAAGATTAGTTGACTTGTTTTTTTTTATTAAGTATAACATATACAGTTTTACCATGTAATGATGTAGATAGGCATGCCAGTTGTAAGAATGAACTCTGTATAATATGCGTACAAGATTTGCAGTGCATGTCCTCATATTTATTTACTGCGAACGACGGATGTAGCATATAATATGGTGCGTTCATAACTACAGACAGTGATCTGTTTTTAATCAGAAACGAGAACACGACACTATTTAGAACCAATAATTAAAGCTCTCATGTAATTGTGACATCTTTTCAGAAACATAGGGGAAACTCCGGTATTAACAAATGTTATAACGCGAATAATGACTAATAACAGTGGAATTAATTCCATTTGTTTTATTAATATCATTCGCCTTTCTTTTCACCCACAAAATATACGATTATCATCGGTAATATCTATTCTTAACAGTATATCATAAAATGTCACCGCAAACCGCACACCGACACATATTTCAGGTCTGCCCAGAATAATTGCTACTAATAATAAAAACCGAGTGATGTAACTGTATTATAATTATAACTGCATAAGTTATTGGTGATGTCATAATTTCAGGAAAATTAAGAAACACAATGCATACAAATAAAATGTTTCGTGAATATTTGGTGGATGACTCGACCAAAAGCACCAGAATAACATAAGGAAATTTGTATAAAATCATGCACAAGCGACCCAAGCAATTTACTGGAAGATATACTAAATACCTTCGTAAACACAAATACTGTTAGCAATTAAATTGTTTACTTTAAATCTGTATGTAGATGTTGTCGTCGGTGTAGTTTGTATGCAAATATGTACACATGTAGATCATGTAGTGCATTTTAAACACGAATAACATACGAGGAATGTAATCCCGTCTTTTACCTATGAATTCTTATTTTAGAATAGTTATAGGGAATACTATCTTAAATATGATTAGAAGTAAAAAAAATCGTTAATAAAGTCAGTGGATATTGTTGTTAACAATATACACTGTTCAAAAAATTAAAGAGCACTTATTTGTAAGTACTAACATTTAAAATGGTAACGATTTTAGATGAAGCATACATTTTACAAAGAACACATTTTTTTTCTACAAAATTATAAATGTAATACTTAACCAACCATTTATTTCTTAGAAAAATTTAACATCGAAAAAATTACAAAACAACAAAGTGAAAATTTAAAGATTTTCTGTGGGACAATGGTCGAGCTATTTGACTTTTCGTATCGTGTGTGTCCTCCACACGAGTGGACGAATGTCTAGCTCTGATATACTTTGCTATTCTTGGACTAGCGCGTCTGTTAGTAGTTGAAGAGCCTGAGGTGAATTTGAGTCGCATCGAATATATCTGTCCAATACTTTCAATCGATGGCCAATCAACTGTAGAAATTTCGGCTTCACATTATTTTGCATGAAGATAAAATGTGGATCAATACAATGCAATGCAGGATTTGCGTGATGATTCTAATAAACTTCTGTTTTTTCCGCCATACTTATTCCACACCAGACCATTACCGAACTGTCTTCAAATTTAGATATTTGGTAATGAAGTAGCATTCATTTTGTTGTATTTGTACACATACCCGGACATTACATCAGGTTAGAAGAAGTATTGATTTGTCTGTCAAAAGCACAGGTCTCGTATGTCCAAAAAGTCAAAGGGTTGCAAAAAAAGTTACGCATTTTATTTAGTGTACCGCGTGGCCAACTAAGAATGGCCGCCGGCTATATCTCAGAAACCAGTAGGCATATTGCTTTCGGGGTAAAAAAATTTCAAGTAAAAGTGCCCCCGAGAAAATGCTGGAAATTATTTTAGAGTTTGTAAAATGTCCGCAAGGGGGCGTAACAGTCAGGATCAATGTTAAAATTTAGAATTTCTTCATATTTTTACAAATTGAGAGGTACTGAAAATATTTAAATTTTGTTCCTTACACATACTTGAATACTTTTAGTCTTGCATATTTATTACTATCTAGTGAAATAAAGTGGTGGGGGCAGTTCAACTGTTTCTTTAAATAAACTAGGATTACTCCCGTTTGGCCTAACCGATTTGAACAAGTTTGGTCTCATTTAAAATAGCGTTATTTGCTCTACAAACTGAACTTGTGATTTTGTATCTCGCACTTTTGCCTTGACCGGTAGATGGCGTTACCAGAAATGTAAGCAAATATTAGGCCTCTTTTCAAAAAAGTTAAATACAATGATATATTTCTTTTTACATGAGCTAATAAAGAATTAAAGCCTCAACATTTCGGTAAAAAACCCAATTTTGTATGTTTTTTAGAACAGGAGATATTGACAAAAATAGATGAAAATGCATGAATTCTCTTGTTTTAATTGTCTTTTTTTATTACATATATATCTATATAATACAGTTTTGTTTGTTTTCTCCAGTAAAATTCTAACAAGCAGACCAAATAATAAAATTTCACAAAAGCGGAAAAAATTTAAAAGGCATTCCTGTAAAGCCGATGCAAAATATATAAATATACTAATTGAAAAAAAAATTATACCATTTCGTTAGTTCCTGTCTAAGAAACCAAAATTACATTAATGTAATTTTATGCTAAACGTTCGAAAAACATGTATTTAAAATTTCCATATGCTATGATTTTCTATACTAACACTGTCAGAATAAAACTAATATTAAACACTAAAATAACTACAATTACATAACTATAAAGATTGGTTTGTAACATTTTTAAGGATGGCCTAATTGTTCAAAATGCCGCCATCATTGTTAATGCAAGCCTGCAACGTTTGCCGCGTGGATAAAACAGAAGTTTCGATTTTCACCTCCGATATGTTTCGTACTGCCGCTATAATTTTCTCCATCATATCTTGTCTTGTTGTAGGCCGGTTTCAAAAACAATGTCCTTAACTATCCCCCATAAATAAAGAAATTTGAGATCAAATTTATCCAAACTTGTCAGACATCGTTTTAGGTAACTTACTATTATAAAGTATTACTGTGGTCTATGTAAATCGTTATCGGAAAAAATTGCCGTGACCGGTAAACAGACAATAAATAGGCAGATGAATGTATGAGTTAAACTTAAGGGAACCGAGTACGGAACGTTAAAAACAACCGTTATGCTTAATGCTTAAAAATATTAAAACAAACTGTAGGAGATAAAGCAAATCTAACAAAGGCCTTACAAAAAATCTCGAAATAAAATTTATTTTATTTTTAACTTAAAACTATCAATGCTTACTTATGATCTTTCAATATATTTTGGACCGTAGTTCTACAAATGCCCAACTCTTTACTTATCCATAAGTAGTGTTTTAACACATTGAGAGTTATTGTTTTATTTTTTCATGGCTTGCTAATTTTATTTTTAATGGTATATTTTTTTGGATTAAAATAAGTACATATTAAAGATAATCTTGCTTTATTAAACAGGGTCTTTCAAAACATTTTCTTGATAATAATAATAATAATATTATAACAGTGTAGCTCAAAATTGTAGGGCTTTATAAGAAAAAGGCAAGTAAAATAGGAGAATTCATGCATTTTCATCTATTTTTGTCAATATCTCTTGTTCTAAAGAACATATAAATTTGGTTTTTTTACCGAAATGTTGAGGTTTTAATTCTTTTTTAGCCAATGTTAAAAGAAACATATCATTGTATTTAATTTTTTTGAATAGAAGCCTAATATTTGCTTACATTTCAGTTAACGCCATCTACCGGTCACGGCAAAAGTTCGAGATACAAAAACACAACTTCAGTTTGTAGAGCAAATAACGCTTTTTTAAATGAAATCAAAATTATTCAAATCGGTTAGGCCAAACGGGAGTAGTTTAGTTTATTTAAAGAAACAGTTGAACTGCCCCCGCCACTGTATTTCACTAGAGAGTAAAAAATGTGCAAGACACAGTAAAAAGTATTAAAGAAAGTGTAAGGAATAAAATTTAAACATTTTTAATACCTCTCAATTTGTAAAAATATGAAGAAATTTTAAATTTTAACATTGATCCTGACTGTTTCGCCCCCTTGCGGACATTTTACAAAGTCTTAAAATAATTTCCAGCATTTTCTTTTGGGCACTTTTACGTGAATTTTTTTTACCCGGAAGCAATATGACTACTGGTTTCTGAGATATAGCCGGCGGTCATTCTTAGTTGGCCACCCGGTACAAGGGAACCCTATTAATTCCAATTACAAATGTCGTCATAGACTCCCTGACTTTTCTTGCGGGGATTACTTGAAGGAGGCTTTAAGTCAGTTCTTTCCTTCTAACGGCATAAAGATGAACGAATGAAGCTGTAGAACATTAATTTACGCACACAATAATTACTGTCGATGGTTCTAGTAACCTTTGTAAGCTTAGTTAGCCTTAAAGCTAATGTACGGGTTGCATTATAAATAAGAATAAATAGGTTTATGTCAATAAACTTTGAGTTAGTGGGTGGTTAACAGCAAAATCTGAACGCAAATAAACTCATTACAGCAAGACATGATATTTCTATCTTGAAATACGTATTAGAAAAAGTTGAAATGTGTGAGACTGAAAACGCCCGGCATTGGCGGATTCAAATTTAAAATACATATATCTCAGTATAAAAAACACACATCTTTTAAAATATAGGAAATTCAGAAACATCGGTAACATTATTAAATAAGCTTCTGTTTGTGGTATGCGGTCTTACTTGACATTTAAGTTACTGAAGCGTGTTCAAGACCACAATAGACTTTAGTTTGTATATTTGTCTGTAAAGATGTGACAGATGAGATAAAAATCTTGACTAACAACCCAGTCGTCATAATAAACGAACTCAACTCTCACTAGCCGAGTTTGTCAGCTCTTACTATTAAGCTGACATCTATTATTCTTTTTTCTCCTAATAAAATATTCATAAACGTAATGTTAGTTTTTTTTTATCTAAGAATTATGTGCGTTCCGGCGATTAATCCGTACATTGAGATACTGAACGTGAATATTTCTTGGATTATTGAAATTATCATGACAAGAATAATGCATAGCAATTATTAAATTTTCTAATAAAACTTAGTTAAAAATTATTAATAACTATTTATAGAACGCAGGAATTAAAACGACCACCTATATTTCATAAGTGAAGCGAAATGTGTTTGTACGTTGTAATATTTATCAATTTACGGTTTACGAGCTAAATTTGGAACGCCCACTTTAAAAGATCGCGCAATTATATCAAATTGATGACATCAGAAGCATATTGTTAATGGTGATTTTAGAAAATTTTCATGGTGAAACTAAATATTTAAAGCCGTGGGTTTCTTTTAGCGTACGAAAACCTCATATTTTGACAGGGCAATTGAATATAATTGAATATAGTGTTATTAAGCAATTTTAATTAATTGTTTATTTTAAAATTAGAATTAATTTTTGTCTGTAATTTTGGGATGATGTATGTGGTGCCTAAAAAATAATTAATTGAAACTGACACTTAGTGAAAGTTAATTTCGAAATGCAAAACAGATGTTTAAAGTATAGGCGATCTGTATGCGTACTTCAAATTATAATGATCCGCAGGAGTGTAATCAGTATATTCATACATATAATGGGTGTATTTAATTGATTTACTGATCGGCCATTTGTATTTTGGCCAATTTTACGTTTTACAATTTCTGCTCGTGCTGGAATTCAACAAAATTGTCAAATCTAATATTATAATCCCGCAAGTGCACTTGATGGGGTTTACTCCAATGATTTTAAAAATTATTAATATACACTAACCAACTTTAACGCAATATACATTTAAATTTTAGGTTATAAATGCTATTTCACCATAATGTTATATATGCATGTAGGAATAGTCAAATAATAATAAAATGATGATAATGATTACAATTTTTGCATCTACTTGAATTCAACATAATTGTCCGATTTGATAATTTGATAATCCCATAAGTACAGTTTAAAGGGGATTTTTTCGGATTTTTTAGGAAAGACTTTGAAAATTATCTACATAAACGGTGTTAAAAATCAATTTTAACAGCGTATGTGTTTAAAATTGCAGGTTATTTATTCTATGAGATCATATTGACAGGATTATAGTTGCATATATTCATGATCATATTATTATATAATGGTGTTTATATTGTAAGCTAAATATTTAGATACGCGTGACAGGACAAAAAAGGAGACGTTTTCAAGTTCCTGACAGGTTCACTTACAGTAAGTTCCAAGTAAAAACAACGTCCACATACAGCACCAAATATTATTGTAGAGTTTTGATTAGAGTATTCCCTAAACCCAATATTTTAATTTTTCGTGTTTTAGATATTGTGCGACATCTTCCGGCATTTGTAATTATTTTTATCGTCTGTTAACTTGAACAATCTCCTTATGTATAATGACCTATGTAATTTTTTGGGCATTGCTTATCTCGGTATCGTATCAAAATTTGTGCCAGTACAATGGAATAAGAAGATTTCATTCAACACTTTTGATTGAAATGGTTGGTATGTTTCTCTAGTTTTGTGATGATAATTGTATTTCTATTTATACTTATTACTTATAATGTGTGTATGTACGTGCCAGCCAACCTTTGCATTGATTGCATTGCTCATTTTTTATTTTATTCACATACATGTACACACATACATATTTGTATGTATTACACATTATATATAGAGTATATTTATAAAATACACGTAATGAATGTAATGCTATAAGGGGCGTTGCATAATTGATCAGATCAGAATGCCATTTACAATCGCCTACATAACCGATTTTATTGCATTATAAATTATATTTGGTGTATGCCACTTTTTATTGGGATAGATAGAATCACCAAGTATGATGTCATAATTTGTCATGGGCCACTACAAATTCAATTATGTTTACGTTTCAATATCCTCTGCTCTTTGCATTGTTTACTTGCCGCAAATTTTTCAAGGAAAGCAGGATACAAAATGTGCGAATTATTTTTTGTCTTGATTTATGTATGGATATTATAATTTCAGATTACCTTACGCAACGTCACTAGTATTTATAGCTGTTGAAGATTCAAAAAATATTCCAGCAATTTCATCTAATTATTTGTAAATATAAACTTGTTGTTATAGGAATTACATAGCAAGGACAAAATCGTTGAAATTGTTAGCACGTATACACGTTATATATGTACCTAGTAAATAGATCATGCAATAAACCGTATTGATTAAAAGGAATACATAGCTAAATGGAAAGTAATTGTTGACATTTTCAAATGGATAATTAATTAAATTAAGTAGTTATAAACGCATTTAACAAAATTAGTTCAATATGATGTCAGCAAAATCGCAAGAATTTAACTAAATATAGGAGTTGATTCAAATATATAACGAATTATGGATACTCTTCCTTAAAATAACAAAATAGATCAACAAAAATATTCATTTTGGTTACATTTTCTTTTCAAAGTAGATGTATTTTTGTCATACTTTTTGAAGCTTTAGAAAAATAGCTCTGATTTTCTGAGCACTTCAACATGCTTAATCATGACCTTTTGTTCCTTAGGTTATCGCAGTTTAGTATTACTGGTACTGTTTAGGCACCAATCGTAAACAGATGGTGTGTGTTTCAAATAGTGACAGCACAATCTCTGGTGATCAATATTACACAGGGTGTTCCTTAAGATTCAATACTCCGCCAACTTGTTTTCCTTTTGTAAATGCTATACAGAAACGCTCCCAATGTAGTAGTTTTTCAATTTGCCAATGATACCACAATTTTGCTATTTATTTAGTAGGGAATTGAATGAGGTTTCTGGGTTTGGTTGCACTGATGCTTAGAAAACGTCACATTGGTGTACTAAAACTGGCATTAAATTAATCGAACTAAACCTGTTTTGGTTTCATTTACTTTATCTAGAGGTGACAGAGTCACTGCTAGTGAAATGGAATTCGCAAACTACTTCGAATGTAACAAAAACTGAATTTCTTGAATGTGTTGTTGATAGTGTATTATCTTGGCAATAATATCTATCTGTGTGCAAAAATATTCTCACTCATTAAAATATATTATTAAATATTGGATGACTATACTTACGTTTTACCATACACCTATTGCATCTAGATTAAGGTGTGACTTTATTTTTGGGATCCTTATTTTGTCAGATGTTTTCTGATATAAGAGTATCCTGTAATCTATACATGTTTTCTTTGGAATAGGCTGAGGTATGTTTAAAAAATGTAATATTATGTCATTGTCTTCACTATTTTTATATGTACATATATGTATATGTACCCCTGATAGCTTTTTTCCTCAAGTTTTATGCATAATACCATGGACACCTTTTTAGACTCTATAATAAGGTAATTTTTTTCAACAATAATCCTGACATAGGAAGCACAGTTTGGTATATTTGTCCACGCTATGCAATTTTGATGTTCATTAGCAAAAATACCTAACTTAGCGTCCACGTCTCGCTAAGTGACAATGGCAATTTAAATTAATTTAACGGCATTACCTGTGAGTCAAGAAAATCACTTTATCTGCAGATAAATTAGTACATTGTAATTTGTACATGCCTGTAAAAAAGAAGTGAAACTAAATCGACATATGTGTAATTCAGGTTTTTTCGAATTTACGGAATTCTCATACACACAAATATACCACTACGAGTTATGAAGTATAAAAATGCTTAAGAAGTGCCAAACGTACACGCGCTAGAATATAATTCTTGGCTCCGCGTGTAATTATTCAGATGTTGGCATTGAACCGAAAGGCAAGCACTTTCTAGTTATTCATTAACGAAAGGGATATTGTACAATAAGGGAGTTGCCGAAACACGAAAGAAAAGAGCAGATACAAATTACAATTGCGTGTCCCAAAAAGATAAAGCATATTTAATCTGATAAAGGGTTTTACACTGGGATTATAATAAAGCTTTATTGTCACTTGCAAGAAAAAAGATCATAAAAGTAAAAATGTAATTAATAACATTAATTTTAGAAGCGTACATAATACAAAGTTATAACTTGTATTTCAAATGTTAACTAAAACATGTAAACTTTGAAAAATGTTTTTGCCAGTGTTGATGATCGTCAGATTGGTATACGACACATAATGGAAATTGCTATACTCTCCGTACATATGGGAAGTGTTTGGAACGTTGTGTGTATGAGATATTCTAGAAAATTATTAATGATTAAGAAAATCTCCATTTACTCAAATAATTGTCGAAGCAGTGATATTTTTTTTTACTACAGATATGTATAAATCATAGTATACTGATATATTTGCTGAGGTTGCGTAACGACACGAGGCCATTTTTATATTTTCGAATTAGACCTGAAAACAAGAGATTAAAACAGTCACAGAAATTAATTTTTAATATAGTTTCCTTTCATTCTTTTCATGTCGCCACAAAAGGGTTCCGAAGAGATGCTATAAGTGAATCATTGTTCCTAACATTCGCCTTCATAAAACTATTTTTTTGTGTGTCTACATTGTTGTCGGTCAAAATCCTATGAAGTCAAATACAGGTAGGCTAAGCTTTCGTCTGAAATTTAACCAAATGCGAAATATGAATGAACTCAAAAGGTTGCTATACGTGTCTATTGTTGGGTAATAAGAGATTCTTTACTTAATATCACTATACCGCGAGGTTTACGTGTGGTAATTTCAAATAATACAATCAGTTTTTTTAACGTATTTCGTACAGAAAAATTTCATGAAAGCCTCAAAAAATACTCGCCATTATTGTTTTTTGTAGTAAGGATGATCTAATCCTTCTTGGGAAAGCTGCAGTCCTAGATATGCCATTGCAACAACTCCTCTTTGGTTTCAGGTTCATAATGCTGAATTCACATAACATTTCCAGCGAAAAATAGAGTTATGATTAAATCTTATTTGACTTCTCAAATTTCCTAACACAGTCTTTCACGTATCTATTCAACAACGAATTTGGAATGGCAGAAACATTCATAGGATTTCTCCTTGCTCTTAGTATTCCGAGATAATCATTTATAATCATGAAAATCGTGGCTTATAAATCTCCTATTAAAGCTGCAAATTGGCACTTCCTCAGTCTTGCATTCTACATTATCCAATTTTGCATTTTAGTTTATTTTTTCTGTTAAATTAACAGCATGTATACAATATCAGATACTGACAGTTTATAAAACTAATAATTTTGTAATTGATACATGGAAGGCATACCATGAGCAAAAGATATGTGATTAAAAAAACGATCAAAATTGCCGAGCCAGCAATGTAACAACGGCTATTCGTACTTAAGCCTTCAATTACCCGCATGGCCTTCTATGGATTTTAGAAAACACTCATTTTGAAAATTTGAAGTGCTTGGGCTAAATCTCAGCATTTACAACAAAAAAAGAAATTTTCTATTGATTTCTATTCTAATGCTTTTGCAGTTAGCTGAACTAATCTGTAATATGATATTTTTCTTTACTTTTACTTTCTAGTTCGCTTATTTCAAACCTATTTGACGAATGGCAGATGTTATTTTTATCTCTTTGAAATAATATTCATTGACTCTTACAAGTTTGTTTCTCTTTTTATGATCTTTTAACATCTTTGTTTCATATGTTCTCCCATTTTTGTATAGATATTGGTTAGTAAGGATATATTGTCGGTATTGATGATAAGTCATGTGCTGAAGAGTAGATACTCCAATTCTAGATTGCAGAAATATTAAGGCTTTTCGATTGTAATTTTGGTTTTTACTAAAATGAATGGGTTAATACAAATGCATATTAATTTTAAGTTATAACGCCATAGAAACATCATAGTTTCGAACAAATTGGTTTTGGGTAATGACCAATATATTAGTACGGTCGAAAGATCCGTTTCATTGGAAATATGAAAGTGTCATAAAACGTTTTTGAAATGAAGGGTGTTAAAACAAGCTTAGACACATAAAAACAACATATAACTTATTTAGAGGAAATGTTGACTACTATTAAAACGTTGAGGAATACGAATAAGTTGCTAAGTGACATTTTATCTCGCAACAGAGTTTCATTATGTTAGAATGGTATTTAGCACGAAACGTCACCTAATAACCACTGTTCAACTATCTGTAGAAAACAAAATCATATTCGAAAATCCTCACTGACTTCGAAATTATATTTAAAAACCCAAATCCATGGTTTTATCTGCGAAAAGCTGTTATTACACTCTAGTTAATGAGGATAATATGAACAAATAAATACAACAAATTCCGCTTATTAGAATAAGATTAACTCACAATAGACAACACAATAAACTAGGGGGTTCAATTATAGTTATTTGTTGACGACTAAAACACCTGGCTTGACAAAGTTCGCTACTCGTGACTCATTCGAGTTGTCCGTTTTACAGCTGTGATACTGTTCATCTGTTCGTTGCACATTGCGAAAGTATTTTATACTTTTACATAAAAAAATCTAACTATAGATACGCTAGCTATTATAATTTTAACGTCATTAGGAATTAAGCGTTAAAATTACATTAAGTTAGAATATATTTATAATTTCTATTTACTTAAATAATCAATTCTTTCAGTTTTTCTTATACAATAATCAACATAGATCCGAATATATTATGCAGGATACAGCAAATAAGGTAAACAATTCATTTACATTCAATTCTATTTAAAAATAATAGAATCATCAAAGGGGTACTGTTTCAAACTTCAAAGCAATCTACTTTCTTTCGAATACTGTATTCAAGATAAATTGTACGTAATTGGTTTATTTTAAGATTTAATACATGTATGTTGTACATACATACGAAAAGGTATTAACAAAAATAGAACAACGCATAGACGTTATAGGTGCTCCTGGATTATAAAAAATTACTTTTTAAATTCTATATGTATGTATTAACAAGGCGCAATATGTTTCTTTTAGAGTTAGGTAATCAATCATAATATTTATAATTGAGAAGCAAATCTATTAATATTAATCAAAATATTATTTACATTGAAGACGTCCGTAGAAATGATAATGTAATAAAACTAAACATCATAAATCGATGAGGCAAATAGTGACGGCCTTGTCTGTGTTATGCAAATGATTTGCAATAAATTACACTATTTGTTTATACTACCTAAAATTAGGAACAAGAAAAACTGAATGGGAATCACATTTTTTTTAATAAACATCTCAGTTTGGCACGATATCAAACAAACGAGCCTTTCAATGAGTCTTAAATAAGAGAATAAAATATGTATTTTAACTCATGTATTCCAATTTATTTTTACATCGAATAATCTGAAAAATATTTACTATTACTCAACAATATAGTACTACTGTAGAACTACAATAGAACCGAAATATAATAATAAAGAACAATATAAGCATGCAGGATTTTCGAAAATTCTATAAGTACAAAAAATTTGTAGATTTACACAGCTGTTCAATGAAAAGAAATATATAATCAGAGGACAATCCGAGGGGTGCAGGTGTACTAGTGATCAGAATAACATACTCATATTCAAGAAGATAATTCCCACGGAGACAGATCTTGTACATAAATTTCATGTTGACCACAAGCCAATTTGAACAGCAAATTGTAATTTTACTGACAGAAAAACCTCAGCGCAAACCTGAATTTGCAATAATTAATTCGTTCACTGATTGACGAAGCGGTTGCTCAAAAAAGAATGTTTGATTACCACAATAAACTTATTCGACCAGATGTAACTCATAGCGATAGGTTTGTTTTAGGCCACGCAGAAAGATGTACAATCGACCAATGGGTAGGTATTGTTGGAAATAAATTAATGGAATCATGCGAGCTACCTTCCCGCATAAACCACTTTATTTATTTGCATTTTCTTCAGGAGGTGTTGCCCATACTTCCCAACCGTACCACTTGGTCTCAAAATTCCATATTAATAGTGGATTGGCTGTAGTTAACCCACTTCATGACCTATGCGGTCTCCAGACCTTAGCTACTCCACTGAATTTTCTGTAGTATTTGTATAATATGCGATTGAATATATGTAGTTATAAATAAAATTGTAAGTATAAAGAGACAGAAGACATTACGATTATTACTACTTTTGCAGCTCATCTGAGGTAAATCATATAAAGCAGAAGAAAATATTGTGCTATTAAGAAAAGGAGTAAGAAAACGAAAGTAACAAAAGCAGTAGCTGGCCCGAGAGACGTTGTTCTGCTCTTTCCAGTAGGTGGTACGATAAGTTTGACAAAAAAAATTACCAAATATGTCGTTCTTATCGGCAGTTGTGATCGAGAGTGCATTTTCCGACTTTCCTTTGAAATTGGCGCAATGTTTTTTTCTGAAAACTTTTCCAGGATCATAGCGAACAAATTACGCGTATCCATCTATCGAATCGTAAGTTATGGTCTTGAATTCATATAAAAATCCCATAGAAAAAAGCACTTTCAGTTTATTATCTCGAATTTTCCAATTTCTGGGCAACATTTACAATTTTTCTTTCCTTAGAAACCATCATCGGACTATCATGAACATTAAAGAAAATACATTAGCCACACCCGTTCAGCCGTTCTTAATTGATGCGCTTACCAACGAACACCATTTAATTTTTATATATATGTAGGTAATCAACTTCTCTCTTTTTGAACCTGACATTTGGCAAGGCATAATCTTATTGCACTACACTCTTTGAATATACAATATTTTATATGCCATTTTAAGTGGGGAAAAGATATTAGGGGATGTTCAGATTTAATTAAATGGACACGGGCCATCTCGGCACTTTTAATCCCCGGATTAATTTTTGGACCCAGGCGACTAGCCAGCTCGTCACCGGAGGTAGAATCACAAGCGATCATCTCGTCACCCGAGACTAGCCATCTCGGCACTTTTAATCCGCGGCTTAATTTTTGGACCCAGGCGATTAGCAAACACATATACCTTCATAACCATAACAGATTTGACAAATTAGTGTAAAAAATAAAAAAGCATAGTAGAATAAAAATACTTTTATTGTTTTCTTCAACACATCACATGTTTATAAATTACATTTAGATCTAAAATTTTCAAATTTCGTAAAATTGCCATTAATTATGTTTCATTTTTAATTTTTATTAAATAAATATTTGTGTATTATATTGTATTATTTTCTTTTTCTGGATATTACTGAACCCGACAAATCTGGAGACCTTAAAAATATTTAATTTATTAGTAATAAATAAATTAATATACTACCAGTTAACATATATAGCAAAAAGTATTTTTGTACCAAATATAACTTGAATACCACCCACAAGAATATTATTTGTTATATTACACTGACTTTATTTACACCACCTAATTCAGGAACAGAGATGTTCCCTGGAATCCTACAATAGTGTTCAACAAAATAAATAGTATAGTATTGTAAAACATGGCTTCTTTCAAAAATTTGAATAAATCATTTAGTAATATAAAATAAATGTTTGTTAGGCCGTATCGAAATATAGAATTTATTTTCCAATAAGTAGCCTACTTATTGACAAATAAATTGTTCTCCCGGTGTAACATTTGATTTTAACAGATCTCGCCGTTAAAAAAAAATTTACAAACATGAAGAAAAAACAGTGCTTACCATCGGTATGACATTTTGCTCCACAACCCGATGTAGCACAAGTCCACAGAATTCTTGCGTTTTTTAAAACCTTCCTCTTTTTAAATTTGAAATCGTTTAACACCAGCATTTTCTGACCTCGTTGGCTGTATATAAAATCGACAGAGATTCCATTATATACGAGACACCAATGTAACAAGTTGTAACAAACAAATGCAATCGTTTTATACAGTCAATTTATAGCAAATTTCAAAATATTTTGCCCAAAGTTTCATGATAATAAAGATAATCATATTAGTGGTTGCTAATAGCTATTTAAGTGAAAGTGACGAGATCACCGGTTTCAAAGGGGTACCTTCAAAGTTACCTGACTTTCTTTGATGACCAGTTGGCTAGTTTAAAAGGGTAGGGATTAAAAATAGTGACGAGTTCACCGGTGCCCAATTAAATATTATTATTCCCATAGACCATCTATGGACCGTGGAGTTTCAACTACTTTGAGATAAAACATTTAGGGACCTTTTTTTGGCTAGCTAAATATTATTTAATTGTTTGACCGAGATCAATTTTTTGTTCTTGGAACCATTGTTTATGTATTCATTTTTGTTGCGGTTCAACTGAATGCCTGTCTATAGCAGTTCCAAAAAAGTATTTACCTTAAAAGATAGTGGTTTGTTCTTATAATCGACGTTATCGCAGTAATAATAGGCCCTTTCTATATTTTCTATTCTCTCAACTTATAAATCATTCTTTTAAATATTTGAAGCTTTTAGTTGTTTGAATTTTGTATTTGTCTACTTGGATGTTATACTCTCTCGTCAACTAATTAACCCCACAAAAGAAAACACAATTTAAACAATATCTACTCATTTATTTTAGGTATGAAGGCAAATATTGTATTTTTATACAATAAAGAAGGCTGTGGCAACAAGTGCACATGATGTAATTTGTCAGTTTTGACAGAGTATGCAAGTTTCACTGTTACTAAACCGCGACAATGAATTAGCTTCACCAATAAAAACTTTGTTTTTAAATAAGTTCTAATGAAAAAAACAATAACCAGTCAATTTACAAGAATTTTGGAAATCAGTGAAATATGAGAGGTGTAGGTTACGGAAAAAGCTGGCTTTAACGCAAAGAAATAAAAACATATACTAAACTTTTCGAGAAACCCTATGGGCTGGGTTGATCAGTGGTCAAGAATTATTTTCACGGACGAAAAACGATTCTGCCTAGATAATCCCGACGGATATTTGTATTATTTTTACTTGGGACAAGAAGAAAAGTTTGCAGCTCGTTATCACAACAAGCACGCTGGAGTAATGCCATTTCTTAAAAAGGTCTGATACACCTAGAAATTTTAAACGGTATTCAAAATGCCTAAACGTAGAGAGGCCTATTTAACAAGAGTCTAATCCATCATATACAGAATCGTGGGAGGTTTACAATGGATTATTCAACATGATCATGCTGCGATTCACGCCACACGCATTATTATTACCTCGTTTGAAAACCAAAATATCTAAGTTCTAAAGTGGCCCAGTGTATCACCCGATTTAAATGTTATTAAAAATGTCTTAGGATGTCTTACGGCACGATTATATGGTGATGAACAACAGCATTACAATATTGCACTACTAAGTAACGTAATAGAGGCAGCTTGGAACATTAAACTCCAAGAATATTTAAACTCTTTGTTCAATTTGTTACCAAGTCAAATATTTGAGGTTATTCACAAAGGTGGAAGTCACACTCATTGTTAATATTATTATTGTTAAGTTAAATTGTTACTTCTTCAGTTTTCAATTTTGTAATACAATAAACAAATTCCATACACAGAACCTCAGTTTTTGCTTATTACTTTCTTATAAATAGTATAAGGAAGTATAGGGATGATGAACATTTTCGACCTCGAGATTTTTGCAGAAGTCCCCTGATACCCAAAAAGTGCTTTTTAAGAAATTTATCTCCCCCCTTGTTTCTTGTGAGGTTATTCAGATGTAGCGGCGGCTACGCCAGCTTTTTTTAACAGAAAATGCTTTTGTTGTCAAAATTGTGTTTAATACATGATATTAAAAAAATAACAAGCAACATAACAATAACAATACTATACTTGCCTTTATACCTAAAAGAATTGTGTAAATATTGTGTGAATTGCTTTTGCTTTTGTGAGGCTAATCAGTTGATACGGAGTGTATATTGCTTCTTTGATGTTGATTATGTATATTATTGTTTGTAAATAAGATGTCAGGTCCTGTCTTAGCTGCTTTGTCTTTTAAATTAGTTATTTGTTTCTTTGCCAAAAAGAACTATGTATATCGTCAGCCGAAGCTAAGTAATTGATGTTGCCTGTTCATATTTTTTTTTAAACTTAAGTTCCTCTTAAATATCTTGTGTCATTCTAAGATAACTTTTTACCACCCCGTTTTGATTTAAAATCCCCTGGAAATTATTCTTTGTAATTATTATAATTATTGTAGTTTTACTTAACACCTTACATATTTCACAAAATCCAAACGTGTATGTGTTTTCCTTTAAGTTATGACCAAGACTGTAATACTTAAAAATAATAAATGAGATACGTTTCTATAAATTTCATTGCTTTTAATTTTATCTAGTCAAATTGAGTACATGTCTTTCAACATCTCAGCCATTTATCACGAATGTTCTACTAAAAGGTAGTTAATAAAAGTGAGTGATCGTAAATATACACACATACATGCAACAGGTGTACCTATCATATTATACAGACGACAATACTTTGTTTGATATAATAATTATATATTTTTAATGTAAGACATGACTGTAATACAGATTTAATAGGCGCGACTTTTCTTTAGAATATTATGACAGTATCTAAGGTATTATAAATGATTATCTGCCTTCAAACTTTTGTTTTTGATGCATGTATGTACCTATACAGAAAATAAATGAACTGCATATTACTTCCGATAGCCATATGTCAGGAAGAGAAGACTGATGTATTGAAATTTGCACGCCTACAATACAAATCAAGTGGGTGGAGTTGTGTGTGCAATAAATTGCACACACAATAGTTGAGAAAAAAAGCAAAGTCGGTAAAGATGTTTTTACAATTAAAAAAATATAAACTAAATAGATAGTGAATTAGTGTAACTCATTCAATTATGTATCCTCACAAAAATGAATAAAATACCAAATACGTCGTATAATATCCATTAAAATAACTATTATTGGTTTTATTAATCATTTACTCAGTCAAATAAGTATTACTTAAGTGGAATGAAGAATAAAATAATTAAAATATCTTAAGATAACATTAGTTGTCTTGAGTGTCGACTGTGGAAGTTGAAAATATATCTCCAGTGTAGCTTCTGTTTGTTTAGATGCTCAAATCATGTCTATAATTCAAAACAAAAAATGGGTGTGCTTAAAACCACACGGCAGAAGTGAAAACTTCATCAAGGCGAGGTTAATAATACGAAATCCAACTTTTTTTTTCGTTCTATATTACATTAGAGTCATCCTGTATTGACGAATTCAGTTGCTGAGATTTATTATATTTTGTTGTGTGTTTTGTTGTGTGTGTATGAGACATTATCTCTATAGATAATGTCTCATACACACACAACAAAACACAGTCCGCGATATATAATCGCGTATGTGTGTATATATAAATAGACAATATGAATATTCGCTTACGACTCCCGCGCTGGTCTGATGCTAAAGTGCCGGCCTCTCACCCATGAGATCTCGGGATCAAATCTGCTCAGGAACATGAATTTATCTATTCATTTAAATTTCAATTTAATTGAAATTAAATACCTCTATATGATATATTTCTCTCGTTCCCTTAGTCGACTCGAGCCGACTTTACCCGAACGAGCGTTACATAGCCGAGCTTGATGCCTCAGTCTTGTTCAGTGCCCACAATCAACGCAACGCGCCCAAAGAAGTTTACACTTCAAAAAAACAATACATTTTCTTAAATACTTCCATAGTGACATACTTTACTATTCGGAGGCCTACTTCAATTCATTAAAAAATACTGATTGTATCGTTTCATATAAAAAGCTTTTCTGTCCCAGTGTATATTAGAACAAGTTCTGGATATAAGTAATACATAGCATACTTTCCATATTCGACACTCTGAAATTATAGGCAATTAAAAAGACATCTCTAAATTCCATATTCTCATTTTAACGTGAAATAACATTTTTAATTTATAATATATGCGAAGTTCAATTTAAAAAAATGTCTATAATGTCTTTGTGGTAATAGATCATCCTGTATAAATATTTTTAAATTGTGAACCAGTACTATTGCTATTACTACCGTGTGGAGTAAAGATAAACTACAGTTTGTCTGATTCCTTAATAGCAAACGTTTTTCTTTCTTCATATACCATACCATATATATATATATACCTTTTCTTTCTCAAAATCACTTGTTTTTTTTTTTTAATAAATATATGTATGTTGTATTTCAAGCTTAAGTTGAAAAGCAGCTCTGGTTGAACCTGAGTAAATTAAATGTAATTTTTGTGTTTTGTATTTTTCATTGCCTTTTGTATTTCTAGTTACAATAAAGACATTATTATTATTATTATTATTATATTACAATAGTAATAACAATAGCAATTATACATAATATCCTCCAACAGTTTTACTGCAATATCTTGGGAGACCATCTGGCCCGATTTAAATTGTTACCTTTCCGTAAAAAAAGAGATTGCAGGATCTGATTTATTAGACATTATAAAAACGATTTTGTTCTGACAATTAATTACAATAGCGTTAACTATGTTTATGGCAGTGGTGCCAATTTAATTTAATTCATTAATGTGCTACCGAAAGCACTAATTACTTACTTATCGTGGGAACTACAACAATAACATTGTAATGTGCCCTGCGAAAGATAATCTAATTTGGTTGAGTTTAAAAGTATATAATTAAATAATAGATTCTAGATTCTACAAGTTAACTTGAAGATTTGATTATATATTTCATACATAACTTATGGCACCAGTAACGTAAGAGTCAATCAAGTTATTATCTTTTAAGTTTACGAAGCATCCGAATTCTAACACGCCTTTATACTCATTATCAACAGATTTTATTACTGGTGTTTTTACGATAGGACTTCAATAAATGTCTTCATTTAAATAAAATGCGGAAACATAATATATCATTGTATTTTCACCTGTAGTGATGTCCCTCTTGCTTTAACCCGCAAATAACACTTGCATATTATCAAATACATTTCAAATTGTCTACTAATCTATTTAATTAATAATAAGCTATCCCAATATACTGATAAATAAGAAAATAATATATGAATGTAGTATACATGCTAACTTCACTATGAATATTATATCAATATAAAACAATTTTAGGTTAGAGAATATTTTCACATGAGTATAATAACAATCTGAATATTCTCAATAAGTAGTTTTAATATATATTTAGGAAAACTTCAAAATAGTTGTATGTAAGAAATGCTTAAAATTAAATTAAATAATACTACAATCAAAATATAAATCAACAGATATGTTGTTATAGATAAATGCAATAAGACAATAAACAGGTGTGTATCTTTATTGGATTATTTATAGACTATATTTCATTAGTATATTTAATTTATTATATACTTTAGGGTAGATAAAATTAAAAATTTATTATATGAATTATGTGAATTAAGTTTGAACTACTATTTGTATAGCTAAGAATGTGGCGTTATTAATTACACAGAATATAATATATTCCTCTTTTAGTTAATGTTGTCGTGGAAACAATACATTTATGCATCTCCCTCCGTAAATGGACAATACGGATAAACTTAATTTTTAAATACTTAATAATCCATTTATATTCTTCACTTGATGGATAATCCTCGTGAAGGGTCCCTCTAGAATCTTGCCAAATGTACTAGGATCCAGCTTAACCAATATATCAGCTACATGCGTCTTCCACCGATGAATATTTACTAAAATCGTCAAGAACAGGGAAACGGTATCTCTTATCGGTTGCAAATGGACCGCTCCATAACTATCTTCCTTTAGTTATTTCGGAATGTATGGATAATCTTGATTCCATTATTATAATTTTCCGATACAACTTCTTCATAATGCAATAATTATTTATAATACAATAAGACTTTTTGTTCTTTACAGGAATATTTTATCTCTCACGAAATTTATAAATAAGATACTTACAAGTATTATTTCTCTTTTATACAGTAGAATTAGCACAAAATGATTAAATTTTCTGCCAAGAACACATGTAATCTCACCTTTTAGAAAAAAATAATTTTCTCTGATTCTTCTTTGATAAATAAATATTGAATTCAAGGTATTTATAAAAATTACACCTATGGTTGAATCTCTTGGCAACAGACAGCCAAAGTACGAACTAAAGACGACGATTGAATACTACTACAAATTATCATTGACCGAAAGAATTTCAGAATAACAACAATAAGTTAATTAATTAATATTTCAGAATACATAGTTTAAAGTAATAAAATACTATTACATGAAAGCCAGTTATAAATTGAATACAGCTATTAAATATTACTTTTCTATATCTATATTTTATTTAATACCTGGCTCTTCTGTGTAGTAGTTCTGTGTGTCTAGAATTTCAGAGTATGTAAATATTAAATGCATTGTGTTACCACCACCACCAAGTGATATTTAAATCTCTGACCGACCTCAAAATCGGTAAGAGGGGAGGTAAAAATCTCACTTTGTCTCAGTCAGCTGATTACAAATGGGACGCGTGTAAATATATCCTCTGTTAAAGTGAGGTGATATTATCTGAGATTTATGGCAAAAGGAAAGCAGCTATTGGTTTGCCATGGAATGTAAAACGTCCGTCTTAGCTATCATTCTTTTGAGATAATTCTGAATAAATTATCAGGTTAACTGTCATACTGACATTTGACTGACATAAAATTTGTAAATATATGTTTATTTAAAATGATTTACATGTTTGAATAACATTTTATTAAAAATTAATAAACAAATTACAATAAATGTGCAAAATTACCCCCGCCTTGTTCGATGTAAACGTTTACGAGCCTATTCATGCTATCAAAAGCATTTTGCATCATTTGTGGCGTTATGCACATACTTCAATAATCTTTTGTTGCAGTTCTTGCAAATTATGTACAGGAGTTCTGAAAATTCTATTTTTGCACTAAGGGAACACAAAATAGTCTATAATAGTCAAACCAGGTGACTTCGGAGGAAACTGAATATGCGTATGCATACTTTGAGCCGTCATGTTGGAAACAACCATTATGAAGTTCATCGTCGTGTAGTTGTTGAACAAGTTCATTCAAAATGTTATATCTGTACCGCTCTGCATTGATGGTGAAATAGGAAAAAAACGGCCCAATTATCCTTCTACGGAAGACTGCCATCCAAACCCTATTTTCTTGAGAATGTAGTGGAGATTCAACAAAAAAAATGCGGTTTATAAGTACTCCACATTCGCATATTTTGAGAATTTACGCACCCCGAAAGATGAAACCATGCCTCATCGGAAAAAAAATGGGTCGTTATTCATTAAATTATTGACAAACCACTGGCAGTACGCAAGACGTCTGGGGTGGTCTGTTGACAAAAGATCTTGATATGATTGCATCTTATATGGATGCATGTTCAAGTTCTCCTTTACAATGGTTCGGCATGTTCCATAAGAAACACCAGTTTCTAGGGACAGGCGTCTCAAAGATTTTGTGGGGTGCTGTTCCAGACGGTTACGAACGTCAATAATCACTTCTTCTGTACGAATAGTTGGCCTGCCAGCACCTTTTTTTTATGAGCAACAGATCCAATTTCGCGAAATACACCAACACTATGTGCGAGGCATCTTGCTCTACTACTCCGAAATTTGGGAAGTGTTCACGAAAATAATCCAAACATAAACCCTTACTGTATTCCCAAATACCATTAACTAACACACCTGTTCTAAAATACGCTTCCATCATGTAAGTTTTATGTGCTGTGGTGTAAACCATAATTGAAAAACTTATACAAGATGTCAGAGAGAAAATATAATATGGCAAACCTTTATCAATATAATTTTTGATCTCGCGGTATTACTTGAGAGGTAAAATTTTATACATCTTAAATTTGACGCCATTTTAATTTCAGAAAAATTCGAAGTCAAGTAAGTGTTGAACAAAAAATCGTATGTCCTAACTTAAGTCTATAATTTGTATTAAATATTAAATGTCAGTATCATGTCAGTTGTTGTCTGTCAATAATTGTTAGAATCTATTCTATCTCAAACATAACTTCAAATTTTCAAGTATTATTTTGATTTTGAAATTTTCAGAACACCCGTTATAATCACTTGTGCGTGTGTTAGTCATCGTGTAACTTCTGAACAACTTAAGCGTTATAATCACAAGATAAGTATTTGTTTTGTCGAGACGATGGTTCATAGCTATGATAGGATCCGCTGTAGTTATTGACCAATTTCATATTTATGTATGTGTTGGTTTAGTGTCAAAAACCAAAATAACAAAATCTAGACCCAATAGGTGACGTTATAGTCTAATTATTAATAAATTTTACATTCATATCGGTCGTCTTGCCTATCCTCCACTCGTACCATAGACCTCTTCTGTCCAAGGTTTCTTATACAGGAACTTGTTCACATAAATTAACTTACAGCATGTTTCCATCGTACAATTTTAGAGTATACTTTCTTTAATAACATCTCATTCTCAATTATATATTTTCTATTTGGACAACATATAACATGTCTAATTAATAACTGTCAAATCGAAGTAATATCACTGTCAATAAATAAACTTCTGCCATCAGTAAACATGATGTATTTAACAACTTTATTGCCTTTCTAAATATATTCGCAGTAGAGAAACCATAACAATATGTATAAATTAAATCCAAATGTATGAAGCTACGAGGAAAGAATAGAACAGGAGAGATAATAAAGTGGTGGGGGAATAGATATTATTTGGACGGAAGTTACCACTTTAAGGCAGGTCAGTAATGTCAATAGTGCTTTTATCATGGTGAATTGTGTGGCTTGTGGCCGTTCTAAAATGACAAAAAAGATGAATCTCACTTTTTCTCTTCATCGGTAAAGTTAATTTCAAATTGGCATTCAACATAGGCAATAATAATTTAAAAAGTATGTATTTTGAATAGCTTGTCATATATCTGACATGTTTGATTATGTGTTCAGTGGCGTAACATACATATCTTAGGCATGTTTTTTTAAATGTTTTCTTTAATACAGTTAGAATAAATGTTACTATATTAAAAAGAATAAAAGGATTAAAAGTGGTGGGGGAATAGATATTATTTAGACGGAAGTTACCACTTTAAGGCAGGTCAGTAATGTCAATAGTGCTTTTATCATGGTGAATTGTGTGGCTTGTGGCCGTTCTAAAATGACAAAAAAGAAGAATCTCACTTTTTCTCTTCATCGGTAAAGTTAATTTCAAATTGGCATTCAACATAGGCAATAATAATTTAAAAAGTATGTATTTTGAATAGCTTGTTATATATCTGACATGTTTGATTATGTGTTCAGTGGCGTAACATACATATCTTAGGCATGTTTTTTAAAATGTTTTCTTTAATACAGTTAGAATAAATGTTACTATATTAAAAAGAATAAAAGGATTAAAAGTGGTGGGGGAATAGATATTATTTAGACGGAAGTTACCACTTTAAGGCAGGTCAGTAATGTCAATAGTGCTTTTATCATGGTGAATTGTGTGGCTTGTGGCCGTTCTAAAATGACAAAAAAGAAGAATCTCACTTTTTCTCTTCATCGGTAAAGTTAATTTCAAATTGGCATTCAACATAGGCAATAATAATTTAAAAAGTATGTATTTTGAATAGCTTGTCATATATCTGACATGTTTGATTATGTGTTCAGTGGCGTAACATACATATCTTAGGCATGTTTTTTTAAATGTTTTCTTTAATACAGTTAGAATAAATGTTACTATATTAAAAAGAATAAAAGGATTAAAAGTGGTGGGGGAATAGATATTATTTAGACGGAAGTTACCACTTTAAGGCAGGTCAGTAATGTCAATAGTGCTTTTATCATGGTGAATTGTGTGGCTTGTGGCCGTTCTAAAATGACAAAAAAGAAGAATCTCACTTTTTCTCTTCATCGGTAAAGTTAATTTCAAATTGGCATTCAACATAGGCAATAATAATTTAAAAAGTATGTATTTTGAATAGCTTGTTATATATCTGACATGTTTGATTATGTGTTCAGTGGCGTAACATACATATCTTAGGCATGTTTTTTTAAATGTTTTCTTTAATACAGTTAGAATAAATGTTACTATATTAAAAAGAATAAAAGGATTAAAAGTGGTGGGAGAATAGATATTATTTAGACGGAAGTTACCACTTTAAGGCAGGTCAGTAATGTCAATAGTGCTTTTATCATGGTGAATTGTGTGGCTTGTGGCCGTTCTAAAATGACAAAAAAGAAGAATCTCACTTTTTCTCTTCATCGGTAAAGTTAATTTCAAATTGGCATTCAACATAGGCAATAATAATTTAAAAAGTATGTATTTTGAATAGCTTGTTATATATCTGACATGTTTGATTATGTGTTCAGTGGCGTAACATACATATCTTAGGCATGTTTTTTTAAATGTTTTCTTTAATACAGTTAGAATAAATGTTACTATATTAAAAAGAATAAAAGGATTAAAAGTGGTGGGGGAATAGATATTATTTAGACGGAAGTTACCACTTTAAGGCAGGTCAGTAATGTCAATAGTGCTTTTATCATGGTGAATTGTGTGGCTTGTGGCCGTTCTAAAATGACAAAAAAGAAGAATCTCACTTTTTCTCTTCATCGGTAAAGTTAATTTCAAATTGGCATTCAACATAGGCAATAATAATTTAAAAAGTATGTATTTTGAATAGCTTGTCATATATCTGACATGTTTGATTATGTGTTCAGTGGCGTAACATACATATCTTAGGCATGTTTTTTTAAATGTTTTCTTTAATACAGTTAGAATAAATGTTACTATATGAAAAAGAATAAAAGCATTAAAAAAATAATGCACTCACGATGTTTTGTTAATTATTATTGGACTAAGAACCTATTTTGAATGATTATCGAGAACATACGAAGTGTACATATACCCTATACAAAATATTTATGCACGCCTATGCATTGCGGCGGCCATATTGAGTTACCACTTTGGACAAATATTATTTTTAACGAGATTCTCTCCTGTTCTATTCTTTCCTTCTAGGTATGAAGTAAAGATATGAATAATAAGATATGAAATAATAATTAAAATACGTTCATTATCATTATATCTTTTATCCATTGGTAAGAATATCGACAAGTTGCATCAGAAACTGTACATAGCCCGTGTTCTCAATATGTTTTCTAATTCTTAATTGCCAACAACCGGAGGGTTGTTTAAAGTGAATGTTCTAATCCGTTAGTATATTATATATACGACAACTGCACTGCCACGGCGAAATACACATTAATGTTTCATTATGTCATAAATCAATTCAGTTCCCAACGAAGTAAAGAGGAATTTTAAGTATGAATAAAAATTTAACTAAAGTATTGTACACGTAGCTCATAGAATTTCCCTGATTAAATATCATAATTTTAAAATAATTAGGCATCTGCAACCAGATTAGGAGTAAATTACAGGCAAAGCAAATAAAATTTGCAAATACAGATAGATAAATTAAAAAAAAAATATATTGCAGTTCAAAATCATTTGTTGCATGATTTATAAGTAACGGGCACACATTATTCTAAATGTCTCATTAAAGTTTTCATCAATCATATGATATTACCTCTTAACCTCTAGGTTGCACTCAATTTCCTTTTACTGTAAGCAATATATGATATGCAAGCATGACTACGAATGCTCACCAATCGCTTAGGATCGTTAAATATGACAGAAATTTTTTTCACATCTTGTTTTACGATCTGAACAGCATATGATGGTTCATAATTACTGAGATTATAAATAGTAAGGTTGTTGTAATTTATGTTCACCTTGGCTTAATAGTAAATTCGCTCACTGGCGTCAATGCATGGATATATTTTTGTAGAAAAATATCGTACAGTTCCGTCACGGCTAACCTAGGGACTTTGTACTTGTTACGGTAGTTGTACATACGTACACATGGAAGACATATGAAATATCCTTCCAATTATATTCATGTACACCGCAATAATATGTAATTGTACAACTTAAAAATTATGTATACAGTAAATATAATGTGCAGGGTCGTTAGTGATGCGGCAAAATTTAAAACTACTGTATCTACAGATTACGATCTACGCATTCTTGTACTCTTATTCGAAAATTTTCCATTGTTCGCCGTAACATTTCGGGTGTAATACGTGCAACTTCTTGAATTTTTAGTTTTAGTTCCTCTAACGTTTGAGGTCGCTCAACGTACACCATGCTTTTAACCCAACCCCAAAGGAAAAAGTCGCATGTGAACAAATCCGCCGATCTAGCCGGCTAAACAATGTCTCCATTTTTGGATATAATATGGTTCGAAAGAGTTACCTTAAAGCAGCAATAGTTATACGTACAGTATGACTGGTACCACCGTCTTGCTGGAACCACGTAATCTCTGGAAATCGAACCAGTTCTTGCCTTAAAAATGTTGTGATTATGTTTGTGTAAGGAACTGCAATAACGGTTGCAATGTGTCCTCGATCATCTTCAAATAAATTAGGTGTGGCCCCCACACGACTTTCTTATACGTATGAGCGTTTCAAATTATGGAGTTAATATAAAAATTATTTAAAATCCTATTATAAGTACTTCTATTCTCTTAATAAATCTCTATAGAATGCGTACTTTGCGAGATATTGGAAAGAAAGAGCTACTCGCTAAGAGTGAAAGTGTTACTTCCGGTCCAAATTTTGAAATTTCATTTATACAAAAAATATTTCAAAATCAACTCTAAATACTTTTGTACTGTTGACAAATATTTATAGAATGCGTAATTTACGACATATTGGCAAAAAATCGCTATTCGATAAGAGTAAAAGTGATACTTCCTGTTCGAATTTTGAAATTTTTTTATACCAAAGATATTGAAAATTAAGTTCCAAATACTTTTATATTCGTAGCGTACCTGTCTAAGAAGGCATGACTTGCGAAATATTTGCAAAAAAACTGAGTTTTGATAAGAGTAAAAGACCTACTTCCGGTATCAATTTCGAAAAACTTTCATAATAAAATTCTTCTAAAATTCATTTTTGAGTACATATGAATTCTTTATATATTTGTTTATACTTAGTAGTTGATGAAATATTGGCAAAATTCGATTTTTTCGCTGAAGTAAACTACTACTTCCGGTCTGCCGATTTTACTGAAAATCTAAACAGCTCTCAAGAGGGATATTATACTCGTAAATATAAAATTTGGAATTGATATCTCTAGCGGTTTGACCGCTATCGTGGTCACACACACACACACACACCCACACACACCCACACACCGACACACACACAGACATTTCTTAAAAACCACTTTTTCGGTATCAGGGGACTTCAAAACGTGGACATCTGCGAAAATTTTCATCATCACAATACCTCTATATATACGTATAAGAAAGTAAAATAATGGTCAAATAATGCCAGACGATGAAAGTGTGCCCCATACCTATTGTCACCTTAGGACTATGCAAGGGTTTCTCATGTAACTCAAGCGAGTTTTCAGCGCTCCACTATCAGCTAATCTGTTTATTTACATAGTCGTTAAGATGAAAATGGGCTTCATCTGACATAAACATATGGTGAATTTAGTTTTCTTCCCTATCCAAATGCTACAACATTTCTTGACAAAAATTCATACCCTCGCCCAAACGTCAAATAAATTACAGAGTTTTTAAATTTTCCCGTACTATACACTGTATCAGAATAAGAAATAGTCATTCACAAACCTCACCAAAACCCCGAACATATAGTTTAAAATGTAGTAAACAATCTGATATGACACCTAAATAGTTAAGAAAGTTGTAATTTGTGAACAATTTTAAATTTTAATATTTTTTCTTATAAATGTAAAGGATTTTTATTGATAAAATGTTTGTACATGAGTTACCTTTTCGATTAATATATAAAATCTACCCAAAATTAGAATGAATGATGTTTGTCATAATCCATCCCGGTAAACTATAAACTCGAGCATATAAATACTTCATGAATTTATTTTAAATATGAAAGTAATATGTGCATATTACAAAATTTAAAGTAAAATGTGAACTAGCTGCAGAAATTTGTATGATGCTCTGAACAATAGTAATTCCCTTTCACTATCACTAATTCATCCCACATTAGTTTAGGCAACCTTTCCAGTTTTCGTGAATGATATGATGTATTAGCCATGATTAATACTTGTTCAAACAATTCTTCAAAAATATTATTATTCATTTGATCATTGTACTCAGCTGTTTTTCTACCTTCGATGTGGTTAGTTTTTAAAAAATAAACTATAGTATAGTATTTTTGACAAATGCATCTAATTTTCGTAGTTTCAGATGTCTGCCCATTCGTTCTTTAGGTCTTGGCTCGTCTGTTACTTAATATTCTTACTATGCGACATATCTACAGTTCATTTCGCCAACCCTATATACATTTTTTGTAAAATATTTTCATTAATATAATAACTTGATATTACTTAGTGTTTTGGATATAATCATCAATAGTTTTTTTTTGCTTTTACTTTCTTATAAGACAGAAGTCTTCCTTTACCAATTACCACAAAAGTTGGAAAAGAGTGCAAAAACAATCTTTGAGGTAAGCAGTTGCTTCTTAAACACTGCCCTACACGTTTATCTTCTTGTTAGGTTGAATATGCTTCGCAAGCATGACCTTTGAAGTATGAAAATTCTGTTTGCATTCACCGTCTTTTCCCAGAAAATTATACCTATAAGTTTAGATACTGTGTAAGCGTCTTACGCACTAAGAGCTGCTTCGGTATGGACATGGGATGCTATAGTTCGCAACGCAAAGGCCAGTCCGGAGATTTTTTGGCAAGCATATGAATAAGTTCTTTCCAGTTTGATAGGCTATTCAGTTCTAGTCCTAGAATTGTGGTATGTTGGGTTGATTTTAAGTTGGTGTTTTCATAAGTATGTATTTCTATAGTTTCAGTTTTTTGTAAGATAAACCATAAATCATATATACTTTTAAATTTTACCTCTATTAAATTTGTAAACTTTAGTTGCAAAATTTCGTATTTGCATAAGATACCTACTTGCAAAAATTGATTTTTGAATCACTTAGTATCAATTGTTTCTTAAACCGGGTGAATTTTCACAAAAATCTAATTGAATTTAGACGACGATTACATGAACTTCGATCTCATTCCAGATGTTTTCCAAAATATCTAAAATATCGGTTTTTCTTAAATTTGCTTCTGGACAAATACATAGTTTTGCATCTAATGTACTCAGATATATTCTACTGTAATTAAGTACATTAAGCAGTGGCATCATATCATTTTTTTAAATAAACAACTACTAGTTATCTCTCTCTTATATATTATGTATTACTGGCTAGTCAAAATCTATTCTCAAACTTTATAATATCTTCCTTCATAAAAAACCAACGAGGAACTGCTACAATGTTGCCATAGGTTTAAGCATAATATAGAGTTATAACTATTGACTCTATTAGTCTTTCCCTTTTCTGTGTCTATAAAATGTGTTTCCTAAATTTATAGTATTTGCCTTCATTTAGAATACTTTAAATAAATATGACTATATGACCTATTATGTATAATATTCATAACACATAATTGCATAATAGAAAGATGATATTTATTACATTAATTTTATTTAGGAATACCAGGAAATTATCCATGCATTAAATACATATATGAAATTAAAAAAAGTCTTATCAAATTTTCTTTTAGAAGTTAACATATATAACAAAGACACTATTTAAAACACTATTAACGCGAATAGGGCAGGACGTGATCCCCGTGAACGCCGTTTGACTACCCGTTGAGCTTACATTCACCCTCTTAACATGGTATTGTACTTTATCTTAATTATTTCGACTGCTGCTGTTATAAAAAAATAATAAGCCCATTAGCAGTCGACGTCCAAAGCATTAGACCGTGAATCAACTATGTCGTCGTCTAATCATCATATGTGTGGGTCCCAAAGAGTTTCCGTACCCTCCTCAATAATTTTGGACACGCGTGAAGCCCGTTTCCTGGACGGCGTTTCGCTATTAGAAAACGTATAGCTTAACCAGTCATAAACAGACTCAAATTTTAGGGCGTTTATATTTAGTAATAGTAACGGTATTTATATATTCGAAAATAATGGCGAACCGCCAGTGATGCGTGCACTGAAATGGACCGATGATGTCATGATATGACATCATATACACTTTTAATTCTTAGCACCTAAAACTTGTCATTTTGTGTGTGGCAAGGATCTATTGTTTCTCGGTCCGATATTTGCGTATGCAAAAGTGATTCTATCAAAGCCGTACACTTACTTTCCAGTTGTATAGATATACACGTATGTATGGATGTGTGTATGAAACCTACAACATACATGCATGTATTTTTAGGCGCACCGTTATTTCGTATGCCTCTGCCTGAATAAAATCTATGATCTAATATATTAATGGTATTAGAGGGCTGCCCAAAAATAGAACCGCCAAATTAAATGAAGTTTCCAGCATGTGTAATCGTTTAGTCCGATAAGAATAAAATTATTCACATAGGTACATACTTAATGTTAATTAACTATTCACAAGAGTATTTCTTTCGATCACTGTCCAACTATTAAAATTAGTTGATAATAAATATTGGCAATTTCATTTGATTAAGTATAGGTTTACGACTATTCATATTGGAAAAAGAATTACGTTATATAATAATTTGTAAATTCTATTAAATATCAATTAATAATTGCTATATAAAAGAATCATGAAATGCTTACTATTTCAAAATTTTATGCTTTCACTAAATAATTATACTCGTTACCCTAGAGTAACAAGATATAATAATATAAAAATTTCCATATCGTTTTACTTTCGTACGTAGTATAGGGAAGTATTGTGATGAAGAAATTTTTCAACTTCGATATTTTTGCAGAAAAATTTTATCAAGAAAGTTTTTCGAAATTCCTACCAGAAGTAGGTCTTTTACAGAAAGTAGTTTCTTTGAGAATATCTCGCAATCATGCTTTTTAGGCGGATATATATGAATATAAAAGTATTTAAAGCTTGATTTTCAATACTTTTTGTATAAATAAATTTACAAATTCGGACCAGAAGTAAGATTTTTACTCTTATCAATTAGCAATTGGATGCAAGTATTTCGTAAATTATGCATTCTATATTGATTTATCAAAAGCACAAAAGTATTTAGAGCTGGATTTGGGATAATTGTCGTATAAAAAAAATTCAAAATTCGAATCGGAAGTAACACTTTTACTCTTATCGAGGAGCACTTTTTGTAAATTCATAATGTATGCGTGCATAAAGGTATTTATAGAAATTTCTTAAGAGAATAAAAGAACTTGATAGATTTATTAATAATTTTTGTATGCAAAAATTCTCAAAATTCGTACATGAAGTAACACACTTTCTTTTAAGATGCATTTACAACAACTTTTTTATAATTAGAAACGCACATAAGGACGTATAAGAAAGTCGTGTGGTGGCCACACCTCATTTTTTTTTGAAACAGGACTAAACTATTGGGACATAGCATCGTTCCCCAAGTTACTATCTCATCCCGCAATCGTGATTCTACATAGGCGAAAACATTGTCATTGACAAATACACGTGTATTTTGTACTGCAATATAAATTACTTTTGCCCTACACAAAACTGTAGAAGAATTACTATGTAACCCACATTCATCTTATGCCTAACTGTAAATATAAATAAATGAATTTGTAGACATCCTATTTATCTATAAATTTATAATATTATTCTAAAAGTGACGAAAATGTGTGATATTTCAATAAGGCGGAAAAGGCACTCTTTTTGAACCTCTTGCTATAATAAACCTATAACGATCCAGGCCTATGTAAAAGTCCTACCGGAAGTAGGTTTTACTGTTATTGAAAATCAGTTTCTTGCGAATATCTCGCAAGTCATTCTTTCTAAGCAAATAAATTATAGATATTAAAGTATTTAAACCTCATATAGATTTATCAGGCGCACAAAAGTATTTAGAGCTGGATTTGAAACAACTTTTCTATAAAAGAAATTTCAAAATTCGGATCGGAAGTAATAATTTTACTCTTATCGAGTAGCACTCTTTTGCAATATATCACAAAATATGCATTCTATAGAGATTTAATAAGAGAATAGAAGTACTAATGAAATTTTGAAAAATTTTTTTTAGTTTGTTTAAAATTTATTATATATTAAAAATGTTTTGCATGGGTGGGTTTGAATGCCACCACGGCTTTCTGTTGCATCCATTAATATTTTCTGCTTACCGCTGATTAAACGTGAACGTTAAATTTTATTATAAAAATTTACCCACTGGTTAGATAAATTCCTATAATTAAATTTACCTAATTAAATTATCAGTGCAAAGAAGATAATCATAATTAGAATGTTCAAACACTGAGTAAAAGTATTTTTAAATTATTTAAAATTAGTAAATAAGTCCGGTTGCTGGCTTGTTAACATCTGTTGCTTGATATGATTCAAGGCGATTCATAAGATTCAAACTCTAGTAAAGTGTTGCTTCGTGGCTTTTAAGCTGAAGTCGTGCCGTCGATTCCTTTTTACTGTCGACGTTTTGTCCATTATTAAATGGACATCTTCAGAGCTGTTGTTTTTTCTGCTATTATCTGTTATTACTTATTGATTGTTATCAGTGACAGATAATCGCACAAAAACCAACAGTCCTGATGTATGATAATAATATAAGTTTGTTACATTTGAAGTTATAATATTCTAACAAATGCAATATTATGTAGTTATATAATTAATATCTTAATTGCTAAATAATCCAGAAGAGGAGTATAATCCATCTCAATGTTCGATAAGTTCTAATGTTATAATAGTCTACTATAGTTTCTATTTCAAAAATAACACATACCTATGTTATTTTATAAAAGGAAAAATTAAAAATTGGATTATACAGGGTTTCCGCTAAATAGGGCTATGCGAATCTGAAGAATACGTATAAATGTCTAACTGAAAATCAAAAAAGAAATTTATTTGTAACTCATCAAAAACTTCTACATTTTTAGGGCCAAAGTATAGTTAAAGTCCGCCCATAACTTTGTTTATTCTATATGCATTTACGTAAATACCACTAGTAATTCCAGTTTAACGTTCTTCCAAAAAAAAAAAACGATAAAATGCAAATAGTTACAACCTTTGAGAATGAATGGCAATTGAAAAGATATTCTAGGGCGACGTTTTTTTTTTTTTGTGTGTGAATGTGGAAAAGGTCGACAATCTCGGTACATAACCATATTTTTTTTTCGTTAAATAGAAGTATATTATTTTGAAACTTAAATTCTTCTGTATGAAAATTATTATGTTTGTATATTAACTGCGACAGGCTCGGACTCGAGGAAAGAAAAATCAGTTTCAAGTCAATGAGTGCACATTGGACCGCGAATTTTTTTTTTATATGGGCATTACTCATATTTTTCTTTCACATCCTTTTTTTAATGACGCTATTTAAAACTAACTCTGTATATAATGGATACCATGTTTTGCATATCTTTCGTAATGAAAAATATACAGAAACATTTCTCAATACAACAAAAACAATCGACACGAAATTTTTCAAATTTACGAAAATTTTTCGTGGAATAAATACTATGATATACAATGAATCAACACAGAGTTAGCTTTTAAATAGATCGACAATATTTGGATACCAAAACGCAAAATGGTACGTAAGAATATTTTTATATTGTTGTTAATAAAAAAAAATAGTTTTCTATCAAATTATTTTAATTTTAACGAAAAAGGAATAGACTGAAACACGATTAATTTATTAAAGCTTATATGATTTTTTTTTCTAGTTTTTGTGTCAGCTTGTAATAATATATCTATATATGTAATATACAGGGTGAGTTTTTTTGAATGTTTAGCATTGGGATCTCAGAAACTACAGGAGATAGAAAAACGCTTAAATGGGGAAAGATGCGCAGTTTTACGAGTTTGATTTAAAACTGCTTTCGTTTCTTCGATAACTTTCATGGCTTATTAGATATTCAAAGAAAACTAAATTTTATGATTTTCTTTAAACATGCTTAGCATCGTTAATAGTAATTTTCGAGAAAAAGTGTTTAGACAAAAGTCTTAGATAATTTTACGCCAAATAAAACTATGTAGCTAATCTTTTTTTTTCGTTCACCATTATCGAGTTATGACAAAAACTTCTGTTTTTTTAAATGGAAACCATAGTTGGTTTTGACATCATTAAAAAGCTTATTTTTTGCTGATAACAATGGTATAAGGTTTGATATGGTTATTTTAAAAAATAAAGAGGATATAGACAGTTCTATGATTGTTCACTTTATAAGATATAAACTTTAAAAAAAAATTTTTTGGTGTTTTGTAATTCAAAAAACGAAAATTCGGAGTTACAATAGTGTTCGTTGGAGCAGTCGAGATAAATATACTAACATTGCTTTCACGTTGAGTCACAGAAGTGAGAGCTGTTAATTTTTAGTTTTAAGTCAAGTTAATTGACAAACATTGACAATTATCTATTAATTAATTTAATTGTAACTTAACTATAAGCGCTGCAAACGGCCGTTAATCATAAGTTTGCACTGGCTATGGAATTTTCTAACGCAGAAAAGCGTGATATGGTTGAATGTTACATTCAGTGCCAGAAAAATTCTGCTAGAGCTGCTGAAGTTTATTTTGAAAATTATTTTGATCGACGTCAGCCGTCGCTACCTACCTTTAAGAGATTAAGGGATAATTTAGCAGATTATGGTTCGTTCGTTAAACCAAAATCAAAAAAAGGGATAGATGAAGATAGAGAAATAAACATATAGCATGTGTCGCTCAGAATCCATCTACATCGACCCGACAAATTTCAACAGAAATGGGCTCCTCTCAACGCACTATTGTCAGAGTGTTGAAGAAGCATAAATTTCGTCCCTACAAATTTTCATGAAGGTGATAACATCAGACGAATAGCTTTTTGTAGATGGTTTAAAGATTATGGACTGATGAATCTCGTTTCACAAATTGTGGAATGTTTTGTTAGGCACAATGAGCACACATGGTCTCAAACAAATCCACTTCTCGTTGAACATAGGAGACCACAAATTAAATTTGGGTTTAATGTTTGGTGTGGTGTTATAGGACCAACTGTTCTTCCTCCTTTTATTTTTGATGGATCACTAACCGGCAATGGTTATCTTAATTTTTTACAACAAGATTTCGAGGAAATGTTAGATAATTTAAATTTAAGAACCCGAGCAATGCTGCAATGGTTTCAACATGACGGAGCGCCTCCGCACAATCAACTGAATGTCAGAAATTATTTAAATTTGATCTTTCCTAATCAATGGATAGGACGAAATGCACCCATTGAATGGCCGGCTAGATCCCCTGATTTATCAGTTTTGGATTTTTTCTTGTGGGGTGTACTAAAGGACACAGTATACAAAATAACATATGAAACAATCGACGATTTAAGAGAAGCTGTCTTAGTTGCTTTTAATAACATCGATAGGCGTAAAGTACGCAATGCTACAAATTCTGTTTTGAAGAGATGCAATTTGTGTATTAATAATAATGGAGGTATCTTTGAACATTAATAATGTTGTGTGCCCTTAATAAAAGTTCTTATAGTTTTCATTTTATTACTACATAAGATTTCAAAATAAGTTTTCGTTTGGTTTGTATTTTATCACTTCGAAATTCAATTGTTTTCCATAAAAACCATAAAAATGTCTATATCCTCTTTATTTCTTAAAATAACCATATCAAACCTTATATCATTGTAATCAGCAAAAAATAAGCTTTTTAATGATGTCAAAACCAACTATAGTTTCCATTTAAAAAAACATAAGTTTGTGTCATAACTCGATAATGGTGAACGAAAAAAAAATATTAGCTACATAGTTTTATTTGGCGTAAAATTATCTAAAATTTTTCTCTGACCACTTTTTCTCTAAAATTACTATTAACGATGCTAAGCATGTTTAAAGAAAATCGTAAAATTTAGTTTTCTTTGAATATCTAATAAGCCATGAAAGTTATCGGAGAAACAAAAGCAGTTTTAAATCAACCTCGTAAAACTGCGCAACTTTCCCCATTTAAGCGTTTTTCTATCTCCAGGAGTTTCTGAGATCCCAATGCTAAACATTCAAAAAAAACTCACCCTGTATATCTAATTCAGATCTTTAAATAAAAGTTTAAATATTGCATCAAATGACCACGCTGAATATCATAGTGTATCTACGGATTAATCAAGAAAATTAAAAATATAATAAACGTACATATGGACCTAAACATCATAATAAACTTGACTATGTTTAGAATAGTAATTAACTCTAGTCATGTATGTATTACCAACACACCAAATGGGACATCAATTTGTACCAAGAATTCTAAAAAATCGTTATTTAATCGCTCATACGCGAGAAATTCTATACGGCTAGACTTCCGGTATCGTTAGGGTTGCTGTTATCTATCAATGTGTTGCTTTTATTTTTAATTAAATCAGTCATTAAGCACCATCCGGGCAAAGTACTCAGTGTCGGCAAGAAAGGAATCCAGAGATAAATGTATTTTTGTATTAGTCTTAACCAAAACACATTATATAAAAAATTATAAAAGTAATAGTACAGAGTGGACACGAAAGGTTGATGACTTATCGCCTAGGGGCGCACTGAAATTTTGTATTTTTAATAAGTGTTTAAGTTTATTTATATAATTGGATAACTAGTGGGTGGTGATCTATAAAATACAAAATACGTTATTAATTGCTTATTTTGTAGTTCAAATCGAGTAAACTTTCGTACTTTATTTATCTTACGAAATATAATAAATTTTAAAAAACTCTCACGCTCCTATCTACGCTGATGATGATAGGAAATTTGCGAGTTAAATGGACTTTCTTTGCTCTCATTTTCGGGGGTAAACAGATGTTGCAGTTCACCATATGAATAGTGCATTCAGTAAATGCGTGCTGTTTAGATTATTTCTTTGCTCCGTCGTAGTTTAAACCTGGGACGTCCGCTCTGACATTTGAAGAAAAAACATGATAAAACATGAAAATTAATAATAGAAGCCATTTAGCGACCTTCGAAAGTAATACTATGTCCTAAATGAAAGCTTTAAAACCAATAGCGAAAAGATAGGTTATATCTACAATTTTTATATTAATAGTATATTAAAAAAAAATAAAAAAAGATAATAAAACAATTCCTTGTGTGAAAAAAGGATTTAGTTTAATTAAGGCTTTTTTTCTGTATTTTCTGTAAATGTGTATTGTGATAGATATAGTTTTGAATAAAGTGAATCATAGGACTTAAAAATACAGGTAATTGGATAGATCTATGACTGTGTCTCGGTCCTGGGAGGGTTTGAATACTGTTTCTTTTTTGGCTACCTTGACGGTTTCCTAAATGTGTACATTCCGGGCAACTGAAGCATATTCTGAACAAATTAAGCGCCTTTTAGACCGCAATATTTAACAACGGCGAAACACTTAACTATCGATAGGAATGTCGTTTTGGTATGTATCGATTATAGCAAAATGATATCTTAACAGTAAATTAAAGTATACAACCACTGTAAAATATTAGGGTAAGTCCTAATGCATTATTTTTTAACCAAAAAACATTTTGCTCTTTCGCCTACCTTTTTGAACGAACACTTGATTCTCTCAGTATATAGCAACGTAGATATGTACTTACTCCGACCAATACTGATGTAGCGCCAGCACATTATGACCAGACTTAAAATGTTAAACCTAAATTGTTCTTTACCACTGGGTGTGATTTTATGTGTTTTTTTTCTACTGCACTGCGCCTCATCGGCCTGTTGTGACCATTGTCCATGTCGACGCCATAGCAATCCCTTACTGACCTGTACGAAGCTCAAAATCGACTTCGATATATCTTCCTCAGGGATTTCATTAATTCCAATGAATATCTCATGCATGAGAATGGTAGCCTCACACGCCCAACTTGTACGCTATGGAGTTTCATTATCCAAATCATGTGCTTCATAAATCGATGAGATTGTGTTAACCCTGGATATTCTTTCCAGTATTTCATGTGTTTTCTCTTAATTGAACTTTTATATCATCCCATGCGGCGTAACATACACTACCAACTAGTAATCTGCTTTCTCATTGCCTTTAATGTTTTGATGGTTGAATGAGTGCCTTTATTTAAAGCAATTTAAAGTAACATATAAATCTGTAACATAAGGTCCTGAAAGCATCATAAAATGTGTTATGGTCAAAGTTAAAAATGTATCATTTCCGTCGGCCAACTCCACAAGCTCCCACTCCAGTACTTGTTCCCAGTTTTAATATCGATACCTCTATCTATACCAAACACACCCATAAGGCCTTAAGTTATCCTCTTTTCTGATTCTCTACCACACAATTTCTGTATTTTTAAGGGCATGTCAAAGTTATGAATTGTTAAGATCCTATTTGACCACACTGAGAGAGTATTTAATTTAGTAAAAATTTCAGTATCCCCCTCTCCCTCAGTCAGCACACTAAAGCCATTCAGTTTCAGTCTATCGAGATTCACAGCCACCTCTACCTCAATTAATAAATGCCAAGAATAAAAGATAAAATTCAGTTCTATGTGTGACTAAGTATGCACAACCATTTTGGCCTAATTGTTTGCCACTGGTAATCCATAGGGTTGGGGTCCTATTCCCGACCGCACCAATTTTTATTTACAAGAGGTCCCGATTATTTCGTTAGCTGCTAGGCCATGTTTTGAACGGTTACACGGTCTAAAAACGACTAATCTGGTCTTTAGCCAGAAGGTGCAATATTTATATATTTATGGAAGTATGCAACAAAGAGAAACTATCGGTAAAACGAACACGACACTGAAACAAAGAACGACCAGAAGACACCTAAGAGAGAAATTAAATGGTATACGACGGTCAAAAACAATTAAACAGATCACAAGAAGCCAAACATTCCAAACTGTCTAAAGCATACATATTTGAAGTATAGAGTTTATTTCAATTTAACTCAGCACTATTGCTAATTTTGTTATTAATGATGATATGACTTTAGTTAAACTAGCAAAGTAGCAGCCTTTTCATTGCTGTTTACGATGGTGCACTTTCAAAAATAATAAATATCGCTTTTTCGTGATATTTGAAACAACATATTTTTTTTAAATAGAACATTCTGTATATTTTACTTTAAATGAAAGAAAAACTAATTCTAGATAAAAGTCAATATACACTCTTATATCAAAATACTATTATCCATTTTATGATTTAAACAAAGTAGTTCGGACTTTTAATAAACCATTTATTTAACTCTGTAAAATTACAATAAATGTTCAAAAACATCAGCATTTTGTTGAATGCAGGTTAAAGGTCTTTTACGAACGTCTTTTGTAGCATTCGTAATGCGCCTATACCATACTTAACCCATTTAGCCCTGAAACTATTTTTGGTGGAAATACATAATGTTTTCTTGTAATTATTAAAAAGAACAATAAACTAGACTAGAAAATTCGTTTTAGAAAACTGTCGAAGGGTCAACTGGCTAAAACATGCTGTCCTTTTAAAAGGACAGTAGGGTTATATGGCTTACTACTTGGGAAGAAAAAATAATTAACAGTTTATGTGTAATTTTTTATTAAAACAAACAAAACTTACAGAGTATGGTATCTTATAAAACAGTATTTGGGGTGCAATCCAACATCACATTTTTCGCACACAAAATTGGCTTTTCTTTGGCACATCGCCGCTGATTTTCATTGTATAGGACTAGATGATCTAACTTGTCGCCGCGAGAAAATTCATGCAGACTTTGAGGATATTTTGATGGTCCTCTTTTTGTTGTTCGTGTATGAGTTTCGAGTATCGCTGTAGCTATGGATCGCCGAAATTCTAACAGATCAAGTTTTCCGCCATTATGTCTGTGTAATTGCCAGGCGTTTTGTGCAGCCATATCCACGCTATGAGAAAATAATGGAAAATACCACTTTTTCCCACGTATTGATACCCTATATTTACTTAAATTCTGATCGGCGCGATCTACACCTCCCATATTCTTGTTATAGGATTTTATTAGTCGGGGTTGATTTACATAGACATGCTTTTTTTCTGATTGTGAAAATCTTTTTGCTTTGTTCACTGGCAAAACAGGGAGAGCATTGGAAGCAACGTTTACAACACTGTTATCATTCCACTTACAGATTATAATTTCGTCATCGGCCAAAATGTACTCATAGTAACCGCGTTCTTTTTTCTTTAGTAAACCTGCAGTGGATAATGCAGCTTTTATATTTCTGTTTTAATTCTTTCAGAAGGAAAAGTGACGTGAAGTAATTGTCGAAGTACAGGTGAATTGATTGGAATGGCATTTCTTTTAAAACATCTGTATATTGTAGAACTACAGTTGCACCTAGACCCATGTGTTTATATTTCTGCGGCAATGTCGTTGAGGAATCTTGGTCAGGATCAAAATACACTATATATCCTAACCGCAACGCGCCGGTCCAAAATTTGTAACACCAACGTATAGGTTTTCCTCTAATAAATTGTTTCCCTGTATGACGCCCATAATAGGGAACCATTGACTCGTCCAGACTATGATTCTCTTCGATGGGTGCGTGATCAAAAAAATTTTTATTGAGAAGATCAAAGAGAGGCCTCATTTTGGAATATTTGTCGGCTCTATCAAGTTGACTATTATCATTGCAATGAAGGTTACTCAAAATATATTGAAATCTGTCACGGGTCATTGCATCACACACGATTTTATTACTTGTGTCATCCCTATTTTGCCAAAACATTGACTTTCGCAGAAGTGGAACGTAGCCACTCAAAAGGAGGATTCCAATAAAGCAGAGTAACTCGTCTTCAGTCACGTCCCCCACTCGATTTTTCTGCATTGCGTATGTGTTAGTAAAATCGCAAATCTTATGTATTATTTCGTTATCGAAAATAATTTAAAAGTAGTAGCAGGTGAAATATTATTTCGCACAGATAATACTTCTTTCCAATCAGGAAATCCTGATACCTCTAAATCACATTTTTTGTATTGAAATTGTTTTATTTGTTTTGGTTTGCGTTCTGTAAAGGAAGACAAAGGTTTATCATCATCACTATCCCATTGACGGTAAATTATTTAGGGCAACTAAATCTTCATCTCCTGAGTCCTCGTCAGTATCGCAGTCAGCATTTGCATTTTCTGGAGGAAGAATTGTTATTATTTCTGGAGTTTCTATATCATCTTTTTCTAGTTCATCCAGCAGTTCTACCAAGGTTAGAGGTTTTTTCCAGTAACTGAAAAATATGCAATGTTTGTGTCATAGTAGTGTATAAACCAAATGTCCTTTTAAAAGGACACTATTATATTTTGCTCTATACTCCGCATATATTAGGTTAGAATAAAGAATTATAATGCTACAGCGTATTCTGTACTCTTGCTGACCCCAAACAAGTAGAAACTTCGAGTAAATTTATAGACAATAATCACAATTACTTACCTCCAATTGTCCATTATCGAAGCTAAATCTGAACATCAAACAAAACACCAGCATTTCAAGGCACTCTCCCACAATTTTCATAACACTATTTGATAGTTTATTTATAAGTATAATAAGTTATATATTGTAGGGGGCGTCACCTCTGATCCAGTAGCTCTACTGTATTGCAAGGTTATTTTATGTGGCGTCCTTTTAAAAGGACGGTAGGTCTAAATGGGTTAATGCATAAACGAATACTATTTTCTAATTCCACTAAATTGGCGTATTTCTGATGCAAACCTTATTCTTTACATTGCCCCAAAAGAAAAAATCTAATGATGACAAGTCTGGAGCGGTCTTTAAGAAGCATTTGCATAATTGCACGAACCTCACGGAAGTTATGCGCAGGGGCTCCATCTTGTTGGAAGTTAATGATTTGACGATCTACTAAATTAATATTTTCTAGAAATAATAAAACAAAGGACATTTTCACAATTACATTTTATTACTGTAATAATCAATTTCCCGCACTCAAATGCAAGCGCGACATGTCATGTTTTGATAAGCGAGTCCAAAAAAATTGAAGTCACTTTGTGAATTACGGTCACATTGATTAAATCACAAATTGTTATTATCTGCATTATTTAAAGTATTTTGGTATAAGAGTGCATCCTTTGTCTAGAATTAGTTTTTCTTTCATTTAAAGTAAAAATATATAGGCTGTTCCACTTAAAAAATCAATGTTCTTCAAATCACGAAAAAGAGTAGTTTCAATTATTTTTTGAAGTTAACCATCGTAAACAGCAATAAAAACAAGGTAATAGCTCCAATAATATCAAAGTTAGCAATAGTGCCGAGTTCATTAGAAACAGGCTGTATAAAGAACATAGATTGAATAAAAAGTAAAAATATTCTTAGAAAATGGATTTTCTCAGAAAAAAAGCATAAAGGTAAAAAAATATGTGACAAAAGGTTGGGTAGAATAATGCCAACAAAAGGAAATTTACCATTCAAAGAAAAGACAAAGATATTAAAGCAATATAGCAGTTCAATGAATGTGAGACAAAAGATGGAAGAAAATGCTCTTTTGCCAACCATCGCAACAAATAAGAAAAAGTAATCAAAAAGTTAAATAAAATAATCATGGACATGGAAGAAAAAGAAATAAGAAAAATGACTCTATTCCGAATATATTAGATTTTTGGTATTAAAATGCAGAAATTCGCAATTGAATTTAATTACACAGACTTGATGTTATTAAATTGAAACAATGAACAATAACTCCGAATGTCAAGTTGCTATGAATTAATTTTGCTTGACAAGTTCATTAATAATGTATGGCAATTCGGTTTTGTAAACTAACATGGTTAAGAAAAACTTGTCACCATGTATTGATAAATTACAAGCACTGTCTTTATGAATGATTATAATTAATGTGTTCAATCGTAATCATTTTGATAAAACGAATATATATGTATTTACATACAAATTCAATATTACATATGAAGTATGCAACAATACACACACACACAGGGAGAGAGAGATACAAATGAAAATAATTAATTGTAATTTACCGACATATCAAATTTATGTTCTTGTGTGACAAACTAAGTATATACAAAATAACCCATTACCCCATTTTATAATATGCGGTATATTATACGAAAATATATACAGGATATTACAAAATGTGGAAAGAACGATTTTGGATTCATCGCGTTTCTAATCGGCAATAATTTTCGCACTGTTTATCATGTTAAATTTATTATAAACAAACAATAAAAACTTTAATATTTAAAACAAGCATACATATTGCATTCGCTTATCCGTTTAATGTCAAAGCATACTATCCGTCCATCGGATCTTTTGAGTCACATGATTAATTGCGTGCATTATCAACGACATCCGCACCTAGAATGTATATATACTTATTTCTTTCCAATCTCAATGACTAGATAAGGATAGAAATTTTAAACTTTAAGGTGGGGTTGTCTTCTCCATAAGAGTAATAAGACAGACAGAGAAAATATACCGCCATGACATGTTACTACGTTAGTCAACTTATTAAAGTTTGACATATAACATTATTTTCTGCGTTTTGGTTTATTTTTGTTATATTGCTTTTCTAATTCGTTTTTGTTCTATCTTGCAAATAATTGTTCTATTCAGAACAAAAAAAACTGAATTTAATACATTTTCTGTAAGTATTCTAATCACTAAATTTATTGTTTAGAGGTTAAGAATTTACATTTATTACAGAGACATGTCTGGGAAACGTCTGAATTCTGAATTCACAATCTCAACAACTTGTATTAAATGTCTGGAAAAGCATGATATAGCCCTTTACCGAAGCACTTTTTTGAGGAAGTATACAGATAATTTAAAGTCAAATTCTCCAAGACCGGTGATATTCCTTGATGAAACATTGATATATTCAAAAGATAATTGAGGAAGATCTTGGCATGATACATCTACAAAAAGTGTTCGAAAGCCAGAAGGTTATGATGGCAAAAGGTTTATAGTTTTACCTGCCGGAGGTGAATCAGGGTTTATTGAAGGTGCAAGTTTGATATTTGCATCGAAAACCAAAGCAAAATACTATCATGCTGAAATGAACAGTAAAAAGTTTGAGGAATGGATTAAAATACAATTCATGCCACATTTACCAAACAATTCACTTGTGATAATGGACAATACGCCATATCATAGTGTAGTATTAAATAAAATCCCAAATTCTGCATCGAGAAAACAGGAAATAATAGACTGGCTGTCCAGCAATAATAAGTTTTTCCGGTGAATTCACAATATATGAATTGTTGGATTTAGTTAGGAGAAACAAACCTGAGAAACTGTATTTAATCCTAATGAAACATCCAGTTCAGATTCAGATTTAGAATCTGAGTGACGTTTTTATAATATAAAACAATGTGTGTGTTGAGTTTATAAACATGATAATGCAGAGTGATTACCTGAAGAAGTTCTTATATGAAAATCCATTTATTAACAACTTCTTTATTTTATGTGGAAATGTACGTGTTTTTGTTTCGGTGAAACATTTATAAGAAGTTAATTTAAAACCAATAGATGTGTAGTGAGTGCATTATTATGAAATGTGAATCAATACTTTCGGCTCACTCTACATGCATGGCTGGTAACAGCCGAACATTGTAGTTATGTTGGTGCATTATTATTTCTAGTATATGAAGAAAAAGAAAGCCACTCATGCACTGATTAAGGATTAATTATTAAATTTACAGTACCTAACAAAATAATCAGATGATTGTTTAATAAAGATTTATTTATTAAGATAGTTTCACTTAATTATAATAGAAGCAATAGTTAATAAATAGTAATATGAAAATAAGTTTAATCATATAGAAATATTATGTGTGAGATTATAACAGTTTATTATAGATATTTAGCATACAATATATAACAGTTTAAAAAAATATAAATAGATTTCCAATGTATTAATAAATAAATTTAACTTATTATTAAAGTTTTGTGTTTTGTCTGTAATGATATGCCTATTTAAATTCTAAAATAATGACCTCGTTGTACAGGAATAAATTAATATTGTATAGTGCCATAACTAATTATAAATACAAAATTATTTACAACCTACATATGCTAATTACAGCATTAAATACAATCACAATTTTATCTACACTTTAATTTTTGCAAATTCTTACACTTTTTTAACACAGACACTGAAATGAGATATTTTAAGGTGCTAACGAGTTCTTCTTTTAGAATGCAACAAAAATTATTTTGAACTGAACTGATTTTCCACAAAATAATTCCATTAAAAAATTGTCACTAGAAAATAGGTAGAGGTGCATTTAAACATTTTATGTGTTCTATATTCAGACTGACATGATTTGTTGTTAAATATTTTGAGATTTATTCCACTATTACGTTTTTTTAATAGATACATACTAAGGAACTGTACATAATATGACCCATATGTTGTAAAATGAATGAATGACAGACCGGTAATATTTGTTCATAACCCCAACGGTTATTATTGTTTTACACTGTTTTATTAAATTTCATTATGATAGATATAGCTAATTTTAAGCAATGAATAAAACATGGTATAAAATATAAAGTTTTTTAGATATAAGCATTATAAGCTCTTTATTTTTAAATGTTTAATTCTATTTTGTAAGTAATGAATTTGAGCCAGAGGTGTTGATTTAATTCATACGGATCAAAATTAATCACGTGACTCAAAAGATCCGATGGACAGATAGTATGTATACAACACTAAATGCATATGCTGGAGTCGATCGCATAACAAAAAGAAATTGCATTAATAAGAAAAAATAAAAGAAAATCCACATTCTTCATGCGTCTAAATTCTTGCGCGTCTGTCGTCAACACATTTTTATTAGACATATCTACGATCTGAGGACATTCGTTAAACTGTATACATAAACACGTAACGGACGAAAACGTCCAAGATGAATACACTTCCTCGCACAACCATTAATGTGACTATAACAATGAAATAATTACAACAATGTAGTAGTATCTTTTACGTACACTTTTTCGTTACTCATAATTGTACACTGTTATGCCGAATATAAAAATATAACCATGATTCATCGTCTAAAATTTAATCGACGTAATTTAGAATTTAAACTCGCCCGAGGAAGACTGAGGAATTCGGTGGTGAATACAAAATTGCCGTTGCCAAATTGATCATTAACAAATTGTTTTACTAAATACGACACTAATAGCGTGCTATTAAGATGTCGAAAGTATTATATATGGTTAAAGCTGCGATATTATCTGCACGCAATCATAATTTAAATATTCTCAATATGTGAATTACATAATAAAATGTACGTATATTCTTATGAATTTGTACAAATAATACTATAAATTAAATTATATTATAATGTTAGATTTCTTATTGTTTTGTTTTAGATTATATCAAAAGGATACTACTGCCCAACAAAAAATATTTCTTTAATGTTTCCTTCACGTCATGGAGTCAAATTACTAATTTTCGGTTGAGAAAAAAGAATATGATAAAGAAATTTTTTTATTAGAAATTGTAATATACTATAATAAGTGAAAGTAATTCATTTTAACGGATTATGAGAAAACGATAGATTTTTATTTCATATGTCAATAATAATACACGTCAATTTGAATTTTTATTATTGACAGCTACTTTCTAAGAGCTTTATATTGATGATAGAATATCTAACAGTTGGATGGGTCTGAAGAGAATAATGTGGTGGCTTCATGATATCGTTTTCTTTTGGCTAGCCTCTTATAAGTGAGTTTCAGTGCATTTTTACATAGAGACCCGCAGTAATTCGCAAGCTTTGCTTCATTCCTGCGATCGAAGATCTTTCTACCATTACAGAAATATCTTTATGAAATCTTTCTCCATGCTTATCACTGACAACGAGACTGACAACTTCACAACTAGGAGGGAAAAGTCCAACTGACTGGAGCTTTAATCTCTTTTGCTGTCTAAAAATTCATGAATAACTCCCTTTAAGGTTTTCCAAGCCTCCTTTTATTCCCCTCCAAAATTCGATCAAACGCAGAGTTCTTTACAAGTGGTAGAATTTGTGACCCAATAAAAATACCTTCCTTAACTTTTACATCACTGAAAGTAAAAAAATAAAAGTACCTCAAAACAAAAACTGTAGATCGGGTCATTGTATTACCAAAACAAGACCTAATCGGTCATTTTTATGGAAATTTTTGAATTCAGCAGGTAGCAATACATAAAAATAACCTGTTTTTGAGATCGAAATGTGTTTATTGTGGGGCAATATAATTTATAATGCTTGTTACGCAGAACACCAATTCTTAAGCTTTGATTCAAATTATATGCGGCAAGATTTTTATATAAACTACCTACCTATGTGAATATCGCAAATTTTTTGCTGTCCAAGTTGCTGTTGCATTTGATATTTACTTAACAAATTTTGTCCACATACAGAGATATTTAGTGTGTATCCTTGTCTACCAAAAATGAGTAAAATTCAACTAGAACGTAGACACATAATCAGAAAGAAGCATAATCATCTTGACGAAAGAAGATGATGAATCCAACAATATTTACCAAAGTATGACCTGTGTGTATAAGGAAAATGTATCGTCATATTTTACGATAAAACTTTGGTCCAAACAATTTGAATGGGGTAGAAAATCAATTAAAGATCACCCAAGATGCAGAAGGCCTGTTGAAGCAAGATCCAACGAAAATATCAAGCAAAAATGTCAAAACTGTGTCGGCATCATATTTGCGAAAGAAAACTTGCTGGCCCTAGTTGACGACGTAGCTTTTTCCGAAAATTATATGATGAAACGTGGTTGCATGATTGGGATCCATTGACAAAACAAGAAACCATGTAGTGGGTCAAGAAGGAATCACCATCAGGGAAATAGCGCCGATGTTTTGGGATATGAAAAGAGTCTTACTGATTATATACACGAAAAAAGACTCTACACAATAATAGAAGTCCATCCAGAAAAAAATAGAAAATTGAAAATTGCTATACAGCAACCTTACAACTGTGATCAGACGATTATGGCTGCGACATGACTTTTGTAGTTCACATAGGTACCTCGTCCATCCTGTGAAATTATCGACGACTGCGGCTTTGTAGAGATGGAATATTCAACTTTCTGCCCAAATTTGGTAGTAAGTTATCATTTGCTTAAATTAAAAAGGCACTTGAGCAAATGCCGTTTTTATTAAAATGAATATCTGAAAGAAGCATTGAAATTATTCGAAAAACGTTGAAATAACCATAACGCTCTAGCTACTTTATCTTCCAACATTGGAACCCTTAGGATGTTTTCATTAGTTCGTGTCCCAACAAACCTTCTGCATCTTGTGTGATCTTTAGTTGATTCCCTACTCTACTGAAATTGTTTTAACTAAAATTTTATCGTAAAATACGATGGCGCATATTCCCTATACATACAAATCATCCTCTAGTAAATACTTGGTCCATTTCCTATCGTCAAGAATTTGATTATGCTTCTATCATCTAGTTGAATTTTACTCATTTTTGGTAGATAAAAATACACAAAGAAAAACAACGCTTTGAATGTAGGCCAAGTTAAGTATATATCAAGGTGTCACATCATGCTGAAAAATAAAATAATGGGAGAAGATAGAGAAAGCTAACAAAGAGTGCAGTCTTAAATTTAGGAACACATCTGAAACTATAAGAAATGCGTACTGCAGAACGAAGAGTATGTAATTCTGGTGAAGAGAATTTCTAAAAAAAAAAAATTAGTTAATCCTAAGAACAACAAAGCACTACAGAGTGCGAGTTGCAGTTAAGCGTCTATACATTTTAACTCTACAATCTGTGAATACTTTAATAAAGTCATAAGAGGGACAAATCTATCAATACCTAGATAAGACCAACAATTTTTGCAACGCATTTCTATCCTTGACTGTATGACTTTTCAAAATAGTCCGAAGATAGATGACATTTCAGTCGTAGTGTTGACAGTCTATGGGGGTAATTACCACATTTCATGCAACACTACAGTACTATAATTGACAATTGAAATGTTTACAGTTTTGTTTAAAATATTTGGAAATAATACATAAAAAATCGTATTATTAAACAACTACTATAAATATATACTGTAATAGTTAGCGTTTCTATTATCAAACCGAAGTCTCAATGGAAAGGATAATAAAATCTTTAAATTAAAATCTAAAATATTATATATTATATTATTATTACCTACTATTTTCTTCAAGAATTTACAATATATATTAACGCATTAAATCTACCAAAAAGAAGTTCTAAAAGTGTCAGTACTTGCTCAGAAAATGTAGTTGCTTTTCAATATGGAAGTTAAATGCAAGATAATATGTATATTAATTTTTTGACCTTGCATGCTTGCCACAATTATAACGTAACTTGTACAAATATTACAATATATGTACATATGTATAACACTCCTTACTCTTTCAAGTAGCTCCCTATACAAACGCAGAGAGGAAAAACTTACGTCCAATAAAGTAACTGACGTAAAGCTGTTGAGAAGCAAATCAGAAAGAGACCTATCTATTTACCCATTCAAAAAAAATGCGCAAAGAGAGTATGTATTTATTATAACTTTCTGTTTAAAGCCTACCATTCTATATTTGAACTGAATCCATGACGTCTCCTTCTGGCGCTGATAAGGACTAAAGCGGGATTATTTTTGTTATACATTATGCTGTATATTTTTGGTGGTATTTTTTCCGTTCTTCAAACGCTACTTCCGCTTTCGATAAATGATTAGTGTTTATTTGTGCATTTTAAATATTTTAAAAGTAATGTTTCAAATAATATTTGCAAGTTAAATCATTACCTGTTGTATCAAAAGCGATCTTTCCTAAAACTTACTCTTATATTTTTTTGTTCTACAGTCATGTTAAGACGCTATAATTATGACAAAACTGGTTCCTATTCTTATACCCTATAAAACATAGTATAATATAATTAAGTCATTTACATTTAAATAATCACCTTAACTCAAGCCATCATACGATTGTGGGTGCCCACGATTGTAAGTAGTTCTAAATATTAACTAACGGCCTGTAATTAAACTGCCTGCATTTAATGTTCTCTTCGTCTGTTTTTGCATGACGCAGAAACAGTTCTTTTTGTAAGCAATTATACTCATCCTCGTATAAATTAAATCTTAGCTAGCTACTCAACAATAAATATTAAAAATAAATTACTATTATGAGGGTTACCGTATGGATGTACTCATATAATACAAAAGTATTTCGTAACAGTATAATGTTACTGATACGGGACTTATTTCGATTTTTAATACTACAACACGACACAGATATAGCATCTGAAATTTTAATTTCATTCAAGTGTTCTAAATTGAATTAAACTTTAACCTCTTTTAATAATTTTCCATTCTTATCTGAATTGTACTGAATTATCAAAATCAAAACAAGTTTTATTAAATTAATACAGTCTACGAAAAAGAGAGCAAGTCTGTGCATTTGACATGTGAGTCAAGTTGTGCAATTCTCAGAAGAATAAGTATGATGTAATTATTTTTGTTTATAATTCTGATAAAACGATATTCTTAGGGAATATTAGATACGAACATGTCTTACTTGTAACAACATAGAGTAAAAAAAATTAAATTAAATTTGCATGATTTTTATTGATTATACAGCACCTCAATTGGTAAAAAACAGGTTTTAATAAAGATTTAGTATTCTGTAAACCTTAGTAGACCTTAGAATTTTATGGAAAATGGTAAACTATTCAAATGAAGTATCAAATGAGCCAACACTATATACGTTAGTTCAAGTTGGAGTTAAAAACTTACCAAGGATTACAATAATAATGTTTTCATTATTGACAAATAGTTTTATAAATGTCGGGAATATGACTAATTAAATGATTTACCGATACATTGTCATTTAGAGAATTTGACGTTCTACAGTTTGTGGCTGGCCCTGCTCGACATATTTGAAAAATAAGTTTGAATGCAAAGCAGAATTATATTATTATTATTATTAGAATTATATTAGGTGAAGTTGAATGAAGTACCAATAGTTATCGGTAAATCAAAATAAAATACTCCAATTACCTACATTTCTCTAAAGGTGGAACTCTCGTAAAAATCTGTTTGTCAAAGTACAAAATTTTAACGAAAAATTGCGTCAGCTAGAACACAACACTTTCTTAGTAACATGAAATTGGACTGATCAGGCAAAGTTTGGTCAATAAGAGGTTTGACTCTGCAAAATCAATATTTAGCTTGCCTGAATTCCAAATCAAGAATAAATGTGCATTTATTCGGTTATGTATTGAGAGATCCACAATGCGCGGTAATTATTTAAATGTTTATTTCCATTAAAGTTTTCATTATTTTAAATTCTTCATTAAATTGTTTCGACTGTTTTTGTTTCGAATGAAAATCAAGTTTTGTGATTTTTATTGAATAACTCGATATGTTTCCCACATATATGCTGTATGGTAATTCATAATTATTATGCTATATAAGAGTAGTTAAAGAAAAAATGTCTGTAAAAGGTGGTGCTTATAATAAATATGCAGCATCTATCACATTAAACAACGTTTAGACGGCGTTTACGGTGATTCATCTCCATCGTATTCAACTGTAAAAAAGTGGGCAAAATGTTTCCGTTTGGGACAAGAATCCCTGGAAGATGTTGATCGGTCGGGTCGACCAATTGAAGTGATAACACCTCAACACATTCCAATTGTTGAACATTAAGTGCTAGAAGATCGTCGTTTGAAAGTGAAGAAATTAGCAGTGATAACAAACATTTCCGAAACAAGTGTTCGCCGAATTCGCCATGACCATTTGGGTATGAATAAAATTAGTGCTAGATGGGTACCGCGACTTCTTTCTGCTCTCCAAAGTGAACCTCGAGTCGAATGTGCGCAGACGTTTTTAAACATGTGTGGAGACGAGCCAAAACCGATTTTGAAGTCCATTGTCACAGGGGATGAAACAATGGTTCTGTTTTACGATCCTCTATCGAAAAGGTAGTCCATGGAATAGCGGCGACCTGATGAACCTCGTCCCAGAAGGCGAAAGTCGTTCAATCAACGAAAAAGGTGATGGTCACAATATTCTGGGATTGTGAGGGCATTTTGCAAATTGACTTTAAAGAGCGCAATACAAGTATGAACGGCACATATTATGCGTCTTTATTGCATAAATTAAGGGACAGTATTCTTGCAAAATGTCGTGGAAATTTGAAAAAAGGTGTGCGATTATTGCACGACAATGCTCCCGTCCATACTGCCATTTAAAAAAGACCTTAGGAGACGTAGTTTTAAGGACGACAGTGAATTGCAAGCAGCTGTTATAGAACATTTTGACAGAAAAACTTCAGATTATTTTTACAAGGGTATCGAATTATTAATTACTCGTTGTAATAAATGTATAGAAGTTAGGGGAGATTACATTGAAAAATCAAAATTCTTATATTGTTTATACATATACATTTTAAATAACCTTGCACTAATGCAATATTTAAAAGTATGTTTTCTATCATTTATTGCTGAAAAGGCCTTTGATAATGTTGTGGTCTGTACTTTCTCTGTGATTATTAGTGCAACTTCATGGGTTTGTACTATTCTAACCACTGAATAATGACAGGTCATCCAATATAAATAAGATCATTAGCGCAACTTTACAGGTTAGAAGTAATCTAAAAACTGAATAATTACATATTGTCATCCGATATAAATACGATTAAATGATGGAAAATGTTTTTATATTTAGTCCGATCGGCACCAAACTTTTTCAGGAACACGCTCCAGACTATGCTAGAGTTTTTCTGAAAATTTCATCTAAATCGGTTCAGCGGTTTTGCAGTTTATAGGGAATACACACACACATACATCCATATTATTTTATACACAGAGAGATCGTAAATGTATCAATTTTAGCACGAGTTTGCTACACGTTCATTGTTGTAGTACGAATATTCAGTTTGTATCTAACTTCGCTAAAGTGGCTGTCACTCCAATATTCTGTGTTTTATACATATTTGTCAGTCATATAAGCTTTTTGTCGTTTCTTTTTCCCTTGGTTTAGTGGGTTTAATTGAATATTAGGAACTGTCCTTCTCAAGGGAATAAAAGGCACATTTAGTTGTTACTGTAAATTACTTTTTTTTGGTGTTTTACGAGTATCATTATCATTTTTGCTGAATTTTAAAGTTGCGTTAAAATCAACAATGCCATTTACGGAAGAAGAAGATAAGTTTATTGTGGAGGCTTATTTTCGTGGTGGAGAAATGTTACCGAATGCAGAGTGGAAATATTCTACTAATTCATGTAGACAACAGTTTCACACTCGATTCCCAGAAATGAAATTCCAACATGCTATTTTTGCAAGATATGTCAACCGTCTTATTAGTAGTTTTCGAAAAACTGGCAGTATATCAAAGAAACACTCTTCTGGTAGACCTAGTTTACTAACAGGAAAGTGCTTGAAGATATTCAAGAACGCTAAGAAATCATTAAAGCGACTATCAGCGCAGACAGGTAAAATATTACTTTGTTTGATATACAGAAAATGTATTAATTCTGATTTTATGTTCATATAGGACTATCTTATGGAACATGCCATAAAGCCACTAAAAAACTACACTTTCATCCATATAAAGTATCTGTTGTACAAAAATTGTTGCCAACAGACTTTGAGAAACACGTACAATATTGTACGTGGTCTAATAATAATCTTGCGGATGATAATTTGTTGGACATCACATTTTTCTCAGACGAGGCCTGGTTTCATCTAAGTGGATATGTCAATTTCCAAAATTATCGACACTGGTCATCCGTAAACCTACATCCTATTAAAATTGGTGTTTGGTGTGCAATATCACGAAGAAGAATAAAAGGACCAATTTTATATTATTGTTATAATATTTGTAAATATGTAATGTTACCCATAAATATGGAATATCGATCTTTGTATTAAATTATTTTTAATAAAGATATTTTTAATTATTGAATATATTTCTTGAGTTATTAAAACGAGTAAGTTTAACAAAAATTCTTGAAAATAGTTCATACTTAAAATAATAGATGTCGCACGGACAAAATACAATTCAGAATATGACATATGCGGCAATTACACCATGACTATAAAGCGGCACGGTCAAGCATTTACGATCTCTCTGTATAAGAAGACAGAATCATTCATACGTTAGCTACAGCTGAGCCTTAAATTTAAATATCCGTGATCTTAACACACATTACCCAATCATTGTTTTGGTTTAGTAATTAATGTAAATATTTTATGTAAAAAAAAATGTAGGTTAACAGTCAGCAAAAAGTAAGTAATGTGTATATATTTTTTGCTGACTGTTAACCTAATTTTCCTTGGAATTTTGTGAATACGACTTTTAACACTGGTGGGTTAATATTTATATTTATATCTATGTAAAATGAATATCTAAAATTAAGTACGTGGATAATTTTTTTTATAAATAGCAAAAAATGTGAAACAAAACAGTGCCTATTCAAATTAAACAAGTCTCGTTCCATTAACAACATAAGTACATGTACTAAATTCATGTTCGATAACGTTCCAAATAATATGCTTCTTGGGAAATGTTCAGATATGGCTTATTATTCTTTTCTTTAGCCATATACAATATATAGTATATATTCCCTGCCATATGAATAATCTATGTGCCTATATTTAACAATTTGAAAATTTAAGAATATTGTATAATACCTTTTATTTTTAGTAACAAATAAAAGGTATTATTATATATTATCAACAAAAGTAAAATTGACTATTATGGATAAAAGAAAAAGCAATAATGAATAATATAATGACCGAGTAATAGATACACAAGGCGTAAATGTTATTTTAATTTTTATTTTCAACGTAACATTTTTCAACTAAGTATGTATGTTATTTGTCAATAGCATGTATATCTCGTTATCGGAACAATCTAGAGACGACCAATCATGTATATCACTCGTGTCTGGAAGGAATTGTAAATATTCACGTTTACGTGTGTTCAGAAAATAAGTATGATTTGATACGAAAATGTAAAAAATCATTTCATTCATGTAATATATGTATTATGTATTTATGTACATATATTAAGTATATTCTAATTTTATATAAATAACGACATAAACTTCATATGCAAATCAACCTTCATGTATTCACAGTTCATCAGCTCATAAAAGGGATGAGACGAAGGAGAGATAAAAGTCCTGTGCTCACGCTCCTAAAGCTCAGATTTTTTTTTGCCATACATTTTGATATAGTCGAAAAAGACGTTATATATTTATTCTTGTTATTTCGCAATCTCTCAATAATTTAATGTCAAATGCGCAACGTTTGTATATCTCCATTTTTTAAATTTAAATTTAAGGCATAAATTTTAGAATAGCAATAACTACCAACATTATTATGTGTTAATTTTGACAGTAATTGCTTTTCAATAGTTTAATCATGTTAATTTGAATTAAAAAAAATGGAGAAATGTAAATGTTACGCTTGTAAGAAGTATACCAGGTATATTTCGGAAGAAGCTGTAGCAAAAAGTTCCTCGCGTTGTGGATCAGTTCACACATTCCTCCTGTATTTCTTTCTTATAGTCGTATATACTATTTCTCTCTATCGTTTTCTGCCATTACTGAACCTTCTCTGATTAGTGATTTTCATAGCGATTAATCGTTTTCTACTCACATTATTATTGATCTGCCTAAAGATCCTATTGGCATCCCGTTTGTTTACTATATACCATTTAATTCTAATTTTGACATGCATTGTTACTATACTTCCTGTATTAAGTATTCTTGAATTTCCTTGTTAACAATTATCTTCTTTAATGTTCCCTTACTATCTTCGATCCTACATTGTTCTAATGAATTTTCTTTTAAATACTGTCAATTATTCTTCATCTTTCTGCGTTAAATTGACTATCACTGTTACACACGTCACTACGGCTCTCCCAATTGTTATATAGATCTTGAGTAAAGTTTTATCGGTAAATTTGTTGCTTAGGATATAGAAAAGAAACGACATTTCCAATATAAATGCTTCGTACGCAAAGCGATTCGAAGCGACTTTTTTTACACGCACCAAAAAGGGCGGGGCCGCAACTATCGTAAGCTTCTACTGCGAAAGTTTTTTAAAATTGATGAAATTCGTGTCGGTCGGTGAAGCACTATATACAAAAACTTCCTTATTGTTTTATAAATCCTGAGTAACCTTTTTGTCTTTAAGCCTATTATAATTATAGTAGTAGCCTGTATATCCCTGTTGTATTCGGTGTCTCACAGATGCACAATCATTTTCTCTGAATATTAAGGCGTATTTTCTAATAGAAAAATAAAAATTTCCTTAATTTCATTATTCACTTTTCTATACACACTTTGAGGAGAAAAATATGAGATTAGTAGAATTACCGAACAGATGCAGTAGCAACAGCGCATTTGCTCGTATAAGCTATTACAAAAATGCAATGTTGCTACTGCATATGTTCGGTAATTCTACAGGAAATTCAGCTGTTGTATAATAATTTAAAAAGTGCAAATAATTGGGTGTAAATACAAACTCTGGGCAAATAAATCGGGACAATCAATCAGCAATAAATTATGAAAGTTAAATAGTATTACAGAACGAGTTAAATAACTAAAATTTCAATTCAAATATAAACTTTTGTTTGATTTCAAATTGTTTCATACCTTATTATACCTTTTCAAAAAAAAAGGTAATCCAACGTTCAAAATATTTAAAACACTAATACTTCTACATTGATGTGAAAGCTACCTGCAGAAATCGAATTGGGTGAAAATATCTATAGGGATATTGTTAGTCATGAACAGCCTGATTCAAAATCATCACCCTAATAGGGTGTTAGTATGCTACTAGTAAGTAGCTATAAACATCCTACTAAGACGCTATTAATTTACCTTATTCATAAACGCTTATTTAGTGGCTACTAAGTAGTAGAATGTTAATATAAAAAATGCATATGGCAACAGGGTAATATGAAGAATGATCATGCGCACTGATATAGAAAGTAGAAATCTATACTTGCGAAAATCATCAGGATAGAAACATCGCAATTATTAAAACGTTAGAATTTACAATTTCAGACTAACAACAATCAGCAAAATAAGAAGGTACGATTAAATATAAATTGTATATATAGCAGAAAAATAGAGTTTTCAAGGATCATAAACAAATAGATGTTGAAGCAGAATATCAAGAAGTTGAGGAAGGTCAAGTTAATGGGGCTTTAAACCCAAAATTAAAATGGCTTATCCACTGGAAATATATAATTCAATAATAATAGAATTTCGTACAAAATATAGAATGAAATAAAATAAGTTACAAACATGATAATCAATAGGTGAAAATAAGTTATAGATACAACACATTAAATAATATATAGTTTATTCTTATATTTTGCATTAAAAGTAATCTATGCGAAACTAAGGCAAAGATATGTGATATGCTTGCAAGGTGGAAAGACATTAGGTACCCATGATTTAGAGAATTTGGAACAAATCTGACAGATTTGAAGTGATATTTCATTAAAATTAAATGCTAAAAAAGAATCATACAATATTAGGTGATATTCAGAATGGAGAATATAGAAGGTATTTTGATTGGTGATAAATGGATGGATGCATGCTATTTGCACGTTCAAGATAACTGTTAACTCCATCACGAACACTAACGGCAACTCCTGTGTTAAAATATAATAGACTCCATATATCAACGAGAAATGTTATTTAAAAAATGAGGTGTGGCAACCACACGACTTCCTTATACGTATGAACGTTTGAAATTATACAAAATTGTTCTAAATTGTTTTAAATAGTTTTAGATTCTTAGAAAAATAAGCTAAATTTTAAAAAAAATGTATAAAAATTATTCAAAATCCTATAATAAGTACTTCTATTCTCTTAATAAATCTCTATAGAATGCACACTTTACGTGATATTCGAAAAAATGCGCTGCTCGCTAAGAGTAAAAGTGTTACTTTCGGTCCGAATTTTAAAATTTCATTTATACAAAAAATATTTCAAATCCAGCACTAAATACTTTTGTACTCTTGATAAATATACCGGGTGTCTGTTTAAGCTCGGCCACCGGCCATATCTCGGCAACCGTTTATCGTACAATCTGGCGGAGGAAATCTTGATAGTGAAATGGACGACGGGAATTACAACAAAAATATTTTTAAGTTTCCAAAATGATCGCAAGGGGGCGCATTTCTCAAGATAAATTAAAAATTCGATAATTTTTCATTAAATTCTAGATTAAGATAGATTAAAAATTTTACTAGCAAAATTTTTAGACGTTTTTATACAACTTTTATTTGAAACTTTTTGATCTAATTCCCATACGAAGGGGAGAGTGGAGGGGGGATGTCTGCATACAAAAGTAGATATAATGTTGGTTTGCCCCATCGGATTTTAATGTTTCCAGGCTCATTAGACAGAGAATTTTACAAAGACTTGAAGGATATGCAGCACGAAATTACGTGGTTGTCAAAGAAAATAACAGGGGGCGCTGTTCTCAATGTATGTATATTACTTGTTTTTTCTCTCAAATTTTAAATGGAACGGTATATTTTTATTATCGTAATATTGAAGCACATAAAAAATTGAAGAAAATGATGAAAACCGGAAGTTGCTGGTTTTTTCTTGACAAAGATATAGTCATACGAAGACAATCCAGAAAAATAATTTAATTTTAATTTTAAGAGGGTCTCTAGACAATACATAGTTCGTTTTCACTTGAAATTTCATCATACTCTCCGCTAAATGTATTTATTTCAATCTTTTTATCGATTTTTTTATTCGTTGCATATGTTATGTTAGATTCTCCTTTTAAATGTTTTTAAATACTCTAGCTATTATTTCTTAAATATAGTTTCTTATCTTTCCAACATTGATATAAAATAATAATAATAGTGAACAGTGTAGTTCGCTTTTTTTTTTTTAATTTCCATCATACAACAAGGCATGCACAGTGATACTAAATTACATTATGATGAGATTTCCAAGGTAGGCCATGAAAATCGAAATGCAAATATATTAGTGTCACTTGTAGTTAAACTTTTTGTACGTATTTAGCAAATTAAGCCTTTCTGGACAACTGCATATCATTATTAAGTTTGTAAAATGTCGTATTCTAACGTTGAAGCTTATGACATGATCAGAATGTATTTTCAATGCTTTGAAAATGCATTTTTGCTTCGGGGCAATATTCTCTAAATTATCCCGAAAGAAGACATTACTGAGTTTTTATTCGCCTTGCCAGATGTTCTTGATGTTTATTTATGGGGCAGAATAAAAGACATAGTTTATCACAAAAAGCCCAGTACAACAATTGCTGCCTCCGAAATGGAAGAAACTCTGCTCTCTACTAATCGACAAGTAAACGTGTATTGAAAATGAAGGTGAACTCTTGAACATTTGTTAAGTTGAAGTTCTTTCTTGTTTTTTCTTTTGTACTTTCTGATTAAATATATTTTTTGTACCAGTAGTAAAAAATCATAGCATTTTTACACATAAGACAGCGCCACGAAATGACATTTCACGACCTGGAACTAATAAGAGGTAAATAATGAGGCTATTATTGACCTAGGGAAATAATAAAAACAAATAAAGGGAATGCCGCAACCATGCAATCGCAGATGTATGTCAAGTTGTCAACCGTCAAATTCATTGCAGTTTGTTTATTCAAGTTTATTTTCATTTAGATTTATACCACAAATCATACTCTAAAACTTATAAATGCTCGACCTCTAAGGTAAAACAACTAACAGTATTTTAACAATAGCAAAATATGTATGACAGGAGTATAATATGAAACAAATATCCTAACAGGTAACTATTATAGATGTAAAGATATTTTATCTTTCTTTACATAAAACTGTATTTTAAGGTTATGTAACAACATAATATGGAAACAATATAACACATAACTATTACAGATGTAAAGAATTTTAATTTATTTATAAAAATCGATAGTGCAATTATGGCATGTCAAATTTATTGATGGTTCAATTCTGATTCAGAGCTGTAGGCACATTAATGACAGTATTGTTAATTGTGTTAATTCCATAAGTATTTACGATATCTTCAGTTGAAATAGAGCCTGATTGTACTGCTGATGTTGATGGAATTTGGTTCATATCGTGTGTAAGTAGATGTAGGTAGACCTTGTAACATATATGCTATATTTTTTTTATTTCTAGGGAATCTTCGATATAACTTTCAGCTACACTAGATTTCCAACCGCCATGTACCATGTTGTTTTAACTGAAGGATATTACCAACATTGACAGCTAAAAGTGTAGCCTAGATTCTACGGAAGGGCAATTTCTTTTGGCATCTGTCCTATTGTGTTATGTCCAATGTTTTATCTAGTACATTTACCATTACGTACACTAATAAAGAATTTTGCTATATCTGGAATTGGTCTAATTTTTAAATAGTTTTTAATTATTTTGATCCAAAGTGGCGCCATTATTACAACTTTAGAGACGAACCATTTTTGCTATTGCAGATGTGAATAATAATTAAATCGGCTTTCATGATGACATCAGAAATTAATAAATTACACAGCTCATCACTTCGGCATGCACCAGCAACACCAATTGCAAGAGCAGTCTACAGGGTTATAAATTGTCAATAATTTTGAAGTATTAATATATAAACATACTACCTTAGTTGCAATGTAACATGTATCGGGTGCCTCAGTAAGGAATTTTATAATTTCCTCTAGTAAATACTAATGACTTTTTGGGCTTATAATTTTCATTTTATCTTTTTAAAAAGGCAACTAATTTAAAATATTTTGATATGTTAATATTCTCTGTTAAGCCAAGTGTAGCTTTCAATATTGAATAATGGGTCCATAAAGTCGAGGCTTTTTAATGTTGTGTGTTTAATGGAAGTACGTTTTGAGAAGTTACTACTGTATTTTTGGAATTACACGATTTTTTAAATTCTGTATATGTTTTTATGTATAAGTGTTTAGATATATGCGGAAGCAATCTCGCGCATTGCAGGTGGTGTAATCTAAACTCTTCAGATATTATAAATGGAATGAAAAATAATCTAATAAATACCTACTTGACTTTTACTTTCAGCATTTATGTCAAAACTTATTTGTCAACATCAAAATATAGCCTACTTATTTGTTTATATGTAGTTTTATTACAAGGGAATTCTTACATGTATGAGTAAATTTATTCATAATTATTAAGGTTTCAAGATCCAATTAGACTACTGGTACAAAAAATAGTATACATACTACGGTTGAGAAGACTATTATTGCCCTTGTGGCTTAAATTCCTCGGCGCTGCGCGCCTCGGAATTTAATCTCGCCACTCGGGCAATAATAGTCATCTTCTCAACCTTGGTATGTAATATACTATTCTTTTCCTTTATATTACTTGGTCAATATATTTACTTAAAATCTGTTGGGTAATAAAGATATATTATTATTATTATCATTATTGTTATTTTATTTCAATGTCTAAAAAGACAAGATATAAAATTTCAAAATAGATAGAGAATTTGAAAGCATTTAAGAGGAGAATCTAATGTAACATATGCAAGAATTATAAAATCGGCGAGAAGATTGAAATAAATACATTTAAGGAAGACTATGACGAAAATATCTAGTGAAAGCGATCTATACACTGTCTAGTGACACTTTTAAAATTAAAATAAAATTATTACTCACAATAAATAAATAAATTTATATTTAAAATTGTTTATTTTTTTGGATTGTCTTCGTATGACTATATCTTCGTCAAGAAAAAAGGTAGCAACTTCCGGTTTTCATCATTATCTTCAGTATTTTATATGCTTCAATATTACGATATTAAAAATATACCGTTCCATTTAAAATTTTAAAGAAAAAACAAAAAATATACATACATTGAGGATAGCGCCCCCTGTTATTTTCTTTGACAATCACGTAATTTCGTGCTGCATATCCTTCAATTCTTTGTAAAGTTCTCTATCTAATGAGCCGAGAAACATTAAAATCCGTTGGAGCAAACCAAAATTATACCGACTTTTGTACGCAGACATACCCCCCTCCACTCTTCTCTTCGTATGAGAGTTAGATCAAAAAGTTTCAAATGAAAGGTGTATAAAAACGTCTAAAAATTTTGCTAGTAAAATTTTTAATCTATCTTAATCTAGAATTTAATGAAAAATTATCGAATTTTAATTTTTCTTGAGAATTGCGCCCCCTTGCGATCAGTTTGGAAACTTAAAAATATTTTTGTTGTAATTTCCGTCGTCCATTTTACCATCAAGATTTTTTCCGCCAAGTTGTACGATAAAAGGTTGCCGAGATATGGCCGGTGGCCGAGCTTAAACAGACACCCGGTATATGGAATGCATAATTTACGACATATTTGCAAAAAATCGTCATTCGATAAGAGCAAGTGTTACTTCCGGTCCGAATTTTGAATTTTTTTTGCACTCGTATTGTACCAGCGTAGAAAGCATGACTTGCGAGATATTCGCAAAAAACTGATTTTTGATAAGAGTAAAAGACCTACTCCCGGTAGGAATTTCAAAAAAAAATTTTAATAAAATTCTTCTCGTATTTAATTTTGAGTACATATGAATTCTTTATAAATTTGTTTAAACTTAGTAGGTAACGAAATATTGGTAAATTCTATTTTTTTCACTGAAGTACACTAATACTCAAAAAATAAAATGTTATCGCATAGTCTCAAAAATGCCTCCTCAAGTATTTTGAATTCTTATTTATTAAGTATGTATTTACGAAGCGTGTGATGCATGCTTAGATAAATTACATGTTCATCCATCGGCTGACTGTATGCAACTGAAATGCTATAATCGTACTTTACTACTGGCACGACCTGCGCGTTGTTGCCGGTATGCATAGTATAGGTACATATGTCCTATCCCCAATATGATTTTACACAAGCTGTATAGTGCTATTCAAATTCTGGGTGAATTAAAACTTCAAGCAAATTTTATTTAAGATCATGTTAGTTGTATATTAATTATACTGTAGGACCCAAACATTTATTAATGGAGTTATTTGACATTTACTTCATCTAAAATTCTTCGTTGCAAATACATAATATGCAAAATTATGAAAAACCTTTAGAAGTATTTGAATAAACAATTAAATATGAATTAATAATACTTTTTTATATAGTTCATACCTGTCTTCATAAGTTCTTTAATTTAATTTATCTCTCAGTTACCTGTTTACAATCCGTCTACATATTATCTAGATGTCATTCACCTTCATTCAAGCATACGGCAAATAGATCTTCTAAATCTAATAATATGCATACAATTTGCACAATTGGCAGTTGCTTGCATTTCCGCTCTTATCGAAAACAGTTTTTCACAACTGTTTATCTTACGTTGTTTACACAGGTTCGGCGTTTGTTTACTATTTGCCTTGATGCAGTGTCAAAACATATAGCAGACTAAATGAATTTTTTGGCAAAATTAGACAAATTTCATGAATTTTTTATAGGCAGGCCACCGGTTTTTCAATGCAAGTTTTTGTTGGTGTCACCTTTTTAATGTACATTATACATGGCGGACAGATCGTATGTATAAAGCTATTTTATTTGTATATAAAAGATAAAGCATAAACGGAAACCAACGACTACCGAGGCGCGAAAAAGACGTTAGTAGCTTGTCCACGGTGGGGCGCTTAGTTGTGTGCGCAATCATCTGTCTAGACAAGATGTTCATATGACTGCAAATTCTTCTTTCTCTCAAATACAAAAACAATCCAAACATGTCTTGACATTTGAAAGAATATCTCCGTACATACAAAACCCTCTAACCACAATAAAATTAAAATAAACTAGATATGTGTTTTGGTGATTAGGATGTCATCTTCAGTAGAAAAACCGGAAACAATAAAACTGGAGATTCTGTTTTTATAGACAGGATCAGGGGAATACATTGTCATATAATTTGGAATGTAAAAGTAACCAAGTTATGTGTTAATATTTCCTATATAAAATCGAAGACTTTAATGAAATGCAAAACATTATATAGACTTTCCAAAACTAGAAACTTGCTCTCTTCTCCCTGTTGTTATTTTAATTTATTTTGCCTAAATACAGTTACATTTTAGTTTATTCTTATTATGGAAATTGATGCGGATATACATCACTTCTTTTTAAAATAATACAGTTTACAAAAAAAAAGGACCAGATATTATATTTTTTCACGATTTATTAACCTAATACGATTCCTAAAATTATTATTAAACCCATTAAGAAATGTTATGTAAAATGTACTGTTGCCACTATTGGCTCTAGTGATTAAAAAGAGACAACATTATCTTTCATGCAATTTAATCTAATGAGAAAGTAGGTTATAGGTATATTAGCCATAATTACAATGAGAAAGTGTTAAAGAAACAATATTTTATTAAAAGAAATCATAATAAGTGCAAAAAAAATGGTATTCCTCAATAATATTTTGTGGAATTTATTTTTGCACCGCGTTTCTTGCTCGGTTTTCATTGCAACGAATCTACCGTGTAAAAAAAGGAGTTGAGTGTTTTGTTTTATACACAAACACTTCACTTATGTATCTTTAAATTATAGCGACAAGGCAATACAGGCCAATATAATTAATGTAAAATTAAATTTTTATCTATAATGAAGTGCAATGGCACGTAAATAACGCAAACATTTTGATTATTGTTATATTTCCATTTCATTCCGAATTTTATTTAAAAAGAAAAAAATATTGTGAGTAAAATAAATACATTCCATAAATTTCAAAGCATCCGGTATGCAGTTAATTAAAAGGCTTATTAATCATAATACAACAGCTTCTCTTACTTCTAAATTGAAGATGTTATTTAAAAACTAAAGGTTTACGCTCAATCACGTTATACTTACGAGTTGATGAAAGAAACTTTTGTATGACACATTGACGTACCTGAAACAAGGAAAAAATAATAAGAAACGATTAAAAAGAAAAAGCGTAAATTTTGCCGCAATACATAAAAACATTAGAAATACTCTATTAGATCATTTACTTCATGTAGAGATAGTAATAATATCTTCCTGGCACGAGAAAAGTTTAAAGAGGACACTTTATGCATCCAGCTTCTTACCGACACCCTTTCGGCCTTATTGGGATTTTGGAAACTTAATCTAGCTGATTTCAATGGAGCAGAAATCAATAAACACCATTCATATCTATTAGATATGGCTGACATTCTCTGGTTATCTAAGATAATTATGCAAATAGCCCAGAAATTGATAATTCCATTTCAATTTCTTTAAAAAAAACCACGTAGTATGATAATAAGAATACGTTAAGACTTTACCAATTAAAATTATTAAGCTTTTTATCAGTGCAAAACAAAGAGTAATTTGTAACTCCATGCCAAAGTATAAAATCATAAACTAATATGTTACAAGTGTTTATGTTTACGAATTACAACTCAATTGAAATTTTGTTTGTTTTGATGTTCTACTGGTAAGGAGATTCCCCAAAATCTTGCCTTTAGGTCTATCTTTTCTTGTTCAGATGAATGAACGTAAGACAAAGGCATGTCACTTATACTAGTAATATCAATTTCCGTACTTCAATATGGAGGAAATACTACAGGCATTGTAAGCTTATTGCTACCTCAATTGAAATTCTGTCAAATACAGTAATACTATGTAATATGTGCGTAAAAGAAAACAAAACACTCATTATCTGTGACGGGCATGAAATCTCGTGGTTAAGAATATAAAACACTCAAAGAATATTATTCAGATGTTAGTAGATTTGAATTTCCCGACGGGTTGTTTGAATGAAAATATGTTCGTTCAGAGAGCGCCACCTTTCCTGTTCCCTGTATATATTTGAAATACAATTCTACGATTCTACTCTACAAATACTAACACAAATCACAGTAGATGGCTGTAACAATTTTGACAAAAGTAAGCTTTAAGATTCATGAAACGGTTGTACTACAGAGAAGAATAATAAACATGAGTTCACGTTAAATTCTGTTCAAATATTTACTATAAAGGGGGCTTCCTGGCTCTGCTTTCAATTCAGATTGCTAATGACATCAGATTTATATTTTAAATAATAGTCAGCTAGACATAAATTGGGAAAATACGTTAGGTAATGATTTGAAGAAATAGCTTATTTCGTATTTATTAGCTCCGCTCTATCTGTCCAAGTAAAACTTCTCAACTTATCTATATGTCAATGAGAGCAAGAATGATAATTTTGAAATATGTTTAGACGTAACATGTCTTAATAATACGTAAGTATTCATTAATTTAATAAATTGTAAACAAATGGTGTACGGGTATTGTTTTAATCCTGAAAAGAACGACATGGACTTGTGAAAATTATCTCGAAAACTTTATACATATTTGCGAATGAATGTCCAAGAATTTAGTCATAACATATCGACAGCGCTAAATATAAATTTTGTTGATTTGCTTTCCAATTACATTATTGCAAATTCTTGAAGATCCTGTACATTTATATGAACGATCAAAGAATATGTATTTTTTCGTAATATAGAAGTATTTATCATAAATATTTTAAAATAATATAATTCGGAAATGAATGCAAAACTAAAGCAAAATTTATTTCAAGCAACTAAAATATTTAATTATACAATCTATGAAATAAATAAAAGTAGATTTCAGTCCACCTGTTTCTAATGTAATATTTTATGGGTGTGTTGCATTTTATATCCCTGGAAAATACATTTTGTTCGCGTGTCGATATATTATTTATTCTGTTAATAAAATGCAGTTATGTTGTCAAAGAACACATTCCTTAAATGAGTATCATTCGGCGACGAATATAATAGTTACATAAAATATAATAACACCAGTATATACGCAATATATAATAGTAATCAAAGAAGTAAATAAAAACACTAATATAACCTAGATAACATACGCATACATACAAAAATAACAAAGAAGATAAAATCGTAACCTTTAATTTCGATAAGTTTTATGACACAAGTGCTCTCAAGCGACAACACGCCCTAATACTTTCAAGCAATCAAAAAAGGGGGTGGGCACCACATGACTTTTATATGTGCAGTCCGAATTTATTATAAAAAAGATGTTGCAAATCATAATTTAAATCATGGTACACGTATACCGTAGTCGACAAATTTTAATTTCTGTTTATACTTCTATCCCATGCAGAAGATGACCTTATAATATGCAGCGATGCCTGCTTGCTAACAGTGGTGGGAGAAGCAACGCAGTGTCGGGGGATCCTCACATTTCATAGGAAACGTTTGCCGAGTGTACTTGGCAGCCTCGCTATATATTTATCTTTATTTTATTTCGTCGTGCTCTTTTCCTCTTTCTACTTTCGTATCAGAAATTAAAATTTGTCGACTACGGTATAAGGTTTGCCCACGCGCAGGTTTTGATGACGCGTTTTCAATATTATAGTCTTCTACTAAGGGAAAAATTAATTAAGAAGTATCAACAAATTAGAGAATAAAACAGAATTATAAAATACTCTTTGCAGAATACATCATTTGCAAGATATTTGTAAAAACTGCTACGTTTTAAGAGAGAAGGTCTTACTTTTAGACGGAAATTGTTGGTATGCAAAACGAGCACCGTCTTTTACTTTCTTATACGTAGTATAAGGAAGTATTGTGATGATGAAAATTTTCGACCTCGAGATTTTTGCATATGTCCACGTTTTGAAGTCCCCTGATACCAAAAAAGTGGCTTTTAAAAAATGTCTGTGTGTCTGTGTGTCTGTCTGTGTGTGACCACGATAGCGGTCAAACCGCTATAGCTATCTATTCCAAATTTTGCATTTAGTAGTTTAATCTCCCTCTTGAGAACTGATTAGATTTTCAGCAAAATTGGCAGACCGGAAGTAGTAGTTTACTTCAGTGAAAAAATCGAATTTTGCCAATATTTCGTCAACTACTAAGTTTAGACAAATTTATAAAGAATTCATATGTACTTAGAATTAAATTTGAGAAGAATTTTATTAAAAAAAATTTTCGAAATTCCTCTGGAAGTAGGTGTTTTACTCTTATCGAAAATCGGCTTTTTGCAAATATTTTGCTAGTCATGCTTTTTAAATAGGTACGTTACGAGTATAAAAGTATTTAGAATTTAATTTTAAATACCTTTTGTATAAAAAAAAATCAAAATTCGGACCGGAACTAACACTTTTACTCTTATCGAATAACGATTTTTTGCAAATATGTCGTAAATTATGCATTCTATATATATTTATGAAGAGTACAAAAGTATTTAAAGTTCGATTTGGAATATTTTTTGTATAAATGAAATTTCAAAATTCTGACCGGAAGTAAGACTTTCATACGTATAAGAAAGTCGTGTGGTGGCCACACCTCATTTTTTAGTTTTTAAAAACGAGCACTAGATGGAGCCATTGAGATTTGTTATAACTATTTTCGAAAACTTTTTTTTTATTATTGTGAAAAAAAATTTTGTGCCGAAGGCATAATAATAGTAATAAAATTTATTCATTACCAAGCTGGTGTAGAACACGTCTGAAAAAAGTATAAAACGCAATGATCAATAAAACTCAAAATTTATTACATTCAAAAAATGTTGACTGGTATAAAAGCAGTTCTTACTTAAATATTTTTTAATTTATATTTGAATTGCTCTTCGGTGGTATTCTAATATGAAACAGGCAGATCATTGTAGAATTTTATAGCTTGGATACCTATCCCAATTTTTCAATTACAATTTGCAAAATATTTGCAAAAAAACTACTTGTCGACAAGAGAAAAAGTTCTACATCCGCTCCATGTAATAAATCTGTATAGAATGCTTGGGAGATAATCGTAAAAGACTGATTTTAGATAAGAATAAAAACCTACTTTCGGTATAAATTTCAAAAACAAAGTTATTTATTGTCAAATTATCTTTGAGTACTTTTGTATTCTTTAAAAACTGTCTTAGTAGTTGACGAAATATTGATAAAATTTGATTTGTCACTGATGTAAACTACTACTTCAGATCTTGTGAGGAATATTATACTTCTACATATAAAGTTTTCTAGTGATAGCTTTAACCGTTTGGTCGCTACAGTAGTCACACACACACACGCAGAGAGAGAGAGAGAGAGAGAGAGAGAGAAAGAGAGAGAGAGGAAGAGAGAGGAAGAGAGAGAGAGAGAGTGAGAGAGAGAGAGAGAGAGTGAGAGAGAGAGAGAGAGAGGGAGGGAGAGAGAGAGGAAGAGATAGAAGAGAAAGAGAGAGGGGGGGAAGACGTGTACAAACAAAACTTTGGCGTTATCAAAGAAAACTTCAAAACTTGGACATCTGCAAAAATCACGAGGTCGAAAATGTTCATCATCAAAGTGGCACCTGGAACTATTCTTAAAACCCAACACATTAAGATTTAAAATCAAATCAAAATTAGGCGTAATTTATGCTACCTAATGGATTTTTAGAACTCGATGAATGTTGTGTCATTACACTTCCCCTTAAATTGTGTTTACAAAATAACTTTTTGCAACATACACATGTTTGTTTACGTAACCAAACATGCATTAATATGTATGTAGGTAGGAAGGAACATAAATTGCGACTTCTTTCAAACTGAGCGGATATAAATTTATATTAACCAATTCGAAAGACGCTAGATAATGGAAAGGTGATCGAGTAACAATCTCCGCGGTATTATCTCTGTTACAATTCAGACTGGACTAAAATAAAATCTTACGTTGCATCCCAAACATCATTTAAAAATACGATGACCGAATTTTTATGATTTTGTGTGTTTTAAAAATAATCGTTGTCACCTATATTTCTGTTAGAAAGTGAATTTAAGCCAATCGTTTGAAGTGAAATATATTATGCACAAAATTACAACACACCTGTGACTGATATTTGCATATTTTTACATTACCACATTAGCGTATAGGCGTTTAAAACAGGTTAAAAATGTATTTAGAAGACATAGTATTTTTAGTTTAAACAACAGATGATACAAGATGGAAGTGTACACGGATAAAGACATGATATTGCCTGTTATAAAGGCAAGAAATATTTACTTTTCTACCAACTATGAACTAAAGTTACACAAATGTGTAGATAAACAGGCACAGAATATTGTCTGCTATACTTCCTTGATAACTAACTTTACGGGAACAAATATTAATGTGATACTTACGATATTCATAAATGTTTAATCTCTAAATACATATTATTCAGGGAAGAACTTAAGAGGATACATAAATACATATTCGCATTAGTTTTTAATATTAGGTACAGATTTCCGGAATAATTACCGGCAACAATAAACCATGTATGATGAATATGTTTGTTAAACGCGAATAAATACCTACATATATGTCTGTTGCTTTATTAGGTATCTTACGAGATCATTGAGGAAGTGTATGAGTGTGAGCAAATATTCTGATTTCTGTTTTCATAAATATATAGGAGAACAAGTTCAATTTAATTAATTTTAATGTAATATTAAATGGTACATAAAAACATCAGCACTTTATTTACTTTAAACCCATCAATTTTTTAGTGCGAATCGATTAAAAATTAACACAAGCAAGACAACATTGCTAGTCAAATCAGTGTCAGGTATGGTAGAGAAATTTGTCTAAAATGTCATCTGAGAGTCTGGGGAGAACCTTTCCGTAAGTGAAAACAAGTGCAAATTGTAGTCTTTGTTGTTTAAACACTTACGAACATTACATTTTACATAAAAAATAATAGTGTCTGTAATTGACTACGCATTACGATTTAGAAATTTTGTTGTTATTAAATCGGCAACTGCCAATGTCATGCCAAAATATTTAATGTAGAAAATAAACATAAATTTATTATCATATGTTAGTGTTACCTGCAAGTACCTATATCACATTATGTTAAAGTTGATGAGTTTAAGTCGTTAATTATGAAAATTACTGCTACAAAACCATTTAAACTGTACTTACGGGATTCTAATGTCAGATATGGCAATTAATTTGAAATCGCGCAGGAGTGGAAATTGTAAACGTAAAAATCGCTAAAATGCAAATATCGGCGACGTAAATCAATTACAAACACATTATATATGCTTTCTACATCGTCGTAACAGCCATCTTCAAAATTTACTAAACCATGTTCACTGCCTTCTTTTTCACAGGCAGCTCTTTTTTCTGATGTATTTTTTCTTTGAATTGTTTTTCTTCATGTTTGTGTTTTTTGAAATTCTTCTGTGTAAGGAGATATTGTTAACACATTAACAGATTGCGTTTTACGTGTTGTTTTAGTATTGTTGCTTGGGATAACTAAATGTGGTGAAATTTCAAATAGCGAGACGATACTAACTTCTGAAGCATATAAATTGCCAGGCTCTGCTACAGAATCACACCCACTTTCTTTCGAAAGATCCGGTATATCTCGAACTTTAAAAATTGCAGGAGTAGCACCTTCTTGACTTTTCGACCAATAGATTACAAAACTTGGCAATTTGAAATTGCGGCACTATTCAACCCGTATAATTTTTTTAACCATTTTTTAGCTTCCTGGTTGCAGTTGGCTAGGGTTTAGTAACGGTGAATTTGTTAGTTCAGTTTGGTCATTACGAACATTGCCTGGCTGTAAAAGTAAACTTACTTATATTATAGATTTTTTATTGTACCTCCAAACCTTAAATGTTCCTCCACCTAAATCGACACTGATTATTACTTAATGCTTGGTCTAACCTAACATTTTCCTTCTACTTTCCAGGATTCTTTCATATACCTGTTTCACTTGACGCAAGAAGATGTAGCAAAAAATATCTTTTTAGCAAACACAACCCTTTACTCTCATAGATTTTATCAGCTTCCAATAATAATTCGTCTAATCTTAAAACATTTTAAATACAGAAAATAAGAGAATTTTGAAGATTGTTTGAATATTTTTGAATGTCTGATTCATGATATAAAAACAAATTATCAATAAATCTATTATTGCAATCAAAACTAAAGAAAGTGATAAATTAATAATTCCAGTACATATTTTTCGAATGCAATTGTATATTATTTATGCTTCTCGATCGAGTTTTTAAAAACTTATAAACAACGTTAAATGTAACTTTCTCATGAATAACTAACTTTATAATATATATTCTTCTAGAATCATTTGTTATAGTTTGGCGTCCTTGCACATAAACTAATGAATCATCATCAACTCCATAAATTTTAACATTCTCTGACGTCTGAAATTCGCTATTAAATTTTAAGTGTCTTTATTGGAGAAGTAAGTGTTAATAAAAGTTGTTTTGGTTTTATGACTAGACATCATATTTACATACCTTTACATAGACAGTTTTGTATATCCTCGTATTTACCTTTGACATTTATGTAGGAAATAGAAAATAACGAGTTAAATCTATTAACGATAGCTAAACTGAAGACTGAAATATTTAAAAGAATACACTAAGATGTTAAATTTAAACGTGAGCATTATTTCCAGAAACACTGCCTGTCATGTATAATATAATTCTAGTAATACTTCATTTATTATAGTTTGACCTTGACTTAAGATATTATTATTGGTCGCATTCAGCAGACACAACAGTTGCGCAATTGTTCACTGATAGGATTCAGATCATGTACGTTCACTCTGCACATGTTGTGGAACGGTTGCCATTTTTGCGAGCGGAAAACTTCTACGCAAATGCACTACTATAGCAGAAATGACAATAAAAGAAACATAAAAAAAGGAATTTGCGGAACTTAGTTGATCCTGTAAAATATGGGAATAAGGGCATAAACGATAAAATTATAACAAATATATATCAAAGTAATGAAGCCGCACTAATCTCAATATGTAAACCTGCTAACAAATCAATATGTTCAAACCATACAGGAATCTTACTCCCATACAAACATATATAAAACAGAGCTGTCCCAAACCTAATGGATCGGTTACAGATTAGATCGGAAAAAAAACATAGCCGATACGATGGTTTTACGGAACACACTTGAATTAAGGTAACGATTTTTTTAACACAAATGCACTTGAACCAGCGGTGTTGATAACTTTATAATCATCAGCATCAGGCCGTCAAAATATATCTGTACTACTGCAATAACTTGCCTGTATATCTTGAAAATCCTTCCGGCAAGACACACTTTGAATTTTGCGGTTAAATGGAAGACTAAATAGTCTATAACCGGGTAATAGGAGTGGTTTGGGAAAAACCTGCAATCGTAATTGATCCAGTTCTTCTTGAACAATGTCTAGTCTAATAACTAGAGAGCGCATTGTCATAATAAACTAGCACTTTTTTCGGGCAATATTATATAGGTAAGTCTTCTTTCGATAATAGCAACTGTCATTTCGTCCACAAGGAGAGCATAATTAGTCCCAAATTTTTCTTTGGAAATAGTCGATAAGATATGGCCCCCTTCGAATTCTAAAATATCAATGCCACTGCTTTTCCAGCTTGACCTTCTTTGGCGGAGGACTACTGATGGTGCTATTCTGTCGCATACTTATTGATATATGTTTTATTGACCGTAATAAAGCAACGCAAAAAATCTACTGGGTTGATGTTAAAGAGCTTCAAATTGTCGTTGGAAATTAGCACTTTTTAAAAAGGTAATACATGCCTAATTCGACATGCAAAATGTGGTATACACGTTCAGTATACATCCTGACAGTCTTGACAATATCCCCCACTTTCACTCTTCGGTTACGTAACACAACTTAAACTTGTTCAAGTATTTCTGGAATGGTAAAACGTTTTGATGATCCGGGATTTCTTCGTGTCGCTGTACGTTTAAAGCGAGAAACCAGCTACAATCTGTGGATTTTGAAGAAGTATAGTTGCCCAATGTTTGCTGCATATTAAACAAGTACTGGATTGTACCACAAATAGCGATTTTATTCAGTTTACTACTTTCACTAAACACATCTTCTTCAAGCGAGCTAATAAATTTTTGAAGAGTAATAATTAAGTAACGAAGAGAAAACGCAATATACAATATTGAAATAAAAAAATAATATATACTTATAGAGTGGATTAGTCTAGATTCTAGATACTAGAAATGCAATTGACTGAATATAGAAATAACATCAAAGACATGCAAGTATGATTAGTACTGGGTAATAGCTGTCCTAGTGGACTAAGTTCAATTAATTTCATAATTTATAATTAGCTAATCTTACGCTAAAAAAAATGGAAAATAGTTGTTGCAACTATTTATTTACTTTAATTATTTTTTTCCATAATTACTAATTATTAAAAGTGATACTGTTACCATTGACCCCTCACAAACACAGAACGACGCTGTTCGACATGATCTCCAGATACAATTTTAGTCGTCAAAGGGTGTTTTAAAAAAATGCCTTCTGTTAGAGAATTGTCAAGTCACATTTTTATATATCAAATGTGTTCGTGAATTTCATTTCCCTATTTGATTATTAATAAAGCGATAAAATTGTGTTTGACCCCTTAAAAATTTGTTAATCTTGAGATTACGGCGTGGTCTACCGACGGTAAGAAAATCCAAAGGTAACAATACAATTAACAAGTATATTATACTATTAGTAAAAGCAATAATTATAAATATTATTGTATATACTTTATGTACGCTTCATAAAAAGGAATTGGAATAAAGCAGGGTTCAGAAAAATACGCACACTGTATAAAATACTCGTACATAAATGTAAACAAACACAGCTCGAAGCAAGCAACACATATTTTTATTTTCCTTACAATTATGTGCGTCTTTAAAATTCGTACGGCACCGAACACAGACATGTACGTGTACATATTTTTATTTTCATTACAATTATGTGCGTCTTTAAAATTCGTACGGCACCGAACACAGACATGTACGTGTTTTATTTTTATATTTGGTTCCGTACACGGACATGTACTGTACACGTATTGTTCGATTCGAACACACTTAAAGCGTACATGTCGACATGTACCTATACTTTAAGTTCGTGTACGCGTACGTGTACGCTAAAAAATAGATACATGAACGATAGACATGTTCGAGTGTGTTTCCATATTTATTAACAGCATTATGCAGAATGAAAACCAGGCATGAAGTTAGCAAAATTTATGGTTTGCAACGTGTAGTTGCTGTGTATGCCTTTGTTGTTGCTTTAATTGTATTGGATATTTCCATACAAAAAATACCTGCGTGCTACAAAAAGGTCAAGTTTTTCGGGTGAAATGCAGAAATTCCCCTCATTAAATTGCCGCTAATACTAATTGCGGGAGTTCCAGGTGGTTCTACCTAAATCAATAACTATCACTAATTCTTAGCGGAGGCTTTGAAATTTCAATTCATCACTTTACATTAACAAGATTATTGCAATAATTTTTCAATATGACAACGTATTAGTGAAAATGCAAAAGAAATGAATTTTTTGATATGTATACATAAAAAAAATTACAGCAATTGTTTCAACCAAATTTATTTAAAAGAATTTAAATACATAATTAAATAAATAAGAAATAACCCAAAAAATAAAATAAAATAACAAAACAAAACAAAAATAGTTGACAAAAAAACATATGAATTTCTCTATGCGGCTAAAATTTATCTGTTGTTGTTCACTGTTTTCAGGTGTTTTCTATTTTAAGAGATGCACAGTCGAGCAAGTCAAAGTTTAATTTTGTTATTAAAATATTAGAAAGAGACTTCTTTGAGAGCTTGGATCTTAACTTGGTTAGTACTGTACATGGCTGTGTTCGGTGCCGTACGAATTTTAAAGACACACATAATTGTAATGAAAATAAAAATATGTGTTGGTTGCTTCGAGCTGTGTTTGTTTACATTTATGTACGAGTATTTTATACAGTGTGCGTATTTTTCTGAACTTTGAATGCTTAATAAATATGGAAACACACTCGAACATGTCTATCGTTCATGTATCTATTTTTTAGCGTACACGTACGCGTACACGAACTTAAAGTATAGGTACACGTCGACATGTACGCTTTAAGTGTGTTCGAATCGAACAATACGTGTACAGTACATGTCCGTGTACGGAACCAAATATAAAAATAAAACACGTACATGTCTGTGTTCGGTGCCGTACGAATTTTAAAGACGCACATAATTGTAATGAAAATAAAAATATGTACACGTACATGTCTGTGTTCGGTGCCGTACGAATTTTAAAGACGCACATAATTGTAATGAAAATAAAAATATGTGTTGGTTGATTTTGAACAGAACATTGTGTGTATAATGTGTGTATTTTCTGAACCCTGGAATAAAGTGTTCGTACAGATAAACTCTGATCTTGTTACATCAGTATTACACATGTAACTATTGACAGAGTATCAACGAATCACAACGATAAGACGTTGCAGTTGCGTTACATTGTTTATATTTGGACCATTCATACCTACACATGTATCACTTACATGTAAACATGTATAAACGTGTGTACTACAGTTAGGAAAAAGTTTGACATAACAAAAAGAGTATCACTTCAGGATAATTTGCAATTCGCGTAAGGTCAATAACTAATATGACGTATGTATAGGATGTAACTAAATGCTTAGAAGGTACTAATAATAAACCAGTTTCTGATCAATACTAATATATATTTACATTTATATTTTGTAATTATTACTAAAATGCTAGCCAATAAGTATAATAAATAATGTATTCATGATTATAATATGTAACTTAAAAAATATGTTATTTATTTAAAAATGACGTACAATACAATAGACTTTATTACATATAAAAGGAAATCATATAATTTGTATTTCGTGATGTATATTAGACGTGCAATGAAGTTATAAGAAAGGTTAGCATTGAAAGTCGGACATATTAACAGTATCATAAATACTTCATGTGAGGATAGAAAAGACAACAAATAAATTTTGAATGATTTGACATTCAAGCAAAAATTATATTAATATTTTTGAATTTAAACTCAGAAAAGTGTAAATTTAAATGTGTGACATTATAAATGAACATTGTATTTATATCGCTATTGATGTAATAAATAAGGAAAAAAGGAATTTCTACCTGACTGTAGTCTGAACTAATCAATAAATAAAGGATTGCATATTGAGATTGAATTAAAGAAATTTATATTCACTGAAATAAATTAGTTTAGAATAGGAGCTCATATAATAAGGGAATGAATGATATACGACAGTGGGTCAGGAAATACCTGAAAATTACCACATATGGCACTGCCATTTCAAATCCAACATTGTGCTTGTCAAGAAGCATCATTCTAAAGAACGCACCCTAGTTTTCTGACAATTCTAGTTTTGATGTCGCAGCCATTTGAAACAGATATCTATTTTAAAATCGAAAAAAGTTAATTTCGTGTGCTCAAAAAACCTTGGCGCAAACCAAAAAAAATGCTTGAAAAGTATTCACCATCGATTGGAACCATTCACACTACTGGTTTACTCAATTTCGGTGCGTTTCACCAACATGACTGACGGCGTACGTTCTGGAGCCCCAATTAAGGTGACCACACCAGAAATGGCCGATAAAATCCACGGTGTGATATTGGACGATCGGCGAGTGAAGGTGCGCGAACTTGAGGAGGCTACAGGCATATCACTTGGACCAGTGATTTCAATTTTGCATAAATATTTGGATATGAAAAAACTATCCACGAGATGGGTGCCGCGTTTACTAACAATTGACAAAAACGCAATCGTTTAGCATCTTCAAAAGAGTGTTTGGCGTTGTTCAATCGCAATCCAAACAAGGTTTCGCGCCGTTTCGTTACCGTGGGCAAAACATGGATTCATCGCAACACACCAAAACATTGAACAATCGAGACTTCTCGTGGTGACTAAGATCCAAAAAAAGCCAGTGTGGGTCTGTCAATCAACAAGGCCATGGCCACATATTTTTGGGATGCATGCGCTGTCATTCACATCGATTACCTTGAAAAGGGTAAAACGATATTGTGCAGAGCTGTTGGTTCGATTTGAAGCCGATTTAAAGCAAAAACGACCACATTTGGAGAGGAAAAAGTTCTTTTCCAGTGGGGCAATGCACCAGCTTACAAGTCCGCAGTCGCAATGGCAAAACTGCACGAATTTGGTTATGAATTGCTCCATCATGCGGCATATTCTCCAGATTTGGCCCCCTGCGACTATTTCCAAATATGAAGAAATGGCTCGGCGGTAAGAGATTTGGGTTGAATGATAAGATCATTGATGAAACAAACGCCTCTTTTGAGGGCCTCGAGAAATCGAATTTTTTGGAGGGCATCAAAAAATTGAAGAAACGTTGGATGAGCTGTATCCACCTAAAAGGAGATTATGTTGAAAAGTAAAACGCTTTTTTGCCGAATAGAGTGTTCCTTGTCTCAATTTTCAGGAACTTCTTGAACCACCCTCGTAAAGGACTTAACCAAGAAAAAGTATACACATAGCACCTTGTAAACACACATTAATATTAGTTATCTTTTAAATTGTATAATTTGGGGAAATGTAAATATTCAACATATTATTGTATAACCATCATTATCATAAAGTTATTCTAAATTATATACTCGTACATATAATAAAAAATTGCAATTTATCAAGATATCATGTAATTACAATTAAATATTAACGAAATATATTAGGTAGAAGGTTAAAATAATAACAATAGGCACGCTACTTGACATTTAAAATCGTTCGATGTCGGTCTGTGCAACGCAACAGAGATGAAATCCCTTCTCTTTCCAGTATCTGTTTGAATGTAATTGGTCAAATTTGCCCGGCTATTTTTTCATTGGTCCTTGTAACTGTTGAATAATATTATTCAACATTTTGCTATCCAATCAAACACACTTTACCAACACAATGTTTAATAATGAGGGGTTGTAAAGTCTAATATCGGTGCAATTTTTCATGTATTATTTGACATTAGTAGATAAAACATTTACATGTTGATATACTTCAAGGCTCGATCATCGGTCCGCTATTATTTTTAATATTAAGTTATTAATGAAGTGCTTTCATTAACAAGCGATACAGATCAAATAGTTTTATTTGCTGATGATTTGACAATTACTGTAAATAATCTTGAAGACATTGAGTATTACTGAATAACATAATTCACTATCTTGCTCAACGGTTCAACGAAACGTAAGGAAAAATTTGTCGATAGTCAAGTTGAAACATTTGCAACAAACTTAACGCTATTTTATAATTAAGCGCAACTCTTTCTATTGAAGCTTAAATCACTGTATACCATACCATCGAATAAAGTTCTATTGTTTGATCATATAAGCCGGAACGTTATTTCATTTATCATTAGAGAATCATTGTTTATTTTATTCAACGCAGCTCCAAAAACATCTTAAAAATATAGCTTAAAGCATCATAAAATTCTTACATTTCCTGCAATTGACCTTTACAAAGCTGCTGTTTGCGCCAAGAAAAACAGGTTTGACTTTAATATAAACAACCGAAACTCCTACTATACTCGTTAATAAAATGTTCTTGTTCATCACAACGCTGCATTTTTTGAAAAATGTCCAATATATTCATTCCCCGACCTTTTTAATAAATTACTGAACGATATCAAGGACATCAAGGTCTATTATTATCGAATTTATTCAAAAAATGTTGTTATGTTTTCTTCGGACAGTAGACAGATAATACCAAGATATACTTAACACAGCTGGATCATTTTTATCATACGAGGGGTACCCAAACGAAACCATTGGTTTTAATTTATTTTTTTATTTTTAAACAAAAAAACCACCAATCCCCACCAAAGTACTCGCTACTGACACAATCTTTTATTCCCTTACTCAAAACATTTCTTCAATTCATCTTCTTTAAGGCGCAACAGCGCATCCTCATTTTTTGCAGTGCCTCAGCACCTTTCACGTGAGCGGGCTTTAATGTGGTGACAAAACCAGTCACTCGACGAAAGCCTGGTTGACTGTTTAACCCTGTGGAACAAACTCAAAATGGACATCTCTCACATCAAAAGAACAAATCAGCATTGTATTGACGTTTAATTTCACTTAACGAGCTTTTTTGTGGCGAGGCGAACTTGTCATCTATAATACTGGCTTGATTGTTGCTTCGTTTCTGGGCCATAACCGTCGCACCATGGTTCGTCACCTGTAATGATCTTACAAAAAAGTGTGAATTATTTCGGAATTCTTCTTTCAAAGTACAGCATGCTTCCACGCGACCTTGTTTTTATTCAGCAAGAAGGACTTGAGGCACGAAATTGGCAGCCACCATTTTCATCAACAAATCTTCGTTAAAACTGAACTGAACTCCAAGTCACTCCAGACAGCTTCTCAACTTCTTCAAGCGTCGATCTTCCAGAGCAAGACTTGTCATCAATTTACATTACACCTCTTTTGAAACGCGAAAATGACTCAACTTGAGTTTTCCAAAAGCATCATCTTGTAGACCCTTTTTAACATTTCAAGAGAATTAGCCGTTGCAAAAACAATGAGCAAACAAAACAACTGTCACTAAACAATGCACAGAAACCCAACGGAACCTTCTTTAGCGACACCGCTAGCCTTACAGACTCGGGAATTGTAGCTGTATACGCCCCAAGCTTAAAATCTGAAATTTATTATACGAATACTTGTTCGTAAAGATCTCAGAATAAACGCAGTCTGCGTTATTGTACTTCTGCAACTGATTAACTGGTCAGAGCTGTTGTATATCGGTGCTGAGGCTGGAATTCACGCTATGGGGTCACGAACTGTGATTCCATAGCAAAATCTAATTAGGCATTAACGAATGGATACAGGAGAAGTATACAATTCATTCAAATTTTCTTGATATTGAAAAAGTAATGTTTCTTAACAGAAATATAATTTGCATTTGAGTTTGGAATTATAAAGCACGCTATAAAGCAAAATCTCAAAGAACATCAACGAATGGATTAGGGAAAGGCATGCAGTTCTTACAATATCTTACGATACTGAAAAAGTATGGGCGGGCATCCTAGTGTGGTTCTAACCTATGTTTGGAGATAAAAAGAAAACCCAGCTAGCATAAGCCTTACTTACGTGAAATATATCAAGTAGACTTTCCGCACTGTGGCAATTCTTGTGAACGACTTGGAATGGATAAATTAAGGTTTTCATCAACAGTTGACTGAACTACAGCAATATTCTCAGGATTTCGAGCGTTTCTTTGTCTTACTGAAAGGCGAGCACTATCCAAAGAAAATTAGCCTTGAAATTATTAACAGTTCGACGAAGGGCGAGCACATTAGATGGTTTTTAATGACCATAAATTGGACTATAAAGTTGTAATAAAAGACCGATTATGTGGATAAAAATAATTTCCATAGTTGCATTATATATTATTATGATGAAATTGCAGACTTTGCTAAACTCACTGGATAACGACAGATAACTATGATATTTCAAATATGTTTACTATATAAATTTCAAAACATATCACCCATTTTAAGAAATCTATTATTATGAACAGAATAGAACACAATAAAGAACGTTGTAGTATGCAATTGCATACAAAATGTTATCATTTTATTCTGATTGTTTTTGACATCTGTTAATGAGACATTACCTGAAATGTTGCAAAAACAATTACATAAAGACAAGTTTATATAAAAGAATATTATTATCAACACAATAAATATAATATTACAAAATGTAGATTCTACGTCTTCGAAACACAATATAGTAAGGTTTACAAAATCTAAAACGACGCCGTTGTAAATCGTCCGCGCGTGATTGCAATAGCTTTTGAAGATAATTATTGAATAATTGTTCAAAGTTTATAATCCTCAAAACAAATATAAATGATATCTTTAAATTCTTCAAAACATACAAAGTTCTAATGATAATTATTTTCGCAATTCTTTGTAATTAGAAGGATACACAAGAGCGCACCTCAGATTTATTTACCTACATATATGTAAATTCTTGGAAATCATTAAATTACGCACAATGGACTTACGGTTTCCTAAGAACTCTTACTTCTAGTAATAGTAAGATGTACTGAATAGATTAAAAAAATAGGTCGTTTGGTAATTAATGCCAATTAATTAATTACACGCTTCAAATAAGAAATAAACAAACTTAATTATCCAAATATTGTTTACATAATTTTAGGTCATCAGAGTAAATAAGTGTTGTAACACGTGCTTACTGCTTTCCGCATAAGTATGAATACTTGAGTTGTACATTTACTCCAATTAAAAATATTTTTTCCAGATAACATAAAAATGTATGTCAATTGTAGACAAACAGAGAGTAACGAATATATTAGTATATCATGTAAAATCACATCGAGAACTCGACTCTTGTGTACAAAAATACAATTTAAAATTACAAAAACCACATTCTGAACCGGTTAATAAAAGTTTCCACAATGAATAATGAATTAAATCAACATTGCAAGGGAATAAATGAATAAAAATTCTTTGAGCAAATCAGAAACGATCACGAATAGACTTTGCGTCTGTTTTATTTTTACATGTCGTTTAACCAGAGCCGGCGGACTTTAGTACGAATTACTTCACGTACAATTCAAGGTATTTGTTAATATTCATATTGTGAGTGTGTACGTTACTTATTGCTTCCTAAAAATTGCTTACGTTAACAGAAAAATACAACGAGGAACAGGTGATATTCAACAAGTGTTCATTTTAGTAAGATATGTACTGAATATGAGTTCTAATATTTGTAAAATATTCGTATAAAGACAACACGATTGCGCCTCGAGTGGTAACTTGGCTTGAAAGAATTCGTGGAATTCCAAAATGCTATAGTAATGTTAATAATGAATATAATTAATAATAAATAGAACAATAAGTATAGTCGGTTCGTTTTCGTAACCGCCACGGCAAAAGTACGAACTAAAAACGCTGATTCAATACCACTACAAATTCCAATCAACCGGAACAATTTTAGAACAATAAAATTCAACTAACTAATAAATATTTTAGGATAAATAGCTACGGCTAGTAAAATACTATTACATGAAAGTCAGTTAGAAATTAAATATTATAGATAAAATTATTAAATATTACTTTTCTATATCAATTTTATTTATTTAAAACATGGCTATTCTGAGCATTGTTGTCAGATTTTTATTTTCACGGAGCGGATGACACTTGACAAGCGTAGCGTATGACAAGCAGATGACTAGTATTCATTATAGCGTTTTTCGAACAATTACATGTGAGACTTGGGCTACCATCACTCATATTGAATAAGAAATAAAGACGTGGTGGGATAGGGAAATAGAAATTGATAAAACAGATATTAATCCAGTAATATTTTGTATTAATGATAGCGGTAGTAGCGATTGTGAAAGTTATTATTAATGTTAATGAATGTCACACTGTGGTCATCTTTACTTTCATAGTTTTAAATCTCCCTTAAAAAAATTTCAAATTTAAGAAGGTATAACCATGTTGACTGTAATAGAGGAATGGTGGATGATTGATTTCAGAATAAAATAATGATCGAGTTTATTAATGTGACAACAAGATAAGCATTTGCATGGGGGGATGCAGTTAAAACATATTTATGTTATATTATTTTTATAGTTTTTCTAAAATAACCTTTGTATATTTTCTGTAGGATTTTAATTTTGTAATTATTTATTGTTAATAATGGAATTAAGATTATGTATATAATTTCAAAAATATGTGATAGTATTGTAATAATATTAATGTAGTACATTATAAATCGGGATAGTAAAAATACTTGTTCATTATTGTATTATAATTTAAAGTTGCTTGGTAAGTTAAATTCTGATCAGTAGCGTTCAGGAGCAAAGATTCAGCTTACGAATACTCAACATTTGAAATACTTTAAAATATGTTTGAATTGTTCAATTCTGCATTAAATATAATCTTTAACAACAACAAATTTATACTAGTTTAAAGCTTAAGTAAATGATAATGATGTGTTTAGCTTAATCAAAAATGTTTGATTAGCATGCAAAAATGATGTAATCAATGATATACCTACGAGAAATGTTTCAAACAAGTTGCTTTTAGTACACCAGTGATAATGGTAATAATCATAGTGAACAGTAAGAATCTGGCAAACAAATGTTTTTATAATTAGTGTAAACTTTTCTTACCTTCTCGCTGTTGCATGTAAAAATACTTTAATTTTGATGCATTTAATGGAAAAGCAATATAGCACTATTGGTAAGGATACTGCTGTACAGCTGTCTTTGCTACTAAATATCTTTATTGTCTGTAGTAAAATTAACTCGAACATAATTATTAAATACATTCCTGAATGTTTAAATGAATTTCAAAAGTTCTATTTTCTCTGAATATCTAACCTTTTTTATATTTATATGTAATTACTACCAGCACACAAGTTCATACAAATATAAAATAATCATTATATTCGGCTTTTCAATAGTACTTAGCAAAATTATTATCAAATTAATAGTTACATATTAGAATTATTGTCGGTAAGTGCTAAAACCACAAGTCTAATTGATCATTTAGGGTTATAGTGTCAAAGTTAATATTACTTGACAGATCAAATTTTGCAACGTCTCAAATTTGACGCCATTTTAATTTTGGTGGCGCATGTCGGTTGCGAGAGCGATTCTAGTATAGCTAGGTATATTTTGTTGTGTAAATGTAAGTCGTAGGCTTTCACGGTTGTCGTTCTGAGTTTATACCGTGTCGGATTCTCTTCTTCTGCTGCCAAAATTTTTTCTACTATTCTAAACCCTCATCAATAGCCTTACTATTGATGCTACTGCGAATTCAAGAAACAGCCCTGAAGATGTACCTACCTGAAGACAGTGGACGAAGCATCAATAGTAGAACATGATACGACGACATAGTTACAACTAAGAAAGCAGCAAGTGATATTTAGTTGTGCGTATATTATAAATATAAAGATCTGACTACCGTGCAAAATAAGTCAGCATCCTACAAAATTTATAGTATGTTGATATAAACATGTTTTTGTGCAAATTGTTAAACATAATTACAAATAAAGTCCAAGTGCAGAAGAATATACATATATTCTTTGTTGTGTCTAAGTTTTGAGATATCAGTAATTGAGACTACACGTGAGACAGACGCTCGGCAAAAAGAGAAATTATTTAAAATATCATTGCAAATAATATTACTTATTGTATATTTATAGACAGACAGTTCTTTTTTTTTCACCAAAGACATTGAATAATTATTTTAAATAATAGAACAATGGCTGACAATAATAAAAATCAGCTTCATATCAATTAATTGGAGGCTTTATCGACCATGAGTTACCATTAGGCACCTGTGGTGCTGCTTCAATTTATTGTTCCTCTGTAGTTATGCCTAAGAGTCAGAGAAGTTTTTAGAGGTTCCAATAATGTTCATATCTTTTATTAAAACTTTCCAAGTTTTATCTGGAGGTTTATCAACTTACTCACACTTTTCTGTCGTTATCAGACAAATGTAAGTAATGTACAGGCAAGTAACTTGGCATAGTTTCTATATTTCAGTAATTTTTGTAAAATTATAGAAGACACATGCCCACGAAAAGTTGACCTGCTTTTTCTACAGGTATAATATGATTTTGGTAGGATTTCATAACTTTTTCTTCAGTTAATATCCATACATTTAAGTTTCCTTTTTTGATTGTTTTTAGGAAGAGACTTTTGATTTTATAAAGGACAAACTATATGACTAAATGAAGGGAATTATTGTAGTTATTGTAATTATTAAAGAGAACTAATATATGAGAATAAACTAAATATTCAAATAATTAAAATAAGCAATAACAAAATTTTCATCAAGAAAATATTACGAATGAGCGAGAAAATAATCCAATTGATAAGCATCTATCCACACTCTATGCCCGCTCGCTTGGCTGTGTCGGTACGACATCGACATGTTAGGCTAAGCGCACACGCATCGATTTCGATCGTACGGCAAAATATCGGACGTTTTTTTATCGTGTGTCGGCCTAGCGCACACGCAGCGATTTTTACCGTACGGAAAAATATCGTATGATCAAATTCTGTTAGTGGAAGAAAGAATAGCATAGGATCTTCTTCGTTCCACTAACAGGCCTAGCGCACGAATACGTACGAATAAAAATCGTAGCGTGTGCGTGCGTTCATTGGATCATACCGTATGTGTCTATTTTCATTAGCTATAGGGATTCAATGTTTACATGCGATTTATACGTATACAAATAATACGTGGCAACGTCTGTCTCCCGGCAACAATCGACATCACAGCGACTTTCCCCGATCTTGCCACTTCTACATTAAATGTTCAGCTACGAACACGTTCCGAGATATAGTCTGCAATAAAATCCGTCATCATCAAATGGCCGGCGCGATCTAGTTGTTTATTATTATTTTCAGAATCCTTTTTTATTTACCTTATTTTTAATTTTATTAGAATTACGCTTTTGTTTGTGTCATGCAGCGTGAACGCAGCTTAAGAATTCTCTGCATTTACTAAAAGGAAAAAGAAAAACAAATCCTTGTAACTCGTAAATACGTAAATATTTCTGAACGCATTACAAACATCCAACTCGCTGGTCGAAGAGTTACTGCTAACCACGGAGCATGCATCGGTCGCGCTGCATTGGAAAGGAAAGAAGGGGTATACTATGTTGCCACATACTGTATGGATTAATCGCCTATGGCTAATGAAAATTGACACGTGCTGTATATGCCACTATACTCACGGCAACGGCACGGCGACCGTGTGTCGTAGTGGCAATACACGGCGTCAACACGACGATCGTGCCGTATCGTGTGGAGTTCGTAGCGTGTGCGCGCTCCCATGCTCTTCTTTGTTCCACTAAAGGAATTTGCCGGCACGATATTTTGTCGTACGATAAAAATCGATGCGTGTGCGCTTAGAGGCCGGAGACACAACAGCGTGTCGTGAGACCGTGACGCGCTGAAATCCATACCCTAATATGCTTTCAGCGCGTCATGACACGCCACGATATGTGTCTAGCCATAATAAATGTCTGGATCCGATATGCTTTCAACGCGTCACAAAACGCTGATGTGTCTCCGGCCTTATTCTATAGATGTTGATCTCTCCTCCAGCTACTAGGCCGCGGTCAGCCCCCCCCCCCCCCCCCGGCTCACTCTTGGTTTTTACCCTTGCCCAGTCACTCTTTTTATACGTTGATTACCGCATCATTACCGCGTAGTATAAAACAAGGATAAGGATAATTATGATACTGATTAGATTTTTACTAATTTTGCAAACAGAACCTTAGACACTATGTATTTCAAATCTTCTTAATCTTACCGCTTGTCAAAAAAACAGCCATGTCACAAATAGCCACGAAAATAAAGGAAGGTACAAAATGTCTGGAATTGATTCATGTGCGCCGGCCTTTTCTTGACTGCTACGGATTATATTTCAGTAAGATCCAATGGTTCCGGATACTTTTACAGGATACAAGCCTCATCTTTACGGAAATCCTCCAGAATATTATATCTCCAGGTATATCCTTATGAATTATTCTATAACTATCGCTATTTCTTTTCAATAAAATTCCAAAACTGCTCCATATTAATTCCTTATCACTTATCTTTTTTATTATATGAAGACGAAGAAGGTTGAAAAAATCAGAAAAATTGCTATAAATTGCTTCCAGAAAAATTATTAGTTCTATCAACATGCACTTTTATGCCCTCTCTCTCAGTAATAACTAGGGAGCAACAACTGCATGTTGTTTACATTATATCTGAATAGCACTAATTCATAGGGCGAACTGCAACATCTGTTTATGCCCGAGAATCAGAGAAAAAACTGCCATACAATAAGGAATTTTATGAATAAAATCCTTTCTTCATCGGCGTAGGTATAAGGGTGACAAGTTTTTAAAATTTATCATATTTACCTTATATTTCCCAATATAATATGTATGTTTCAATAACATACGCGTACATTTTTAGTTATCATTTATTTAGATCTAGAACGTTGTTTATGTTACTTTTTCTGATAAAAATTAATTGTCAGTGATTCCGAAATTTATTGCAAAGTCTGTAAAATATCGTCACTTAGTTTTGCTAAAACATACACAGAAATAGTTTTCATGCAGAGAATTTCGATAGTTTACAAAATTTCGTTACATGTTTAAATGACGATGCTCGAAGTATTTCTGAGTGCAAGGAACTAACACAAATCCCAAATTTAAAAAATCAGTTATTATTCCTTCAGGAACACTTTGGAAATTTGCCTAAACTAATGACATATTTTGAAAATCGAATCTCAAATTAAAAAATGAGGTGTGGCCACCACACGACTTTCTTATACGTATGAGCGTTTCAAACTATACTATATTTTTTTTACACAAAAATTATTCAAAATCCTATTCTAAGTACTTCTGTTCTCTTAATAAATCGCTATAGAATGCATACTTAGCAAGATATTCGAAAAAAGGACTACTCCCTAAGAGTAAAAGTGTTACTTCCAGTCCGAATTTTGAAATTTCATATATTCAAAAAATATTGCAAATCTAGCACTAAATACTTTTGTATTCTTGATAAATACATATAGAATGCATAATTTACGACATATTCGCAAAAAATCGCTATTCGATAAGAGTAAAAGTGGTAATTCCGGTCTGAATTTTGAAGTTGTTTTTATGCAAAAGATATTGAAAATTACGTTTTAAATACTTTTATACCCGTAACGTACCTGTCTAAAACGCATGACATGCGAAATATTCGCAAAAAACTGATTTTCGATAGGAGTAAAAGACCTACTTCCGGTAGCAGCTTCGAAAAACTATTTAAATAAAATTGTTCTCAATTTTAATTTCAAGTACATATGAATTCTTTATAAATTTGTTTAAATTTAGTAGTTGACGAAATATTGGCAAAATTTAATTTTTTCACTGAAGTAAACTGCTACTTCCGGTCTACCGATTTTACTGAAAAACTACTCAGATCTCAAGAGGGAGATTAGACACGTAAATACAAAATTTGGAATTGATATCTACAGCGGTTATCGTGGTCACATAGAGACACACTTTTTCGGTATCAGGGGACTTCAAAACGTGGACATCTGCAAAAATCTCCGAAGTCGAAAATTTCACATTACTTCCTTATACTACCTATAAGAAAGTAAAAATGGATTAACCACATTAGATGTGGCTATTAATAATTCCGAATGACTTAGACGCAGTTTTTAATAGAAATCCAGGTTTAATAACATTGCGGCAATTGTGTATGCTAAATACGCTGAAATAAAAGAATATTTCCATTACGTAAATGTAACCAGTTGCGATGTAGAAAAGACGTTTTCTATCTACAAGGATGTACTTAATTCAAAGAGAACAAGTCTTGCAGAAGAGAAAATGAACAAATAGTAAGGTATTTTGTATTTTATAATCACCAGCCACTTGTTATTCAATTATATAAATAAAATTAAAACCTCTTTAAAAATACAACATTTCAATAACGCGCCCATGGGCGATAATGAGTCATGACTCGCTCGATTCCGCTCCCTAGTAATAACATATTTTTGTTTGTCGTCAAAATAAATATTTTTCATGTAATGAATAAATGACCTTTTTATCAACTTATAATTAATAAATCGTACCCATTATACATTTATAAATGTCATTAATAATTTAATAATTTCAAATTAGATAAATATCAAAAGGATAATCTTTAAACTTTCTTATCTTTTCATAACATACTAATTAATACTACATTTTATATTTGTATTCTTGCGTAATATATAATTCTGTATTAAATTCTTTGATATGTATGTTGATTATTCAGTGCATCAGAGTGTAATGCCTAAACTAAGAAAAAGTTACTGCCTCTTCGTAATGAAAACGATAATAATTTTATATATCAAAATTGTTATTCCATTAGTATCAGATGATTCTACCTTTTCTGTAGCAATTTCTTCTGTAGCAATTTCTCCTGTCAACGTCTTGACAAAAATTTGCATACCTCCCTAAGACGTAGGACTAAATGAAGAGTTGATTCTCTTTATATATTATAATCAGACAATCTGCCACCATCCTGCAATTGTTTGCCAGCAAAAATCAAACGTTGTTGTAATTCCATATACCAAGTGCTTGCCTGCAAGTTGCGGATGCATTTTACTGTGTGTTAGAACGACGACACCGAGAGTTTGTACGAGTTAATACGAGAAAGCAATATACAAACTGCTTTTTGGTCGACTGTAGTATACATGGGCGAGATAGGGGAAGTGGATCTGATTTCACTCAGATTAGACCGACTCGTGTTTGGTCGGCTCTCGGGGAAACCGGTAGGTAATAGTGTACCCGAGAGCCGACAAAACACGAGTCGGTCTAGTCTGAGTGACATCGGATTCACTTCCCCTATCTCGCCCAGTATAGACTGTAGTGTTGAAAAATAGGGGATTCGAGTACTTTTACGCTGAGGCTAAACTGACTCTCCTTTAATCAGTGCAACAAGGATAGCAGATGTACTTGCGCATTTCATTTGAATTTTGTTCACGCTCACAACAATTATGCGCGAAAATTATTGAATTTTCGAATCATGTTACCCCGGAAATGTTTACAAATGTCCGTCGAAATTTTTATAATCGGCTGGGTTACTGCTCAGCTCAAGAGGGAGACTTATTTGAGCATTTAATAGTACTTGTAGAAATTCATTTTTCTTTAATAATTCCATTCTTAACTTCCAATTAAATTATACTTATTGAAACATTTTGTTTAGTTTCATACAAATTTATTGCTTACTTTCAGAATTTTTGTTTATCCTTTTCTATTTTATAATACTACGGAATTATTTACTCTTTATCTTAATAAGAGTTTTGCTATTGTTACGTTTTCTTTTTTTTATATCAGCTATATTTCTTATCTTTGACATTTTAAGAAAAAAAATTATTTTTAAGGTTTTGGAATTGATGATCATTTCTTTTATTTACACATACAATTTGGGAAGCTGTGATGAAATCCGTTACTAAAATTATTTAGTGCGATTATCTGATTTATCTGATGCTTGAACAAGTCTCTACTTATAAATTATCTAGGTAGTGCGTTCTCTAAAGCAGTACAGTAAATGACTTTATTCTTGGTTAAAGAATTTGTTATAAACAGTAACAGTAGCAATTTTCACGAACTAACGTAGAAACGATTTCTGCGGGGTCAACTTTGACGTAGCTCTAATGTTTGTAACAGAGCCCCCCCCCCCCCTTATTATCCCACTTATAGTCGACCAGCTTGTCTAGTATATTCATCCGCAGGTAGATCGCGTGCACACTATATACAGCACGTGTCAATTTTCATTAGCCATAGGCGATTAATCCATACAGTATGTGGCAACATAGTATACCCCTTCTTTCCTTTCCAATGCAGCGCGACCGATGCATGCTCCGTGGTTAGCAGTAACTCTTCGACCAGCGGGTTGGATGTTTGTAATGCGTTCAGAAATATTTACGTATTTACGAGTTACAAGGATTTGTTTTTCTTTTTCCTTTTAGTAAATGCAGAGAATTCTTAAGCTGCGTTCACGCTGCATGACACAAACAAAAGCGTAATTCTAATAAAATTAAAAATAAGGTAAATAAAAAAGGATTGTGAAAATAATAATAAACAACTAGATCGCGCCGGCCATTTGATGATGACGGATTTTATTGCAGACTATATCTCGGAACGTGTTCGCAGCTGAACATTTAATGTAGAAGTGGCAAGATCGGGGAAAGTCGCTGTGATGTCGATTGTTGCCGGGAGACAGACGTTGCCACGTATTATTTGTATACGTATAAATCGCATGTAAACATTGAATCCCTATAGCTAATGAAAATAGACACATACGGTATATAGTTGTACTCACATATAATGTAATATTACAAATATTTTCTAACTTTCCATTGTAATATTATGAGTGTCTGTATTTCATGAATCAGTATTGAAGATTAATAATATGTTCTACATAATTGATATTTTATAGTATCACAATATATACAATTAACATGTAATAATATTAAATAAATTAAACAGTGTACGATAATTATAGTTAAAATTTATATTCTATATTTTGCCAACGACTGTGGAAATCTTCACCTTACAATGTTTTGTTATTTTTTTTAGAAAAAATATAAAAACTATAAAGACATCATAAGACTGCATACAGATATTTTAAAATTGTGTGAATAGGACATTAAATAACTAAAGAAAACAGTGTTTATTAAAATATACGTCAACACTTCTTCAAAATAATCAAGAATGTATAATAAATTGGTATGGACATCATCATTCTCATACGTAAAATATGTTATTCTAGAATAATTCCAATTCATCTTTAAAACACATTTGTAGTTTCCATTGACTTACTTCGACTGTGTTTGAGTATAAGAAGTATTCTATAAAAACTGCTTTTCGATAAGAGTAAACGTATTATTTCTAGTCAACATTTTTAATTCTTTTATACGAACATTACTTCAATAGATGTTGCAATATACTGTTATAAATTTATGTTTGGATCTGCTTCTTGCTCTTGTTTCACTTGCAGTCCATTGACTTTATTGGAAACACGTGGACCAGCCATTTGATTCTTTTCAATTTTATCATTTTCACAATATCATCATTTCCTAATGTTCTTTTTATTTCATAGTTCAATTTAGTTCTGCATTCATTTTCTCCTCCTATTATAATTCTCAAAATTTTTCTTTAAAATGTGCATAAGTTTTCCTCTTTTGTCCTCACCCTGCACATTGTTTCAGCTGCATAAGTAAGTATAGGATACCGTACACTTGTAGTTCTTATTTTGCGTTTTCTAGTAATTCTTTTGTTTCTTACAAATTGTTTTTCTACATTTCCGTAATCTCAAGTAAAGTTAGTACTGGCTAAGTTTGGACGCTGTTCATTAAACTATGGTTCATTATTAGATTAAGATTTTTATCATTATGACGCAAGGTTTTACTATGAATGGTTGATGAGATGATTACTATGGTCTGAGATCAAGCTTAAACAGATAACCGGTATATTATACAGATAACGAACTATTCTGAGGATGAAAATTTGCGACATATTTTTTCTTTGCAGATGCCCGGGCTTTGTCCTCTTATAACGAAGATGTGGATTTTGCTTTCACGTTATTTAATGAAATCGGTGAAATTAGAAGATGTAGGTAAATATATACATAAAAAAGTGTTAAAAGCCGATTTGAAACAATTTTCATCCAGATAAGTTTCCAACATCGAACCGCATGCATTAGGATTAGAAAGTTGTGGAGTGAATACGCCAATGTGTTTATTAAAAAAACACGTTTATGTTGGAGTGGTCAAGTTTTATCAAATGTATACACGTAATAAATTTCCTAACCTTACTGTATCAACAACAGAAAAAAGTCAAATTAAGGAAAAATAATTTCAATAAAATAAAGGATAGAAAGGAATTTGAACCAATTTACAGGAAGGAATAAAGATAAAAAAGCCTTTTCTTTCGCTGAGAAGTATGGAATATTATTCTTACCGTCCACTTATATGAAGTATTTTTAAATACCGTATGTGTCTATTTTCATTAGCTATAGGGATTCAATGTTTACATGCGATTTATACGTATACAAATAATACGTGGCAACGTCTGTCTCCCGGCAACAATCGACATCACAGCGACTTTCCCCGATCTTGCCACTTCTACATTAAATGTTCAGCTGCGAACACGTTCCGGCCGGCCGGCGCGATCTAGTTGTTTATTATTATTTTCAGAATCCTTTTTTATTTACCTTATTTTTAATTTTATTAGAATTACGCTTTTGTTTGTGTCATGCAGCGTGAACGCAGCTTAAGAATTCTCTGCATTTACTAAAAGGAAAAAGAAAAACAAATCCTTGTAACTCGTAAATACGTAAATATTTCTGAACGCATTACAAACATCCAACCCGCTGGTCGAAGAGTTACTGCTAACCACGGAGCATGCACAGTGTTGCCAACCCACTACAGACGATTCCCCCTGAATGCTCTGAATAATGCTTGAAAACCCCCTAAATTTCATCAAAAACCCCCTAAAAACGAGTAAATAAATTGTTATAAAAAAATAACTCCTTTATATTATTGTGACAGTTATTTGTATAGACAAACGCATGTTTCCAGGAAATTAAAAAAATGTTATAAGTTTTTAACATATATTTAATCAATCTTTATTTAAACTTTCCAAAATAGTTCTCTTATAAAAATAATATACCTACATAGGGTAGCGGGGGGTATTGTTGGCAGGCCTCGATGATTGGCACCTCCATTTGTTTTTGGCTGTAAAAAGCACAATCCGCTTGTTTTCTACATGAAGTATTTTTTTTGCACAATGTATCATCCTTGTATGACGTGTTAGCGTGTTACACATACGACGCGGGCGTTAATTTGACAGGTCTGTTTGACAAGTCAGTGTTGCCAATAATGCTGGTGATTTATCACCAGTTCTGGTTGTTTTTCTTAATTTTAAATTACCTCGTGATTATTTTTTAAATTATTATATCTGGTGATTTTGGATACTATTAATTTTTTTCTTGGTTACCAAGAATATAAAACATTAAGCTCCTAAAAAAGTTAGTCGGAGTTAATTAGATACCGTTGGGTCCACAGTTGCGATGTGCGCATGCAGTGCAGCCGTTTACAAACACTTAAAGGTAGGTTCCTATGCACTCAGGTATGTTTTTAAGTTTTGATCTATTTTAAGCAAGTCAAGAGAAATTTGATAATGTTTAGGTGTAATTAATTTCCTTTTTTCTTCAGTGTTTCTAAGTTGTGTTCCATGTTTTCATAGTATGATATTTCCATATTTGTAAAATTAGAAAAAGAAGGTAGACGGCTTTTATGATACCGTGATACGATTGCGGAAAAAGGCATGGATGAGTTCACAATTCTTCTGTTGAACTTAAAACTGACGAAATCTATTATTTTTGTAGGAAAATCCAATAAATTACAATTTATACACCTATCCTTAATTTTGTTTGCAATAATGCAATACTCAAGTATAACAGTTTTCAATGTCCTCTACAAATACCCCTAAAAATACCCCTAAAAAATAAAACCCCCCAGATTTCCCCCATGGCTCAAAAAAACCCCTAAATCTAGGGGGAAAACCCCCAAGTTGGCAACACTGAGCATGCATCGGTCGCGCTGCATTGGAAAGGAAAGAAGGGGTATACTATGTTGCCACATACTGTATGGATTAATCGCCTATGGCTAATGAAAATTGACACGTGCTGTATATGCCAAGGCCGTATCTAGTCGATTTTATGCAGTAGAATACTTTTGCCAACGAATTATTTAAACTTTCTTTTGTTGTCTCTATTGCAATAATACTTTGATATTTGCAAAAACATTTTTATCTGACATACAAGAATTTATATGTACAGAAATATTAAACTATTTGATCTATAAGAGAGGAGACGCCAAACGAGGTCAAGCTTGTTAGGAACACACGTTTAGTACCTATGTATACACATTTTGTATTGTACAAATTTCAACGGCCTTCTTTAAGACAGTCGTTAATCACAAAAATATCTCTTATATTTTTAGTATTAAAGTAAATACACATACTATGCTTAATTACTGCAATTTACAAACATAATATGTTCTACATTTATTGAAAATAAAACTGTATACAATTCTCATTGAAGGTATAGTGAATTCTCATTTACCATATAACTAGGTATACGCTCAGTAAAATATCACTTTGTACGTGTTTCACCATGCGTGTTTACTATTTTGGAGGTGTAGTGAAGTACTTTGTCTTTGCAAAATGTTTCACAGGTAACCTTGGTCAATATTGTTTTTCTTGCTGATGATAACTTAGCTGTCGGAACACGGTATATGTAAATTACACATTGAGGTAAACGTAAAGTTAGCCAAAGTTTCACAATAAGTTGTATATACGGGAGCCGTCTTTTATGTATTTAATCTATTAAACTTTTATTTGATTCTTAATCTACTAATAAAACAATATTCATAGACGTAAAAAAATATATAATTCACCTTTTTTTAATATGTTATGGAGTGATATAACAACAAAGTTCTTTATAAACAGAATTATATCTGATTATTAAAAAGATAAGTTTGTTTTCGTTTCAATATGATGCAGATCATAATTACTACTAAACAAATATCTTCTTTTAAATACCTACTTGAGTATGAACTTAATGAAATCTTATCGAAAATATGAATCTATAAAGATACGTTAGAAATAGAATTAGTTTCATAAATAAAGTTATTATCGTATCTATTCAATAGGGCAATCCAACGACCTGTCAAATAAATTGCAATATGGCCGTTGTGGGCAAACAAACAGATTTGTATAATTAAAATTTGACTATAAGTGCTCTTATTAAACAATTATCTTATTAAATTAACTTACTAAGATCATTATTTAGTTATCTAAGTATGATGTTGTGTATCAAAAGCTAAAACTTATAATTATGTGACCAGAACGTTGTGTATTGCAGTATGTTTCAAAGAAGTGTTTCAAGAAAAAAACAGCTGTAATATTGCTTGCTTTGAAGTTTTCATTGGAAAACCAGATAATAATTTAGCTCAGTAGCAGTACTATTCTAATTATAAACACGATAGAAATTTTAATAGCAATAACTCCTCAGGGAACTAAATGCTATATTAGTGAAGCTCGGGGTGACATACATCTGAAAAATGAATGGAAGAAGTAATTTTTGCAACAATCTTAACCCAGGATATGTTGTTCTAGGAGAAAGAGCATTTTTAATAAAGGAAGCACTAGGAATTCTGCAAGTGAATTTAGTTATTCCAGCTTCTACTAAAGGAAGAACTCGTTAGCACCTTAAAATATCTCATTCCAGTATCTGTGTTAAAAAAGTGTAATATTATGCAAAAATTAAACAGTGTAGATAAAATTGTGATTGTATTTAATGCTCTAATTAAGATGTAAGTTGTAAATGATTTTGTATTTATAATTATTTATGGCACTATACAGGGTGTAGCACCTAAAATGCCTCGGACCGTAGCTCCTCTATCATACAATATATCGAAAAAATTCTAAGAGAAAAATTGTCCATAACTACAATCACCATTTCCTTAAAATATTTTTGGTCATCAGTGCCGTGCCGTATTCCTGTGGCGTATCAAACCTATGTTTTTTTAAATGGAACAATGTATATTTTGTGGCTGATTCGGAAAGCCCCCAAAGAGTACTTTTTTTTTCTTATATAACGTCATACTCCTAACTTTAGCGGTTTCGCTGTTATAACGGTTTTTCTTCGCAGATAGACCGTACTTCGACATTTTTTGGCAGGAACTAAATTGTACCGGCGTTTCGGTTTCGAATTTAGGGATTGACTAAGACCTCTTCTAACTACTCCTAATTTTTTTTCAAGTGATTTAAGGAAAGAAGATAATTTTTGATTGGGCTTTGCAAATAGTCATTTTTTTCTAAAATATCAAATGGGAACCATATAAAATAATTATATCGTTGGATAATCGAAATTCCAAGTTTTTCATTTATTAAAAAAAACACATTTCATTACAAAATTAAAAAGAAAAAAAAGTTGTTAGGTCAATTCGTCGAAAAACGTCTTTTTGTGTTACTCGACCGAAGAGTGAAAGTGGATAAGGTTGCCAAAACTGTGTCTTTAATGTCTACTGAACGTATACACCACATTTTGAAGATCCATTTCCGACGATAATTTGAAGGTCTTTCACATCAACCCAGTAGATTTTTACGTCGCTTTGTGACGGTCTCCAAAACTTGGCTTCATTATTATTTGTCAGAATCAAAACGGCAATCTCAACAGTTGAGGCAATGTGGCAGTTTTCCACCAAAGAGAGCCATGACTTTTCCTTCGGCTGAAAAAGTAATGGCAAAGATTATTTTGAGATTCGAAGGGGACACACACTATCGACCATCTTGCAAAAGATCAAACTATCAACGGAACATACAACGCAGACCTTCTGGACAACGTGAAAGTTGTCATTTTTGAAAAAAAGATCTGGAATTGATCTAAAGAACGTCATGACAATCGCATTGGTTGAGAAAAGCTGGATGAATTACGTTTACAATTTTTAAACCAACCAACCCTATTCACTTCCATTTATTTCCAAAACTCAGCTGTTTCTAACAGGAATTGAATTCAAGACAGACGGAAGTTATTGCAGAAGTAGAGCAGTATTTTTACAACACTGATGATGATCATAAGAATAGTAAATTACCGTATACCGTATGTATGTTAACAGCCTCATTATTCATTATATATTAAATTATATTCTTTATATTCAAAATTTTGTAAATTACTTTTTGACTTGCTTAGTCTTTCTTTCTATTTTTATTACATGTTATTTGATTAACTCTTTAAAAAAAAGATAAAATCATTATTATAAACAATGCACTACAAAATAAATAAGAACGGATATGTCTAAACTATTGTTCTTGTACTTGCCTTGCATTACTTGGTATAAAAATCGATCGATGTAATATCTGTAGACATTTAAAGCACTATCTTCTCAAAATAATTAACAAATTGATATCAATGGCATGTTCTAAGTCGAAAAGGGGGAATTAGGCTTCATTTCAAGTCATCATTCTTTCGCAAGATGTAGAACAAAGAAGAGAGAAATTAATTTGAAGTCATTCCATTAATATATTTTGAGGGCGTATACTTATTCAGAGATATACTATAATTTCTATTATACGAAGTAGAACAAAGAAAGAGAAGGCCGTGGCGTAAATGTGGTAGTTAGGATCGATCCAGGGACACCTCCGCATTAAGATAACAGCTTTTGAAATTCTTCCATATCGTTTCGTCCACGTCCTTACTCCAGATATCATCCTATTGATCCGTGTTTTGTTTGCCCTACAATGTTTTTGAGAATTTATATGCACGTGTCGGATATAGGAACGACGTTCTATTTGCACTTAGTGTCCCTGAAATATGCGCGAAAGGAGTAATTGAAAATTCTCGACCCGCTTTCGAGTCGTCTGTGTATTTGCTTGATTCACTGCAATGGAATTTTCTTCAAGTAGGTCTTAAAATCTCGATTTCAAGGGTATCCTGAAATGTATCACTTGAAAAATATACATAATATTGATTCTGCACTTCAGAACAAAAGACGCTAAAAATAAATTAATGTGTGTATTTAATCAACGAAGAGGATACCTGTTGACACTCCATTTAAATATAGGACAAATCTGAAGAGAACTAGAAGGTTCAAATAATTTAATGTAAGATGCTACCATTGTTGTACAAATCAATGGCTCAGATCAGATGACAAAAACAAAATATTTAAACTATACCTATAGTGGAAGAGGAGTACACTAATACCAATAATAAATGCACTTCGAACTTGAAATCTAATAATGTAAATATATTTAATTTAAATCAACCAACCACAGTAACACTATTATGGCAAACAACAATTATATATATATATATAACAATTGTACCAAGTCGTCGGTATTAGGATAGGAGAAGAAAAAACAAACTCAAATTATAACGCTTACGTTTCGTCCATTTAATCAATGAACCTTTTCAAAGCTACAATAAGATTAAAGAAAAACACATATAACACAGTCTGTAAACTTAATTATAGTACATATATATAGTAGTATATAATTTGGATTTATATATATATATATATATATATATATATATACACGTAAAACGACGAAGTGACACCAAACACTTAACTGATGTTCTGACACCCAAAATTTTTCGCGCTTTATGTGAGCAAGTGGCACCCTATATATTATCAATGTATATATTCCTTGTGACACCATATATACTAAAATGATAATTTATTAGGAAGGTAAGATTTTTATCGTTGAGGTTCCTTTTGTAGGTGCGTGTTGCTTAGCCTGGGAAGCAATAAGATATCCTATATATCCACGTCTATAGGCGCTCGTGTTCTGTTTTTTGTTGTAAATACTCTACGATTATTTGAAGACGTTCTGTATAGGTTGAAATAATAAGTCAAAATAAAATAGATAATATTTTATTTATTAATGAATGTGATTTAGAAATAGAACAAGAAAATATTGCACATTGTGCGCATTCCTTTTTAAAGATTCACATTTGCTTTTGATTTGGGCTACACTTTATTAGATGCTAAATATTTCTTTGAAAACGAAGCTAGCTCAGGTGCGGATGGGTATGAGGAGTTGTTGTCCAAATATTTTTTTCATGTATTTTTAGTACGTGGCGAATTAGATGATATCTTTCAAGTCATGTGGTATTTCTTCTGTAGATTAACTGAAATTCTTGTTAGTATTGAATGCATTGTATTTAATAAGACCAATATCATCTATTATATAAATGTACGATACTAGCAAAATCAAAGGACCAAGTTTTTTACTTCTGTTGTAAAATTTAGAAAATGCCGATTAATACGTTTTATAAAAAAAGCTATATTGATATATATATATAATCATGTAAATAAATTTAATGGTGTAACTCCGCTGAAAATGCAACTGCAGACACGTGTTTCAAACAACTTGGTTCTCGTCAGTGCAGTGTAGCCAAGGAATAGAATAGGATAACCTTGAATATGAAAAGCAACAATCAGAGACATTCATAGGAGACAGCCTACCAAATAAGGCTTCAGCCAGAATGTCCTCGATACTGAGGATGAATCTAAACGTCCCCGCGAGGTAGACATTGTCCACGTGCGTACCATCTGAACCCGCAGGGTATAAAATAAAGAAAAAATTAATGCGGATCTTAGGATAATTATGTAAAGAAATTTAATGAGGTAACTCCGCTGAAAATGCAACTACATTCCGTCTACTATTAAAGATTACAGTGAAAGACAATCTGCTTGCGATTCACATGCCCTTTCAATTTTTTTGCTATATGTGATTTTGTTGTTTTACGCATAGACGCATCTTCATGAAAGAAAGACATTTGTACTAATACCCGCAGGGTATAAAATAAAGAAAAAAATAATGCGGATGTTAGGATAATTATGTAAAGAAATTTAATGAGGTAACTCGGCTGAAAATGCAACTACATTCCGTCTACTATTAAAGATTACAGTGAAAGACAATCTGCTTGCGATTCACATGCTCTTTCAATTTTTTTGCTATATGTGATTTTGTTGTTTTACGCATAGACGCATCTTCATGAAACTAAGAAATTTGTACTAATGTTAGTTCATGTGACAATATCGTTTATTTCACTGACTTGTGCAGCACATAATATTCTACGAAATATTAACTCCGAATCAATTATGAAATTGCCTCTACTGGTCTTTGCCTTCAGATTGTTTTCGTTAAAATTTTTTTTCTATTTTCTCTATTTTAGAATTTTAATGCACAACCGCTACACTTAGAAACACCTAAAGAAAATGGCGGTAATTCACGCCATACACAATATCTTCTAATAATGCTGCGTTACGTAAGCTGACGGTAATATGTCTATCTTGTCTAGTTACCACCTTATAAAGCCCTAATAGAGGCGCGCCTCAATTTTGTACGTTAGAAAAATATTCATAATTAAAAAACTATTGGTCCTAGGTCAAGTTTTTTCCCAAAAACGTTTCCCCTATTTTGTCTACAATTGCTTTGTGGCATGTATGTAAAAATTTCTACAAATAAAAATATTTGTCTCTTAGTGAAAATGTGAATACCTTCGTAGCGAAATAACAGGTAAACTGGTATTTAAACCAATATCAATATACAATATTTCGATAGGGAAATAATATCTCTAGAAGCGCTTATTTATGTACTTCAATTAAAAAAAATAAAGTCGATAACTTAATTAAATTGGCAGATATGCCAATGTAAATCTTCAAAAACACTATTTTTAGAAATTGTCAATTTCTGATGTTTTCCGAAATAAAAAAGATCTGCACCACAGAAAAATGTCGTCAATAGCTATTTTGCATGTAGATTATTTTGTTATAAATGCTATATACAGTCTCACCTGGTTGTACGCCGAAAAAAAACGACACATTTTTGGTCAATTTCGCTCCACTAATGTAAAAACTCGCTGTATGAGGTGCCAGATAGTAGCGTTAAATCTTCACAAATATATTATAGTGCATGGTGCCACTACGCAGCATTATATATTATTGTGCGTGGTGCCACGACGTAGCTTTATACATTTGCTATTCGCGCGCCCTCTGCAGATTATATAGCTCAACTAAAATTGAGATTTTATATAAAAATGGTCGAAATGGCACCATCCCCAAATTTTGTAGGACGGATCCCACGACTTATTAACGCTCAAATACGCGATAAAACGTTCTGGCACCTTCAAGTGGAGCCAGAACGTATATATAGGTGCCACTTCGCCCATATATATCTGAATTTGGTGCCTGTACGTACAAGTACATATATATATATATATATATATATATATATATATATATTATATTTTGTATAATTGGCAAAGAATTGTAATATATCTATCTATATATATATAACTGTAAATTTCTTGGCATTTGCGACCATTTATTGATTTATTACCAATTATTCAATTATTTATGGTAAAATAAAAGTCAATTTTAAAAAACGTTTCGACAATTGTATATTGTCTTCCTCAGTTTTACTATACACAACATATTAAAACTCATTTTGTTTGTTTTAATACTGTAAAAAAAACACAATTACTTACAAAAAAATTTTTCACTCCAAGACACTTCCCGAAAACTCACCACACACATGTATTATGTCATTATGTTGCTTAATTGTGTACAAAAGAACTTCATTGTTGTATAAATTATATTTACAGACTGTATACTACGTGTCTATTATGATTTTTAGCATCGTTTCTGTCATTTACAGCATCTTGTGATCTCTATCATTTCAAGGACATTTCTAGCCTTTGTGTTATTTTCTTTTTTGAGAACTTTTACTTTATTAAAATCGAATGTGTGCCCCATTTTATCTTTGTGTTTTTTTAAAGATGTAGGATTTTTGGCGTATTTGTGCCGTTTTATTCGCTCTTCCAAAAGTTGTTTAGTTTGGCCGATATATTTTTTATTGCAGTCGTTGCAAGGAATGCTGTATACAACATGGGACTTTTGTGATATTGGAATGGGATCTTTTAATCGTGTATATAAGTGGCCAAGATTATTTTTATTAACATATGCTAATTTTAAATTGAGCGGTTTTACTATATTATTTATTTTTTCTGATAGCCCTTTTATATAGGGAACAGGTATATATTTCTTTATTGATTGATCTGATTTTTGTGGGTTTTTTAATGCTCGTGAATTGTTATAAAATTTATGTAATCTTTGCTTTACTATGTTGTTTATAAATGATCTAGGGTAGTTGTTTTGTTCTAGAATGTTTTTGATATTATCCAAAATGTTTGGCCTAAAACAGGGACTAGTTAATCCTATCACTCTATCGACTAATGCAATCGCAACATTTTTTTTGTATGCTATAGGTTGAGCATCATTATACATACTGTATCTCCCTGATGTGCTGGGTTTTTTGTACCATTTGGTCTGTACACAATTAAGCAACATAATGACAATTTAAAAATCTATTTCCGATACCTTGTTTCATTCGAAACAAAAAATGTCTCTTGAATTTTTTGCCCAAAAGTAATCAGTTCGCAGCAAAAAATTATTTTTACGAACAACTACAGAGATACATCGTCATAAATGCGAACATCTTTAATCATATGTATTTTGATGCAGGTAGTAACTACAAAATAACAATACTAATCCAGTTCGCATTTATGACGATGTATCTCTGTAGTTGTTCGTAAAATAATTTTTTGCTGCGAACTGATTACTTTTGGGCAAAAATTCAAGAGACATTTTTTGTTTCGAATGAAACAAGGTATTGGATATAGATTTTTAAATGGTAAACAAATAATCAGACAAAAAGTTACATTGGAAATAAATTACATTTTTAGTGTTTGTGAGAAAAATTGTAAAACAAATTTTATGTACCCCCTTTATGGGGCTGTATCTTAACAAGGGATGCTCCATTGAAGTTTTTTTTATATGAAAGACCCTATCTCTTTTTCGCTAAGGAATCACCCCCTGAAATGTTTTACACTTATTTTGTTACACCCTGTATATATATATATATACCGAGGTCGTCATATTTTAATTTCTGATAGGAAAGTAGTAAGTGGAAAAGAGCGCGACGAATTAAACTAAAGATAGACATAAGCGAGGCTGCCACACTGGACATTTGTAAGGCGTGGGGGTCCCCCGCCACTCCGTTGCTCTCCCTCCACTGTTAGCAAGCAGGCATCGCTGCATATGTATAAGATCATCTTCTGCATATGATAGAAATGCAAACCGAAATTAAAATTTGACGCTTACGGTATATTCGTATGAAACTACATGACAGGTACAAGAAAAGAAACATATATAAATTATATTACAAAAGTAGAAATATATTTAGAAGGGCCATAACTGCAGGGGGGCCTCTAAAACACTGCACCATTTGGTTTAGGATGTAGGAAAAAACCTACATCACAGTGCCAAAAAGCTAAAGGTCTTTAGTTGTTAAGATCCAAGCAACAGCCTCTGAGTTAAATTATATAAGTCCGTGTATCCAAATTCAACTTTAGCTAGAGGACATTCTTCAACAATTTGTATAACTGTTTCAATCTCAGCTCCGCAATCACAAGCTGGACCCGTGATCATATTCCAATTGAAAAACATACTATTCTCCTCTTGAAACCAGTCAATTCACTGATGTTGCGCATGAATTTCATTTGTCTTTGGATATACCTTCGATATTAAGGTGACGAATCTTAACAACTGGACCAATATTCCTAAAAGAAACACAATATGAATTTAAACTTGAAAAATGATACCTGTCATATGACCGTGAGGATCTTAGGATCTTGTACGGTCTTCCAAGTGATGATTATTATGGACAATATTACATTCTCCATTTTGGACCATCGTAAAGATGTTGGATTAAAATTATGTCTTAGAACGGTAGGTACCATTAATAGATACTACAAGTTTTTTTTTATATTTTTCGTTATTCTTAAGATGGAAACAAGAAACTTTTAACTTAGATGGGTTAGGACATAACCTCAATTTTCTAAAATAATCACTCAGAATCAATAGATCTTCGTTTAAATTAACTTCAATTTGATTGAAATTATTGTGTTGATAAGCAATTGCCATGTCATCAGCGTAGATGAATTTTCTAGAAGTCGTATCTGGTAAATCACTTGTATATAGATTAAAAAGAGGAGATAGTACCGATCCTTGAGGTAAACCATTATATAATATTTTAAATTTACTACTTTCTCCATTGATAAAAACTCTAAATTTACGATTTGTAAACATATTTTCGATAAGTTTAATTAAGTTACCATTAGGCAACAAATTATATAATTTTAAAAATAATCCATCTAACCAAACTGTATCATAAGCAGCTGCTAAGTCGATGAAACTAATTTCTGTTTTCAAATTCTTTTGAAAATCATTCTCTATATAATATGTTAAAGCTAAAACTTGATCACAGCAATTACGATTTGGTCTAAAACCAGCTTGCTCTATGGGAAAGATATTTTCCATAATTGGATAAATTCTGTGATATAATAATTTCTCTAACATCTTGTAACATACTGATCATAATGAAATTGGTCTGTAACTAGAAGCAACATCTGCTGGCTTTCCAGGCTTCAAAACAGCTACAACTTTTGCCTCTTTTAAATTCAGTAGGAACAATACCATTATTTAAAATATTATTATAGAAACATAAAAGCCAATTACGTCCTAAAGGACCTAGATGTTTAATAAATTCGGGATAAATTCCATCAAAACCAGCAGCCTTACGAATCTTTAATAATTTTATCACTATATCCAATTCCTCCATAGAAAAGGGTTTTGTACGATCATCATTTTTTGTATTAATAGATTTTCTTTTCTTAGGCAATAATTTCTTCATATTTTTGATTTCTACTTTACTTAACTTTATCATATTTGAGACGACCACTAATCTTGAAGCTATGGTAGTAGCGCTGATTTTTGATTCTACAATACTAATTTGTGTTGCTGCTCCTAGTTTTCTTAATAGATTCCAACTGCTACGACTAGAATGTGTGAAATTCATGTATTCCATATGACGCGACCATTTAGTCTTCCTTTCTTGATTTAATAAAGTTAATAACTCATCAGCAATTTGTGGACTAAGATTTTCATTGAAATTTCTATATATGTAATTCACTTGTTCTTTCAGACCAGCATAGAATGTATTCCTTACGAAAACCCCTTGGAATAGATCTCTTCGCTGCCCCTTTAAAGACACCCAAAAACCTAAAATAATTTTTAGGTAAAGGTGGTATCCATCGAAGATTCGAATCAACTTGTCTCCTATATTCATTCCTGTCAGCATTTTTAAAATTCCACCGAGGTTTTTCCGTAGATTTAACTGACGGAATTTGTATTCCAACATTAATTAAAACTGGACGATATTGACTTCGCGGAAAGTCGTTTAAAACTGGCCGTATTGTAGGCAATAACAACAACAATTAAACATCATCATCACTCATAATAAATAATATGCTTTTCCAATAAGCGCGAAAAATGGTGTTCTGGAAATGTTAACAAATTAAATACAGTCACGAATGTGTGTTCAGCGTTTTGAAACATTTTATTGAATTCACGATAAAATATCGAAATTTATGATATATACACGAGAACATTCCGAATAATACCATCTCTAAAATGAACTTCATTTAAAAATAATTTTTAAAAAATGGAAACGAATATAAAGAGTCGCTGTTTAAGACTTTTTTACGTGACAGCCATCATTATAATGAAAAACTACAGCAAGTAATTTATTAGGACGATAATATGAATGATCTTGAATTTAAGGAAGCGAGGAATGCTTAGAACGCAAAACGTAAGGAGTTGCAAATTGTATTGGACAAGACATCCCTTAATACTAAGTAAACCTGAAATATATAAGATGATGACAATTTGGAGTGAGAAAATACCAGAAGGTTTGCAGAAAAAAAATGCATCATGGGAAGGTGAAATAGCTATATAAATCCATATATTTCTTTTCCAAAGAAGAAAAGAACAACAAATCATATCAAGTTTGATCTTATATTTTCAAAAACATGTCAGAAAGTTTGTCAGAAATGTTCGGACAGTAAATAGTTGGTACCAAATTCTACAAACTCTGATGCCTGCCTTGTACGGTTACACCATAAAAACGAAGGAATCTCATTACAACAGTAAATCTTTATTGAAATCCACAAAGGTTTCGAGGATGGTACAAAAATATGCCAATTGACACCAAACGAAATTGGAAAATCGACACAACAATCGGCAAAGAAATTGGATGAATCACCAAGAAATATGCAATTACCAATCATTCAAATATATCCAGTGCAGTTTTTAATTTCGCAAAAATTGAAGTTGGTGAACGATTAATTATAATGACAGTTCTTCTTGATTTTTAAACCATCCAAAAAGATTTTTACCCTTATTGTCTATATGAAAAATATTGAGATTGATAAAAGATTTATAATGGTAAGATGATTGGCCAATGTTGAAGTTGATTCGTGTTTTTTTCTTTTGGCTTCCATCATAATCATTCATACTTCACTTTCCTAGACAAAACTGGCAAAAAATGTCAATTAGGTGAGTCTGTGGCAAATTAAGGGATTTTCATTTTCGGTTGTAAATGGTGTTATAAACGTTCACCCAATTTTAAGTTTATCTGGCATAGTCGCAGGAAGTTAAGTCCGGCCAGAATATTATGTCATCTTGAGCATGACGCACGTGAATAAAATTAACTAGTTTCGAACAAATAATTGCGAAAATAACTTGGCCTACCTATTGCTTTACTCCTTACTCTTTCGTAAGGCCTGGAAATGCCTCCAGTGGAAATGGGCATCAAACTACCACTTTTTTCCCTTATATTTTACGTTGTTTTCACAGTCTTCGATAAGTATTAGTACAAAAACCATTGTTCCTTTTTATCTGAGAATTGGATAGAGTGAAGTACTTTCCTTCATCCTTTACGATGATCCTGAAAATGGATTCCCCTTAATGTATAGCATTTGATTTGCAGTATGCTTCGGACATTGCCTTCTTTTACGGTAAGATCAATTCTTAACAATTCTTTAGAAATCGTAGTTTTGGAAACGTACCTCATGAAACTTTCCTAATTGACGCTACTTTTGTCGATTATGTTGTTTAGATTGAGTCAAAATTTGCTTTTCAGAAGATTCATACATGCTATATACCATGCTCACAATCAGCTGTTACACGATGAAAGGGCTTTCGTGAGATATTTAATTTTCGAATATTTAAGCTTTGGGTATTTTACCAACTAAATTATAAACAGTTTTACGAAGGTCTAACTTCTAGAACATCTTAATGCCAAGAATTGCTAAAGTTGAACTGCCAGTATGAAGTCAAGTTATTGACAAACTTGATATTTTCCGTTGTTTTGCACCATCATCACACGGCATTCGCCACCGATGTAAGGAAAACCAGAAAATAGCCTACACTATAAAAAGCTATAGCGATTGACAAAAATACCTATAATACTAGAATTTATTTTATAAGGATGAACTTAAATAGAAGTGCCAAAAAGTATAATCTAATGATGTTATAAAGAGTAGGAATAGTGGTACGAGAAAATAATAATATTAAAATATAAACATGGAAATTGAGGAGGAACATTAAAATTACTTCGTTGATTTGAGCAGTTAGAAATAGGATTGAAAACAACAAGGGAATAAAAGAAAATAATGTGGGAAACAATCGCTAAATAAAGCTTTTTGCTTCACTTTATAAGTACAGCAGGTGTTTATTAAGGACTGTCACTTTCTCGTCGTCAATAGCAACAGATTCATAAAGGTTCCACCTAAATTTCTAACTACTTTCTAAAAAATGAGGTGTGGCCACCACACTACTTTATTATACGTATCAGCGTTTCAAATTATAGAATTTTAAGAATTCTTTCATACAAAATTTATTCAAAATCCAATTCTAAGTACTTCTATTCTCTTAATAAATTTCTATAGAATGCATACTTTGCAAGATATTCGAAAAAAAGTGATTTTCGATAAGAGTAAAAGACCTGTTTCCGGTAAGAATTTCGAAAAACTTTTTTAATAAAATTCTTCTCAAATTTAATTTTGAGTACATATATATGAATTCTTTATAAATTTGTTCAAACTTAGTAGTTGCCTAAATATTGGTAAAATTCGATTTTTTCACTGAAGTAAACTACATCTTAAGGTCTGCCGGTTTTACTGAAAATCTAATCAGATCTCGAGAGGGAGAGAGAGAGAGAGAGAGGGAGAGAGGGAAGAGAGAGAGGGAGGGAGGGAGAGAGAGAGAGAGAGGGAGGGAGAGAGAGAGAGACATTTTTTAAGAAACACTTTATCGTGGACATCTGTAAAAATCTCGAGGTCGAACATTTTCATCATTACCATACTACGTATAAGAAAGTAAAATGCAGTCTGTATGTTGTGTTCCCACATTACAAATAGTAAGTAAACAGTTATAATAAAGTTAATGTTTAAAAAAATTTATCTATAATCTATATTACTTTTGGCTCTTAATACACAAACAAAAAATATCGAAAAATAATAACATATTTACCAATTTTAATGTATGGAGAAGAGAATGATGTAAATACGATTATTGATATGTAGTGATTAAAAACAAGTATTGTATGGATGGACAAAAGAAAGAACTCTCTGCATTACCCACGAAAACATATCCCTGCACATAGCGAGCCATGTTATGGTATTAAAAATAACAAACAAATTTATAAGTGAATAATAGGAAACATTACAGGTTAAACTTAGTATTAATTTTGAATCTAATATATTAACTATTTGGTACTAATATTAGTGTAATAATTTAGTAACTATTATAATTACATCGTACACGTGATTCAAGAAATGAATGATATCGGGGAAGATTATGAGTTGAGGATAAGAATTCTTTAGATTCCCCATCAATTATTCGAAACGATTCTCGTAAAGTTTTGTCATCGTATTTACGTCTTCTAGACTAAATATATACCAATGTGTTACTACATACCAACACATATATTTTACATGTTTTACTGGCATGGTGAATTGAGAATGCTAGAAAAATATTGAGGTCAAGCCAAATATACATACATATACATACACTATCGGTTACAGGTAATACTATTATAAACAAATCTACATTTACAGTCAGCTTAAGAAATTGTACCTAAGTTTATGTGTGTTTGTAGCTTGAATAATGCTCGAATGGAAGAAAATTTGCTGTTAACTAGTTATGTCTATACACGACATGTTATAAATGCATCGACAAGTAAATTACAATACAGCACGTTTGCAAATCTTAAATATCTCTATTTATTCATTTAAATAGACCGAACACTGTGCGAACAATACGTGATAATATTAGTATGCCACTTATTTTCAAAAGTTATACATTATACAAAAAACGCAGAGCCATTATATTTTTGCAAGAGTCATTAACCTGTCTCTCAAGAGGAAATTTGTCTAGATTTTACCTTATATAAAAGACAATAATAAATAATCAATGCAACAACCTTTTACCAACAAAAAATTCATCGAAAGAGTAGTAATAGTAAGTCTTTGTAATCGATAAGTCTTAAGTGGGATTTTTTTTATAATTGTAGAGTATTTTAATCAATACCGTTGAATATAAATAAATTGGATTCTTTCCGAAAAACTTCTCTAACAAATTGGTGTGTGTGTGTGTGTGTGTGTGTGTGTGTGTGTGTGTGTGTGTGTATTATAATTTTTGGAACTATCTTCATTTTCTTTAATATATTTAATAATTGAAATGTGTTATACTCAGAAGCGCCACACTAGATCTAGGAAAGCAAAATCTTTAAATATATTTGACTCGCTTTTATGTACATGATAAATTTAAAGGATTTGTGTATGGTATTTCAGTATAATCTATTGAAAATAAATATTTTTATCAATATGAGCGAGTGTCCGTAACCCTTAGACACATTAATGGGCTGGTCTTAGCAATAACGCTTCGCTATTAACGAAAATAAGTGCAGGATTTCAGGATTTATAGAAAAAGGTTATCTTCTTCAGAGAACATGATGGTTGTAGGGACTGACCTTCGCTAGTGCCAAATATAATTATATATTATATTATATATATTCATGCATAGTACTCCGGCTCTGAGACCCTCCTCGTATCTTAGGAGGTCCTACAAAACAGCTCCTTAAGACTTATTTCTGCTACGTTGTTTGTCAATAGCGAACAGATATAGAGAGGCTTCGGGATTACGAACAGCCCTGCATGGAACTACTGAATAGCTCAGGATCCAACGTGCAAGTCTCATTTACAAAATTCTAACTCCAAAGAAACGGCTTTAGTGCAGGACGGGGAAACTTAGGCTGAAGTCCAGGCTTGTGCAATAGTTGGTTCCTCAAAGTGGTCAGATGGTCATACCTAGTATATAAACAAACTAGCACGTCGGGAGGAATTAAATATCTTCAAATTTGAAAACGTCGTGCAATGCGTTCAGCTGTTCACAATTTGCTCTGAAACTAAGAGTCATAGAGGGACAAGCTGAAAACTAATTAGCACGTGTAGAAGAATCTAATGGAACTAGATTCAATGCGTTCAATTTTCTCGATGTACTCCAAGACTATGCATCGTAGAAGATAAAGTATGTAAGCGAAACAGCACATCGAGCGAATATAATTACTTCACGTTTAAACTGGTCGAACAATGGCATTCAGTTTATCATGATTTACACAGGGACTAAGTGTCATAGTGCATCAAGTGTAAAGCAATAGCCACATCGTGGCATGCCAGCCCAATCCAATGGCCAAATTCAAACAGCTGCAAGATTCCGAGCACTCGACATGATACTGCAAGTATACATGACGCCAAATCTACAATCTTTTAACATTTCTCAGAAACGTACTACTGACATTCGAAGTAGTTCCTAGAAGAATGATCATATGTAAGACATATACATTTCTGAGAATCGCGTAATGGCTACGAAATTGGTATATCATGCCTAGTATACGTATCGAGTGATTGGGAACCCACGGTGCAGGTCGTGCAGTGCGTTCGGTAACTCACGATTCATTTGATAACCAAGCGGCGCACGGCGGCGTAAACAGAGGCCCATTCGATTAGGATATGCGGTCACGTTCGGTACCTTGAACTGTATTAGGAACGGTCAAGATTATTCCTCTTACGTCATTACTGTATTTTTCCAAATCAAATTTAAAAACTGTTGCTTTACGCTGGTTGCTGTCAATGTCAGTTCGATGTCGCATTTTAGGTTATCGTTTGTTATCGTCTTTTTTAAATTTTCAAAACAAACACTTTTTAAGTATTGATATTTATAGTAAATATTATTATGCAATTGGATTTACATGTAATACATGCCTATTTAATACGCTTCTTTTATAAAAGTATCGCAATTACCAAATCTACATTTTTGGAAATATGTATCACAGTTTACTTAGAAAACAAATTTATGATGAGGAATAAAGAAAATAGAAATCGAAATTTGAATTTCACACACAAAACAAAATTAAGTTATGGTACTTAAGTTGAACAAAGAAAATAAGCAAGGACACGCATAGTATATATTGTTGAAGAGAAAGGGCTGCGACATCCGGAAAATTAAATAATAAACATATCATGTTTGAAAGATCTACCAGGGCAATTAGTCGATGTGATATGTGATTTATTGATTGACAACTCTTGTTTATATTTATAAATACTTTTCGTAAGGAGTTTTGTCAACTTGAACAAATAAACATTCTAGAATGCCATTTTTTCTGTTGACAAAAAATATACATATTATATACATTGTACGTTATATAGTTTTGATAACGTATAAAGGTATTTTATTTAATAAACAAGAGACATTGGTATCAAAAATTTAAGTCTTCTGACTTTTATTACTACTCACACTTTCGAAGAGTATATTTACGAAGACGTAAACAAAAGATACATCTCCCAAATAAATGCCTCACGACCACGGTCACGATAAGAAATAAAAGGTACCGGGTCGCCTGTGACGTCATTAATTTTATAATCGAATTAAACCGGTCACGGTGACACACGATACCGGGCAAGACTCATCTCCTTCTCATATATTTGAAATGAATGTGTTGTTTTCCGTCACCCGAATACAGAGAAAAAATACAGCTGAAGGCGCTGCTAAAATACAAATAATTCAGTACCGCACCATTCCGGAATTTCTTAATTTAATTACTCAAATTAAACTTTTTTCCGCAATTCAAAAAGCTATATCTCACAAGAAAACATTGGTCTACACGGGAATTACATCCGTTTTGATCAATTTCATTTAATTATTTCAGATTTTGACCGAGAAACACACGTACATTTTACTCTAATTTGGAATAAAAAAATAGATGGTTGTGACAAAAAATTACATAATCTGACAACCTTTCCGTGTACTCATATCTATATTGGAGTTGTACAAAAAATTTCACATTTGTATCTTGAACAATACTAAAAAAAAACTGATAAATTCGATATCTTGCTTTCTCGACCGAAGTGGTCGGTTCACTCGTAGGAATCTTCTCGCGGCTTCGGGTAACTTCGGAAGCGTTCGGGTTTGCTTCGGAAGTGATCGGTTCACTCGTAGGAATCTTCTCTCGGCATCGGGTAACTTCGGAAGCGTTCGGGTTTGCTTCGGAAGCGGTCGGTTCACTCGTAGGAACCTCTTCCCGGCTTCGGGTAACCTCGGTAGCGTTCGGGTTCGCTCGTAGAAATCCTTCCACGACTTCGGGTAACTTCGTAAGCGTTCGGGTTTGCTTCGGAAGCGGTCGGTTCACTCGTAGGAACCTTTTCCCGGCTTCGGGTAACCTCGAACGCTACGGGTTCGCTCGTAGAAATCCTTCTACGACTTCGAGTATCTTCGAAAACGTTTGGGTACGTCTCGGAGATGTTCGGTTCACTAGCGGAAACCTTTTCTCGGCTTCGGGTTACTTCGGAAGCGTTCGGTATTGCTTCAGAAGTGTTCGGTTCGCTCGTAGAAATCCTTCTACGACTTCGGGTATCTTCGAAAACGTTCGGGTACGTTTCGGAGATGTTCGGTTCACTAGCGGAAACCTTTTCTCGGCTTCGGGTATCTTCGGGAACGTTCGGATACGTTTCCGAGATGTTCGGTTCACTAGCGGAAACCTTTTCCCGGCTTCGGGTATCTTCGGATGCGTTCGAGTACGCTTCGGTAATGTTCGATTCGCTAGTGGAACCCTTATTTCAGCATCGACTTCACTTTGGAGAATGTTCGGTTTTCTTCGGAGCTGATAGGTCTTGTCGCTCCAGCGGCTAAAGCTGACTGGTTACCCGAAAATAAATTTCTTAGCTTTTATAACTTTTTCAGAACGTAAACAAATGACGCGGTATGCAGGTGTTCAAAAGAAAGACGCATTCTATTCGTCCGAATAACGAGTCTTTCGATTGGTGGAAGCCTTCGCTTCTCGCGTAATTTTTATTTTTGTTTCTCGAACATTCTTATTTGATATTAAAATTCTTTAGTACATTGGTCGAGAAATGTCTAGGCGGGGCCTGTGAGTTGGTTTAAAGATTTCCAACATTATTAATTTTATTATAGTGTTGGAAAAATATGGGATAACTAGTAAAATGTGAACCGTTTGTTATGATTGTTTATAACAATCATTCATGGACTGAAATGATTTTTACGTCGGCACAATCTTATCAACTGTTAATTACAACGACAATAATGGTATTTAGCTCAAACAGACCTGGAATAATGTTTCTATTTCACACCCAGGACCGGTATAGGTAACAACGTCTGCAAAAGTTTCTATATAGAAAACGTTCATTCCAATACTTTTTTTATATTACTACATATAAGAAATAGTTATTTATTGTATAAGGGTTTTAGATAGCATATTATTCACGCAAGAATGTTTAAACGCGAGAGCTTGCTCGAGCGTTTAATTTTCTTAAGTGAATAAAATGCATCTAAAACCCGTATGCAATACAACGTTTTATCCACAATCACACTTATTTATAATCAGAATCGCCGAAATTTATGAAACAATGATCTGACATTTCGGTCTGACAGCGGCTGTCACCTCAAAAATCATTGAAATTTCGCATTAACTAAAAAAATATCGGGAGGTCTTGGATCGGTTAGTATGTATTTTCGATTGTTTATCGACTCCATTTATTTTGTAAGCATTCATTGTTGAAAAGTGGAAAAGATGGAAGAGATTTGTGAGAGCGAGTCAAATACTTGAAGAAGCTCAGAAAGCAACTTTAGATTTATTGCCGTGGAAGTCAAAGGACGCCTACGAAAAAGTATTTGCCGACTTCAATAATTGGAAAGAAAAAAGTGGTGTAAAAGGAGCGATAAACGAAGAGGTACTCCTAGCATATTTCTACAATGTTAATAAGAAGTTTGCGGCATCATCATTATGGACAAAGTATTCTATGTTGAAGACAACATTAAAAGTGCACAGAAATATAGATATCTCAAAATACAGCAAGTTGATCGCCTTTTTGAAAAGCAAGTGTCGTACCTACAAACCTAAGAAGGCCAAAATTCTTGAAAACAAACACATCACACAATTTTTGAAGGAGGCTCCAGATGAAAAATATTTGATGATGAAGGTAACACTTAGTTGTGATTTTTGTTTGTTTGCATTCAAACTTAGAGTTTCTTCCTTAGGTGGGACTAATAATGGGTGTAGCTGGCGCTTGTAGATGTAATGAGTTGACGTACTTGAAAATTGAAAATGTTTAATATCCCCTTAATACATAAATGTATCAGCAAGTCGATTATAATTTCAACTCATATCACAATGTAGTCAACTCTTCTTTTACGTAGAATTACATCTTAAATGTGTCTACATAAACATCGAAAAACGAAATACATAATTTGAAATTCTGACATGTTACGAGTAGGTACTTCAGGCTTTTCGAAAAACTACTAATAACTTTCCATTCAAAATCTGAAATACTTAATTACCAAATTCAAATCACAATAAATTATTTAAAATGCTACGCCAGTCAAGATATTTGAAAATATTTTAAATTCATACAATAAAATTGCGAATATCGTTGAGCACATATTACAGAATTATAAGTTAATTTAAAATTCAATCATGTACTATTGATAGATTTCTCATTTCCGTGCCATGTAATAACTATTCATTTTTTTATAATTTAATATGCAATATAAATAATTTATGATTTACAATACATATACCTGTATGTACGCTTTAAAGACAAAATAACATAAATTTTATCAATTGGTGGAAGCGTAGAGTATGTGTATGTATATGTTACCGTAAATAGCCGAAATCCGTTTTTACGCGTACTTACTAGTAAGAATGCAAACTAACTACGAGCATTTGTAATTTCGCGTTCTTAGTAGGAAAGACAAGAATTAAGATTTAAATTCGGCTATTTACTGCAACTTTCCGTTAGAACCCGTTCTAACTACACGGATAATAGTAAGTAACTGAAATACATATCTCTTAACAGCGGACATACTTCCATAGTTCACACCTCTATTTAATGGACAATATTTGTTTTCTTTCTTATAATAAAACACGATTGCTTTCAAGATTATTTAATACATTGAGAAATAAATTGACTTATTTATTATTACATGGGCTACTATTGTGACAATTTGAATTGCATAACACTTGTTTTTTTTACACTTACACATATTAGTGACACACTTTTCTGTGCACTTGCACACAGAAAATTCTTGGCTGAATCCTGATCAGACGAAGCCACATGTCTTAAAGATATTTACTTATCTGTCTTTACTACATCAATGTCAATAAATATTTGCTTACAAATATCTAATTCTGATCTGGCGTACAATCACCTATAACACCATCCTTAATACCTAACTGGTACATGTTGTCATCGGTTTTTAGTAAAACAACAGCTACAATATTTCTGAATACACCTTAGCTTTGTCAACGTCGGGACTGGCTTGTCTCGTCAATGTTAGTATGTATAAAACTGCACTACATTTATAGCATAATTTAGATTATATTACCTCTGGTTCTTTTTCTTCATTTTAAATTCTATGTTTGGGTCTTCTTCATAAATTAATTTCCGCCATGTTAATTTTGACGTCAACAATAATACTTTCCAAATCTTCTTCCCACGATGCCAAACATAGCCTCATATGGAGTTTCGTTTATTTTATTCGCTATTTCTTCTGCTCGTTAAGATGTTAAAGCTCTTAATAAAATAAACTTGGTTAGATAATCTTGATAAACCATGATGAATTTATATTCCCCATCTGCTTGACTTTGCTTATCAATAAGATCTACTTGCCATCGGCATTTAACTCATTCTGCAAAACTAGTTTAAACACTAGTCCCTTCTTCTTCTTAGATTTTTTACTATTGCAGACTTCACACATTGACAGGACCGAATTAATTATTTTAGTAGTAATCTTGGCATATTTTCTACTTGTTTCCATTCGAAGTCTGTGACGTCTTCCATGTCCAATTGCTTTGTGAGCTGCTTCGATTACATCAATAATTTCTTCAACTGGCAGGTAATATAGTATTTCATAACTCTTGGACTGGTATTATTCGCTGAACGCTGCTCTTTTCTATTATGTCAAAACGGTTCACGTATCGGTTTCTTCGATACCGGATTAGCTTGTTTTGTTTCCTGAAGTAATCCTTCATATACCTGTCTATTCATTACACTGTATTTAGAAGTTTAGCATCTTCACTATTTAGTACGTGATTAGAAGAAACCAATCACCGCATAGATATTCATCATCAGTAGTTACTGTTATACGTGTAGTTAGAACGGGTTCTAACTGAAAGCTGCAGTAAATGGCCGAATTAAAATTTTAATTCGTGTCTTTCTTGGTAAGAATGCGAAATTACAAATGCTCGTGGTTACTTCGCATTCTTACTAGTAAGTACGCGTACAAACGTATTTCAGTTATTTACGGTACCATATATACTAAACCACTTTCAGCCCTTTGTTTTAGACCAAATGCTTGTGATGTTTCTCCATTACGTTTCACCCTTATGCAGCCGCCTGTATAGATGTCCTTTATCAGTTATATTAAAGAAGTTGGAATCTTTCTCCTCGTGAGTATTTCTATCATATCCTATAAGCGTATTCGGTCAAAAGCCATTTGTAGATCTATCAGGCACATAAATGCTGGTCTGTTAAATTCCAATGCCTTTTCAACAACCTGACGAACCACTAATATGGCATCCATGCAAGATCCTCCTTTCCTAAAGCCCTGTTGTTCCTCTTGGTGTTCAGTTAGACTGCTTAGCTTGTCTGTGATTATTTTTGTAGTTAGTTTAAGTACAGGATTAAGTAGATTTATGCCTCTATAATTGTTCGGTTCTTTCTTGTCACCCTTCTTAAAGATTGGTACTAGGATGGCCGTTTTCCATTCCTTTGGTACCTTCTTCTCTCTTAAAATTTTATTCTCCGCGGTAGGTATCCAAATCACGATTGAGTCTTGAAAAGCCATAAGTCAAACGTAAAGTAGAAGAACACAGTAATGTGTTGTGGTAGTCTTTGGAATCGGAACACTTTGAAACCGCTTTGATGGAGGTAACCGAGTCAAAATCAACAACACTATGCAACGATCGATATCTGTCGCAATTGACACGTAGAAACGACAATTTTAACATCAGAAACAGTGAGGGTAAAATGTTGGATTTAATCTTCTCCAACATTGATCTCAACTTGCAAATCCAGCAGTCTGACGATTCGGTTGTTCCGTGTGACCCTTATCATCCTTCCCTCGATATTTCATTCCAATATTCATTTTGTAATTCTGGACATCGCTTTCCAACTGCTAGCAACCTGCGTTACAACTTCCGCAGGGCTGATTTTTTGTCTTTATATAGTCAGTTCATGGATTACGATTGGTCTTTCTTGACGCAATTTACAGACCCTGGTGTGGCATTGGATGCATTTTATGCTGCGCTGTATTCCATACTAGACGTCCATGTCCCTAACAAAAATATGTCACATTCTTCATATCCACCATGGTTCTCCTCTGAAATTATACTAAACCTCAGGAATAAGAACTATTATCACAGTAAATGGGTCAAAACAAAAGAAATACGATTCCACAATGAGTTTAAACGTCTCAGACGACTGGTTAAAAAGCAAATATATGATAACTATGTGTCTTATATCGCAGGGGTTGAGAAATCAATGAATGCAGCCCCTTTCAACTTATGGGGCTTTCTTCGGGCAAAAACACGCACTACAAGAATACCTGGTAATCTTCGTGACAATGACTTTACTGATCCCACAGAAATTGTAAATGCGTTCGCTAGATCCTTCTCATCCATATATGAAATGCCTTCAAATACGGTGTATCCTGAATCAGTTTATAACCCTTTACCTTATTCCTTCTCCCATGTAACTGAAGAGGATTTAATAAAACTTATGGCTACTTTTCCTAATAAGCAAACAACTGGTGATGATCTTATACCCAGCTTCTTGATTCGGAACTGCAGGTATATATTTGCTTCCCCTCTCAAAGTAATTATTAACTTATCAATTTCCTCTGGAATATTTCCCGATCGTTGGAAGAAAACTAGGATTGTACCTGTCCACAAAAAGGGTGACCGTGCATTGATATCTAACAATAGACCGATCTCTATAATATCTAACTTCTCCAAATTATTCGAGAGAGTTCTATATTCCTTTATATATACCAGTATACGCTCCTTTATCTCAATTGACCAACACGGTTTCTTATCTGGGAGGTCTACAGTTACGAACTTGGCAGTACTTACTCAGTGTATATCAGAGGTTCTGGACAGGCGCGGACAAGTTGATGTAATATACACTGACCTTTCGAGGGCATTCGACATGATAGACCATGACCTGCTACTGCGTAGATTCGGTTCATTTGGCTTTGTTCCTTCGGCTGTCGGCCTCGTTGGGTCTTACCTTAGTGAGAGGAGATGTTATGTCTGTTATAATGGTTTTTCATCCACCGAGTTTATAGTTACTTCTGGTGTTCCCCAGGGTTCAAATTTGGGTGCCCTGTTGTTCATATTGTTTATGAATGATCTTCTCCTACAGATCGATTGCCCAGTTCTTGGATATGCAGATGATATTAAAATTTATTCTGTAATAAATGATCCTGCTGATGTGACTAACCTTCAGAGAAATTTAACTGTATTGTCTTCATGGTGTGAACGTTCTGGACTTAAGTTGAATGTGGATAAATGTTGTGCAGTAACCTTCACACGGTCTTCAACTTCGTGCAATTCTTCTTACTTTATTGGTGACAACAAGTTAATGAGTAGAACTGAATTTAAAGATCTTGGAGTTACCTTCGATTCCAGCTTGAGCTTCAAATCTCACATAGAGAACTTTGTACATCTGCGTTCAGATCGTTGGGTTTTGTTATGCGTGTGTCTAGGTATTTCACTGATTCAGCATTGTTGAAATCTCTATACTCTGCCTACGTATTGAGTAAGCTAGAATATGCCTCCTTAATATGGTTTCCTATTTATGCAAGTGATTGTTTGGCATTGGACCGTGTGCACCGTAGGTTCTTGAAGTTTCTCACGTATCGGGCAGATGGTGTTTATTCGGACAGGGGCGTGGCGATGGGTGATCTGTTGCGGAGTCATGATGTTGTATCCTTGAGTGAGAGGAGATACGCTACATGTGAGAGATTTCTGCGTAGACTGTTGAATGGCAGCATTGACTACCCTGATATCCTGGCTCGGATGCCATTTCTGATACCGCGGCTTAACTCCAGACATAATTGCACTTTTGCAACTCCTTTTGCGCGAACCAACATCATGAGACGAGCTCCAACTTACACGCTTTGTCGCTTGGCGAACAAAAATGTGGACATATTTGTGTGAAGACTGACTGTGGATAGTGGATCATCATGGAATTTGTTATTACTTACTATTTTTCTTTCTTTTTATTTATTATGTATACACCTAATATAGTTTATAACCCTGTTTTGGGCTTTGCCTGTTGGGAAATAAAGATGATTATTATTATTATTATTATTATTATTATTATTATTAATACAATCAAGATTCGACGTGAGTTTACTGCTATCTTAATAACGCAGCGTAAATGCACTCGGAAAATTGGGGCAAATAAATATATCAATATGATGTAAGTGGGCGCGGGTATTACACAGCTACGGAGCCAGATTAACGTAACAGCCACAAAAAAGCGATATTCTGATTTGGCATACAGTTGGCACATGTAATCACCCTCAAATTATTCCGGGAAAGGTGGTTGCATAAAGCAGAGCTGAAGGGCACCTCGACTTTTATTTCACAAAAAAAATGATGGAGCTTTCACTGCCCAAGAGAAATTCTTGCGTATGAAGTAGCAGTGGGAGAAAAATTAATTTCTGTGAACGATAATGATTGTGCAAAATCTTATTAAGAACAAGTCTGATGAGGTTAGCATAAAAAAATGGAGTGGCAAGTCAATTTCATAGACGACAATCTAATAGAGCACGACTGGGATGACATGGCAGATGTGATACTAATACCGTTGATTGAAGGAATACATAAAGATGCGCAACTACATAGCACTGAGCGTAGCCAAAACTGGGTCCGAGATCTATAGCGATGCATCAGTCGTTTGGGTCCGAGATTCGAAACAGCCCGAGACAGCGATCATGTTTCTCGGCAAGGGGTTTGCGGGACGACTTAACGGAAAGACACGCAATTTTACTATAGCGTTGCGCATCTTAACATATTTCTTGAATCAACGCTAATAATACTGTTCAGTTCAGACGTCTTGGTTGTTCCTGGGCATTATATACAAGTACTATTTATTTTAATTATTTGTAAGAATTATTGCAATAAAACCTTTTTAATGAAATAATAGTTAATTGTTTTAAACACTATTATTATCTATTCATCCTATGTTTTTAAATAGAAAATTTATTTACTAGAAAGAAGAACTAAGTATATAACAATACCCTAACACAACAGAAGTGACCTTAAAAAGACAAATAGAAAGGTACGCTCAGGTAAGCAGAAGTGGCATTGTTTACTTACAAATAGTAAAAGTTGACATTTTGTGAAAAATAAAGTACAATATTTTTTCCATATAGTGTAACTGAAAACAGTTTTATCCCTAATATATTTGTGTTGGTAAAGAATATGTAGGCTTGAATATTGCATCGTTTAAGTATTCACAAGTTTAATAATACATCAAGCTTTCAAATTAAAACTAGTTGAAATACATAGATTTTTGGTGGCCAACGTGTTACCTCTCAAGATTGGAACTCTACCGACACACATGTTTAAAGCAGTAATCAAGGAATACTTAACTGATCAGAGTTTCTTTACATATGACTAATTTCTGAATAGTTTTTTTTTAATTTGTATATACTGATTATGGTTATTAATATCTGTATACTTATTGTCCGACGTTTCTGTAAAGTTCATTTTCACGAATTATCTTGTTATTATTATTATTAGAATCATTTAATATACTATATACGCGCGTACAACAAGCGGAAATTTTAATTTAGTATATAACAAAGAATGCATAAAGTTTACAACAAATCTTTTAATTCCATTGTATTCAATGTGATTCAAAAAGCGATGAGATATATTCTGTATTTAACACTAAAGGATTCATGTTTGTCAATTGTTTTTAACAGTATTTCACACAGAATATTATAGCCAAATATTTATTACAAAATGTTCAAAAGATGCCAGATCTTGCATTTTTATAATTTCAAAAATGTCATCGATTAACTTAGGCCTTGCATACTCAATTTCAAACGTATATACATATACAAGGCGATTTTACCTAGATGCTAGATAAATGGCTAGAGTTTAAAGATTGTGCCCGCCCCTTTTCTGCAATCTATCTTCGGGATCACCTCTTGAAGTACTGCAACAATTTGGTGACTTATACCTTCCACGAAATAAAAGAGAAGAACACACTAAAGCAATTCACAATATATGTACACAATACATACATGTATACCGAACAAGCATTAAATTTTACTTCTTATCACTCAGAAATTAATACACCACGCGATCATTTAAATTCTAAATTATAGCAGGCGGGATTTTTTTTTATTAGGTTGTCCAGAATGTCAATTATTGATTAATTAACATTTTGAAACGTCACTTTGACAATTCAAATTGTAAATTAGGACTTATATACAAACTTAATTTAAATTTCACAGCCTGCTCTAATTTAGAATTTAAATGATCGCGCGGTACCATTCTGTTTAAAATAAATGAGTGTGATCACCACACAACTTTCTTATAGGTAAGGCATAATCTTTACAGAAATTGTTTAAAATCGGCTTTGCAACACTTTTGTATACTTAAGATGAGGAAAACTATTACATTTTCAATGTGACTAGACAGACTTATGTTTTTGTCGTGTTTTGTCGGCTCTCAGGCAACACCGTGCTGCCTAACGGTTTCCTTTCGAGTCAACAAAATCCGAGTCCGTCTATTCTCATTGGAAATGTAATAGTTTCCAATAACTTACCCATCACTACTTTACATATTATACAATTTCCCTAAAATCATTATTTCTAAAGTTTATTAATGACATCTATTTTGAGCTTTTTCTGAAAACTCGTACTATTAGAGAATGCTTGTTTTTAGCAGCGGTAGATAAATGTCCTGCATGCTTAGTGAATTGCAAATAATTTAGTTATTCGCGTGTATAGTAGTCATGGAATTATGTGTACTTTTTGATTCAATATTAACGTTCTCAGACCACATCATTAGCACTCACCTGCATTGAAAACCTCAGGTTTTGTTATTACAAACACTAGGCAGTCTGCAAATATCAAGGCCAAATTATTTATATTATCCCCGCCTCAAATATGCTTCTTTAGTTTGGTCACCAATTATGCAGAAACGCTTGAGAAAGTTCAAAGGCGTTTTCTAAAACATCGATATTTCAAGAAGACTGGTTCTTACCCCGTCGTTTCGGAGGAGATGGTGCTCTATCATTCTTGGGGAATTTAGTATTGACTATTTGGAGTTGCTAAGGTGCAGAACAGATATCATGTTCATTTATAATTGATTGCATGGTAACATTGATGTTCCTACTTTATCAGAAAAGATATAGTTTTGCTTTTCCTCAATATCTTTCTCGCTTAGAATGTATTTTATTTTTCACCGGTGAGAACTAATCTAAGTCGTATACAAGAGGGTAAAATTTCTAATTTTTGATTTTACAATAAAATGCTAAGGGAATTAAATTTTATGCTTCATTTCAAATGATCAAATCTGTAATTATAATTTTAATTCCACTTATGTATGTTCCAAAAATTTTGTTTTCATTTTTTTCATGGCATTTCATCTATTATTTTTTGTTGTGGAAGGCTTTAACTTCAAAACGTCAAACACTAATTTATGTGTCAAAAATAACTTCAAACTGTAATTCTGTAATTTTTGGTGAAAATGGTAACGTGATCACAAAAAATATATTTAATACAATGTTATGGTATTGCGCGTTGCGGAAGAATTTCCCGAAGTAACTGTTTCCCGTATGGGTATAAGGAAGATGGTGAAAAACTTTTTGAAAACTGGTTCTGTTCTGAATTTAAAGAAAAAGAAAATAGCACATGATGAAGATGATGTTTCTACAGTTTTAATTTTGGATTCGGTGGAAGATAATCCTAAACTTTCATTACGGAGACGAACGCTTCAACTAAATATGAGCAAATGCCATATTCAAAGAGTTTTGAAGGAACGTAAATTATACCCCTATAAACCTATTTTTTATCGTTAGAACCGGGAGATGATGAAAAGCGTCTTTATTTTTGCATGTGGACGGGAGATAAAATAATGGAGAACCAACATTTTCAGAAAAACATTGTATTTTCCGATGAAGCAACTTTTACTAGCAATAGTACAGTTTCGTACATATTCGTTATTGGAGTGATACTAATCCTCACTTTAGAATTGCATCAAAACGTCAATATTTTGTTAAGGTAAACGTGTGGTGTGCTGTTTCTTACCATGGAATAATAAGCCCATATTTTTTGATGCTAATGTAAATCAGCACAATTATTTGATAATGTTAAGCAACTTTTTCTGGGATGGTTTAGGCTTTGTTCACTTGGGTTTTCACTTCCTGTTGTAAGTTTGTGGAGCTCGTAATCTTAGCTCCTAAGTACGTGCATTGCATACATTGGTGGATGGGTTTGTCATTTACAGCCAGTTTACATCCAATGCTCCTTTGCTATGACCATCGATTGTGTTTTTTTCTATAGATATCATCATATTGAGGTTCTCCGCTCATGTTTGAAACCTATATATAAGTTTCATAGCTATACTAGGATCCAATAGGTTCCGTAGTTAAATTATTAACAAATTCTATATTTATGAACCAAAATGTGTCATATTCACATATGTGTTGGTTTGTGCCAAAAAAGAAAAATACAAAATGTGGACCCGATAGGTCGCGTTCGTTTTTCTGTCCCCTTGTCTATTCTCCAATCGCGCCAGCGACCTCTTCTGTCCAAACTTTCTTATACAGGGACTTTAACCAAATTAAATTCATCGCGTCACCTACCGGAAAAGGCAGAACAACGTCTGCCGAGCCAGTTAGTAGTTCTATACCTTTAATATGTGATATATCTCTCTAGAATGCATGACTATTTTTCGACAAGAATAAAAGTGTTACTTCCGAGCCGAATTTTGACAAAGTTTTTCTATAAACATGTTCCCAAATTACTTTAAAGTATTTCTGTAATAGTTGACGAGATGTCAATAAAACTTAATTTCTCAAATCCTGGATTTTTTCTCTCGTTATAACTCACAAAGAGCAGTCGATATATATTTAGAAATGAAAAATTGTAATATTGTCAGGCTCACGGTTTTCAAGAAATACCACAGATCAAAATATTTTAAGTGGACAATGGATACAAACGTCAAAGTTTTTGAATGATATCTTTTTACTTTCTTATACGTAGTATAAGGAAGTATTGTGATGATGAAAATTTTCGACCTCGAGATTTTTGCAGATGTCCACGTTTTGAGGTCCCCTGATACCAAAAAAGTGGTTTTAAAAAAAATGCCTGTGTGTGTGTCTGTCTGTCTGTCTGGCTGTGTGTCTGTCTGTGTGTCTGTCTGTGACCACGATAGCGGTCAAACCGCTGGAGATATCAATTCCAAATTTTGTATTTACGTGTATAATCTCCCTCTTGAGATCTGATTAGTTTTTCAGTAAAATCGGTAGACCGGAAGCAGCAGTTTACTTCAGTGAAAAAATCGAATTTTGCCAATATTTCGTCAAATACTAAGTTTATGCAAATTTATAAAGAATTCATATGTACTTAAAATTAAAATTGAGAACAATTTTATTTAAAAAGTTTTTCGAAATTCCTACCGGAAGTAGGTCTTTTACTCTTATCGAAAATCGGTTTTTTGCGAATATTTCGCAAGTCAAGCTTTTTAGACAGATACGTTACGTGTATAAAAGTATTTAAAACATAGTTTTCAATATCTTTTGTATAAAAAAGATTTCAAAATTCGGACCGGAAGTAACACTTTTACTCTTACCGAATAGCGATTTTTGGCAAATATGTCGTAAATTATGCATTCTATATATATTTATTAAGAGTACAAAAGTATTTAGAGTTATATTTGCAATATTTTTTGTATACATGAAATTTCAAAATTCGGACCGGAAGTAGCACTTTTACTCTTAGCGAGTAGCACTTTTTTTCGAATATCTTGCAAAGTATGCATTCTATAGCGATTTATTAAGAGAATAAAACTACTTAGAATAGGATTTTGAATAAGTTTTGTATAAAAAAATTCTTAAGATTGTATAGTTTGAAACGCTCATACGTATAAGAAAGTCGTGTGGTGGCCACACCTCATTTTTTTTTTACGTTCTTATACGTAGTATTGTGATGACGAAAATTTTCGACCTCGAGAATTTTGCATATGTTCAAATTTTGAAATCCTTGATACTGAAAATGTGGTTTTTGCAAACATCTCTCTCTCCCTCTCCCTTCCCCCCATCTCTCACTGTGTGCGACCACGACAACGGCCAAATGGCTACAGCTATCAATACACAACGTTAAGAGTATAATCTTTCTCTTGAGGTCTGATTAGATTTTCAGTAAAATCGATAGACCGAAAGTATGTATTAGTTTACTTCAGTAAAAAGGTCAGAGTTGACAAATATCTCGTCAACTACTAACATTAGACAAATTTCTAAAGAATACAAAAGTACTAAAAAGGGAATTTTAGAACGGTTTTATAATAAAGTTTTTTGAAATTCCTAGGCTTCTTAGTGAAAAACAGTTCTCTGCAAATTATGTGTTCTATATAAATAATAAATAGGTATATTATAACTGCGAAAGTATTTAGAGCTAGATTTGGAACATTTTTTTTGTATACACGGAATTCTAAAATTCGGACCGGAAGTAATACTTTTACTCACAAGTTTATTTTACTTACACTTGTACTCTTATCGAATAACAGTTTTTTGCAAATATTTCTCAAATTATGCATACTATACAGATTTATTAAGAGAATAAAAGGAGTTTGAGATGAATTTGGAATAATTTCTGTATAAAAAAATTTTCAAATTCGGATCGGAAGTACTACTTTTACTTAGAGGTTTATTTCACTAAGATACACAATTTGAAACTTAATTTGGAAAAACTTTTGTATACACATTTCGTAACGCACATACGAGTACGTATAAGAGAATGCAAAACAGCCAATGTTCAATCTTTCATAATAATTCGACAACGACATGGATATCTGAACATACTATATAAATGAACTCCCACTTGCTTATCGGCAGAGGATGTATTTTCAACATTATGGTTGTCCGACTCACCGTTCGCGCATTGTTGCTGCCTGGCTCTATCAAAAATTCGAAAATTGTTGGATTGGCTTGAATGGTCCTTTGTGGCCTCCAAGAAGCCCTGACTTAACTATTTTAGATTTTTATTTGTGGGGGCGGTTAAAGCAATTAGCCTAACAATGTGGAAGTATTAAAAAATCGTATAAGAGATGGTGTTGCGTCCTTAACATTTGAAGAAATTCGCAACAGTTAGAAGGAACTGCGGCTTAGAGTCGAATTGTGTGCTGAAAGGAGTGGCGATTTAATAGATTAGTTTTAAACATTATTGTTTCTAGCCTACTTCTTTTTTTAATGTTGTGATTGAAAAAAAGAAAATATTTTTTTTTAATTCTAAATAGGGGTTTGACAGTTTCGTAATTCTAATTACATATTTGGTCATTTGATATGAAGCATCAAATTTAATTCCTTTCGCATTTTATTGTAAAATCAAAAATAAGATTTTTTTTCCTCTTGTAAAGTCAATCGGGGGACATACTGTATATCAGTTAAGCAATGAAGATCTATTATTATTACCAATAATGCCAAATGATTAAACCTCGATAACAGCAATATACCTACATCCGTTTATTAATTATAAAATTTAATTATTGCTGAAATTCACTTTACAGTAATTTTGTGTTCTCTTGAAATTTGTGTAAATTTAGTAATTGACGAGATATTGAAACAATTTAAATTACTATTTCCGGTCTAACGATTTGACTAACAATCTAATCAGATCTTGAGAGTTGTTGACTTGTAAACATAATAAGGTAAAGTAAAATACTGTTTGGCTGCATCGTGATCACAGACATATGATTATAAAACCATGTTTTCGTTATAAGAGACTTCAGACTGTTTCATCATCAGAGGTTTCTTGTACGTACTACGTATAAGAAAGTAAAAATTAAGTTATATTTTACGAAAAGTTTCATATTCAAGTGTCACTTAACATTTTAATTTAAGCCAGTATAATTTGCGACTTTATAATTTGCTTACTTGTCAAGATTTGCACAATTTTGAAAGTCACTTCTTCTACAGAAACGTAACTTCGAAACAGTTCACCGTAGACCAAATGCAATAATATACAGTTGTTCCGTTTAATAAGCAAACACTATATATGATCCAGATGGCATGGAATACATAATTATAAATAATTTTTGAATATAAATTATATGATGCGATATATCAACTTTTACTATTATTTCATGTTTTGCAGGTAATATAACTTGGGTTGTCTTCAAATATGTTCTTGAATAGCTTCATCATCAATCCCACAATATTTGTATTAAAATTCTCAAAAAAAATCTTATTCTCTTAACCCCCGTATTCACTATTCGTTTCATCTAGCAGATCTGTACGCATAATGTATAACATGCGTTTAAATTCAAATAACTCGACTAATCTAGCGCCCTATATAAAAATATCTGTGATGTATTATAGACACAGTAACCGGTAACAATAAACGCGGTTTATATTTAGGAAACTTACGAATCGGAAATAACGAAACGAATAAATATATCTTTTCATTTGCCTGTGTAAAATTCTACATTTGTATATGTAATATTAGTTTAGAGAAGAAATTATCCAAACTATATTAATTACTTAAATTAGATTTCGAACATAACAGTGTTCCTGTTGGCCATATGCCACCTAACATGTAACTTGTCTGTAAAAAATAGTACGGGTGTGGCTACTGAATAAAATCGATTTAAATTAAATGCAAAACTGATGAGTTCAAATTAATTAGTCACTAATTAAGCCTATCCTTTTAGAATAACTTAGCTAAATTTTCAAATTTTCAGTACACCTAATTTGCCGAGAAGACCGTGAACACATAATAATTTTATTTGTTCATCTTAACAATAACAATCTTGTGTATAAACAAATCCGTTCTATCTGCTATATATCACGCCGTCTTTCACACAGGCACCACAAATAAAATAATAATTCAATATAAACTGTGTACAAGCTGTACAAATAAGACTTTCGGTACTTCCGTGTTTTAAATACTTCTTCGAACAATCACTTGTTACTGAAAAATATTCCCGCGCTTGTAATATTTAAATTTATGAATTAACTAAATGATATGCCGGTATATTATTTGGTGCTGAATAAAGCTGCCTGGATAATTTTAGTAATATTAATAACGACACCTGTACTCTTATGATATACTAATAATTTAATAATTAAAACAAAATTAGAAATACAAGGATTTATTACTATTTAAAGTGGTAGGTGTAGACGAGTTCTTTACTGTAATGATTATTTTCGGTAAATGTAAATCGTGTGCGCTCATACTAATATTTAAAATTACTATTAATATGGGAAATTCTTGAGTAAGGTCCAATTAAATTTTAATTCTCTTATAATTTGCGTATTACTGAACATGTAAGAACACATATAATATCCTTAGCTTCATTTTTAAAATAATAATAAATGCTCAATCTAATTGATTTTGATTTACCTACCTGTTGCTATAAGAAAGGCACAGGAAACAAAGCAGAAAAAATGCATGATTAGTCAATGTTGTGTATCACTGTTCGATGTTATAATAAAACTTTCGTATCCTGAAGTCGAGAGTATCAAGTAACGTTTTTTTAAAATCCACATTCACTTCAAGAACGAGTCCAACAACGACGCGGATTCAACATTACTAATGTTACGATTCTTGAAAAGTGTCTGTCTCGTTCGAGCCTTACCGCAGCGCCTGCGTGCGGTTTCTAACATTTAAACGTGTCCTAAGCTATATTTTTTTCTTATGGGTTACCTAATAAATATCTACTTATTTACGATTATGCGCGCAAAATTATGCCGTAATCGACGTTCTGAATGTGTGCTTTCAATTAGCGATGCCGTTGCATTGTTTAGTTTTTTTTTTAAAAACAGGCAATTGCGTAAAATGATTAGCAATATAAATAGTATGATACAGGTATATTAGTCAGTCTAAAATTTTATTTATTTATAACTTTAACATAAAGACATTCTGTCTAGCAAATACGTGACAATTCTGAGTTCTATGTGATTTCCAATTAGTTGCTAAGTTGAAAGAGAAATCAACCTAGGAAATGTAATTACAGCTGCTGGGCGTATGTATAGTGGCGGTCAAAAATGTGGGTCCTAAGAGCAGCGATATGAAAGGTTCATCTTGTCAACTATAGTGGATTTTAACAGAAAATAGAGATTGAACTAATTTTTGAAGTGTAAACTTCTTTAGGCGCGTTGCGCTGATTGTAGGCACTGAACAAGCCTGACTGCAACGCTCGGATATGTAACGCTCGGATATGTGTAACGCTCGGGGGTTTTGGCGGTCGCCGATCACGATTCCAAAGTCATAATGTCAAAGTAAAACAAAATGGCGGAAGAATTTTTTGAAAATTGACGTATGAATGTGAAATTTTAGATACGGGGATGTCTTAGGTCGCCGATCACGAATCTAAAGTCAAAATGTCAAAAAAACAAAATGGCGGACGAGTTTTTTGAAAATTGACGTATGAATGTGAAATTTTAGATACAGGGGGTCTTAGATCGTCGATCACGAATCCAAAGTCAAACTGTCAAAAAAAAAATGGCGGCAGAATTTTTTGAAAATTGACGTATGAATGTGAAATTTTAGATACGGGAATGGTTGAGGCTTACGTTTTATTTAATACGTTACTGAATATTATACGCGTGTGTACATGTGTAAATGTAATAAATGTGAGAATACGTTTTATTTAATACGTTACTGAATATTATACGCGTGTATTTCGTATTATTAACCTCACCTTGATGAAGTTTTCACTTCTGCCTTGTGGTTTTAAGCACACGCATTCTTCTTGTTTTAATACATAAGTTTCCGCATACAGGGTGGCCGCCGAGATATCCGAGATACTTCGTATATGAATTCAATAACTAATTTTAAGCAAAAATGATTCTATTCACTTTTCCCGAATTTCTAACGGTTCTTGAAATATCGGAGTTCGAAGCTGAAGTACATTACTAGAGGGTTTAGGAAAAATTTGGTTTATTTTAAGGAAAGCGTAATGACAGTGCAATTACTAAAGCTACTCTATTCATTTTCTTTTTCGGTTCTTGAAATATCAGATTTTGAAGTGGGCAGGTCATATGGATAGATTCTGAAAGACATTTTTGTTTGTCAGTTCGTTAATTTTCATCATTAACAGTTGGTTATTTTCTTTTGTGTCATTAATGTTAGAACCATGCCTGCAATTTATTCAAATGAATAATACGCGGACATGATTTTCGTGTATGGATTTTGAAACGGTAGTACCACCTACCACTTAGTGCGTATCAACGACGATACCCAAACCGCTGTCTTCCAGACAAGCAAACGTTCAGTAGAACCCTCTTCGATTAACACACCTGTTAATCGAAGGGGGTTCTACTGAACCCTCTTCGTCGGTTAGGTAACGCACCCGTTACCTAACCGACTTGTACAAGAGAACTTATGCGAAGAAACAATGCTGGAGAAGTGCTTGAGGTTGTTGAAAATGATTCTGGTTTTATTACAAAAAGAATTTCTGTACTTACTGGACAAACTAGTATGGCTGTGCAAGACACTTTGCGAGAAAACAGACTACATCCCTATCGTTACCAACCTGTACAAGAACTTCTCCCCACTCATCTTCTCCAAAGAGCTAACCTTTGTGAATGTTGGGGCAATCATCTGAATCATCTATCAAGGGCCCGTTTCTATGACGAAGCTACATTTACAAGAGATGAAATCAACCATTTACACAACGGACATTTTTGGAGAACGATCTACCTCTACTACTTGAGGTCATTCCTCTTCAAATCAGAAGGACGATGTTATTTTTACATGATGGTGCTCCAGCCCATTATGCAAAAGGTGTCACTAATTTCCACAATGAAAAGTATACAAATCGATGTATAGGTCGTGGTGGTCCCATTCCTCGGCCACCGCGAACTCCAGATCTCAACCCACTAGATTGTTTTCATGTGGGGGCGTGTGAAGACACTTACCTATTCAACGAGAAAGTCTAATAATAATAGGGACCAACCCATGCAACCTTTAATGAGGCGAGAAACAATATGAAGAACTACAACTGGGAACGAGATCTCCGACGCAGGATTGAATTATGCATTGCACAAGGCGGTGGTCACATTGAGCAGCTTTAATAATTGCACTGTCATTAAGCTTTCCTTAAAATAAATCAATTTTTTTTCCTACACTCTCTAGTAATTTACTTCAGCTTCAACCTCAGATATTTCAAGATCCGTTAGGAATTCGAAAAAAGTAAATCGAATCATTTTTGCTTAAAATTAGTCATTGAATTCTTATACGAAGTATCTCGGATACCTTGGCGGCCAACGTGTATATTAAAACGCGTTGTAAAAATAAACTTCATTTATATACTAAAAGCAAATATATTAGAAATATTTGTGTCTTTTATAATTTAGTGCCTGATAACGATGATGCTACTTTATTAGAAAATATTTTTTCTGTTCCTCAGTATCCTTCTCGCCTTTAGAATGTATTTTATTTTCAATTGGGAGATCGAATGTTTTAAAAACTCTGGTTTAGGGAATTTTACGACTTAGGAGAAAGCTGAAACATAATATAATAGGGGATGTTTAGAATTACTGAAAATTATATTCTTCCCAATCGACACTGATATTGTAAATTAGCGAAATTAAATAATAAATTTTTCGTATTCGGTAAGATTCAAACATATGTTTCTTAATACAATTTAAGCAGTTAAAAATGATTCGTACGTATTAAATTTTGCGACTTGTTAGTTATTATATTTCTGGGATTGATTTGTATTTGCTTTAGACGTTCAAGCTTTTCTATATAATAAGCAAATGTTTTGAATTATTGACAATTATGTATATTTTTCTCAACTGCGAAATCCAGTTATAAAAATTTCACACCGCCGGCAAGAATCGAACTTTTAACAAATCATTTTTAACGTCTTAAATTGTATTCAGAAATAAATGCTTGAAAATATTTATGAATTAATTTCGCTAACAATATCAGTGTCAATTGATAAGAATATAATATTCAATAATTCAAAATATTCGCTGATTAGAGATATAAATACATTTTATAAGAAGAGCAGGGCACTGTTACTGGTACCCCACCAATTTGTTTTTGTCATAATTTAGTTGTATATAAAACATTGCTCGTATTATTACAATTAAAAATTAACAACTAATTAATACCTAATTCATTCTCCCAATTAAGTACTACCGCCTTTATTAGTTAATTTATTATATTAAAACTTTCAGTACATTACAATTTTTTAGTACGTGGACTAGTATATATACAGTGTGTTTCACTTTGATACTTGAAAAATCAGTATTTTTTAATGGAACATCCGATTTAATTTTTTCTTTTTTAAAATATATTGCAGTTAAAAAGCTCTACACAGTGATGTGCATTTTTTTTATTTAGGCCCTTTGCATGGCCTGCTGTGGTATTAAATGTAACCTCAAAAATGGCAAAATCGTATTAGGCATTTTTTTAACAAAAAAACTATTTATGAAATCGATTTAGCCATGCTTCGAAACCCTTAGTACCAAGTTTCAAAGTCGCATCTTATACAGAGTGTTTATAATTTAGGTGCAAACTTCGAAAAATACCAATGTTTGGGAGCACCCTGTATTAACAGAATAAAATATTTTCGATATTTTCTTCTTTCGATGGAGGTGTAAGTACTATGGCTTTGAAATTATACTCTTTTTATTGGCCTAGTTAATACAGGGTATTCGTAATAAAAAATAAAATTTAAGGATAAATCGATTTTTTTCGTTTTTATTTACTGAACATAACAAACTACAAAATAACCAAATATCTTTAAATTTTCGAGTTTTCTATTACCACTCCTTCAACTTGAATACATTTTTCTAACCTTCTTTGGCAATGATTCATTACTTTCGCGAGTTCCTGATGAGAAATTAACTCGCACTCTTCTGTTATCCTCCGCTTAAGTTCTTCCACATTATTGAGTCTTGTACGGTAAACATTTTCTTTAAGTTTCCCCCAAAGATAAAAATCGAGTGGCATCAAATCTGGCAATCTCGGAGGCCACTTAATTTCTTGACTAAAGCGCCCAATCCACTTTCTGGGAAATTTTTGATCAAGCCAGTTGTTAATTATTGCTGCAGTATGGACGGGTGCACCGTCCATTTGAAATATCATGTCGGCACGTCTAGCAATTGGCAGTTCTTCTAAGGCATCCCAGAAATTCGTATTTAGAAAATTCAAAAAATTTTGGGCCTTCAAGTTATGTTGAAAAAAAAAGGGACCAATTATTTGTTTATCAAAAATTCCGCACCATACATTAATTTTCTCAGAATATTGCCTTTTACAGTGAATAACCCAGTGAGGGTTTACTTCCGACCAGAATCTACAATTTTGTGAAGATACAACCCCGTTTGTGGTGAAGGTTGCCTCATCCGAAAATAAAATTTTATTTAGGAAATTGTGGTCATTTAGATAATGTCCTTGACACCACAGAGCGTATTCCATTCGAGAATTTTCATCACCATTTTCTAAAGTGTGTAGGAATTTTGGTTTGTAAGCAACCTTTTTATTTTTCTTAAGACATCACCAAACTTTGCTGGAAGGTATATTAGTGTTTCACGAAATTTGTCTAACGCTAGTTTTAGGGTTGTGCCGAATTTGATTTAAAACAATGTTTTCTCTGTTCTCAATTAAATTGTTTCCCCTTTTATTTGTGGAAATAACATTACCAGTTCTATCGAAAAGAGAATTAATATTTGCTACAGTTTGAAAACTCACTGGTTCTAGTTCTTGATGTCTCCTGTTAAATTCTTCTGCAGCTTGTTTATAAGTTTTTGCATTGTCGCCAACTAGTCTTATTATTTCAACTTTTTGCTGTAAAGTTAGTTTATTTCTAACCATTTTTACACAACTTTAATGGTACACACAATAACGTTTTAAGCAATATAACAGCAAGTGTCAAATTTATTGAAGTTTGATACATTTTTGTTTTCAAGGCCTGCTTCACTAGCGTTAGACAAATTTCGCGAAATACCTTCCACCAAAGTTTGTCGATGTCTCAACAAAAAATTCTGTTCGGGTGTAAACCCTAACTGGATTATTCATTTTAAAAAACAATATTATGAGAAAATTAATGTAAGGTGCGGAATTTATGATAACCAAATCACTTGTCATTTTTTCTTCCAACATAATTAAATAATTAATGTCCTCAACTTAAGCAGAGAATAACAGAAGAATGCATGACTAGCAGAAAAATATTTTATCTTATTTATTTTTACTTATTTTGTAGTTTTTTGTTATGTTCAGTTAAATTTCTTTTACTAAAAATAAAAACGAAAAAAATCGATTTTTCCTTAAATTTGATTTTTTATTACGAATACCCTGTATTAACTAGGCCAATAAAAAGAGTATAATTTCAAAGCCATAGTACTTACACCTCCATCGAAAGAAGAAAATATCGAAAATATTTTATTCTGTTAATACAGGGTGCTCCCAAACATTGGTATTTTTCGAAGTTTGCACCTAAATTATAAACACTCTGTATAAGATGCGACTTTGAAACTTGGCACTAAGGGTTTCGAAGCATGGCTAAATCGATTGCATAAATAGTTTTTTTGTTAAAAAAATGCCTAATACGATTTTGCCATTTTTGGGGTTACATTTAATACCACAGCAGGCCATGCAAAGGGCCTAAATCAAAAAAATGCACATCACTGTGTAGAGCTATTTAAGTGCAATATATTTTAAAAAAGAAAAAATTAAATCGGATGTTCCATTAAAAAATGCTGATTTTTCAAGTATCAAAGTGAAACACACTGTATATACCTAGATAGATTTATATGTACTACTTAACTTATTCAAGTACAAATAACACATTGGTGGAATTTGCAATGCCAAGTACATTATGTAAACATTATAATATGGTAATACATGTCCAGTTAATGCAGAAAATATAAGCAAAATCGTAATCTATATGCTAGTTGATTACAGTAAGTAATAATATTAAATGATAAAACTAGGTATGTGACAGGTGTCTGTAATTGATACCCATGCCATTTGTGGTTTCGTGACTGCTTGAGTTCCAAATAATTGTCAAATTTATATTATAATCCCATAAGGTTTTTTAACCAAAGATTTTGAAAACTATCTAACTAATCAATTTGAAAATAACATTACAAGTTATTAATACTCTTTCATCATATGATATTGATTGTCACGACCGTTCCTGTAATTTTGCGATAAGTTTCAGACGGTGCCGTCCAGTAAGAATGGTGGATTTCAAACTACAAACTTCTCATTTGCTGTTTTTGAATAATATGTTTTAGGGCAATATATGAAGTAGGACTACATTCTAACAATGTTTGAAGATTCTAGTAATTGTTTGTTTTTGCTATGAATTAGAATCGAAGGAAGATTTTATGAAACGTATGTAACGTAACCACAAAATACAAAATAGATTGGAAATTTTCTTCCATATTTTTTTATCAGTGTCTAAACTAATTTTTGGTGAAATAAGGCGTTCTTAAGTGCAATAAACAATAAATGTTTATATGACATTATATCACTAAATGCCTGTTCAAGCTCTTAAAAATCCTACAATGTCTATCTCCTTCATTTAAAGACATATATTAAGTTCTCAGGTAATATCCGAGTTTCTTTATTATCATCATTAATTATAAAAAAGCTTACTAACTGTACTTTTTATTTTAAAATGCATTTACCATCAATGTAATAGCCAATAAGCTTTCTGTATTATTCTATACAGGGTGTCCAGAAACTCTCCTGACAAACGAAGACCGAAGATTCCTCAGATAATTTTAAGACAATTTAATCCAATTCACCGTACTCCGAAAATGCTTCCTAAGGGAGCTAGAGCTCTTTAAAGATGGCGCCTTGCAATTAGTTTTTTTTAATATGTCCCGAACGCTTCTATTTAGAAAAACAAAAACTGGTATGCTTATTTATCCTCCAGAGATGAATCGATTCCATCAATTGCGAATTTCTAGTACCGGTCATAGGCGTCCGTTTTGAGTAGGTAAACGGTTATTTTAACGCATAACTTTTTTGTCTTTAACTTTTAAGCATTTGTGACACTAGATTATTAAATTTTCAGGTATTCTAGTACTAAAAGGTACTCTTACTTTAAGTGGGTAGGACATACCGTTTTCTAGAAAAATCGATTTAAAAATTTTTGGTTTTTTCGTCATTTCAACTTTCGTCATTTCAACTTCGCGAACTGACAACAATTTGACAATTAAAAACGTAGGTTTTATTTCTGTTGGCAGTTCAGAGCGAACTAGTGCAAAAAATAATAAATTGAATTTTAATGACGAAAAAACGAAAAATTTTCAAATCGATTTTTCTAGAAAACGGTGTATCCTACCGACTTAAAGTAAGAGTACCTTTTAGTACTAGAATACCTGAAAATTTAATAATCTAGTGTCACAAATGCTTAAAAGTTAAAGACAAAAAAGTCATGCGTTAAAATAACCGTTTACCTACCTAAAACGGACGCCTATGACCTTAGGAAGCATTTTCGGACTAGGGTGAATTGGGTTAAATTGTCTTAAAATTATCTGAGAAATCTCCGGTCTTCGTTTGTCAGGAGAGTTTCTGGACAGCCTGTATATTGACATAGGTAGACTGTCATTAAATAAGGCATAACTAGAAACCTCAACATTACTGTTTGTAACAATTAATGAGAATAGAAGTTAAAACTAATTAAATTATAAAGATCAGAAGGTGTAAGATATAATTTTATTACAGATAGGTAAATAATAGTCAATAAATTCAACAGTAATTACTAATTTTCTAGTTATACTGAGATTTTAAGTTTAAATGAATTTTAAATCCTTAAATTCTTTTTCAATTGAACCTGTTGAGAAATAAAAACGTACGTGAGTATATATTGTATAATTTAATCTATCCAAGTTAGCCAAATCTTGTACATAATTTAAAACTTAGAAATTTATAAATCATTTTATTTCAAAATTTAAATAAAGTCGGTGGGTCATATATGATGACGTCACAGATAGTTATTTGGCGACAAATAACCTCGACGAAATATTATATTAAAAAGTATAATTAAATAAAGGGAAAAACTAAGTTAAATGATTATTAAAGAGAGTTTATTGTTTTAAAATACGTAGGCTAAATAATGAGATAAACAGTATTAAAAGTGGTTGAATTGTGAAGGTTTAAGTTTAAATTAACTATTTCCTATTGGTCGAGAAATAGTACCAGAAAAAAATACAATTTAGCACATTAGTGGTTTTTAAAATTGAAAAAAAAAATGATGAGAATTCTTGAGCGCGAGTGGACATAATAGCCCAATTGTGGATTATTGCAGTATTATAAAAAAAAAGTATAAAAATACGGTCTTTAAAATAGGTATTGTGCAGTATTGTTATTATCCGAATATTAATTACTTATTTAATCAACTAACGAATATTAAGTCTTTTTAATAGGGTATCATACTTTGTTCTAACGATTTGTAAGCGTACGTTTTATTTTCTCTGTTCAATTTAACATCATACTGAGTTTTGACATCAAATCATTTAACGATATCTTATTAGAAACAGTAACAACTTTCGATAAATTGTTAAAAATAACGAGAATCAATGCACCTCATTATTTATTATATGTCCACTGAATATTATTAATTAGTGAACATTCACGCATTTATTAAAACGTATCTGTCGAATAAAACGCTTTCACGTAGTACTACTGAAAATACAAATATCAAACGTATCTGAAATAACGTGTAAATTATTGTTGAAATATTTTAAATATTAAACGGGAAATAATAAATCTCCAGTTTTCCTGAGTGCTTTTTTGAATCTTTTGCTACAAATAAATAAGAAGATATATTAGATGATAGATGAAAGTGGTGGCGTGGGAAAGAGTATCGAATTTATGTATAGTGATTCTTTATTCAAAACTCCAGAAAGATTAATTGAACTACACCTAGGGTGAATTCGCTAGTAGTCGGCCTTTTTTGATGAACGTCAACTTTCAGCTTTAATAACATTGAGGCGTTCCATATTATATTAAAAAATTATTCTTGAGAGTGAAACAAATATATTTAATTACTGTAATGAATAATGTTTAGCATGAAGCATACATTTTTCTTTTTTGATTCTTTTGAAAAAGTACATATTTGGTAGTAGTCGGCCACTGGTACACCAGTTGTCGGCCTAATCAATTTTCACCAGGTCCGTATAAACTTTCTGTGCCCTCATATTAATCGTTCCGTTTTGTTTTCCTTTTTGTCTTTTCAATGAAAGTGAGTAAGTCAAAGGGTGAAATCAGTAAATAAAAAATAAATATATATTTTCCACTAAATAAATAAGTGCACAATACCAAAAACAAATTCTCTATAAATAAGGTAACAAAAAAACACTAAATCCTTAATAGTCATATAAATAAAAGAAAACAACATTGTTTTCTGATTCACAAGAAACAGAAATGAACTCTTGAGGGCAAAAAATAATAACTATATATCTAAATCTGTCATGGTAATTGTAAATACAAAAATTCAATATTTAATGTTTTTAAATTATTAATCGTCAGTAGAAATCGCAGGAGAAATCTTGATTTCGAACATTTTCATATGACTGTCCTACAAGCTTACTACAATTTACATGAAACCACCTTGCGCAAGTGTCACATCCAACATTTTCGTCACCTTCTTCTTCGGCATCACTGTACAATTCTTCTTTGCAGACACTGCACTTCTGCTTCGTTTCTGCTACTTGCACGTTTGGTTTGTGGTTTATTTTTATTTTAGTAAGAGCTCTTTTCCTCGATGTTGTATTCTGTTTGGTTTCAGATTCATTTCCTTTCCATTTTTTCATTATTGTTTCTCCTTTTTCTATCTTTCTCTCCACACTTTAGCAGATATGGCGCTCGTGGATTGTCCCGACTTGGGTTTCCTAGATTGTTCTTGTTTCTGGGATACTTCAAATGCTTTATGAATATGTCTACGGATGCATGGCCTGGGCTAAGTTTTCCTTCATCTAATTTTACTTGTCCACTTTTTCTTTATTCAGTTTTTCTTCATTTAAATTTTCATCTCCTAAATTCTCTTCCTCCAATTTTTTTAGTTATTTTTCTAGTTTCAATTCTTCTTTATCAAGGTTTTCTTCGTCTAATTATCCATTCGGCTACTTTTTTTCACTTTCGACACTCAAATATGGATCTTCGTGGCTTGTTGGCAGCTCGTTCCTTGAACCAGGCCTGTAGTGTTGCTCGAGGAATATCGAAATGTCTGCACGATACTCGGATTTTTGATAAGTTTGTACTGCTGCAACGCCTTTTACATATTATCCTCAGAATATGCAAAGAATTTTCGTTTTTGGTGGTTTGTCATCTTCTGAAGATTAGTAATTTCAAATTTTTGGTCCCAAAATAGCACTAAATACGACTTAAAATCGTATGGCCGACAACTGGCAAAATCAGCACTTGATGTCTATGCTACATAGTAGTCGGCCGTTACTTTCAATGTTGCAAAACATTGTTATTTTTGACTGTCCCCCGGCCGATTACTGGCGTTGAGAATCATCTTGTGAAACTGTATATGATTGCGAATGAGACAAACATATATCTGAATAGGTAAGTCCGAAAAAGACGAAAATAAAATTTTAATAATGTGCTAGTAGTCGGCCGGGTGACCGACTACTAGCTTCTGGAGTAAATCTTTGTACCAGTGACCGGCCATGCCTTTTTTTAACCTAAAAGTTAATAAATTAGGCCTTTTCGGCCGAGGAAAAGTTATTTCAAACTCTGTTCTTCTCCGAAAACCCACCGAAAGGAGATTAATTATGATATATAAAAATTTAAGTTACTTGTATGTTTCCGGCTACCTAAGTTTACCACTTTATAAATATTGCGGGGCTCCACTTAGCACACAACACATATTTTGCACGGGAATTACAGGAATAAAATATTTATATACGGGAATGAGAAATTGATATTCGCGCTGTATGAGGATGTAAGATTTCAGCTGTGTAGAGAAGTAGCACAATATTTGCCCTAATTTTATTCTTGAAAAAGGTCACCAGTGGCCGACTATTGGGTGGTGGCCGGTTACTGGCGAACTCACCCTATGTCAAATTTAGCTTTTTACTAAACGTTTAATTGACAAACACTACGGTCTCTTGCTCGTATTGTACTGCAAAGTTAATTTTCCTTTTTTGTGCATATGAATTAATTTTAATCGTTGACTAATTTATCTTCACAAATAAATAAATAAATATCGTATATCTTCTGTCTAAAGTTAGGTGTCTCCTCTTCGGGCCGTGCAATTGCCCATAACATGATAATATATACGAGGGGGTACCCAAAAGTAACCGGAATAGCATTGCCATGGGTGGAGCTTTTGTAGTACTGGTTTCTGCCGCTAGGGCCTGCCTAGCGCAACTCGTCGCCAGTTCAGTGCCGCGCGGGCCGTTGACCTGGCACGTTCTGTTCGTCAGTAGTGACCGTTTTTGCTAGTGCTGTTTTACTGCTGCTTCGTTTTTTTATGATGGCAAATTTAAGTGAACAACGAGCCGCTGTGAAATTTTGTTTTCTACTCGGTAAAAACGCTGCTGAAACTGTTTTAATGTTGAAAACTGCTTACAAAGATGATGCTATGGGGAAAACTCAATTGTATGAGTGGTTTTCTCGATTTAAAAATGACGACATGTTGATTGATGACAAACCTCGCTCTGGACGTCCATCAACTGCCCGAATCGATGAAAATCTTGAAAGAATTCGAGAGCTTGTGCGCACAGACCGTCGACAGACAATTGATCAACTGTCTGAAATCAGTGGAATATCTTGGAGCTCGATTCAGCGAATTTAACAGAAGATTTAGGAATGAAACGCGTTGCTGCCAAATTTGTTCCTCGGGCTCTGACTGACAATCAAAAAGAACGTCGAGTGGAGACATGTCGTGAACTGAAAGAACAGCATCAATAACATACGTAAACACTAAATATATACATATATATATATATGTATTGAAAAATTATATTATATTATATTTTATATTTTATATTTTATATATATATATATATATATTGTAATAGGGGGTAAGGTACCCTTACAAAACCCCAAGTTGCGGTGCCAAGATGCTATAGTGGGGGGGGGGGGGAGAGCTAATGAGAGATATTGAATGAGTATATTTAATTAATTATGCAAGAGACTGATAAAAATAATAAAATAATAAAAAAAATTACTTAAGAAGAAATTAGATGGCTAATGTCCTAAATAATTATATAATTGTTGTTCCAAATATAAATCTGCCTGCTAGCTAAAGGAGGATGCATTCTTTAAATACTTAGATAATTATATATAGAGTTTTTGTGTAAATGAGTGTCTCAAACTTACCCTAAGTGAAATGCACAAATTCATTAAAATTTCAAAAACTTCGCGGTATTCAGCGTGCAACTGCGCAAGTTTAAATTAAGATTTATCCAAGTGGGGGTAAATGCTCTGTATTAGCGCGAAATCGCAAGAACTCTCGTGCATGTGTGATTGTTACGGTGATAAAACGAAAATTAAAAAGTGATGTAGTTATCTCAGTGGGGTGATCTCTAAGTGACTCTAATTCTCTACCTCAGGGCGTTAAAGGATTCGAAAATTCTTTACCTTAGATACAGCAACTCTTCATCTCTCAGAAGCGAGGATCTTGTAGAATCTAACCTGCAAAAGCTATTTTGTGGCACCGCTTTATCGCTAATGCACAAAATACATATGTGTACCTCTTAAACGTTATATGAGAATCAGGATTTATCAATGGTGGAAACAAACACTTTATTTTAAACAACAAACAGATCTTGGTTTATTAAAGAAAGAAAATGAATACGCAATAAGATACAACAATGATCGTATAGACAAATTAACAGTAAACAATAAATGAGAATAAAATCGTGAATCGATCTAATATAATTTGTAGTTTATATAAACAAGATTTCCATAGGAAATGTTCCACTAAAGCAAGATATAACTGTCAAATGACAATGTATACGAATTTAAACCTTATGTGCATGAAGTTAAATGTGAATGCAACGGAATAATGAATTTGAATGAGAAAATTGTAAGTATGTCCTGATATTTTATTTATATAAGATTATTCTAATTTAAAAATGTAAATTTGACCCAAAAGTTTATGTTAGATATTACTTGAAGAGTTGTTTTTTTTAATTTACGTTAGTGAATTAATAGGATTGAAAGATGTTACAAAAGTTTGACCTAATTTCGGCACAAAATGTGCGTGTAGTATTAAATAGACTTTGTACCTTATAAGTCACTAATTCCTATTCTTGTTTAAGACCAGGTATTTCGGGTGGTTGAAGGTGTATTCCCAGGTGTCACGGCTTTCCGGAATCGGTTATACTGCACGCCAATAGACTGCTAAACCCTTTCTCTGATGCTCCTCTTTCGATTAATTTCACAGGTATCAGGTGCGTGGATGTTATTCTTGATTTCTTTGGTAGTAGATGTGTGGTAGTAATCTCTCCTATGTTATTTTTCTTTTACAGCTACGGTTTATTCCGTTCGACCTTGGATTCTGCTTTGGCGCGAACGTCTTCAAATGGGCGACCTTCTTGCGTCACTTGAAAGGTCACACAACGTGACTTTTAAACTCGCACGTGGAAACGACTGTATGACTGGATCAATTCAAACAATGAATTGATAATAATGGATCTCGCTTCCAAACTCTCAATTAATAACAATGGATCTGATTCAAACGATGAATCAATAACACTGGATGAATAATAATGGATGTGATTCAAACAATGAATCAAAAGAATATGGATCTCGCTTCTCGTCCGATGTGCCTTTCTATTAGAATCTTCTGTTGTGGGCGTAGTAACCATAGCAATATATACAGTTATTTTTTACAAAGTCTTATTACGGACAAGTTTATTTTGGAATATTAGTGGAATCATGTTTTATATTAGTTAAATTAATTCATCTTTCAATCGGTACAATAAAATTACTTTAATTCGTTTTCTCTTAGAAAAACACATTTTTTAAAATTTAAAGGGCAAATTTAGCATTTCGACTGTCATATGTTCGATGACGTCATGGACGCTAATCAAATAAATTAAAATATCAGAATTTTGGATAAAAATGCCTTTTTAGTAGAATCTTTCCTTCGCAAATTAAACTTTTAAATACATTTAATATTTTTTCACCTTTCAATCCTTTTAAAAACCTTTATTTATATAAAAAATTAGTGTGGTTAGTTTTTGAAGTGTAATAACTAAATGGTCTTTTAATTTATTTATGAATTATTGTTATAACATGAAACTATGACCTTTTCTTAATCTTTTACCACCTTTTTAAATTATCTATATAGCTTGTAATTAATATTTTTAAACTTTTCTTTTACCTATGTTGACAACTGTCAAATTATTCAAAATGCTTATTTAAATATCTGGACTCAACTTACAAATATGACACTGAGAAATATTTCCACATAAATACGTCTTGATAGACTTTGTATCTGTTAGGTTTTATTTATAATTGCTTTAATTATGTATATGAAATATTTGAAATTAATTATGATTAGAGCAATATGGCGCATCAAAATTCGAAAAATAAAATGATGCTTAGCTTAAATGTGCGCATCTAACAGATTTATCTTTAGTGACAATGATATTAAATTGACAACATGTTTATGGGGTAAATGTTGTTTATGTTCAACATTAGTTTATTTTGGTTTATAGCAATGCATTTTTAGTTAGAAATTAGTCATGTATGTGCTATACTTTTACCAATGTTTGGGATGATGCTTTCGAAGCTATCAACCTTGCTTTAACTTTAAATCTGTAACTTTTTGTGACATATTGATCTTGAGAATTTACACTATAAAATGGCTATCATTTATAAGCTCATAGTGTGATGGTAAATGATAAAACTTGAAATTAAAATTGGCCATTTGTAATGGCTGTCAAATTCATTTTATATTATTACTTTGCCGATATAACATTTTACTAATCATTGTTGTATTGTGAAAATATGCTAATTATAACTATAAAAATAAGACTAATTTGTTTATTAAGCTAATTAAGTATTTAATTCTAGTATTTAGTATTTAGTATGGGGGTTTCAGTTGGGGTTCCTGAAAAGAGTAGTCATTGGTTTGGTTTTCTAATTTTGGGGGTGATTTGCTTTCTAATATTTAAAATTTGATGGGGTTCTCAGAATATACTAGTTTTGTTAGCAAGATCTGCATTATTTTTCAGGTATTTTTACCTATACTCTTATACAAGGGTCTAACCTTAAGCATCGCCGATGTATTTATGGTTGCCTGTATTCAAGGGGTTTTAAGGGGTGACTGTATGTGTTTGTGGGTATTTGACTGGTGTTGTCATATATTCAACACTAGTTCAATTTGCCCCTTAACGAAGGTAGTTTTTTATGTGTAAAAAGATGCGTTCGTTATAAATAAACTGTGTAATGTAACTATTATAATTAACTAAATTATATATTTTAAGTGACAAAATTTTTCTTTTACAAACTGATATATTTATTTAGGATTATACTAAGGGCTTAATTATCTGAGTTTTTATATTTGTAGTTTTGTCATATGTCTGTAATATAAGTTGTATGTGTGTATGGAAATTTTCTTAACAAAATTTAATTTTTAACAATATTTATTTAATGACTTGTCCCTGTATATGGGTATTTGTGTAAGATGCTATGTATATGTTCTGTATTTGTGTATCTATGTTTTTATTGATAAATGTGAACACTAGTTGATCTCTGTATGTGCGCGTATGGTTTTCCTTCTTGTATTTTTCTATGGATGTTGCCTTTATAAAGTTTTATTATGTACCAATTATGCTTCTTTTGTTTATACTGCTTCTTATACCTGTAGTGTCTCGGATTCAAATTCTATACTGTGATAATAGTGGCCTATTTTAATATACCTCGAGTGTATTTACACTTAAATTAACTTTGTTGCTTCAAATAATTATTCTTGTTACCTATTATATTTGACATTTTGTCATGTATTCATCTTCCTATTTGCGGAACATATTTTAAATTAATATTGCACTTTTTCGTGCTGATGTACCCATTTTAGGTTGTACATCACCTTTTGTCTTCCCATAACACCATATCTTCTCATGGGTTTACTTATGAGGTAAATTCTAATTGTATTTATTTTTCTTCCACGATACCATATCTTTTCATGGGTTTCTTCATGGGTTCAATTTTTTTTTTTTTGTAAAAGCGTTATATTCGCTCCGTGGTATATTTTAATTCTTAGGCCCTTTCTTCATATTTAAATATTTTCTTTTTCTTCATATTTTGACCAATTCTTCTTGAATCCTTTTTGTTCTGTAGGTAAATTTATTTCTTGAGTAGTTTTTTAACTTGTAACATTATTTTTGTATTTTATATAAAGGCAGTTATTTAATTTTTCTTTCTTCTAATGGTAGTGGTTCCGTACGCTTTGTTATATGTTTTCTTTCAAAGATTTGCTCTTCCTAGTGTTTCTTATTTCTTTTCCATAACATGTTTGCATCATCTTGCTGTGTATTTGTACCCTTTCTTTATTTTCTGACTGAAGTGTTCCAGACATTTTTCAACTTATATTACCTCCTTATGCGTTGCTAATTGCTTGATATAGGAATGGGAAAAACTAACAATTACTTACTATGTGTCTTAAAATTATTTATGAATAAACTTATTATCTTCTATAGTCAAATTCTTATAATCTAAAATTCCGGGCGTATTTACATCTTTGGATATACAGATTGGGCTCGTCTGTAGTGGTTATGGGGTGATTTCGCTATCATTAGGTTGGGCTCGTCCGATGTAGAGCATCTTGTTTAATTCCTGGATCTTTTTGGTTTGGGCTCGACCAAATGACTCCTGGGGTGTCGGGACTCGTGGCGCCCCTACAATGTTCTGTGGGGTGGATAGGCTTTTGTATCTGGTAGATATTGATTCTTGTTGTTAGCTAAGGTAGGAGTGGGATCGCAAATTCCCATCGGAGATCGCCTTCTTATTCTCCGCCTTGCTCCGTAATGTTAGGCTTTCATTTCGTTGGTTAGCTCTGGTTGGGTGGGGTCGCAAGATCCCATCGAGGGTAGCCTGTAAGTTCCTCGCCATGCCCGTCATATTAGGCTTTGATTCTTTGGTTTTATGTAAATATGTGGAGGCTTGGATAGTTGGGTTAGCTAAGGTAAGAGTGGGAGCGCAAATTCCCATCGGAGATCGCCTTCTAGTTCTCCGCCTTGCTCCGTTTCCTTTAGGCTGTTAATTCTTGGGGATAGCTAAGGTAAGAGTGGGATCGCAAATTCCCATCGGAGATCGCCTTCTTGTTCTCCGCCGTGCTCCGTTTCCTTTAGGCTTTTACTCTTGTAGATATTGGTAGGCTTTGATTAGTTGTGTTAGCTAAGGTAGGAGTAGGATCGCAAATTCCCATCAGAGATCGCCTTCTTGTTCTCCGCCTTGCTCCGCCACATTAAACAAAATTTCTGCTCGTCAACTATGTCTTCGGCTAAATAGTCGTGTAGCATGGAAACATGATAGGTGCCTTTGATATTTCCAGTTTCCTCGTCTATTAATTCGTAGGTGTTCAATCCTAACTTCCTATGAATGAGAAACGGTCCCGTAAATGAGCGGGTTAGTTTTGCGATGATATTGTTCTTCCTATCGGTGACTTTGAGTGCCCGTACGATGACCTTGTCGTTTAATTGATAATTTTTAAATCTTTTCTGCTGCTCTCTCTGTTTAGTTTCCCATTTGTTTTTCTTTTGTAAGAGTTTCCGTCTTACTAATTCATATTGTTCTCCTAGATCTGCTATTTCATCACTTATCCATGGTCTCTGCGGTGGCTGTCCGGTGAATATAGTGATAGGGCATGCTTCATGTACAGTGCTGGGAGTGTTGTTCATGACCAACTCTATGTGTTTAATATGTTTGGCCCATTTATGGTGGCAGTCGACTAACCAAATTCGGAGGTATTTTAGTACTTCTTTTATATATCTTTCAGAAGGGTTTGCTTGCGGATGTCTGATTGAAGTGTGATATGATTTGATCTGTCTATCATCTAAGTATTCTTGATATCGTTGGTTTGTGAAATATGTGGCGTGATCCGACAGTATGATGCTGGGAGTTCCGTATTCTGTGATGTACTCTTGTAATGCCTGCAGTACGGTTTCAGTGTTGCATTTTTGAGTCGGAATTAAACGTACGTGTTTGGAGAAAATGTCACATATGACAAGAATATTTCTATATCTTCTTGTGCTTGGAATAAGATTTGAAATGAAATCGATGGCTACTAATTGTAGTGGTTCGGTTGCGATTATGCTCTGGCTTATGTTTTGGTTGGTGAAGTTCTTCTCCTTGGCTATCTCACATGTTCGGCATTGTCGAATTAGATTTTTGATTATTTTCTCATCGTTCTTACAGTAGTATGCCTCCCGGAATATCAACCAACATTTTCTGGCTGCTATGTGGGTATACGTTTCGTGTATATTCTGTATAATCTCGATAGTATGTTTTTCGTCTGTGACGTATACTTCCGTTCTCTCTATCTTCTTGATTATGACGTCCTCTTGAATTTTCATCCCTTTATATTCCTGCTCTTCTTGTAGTTTCTCTTTAAGTTCCCTTAACTCCGGTGTTTCTCGAGCTTCTTTTATTCGGTTGAGTGAAAAAGTACCTTCTTGAGCTAAAATTACTAGGTTTATTTGAACATTCGAAGTTTTAGTCTCTCCATGCTTACGACTCAGGATGTCTGCAGCGATCATCTCTTTCCCTGGCTTGTATCGAATCTCCATGTCATATTGTTGTATGAGTAGTGTCCAGCGGTAGATACGGTTGTTATTTAGTTTAGTTGTCATAATGTTGAGTAGAGCTTTGTGATCCGATTCGAGGATGAACTTCTTTCCTATTAAATAGTATCTGAGCTTGGTCAATGCGAAGATGACTGCTAACATTTCAAGCTCTGAGACGCCATATCGGGTCTCGCATGGCCTTAACGTCCGTGATGCGAAGTAAATCGGAATTTCCATATTGTCTTTTATCTGTACCAGTTCTGCGGCGATAGCGTTGTAAGATGCGTCCGTTCTGACGATGAATTCCAAGTTGAAATCGGGGTGATATAATTTAAGGTTCTCGACAAAGTTGTTTTTCAAATTTTGAAAGCATTCTTCGCATTCGGGTGTCCATCTCCATTTGGCTCCTTTCTTTAGTAGCGCTAATAAAGTGTTAGTCTTCTGGCTGTAGTTCGAAACGAATTTTCGGTAGTAGTTTAACAAACCGAGGAATCCTCTCAACATTTTCAGTTTAGTCGGATGTGGGTAGTTTTGGATCTCTTCAAGCCTTTGTGGATCTAATAAGATGTTCTGTTCATTTACGACGTATCCTAGGTAATTGACCTCTTTTCGGCAGAATTGGCATTTCGCAAGATTCAATTTCATTCTATTTGTTTGTAGTGTATGAATGATAGTTTCTATATGGTTCAAATGAGATTCGATGTCATCGGAGAAAATAATGATGTCGTCCAAATAATGTAATGCGAATTTCTCGTACTTATCCAATATTTGGTGTAGGAATCTAATTAACCCTGCGGGTGAGCTGCGGACTCCGAAAGGGCAAACATTGAAATTGTAAGTGACTCCGTTCACGTTGAAGCCACAATACTTCCTTGAGGACTCTTCCAAACGTATCAGCCAAAAAGCATTCTTTAAATCTAGTTTTGTGTACCATCTTTTGTTTCCGCATTTTGTGAGTAGGACGTCGATATTCTGAGGCATCTCGTATTCAGGTTTGATCCTCTGGTTAAGCAAGCGAGCGTCAATGCAGATGCGGATGGAGTCGTCTTTCTTATTTACCAAAACCACTGGGTTTATAAAATAGGTGTTGGACCTCTCGATAATGTCAGCTTCCTCTAATTTTAGCAATTCCTCATTAACTCTCTGTTGGAAGTGATAAGGGATGGGGTAGTTCTTGCAGCGCAACGGTGTCATCGTCAATTAGTAGTTTGTGTTCGTAATCTTTAGCGAATACTACCTCATCGTTAATTAACCGTATATTATTTGAAAGTATGTCTAAAAGATTTTCTAATACATTTTTCTAATACACTTCGATGGATATTCGTTTGTTGATTTGTCCCATTTTCCTTCTATTGGCCGACATCAGGTTTGTGCATTTGATTTTAATTATGTTTTGTAAATAATTCGGTACTTGCTCTACCATGTTCTCTTTGATTAAAGAAATTTCTGCCCCGGAATCTAATAAAGCCTTAAATGTTATGTTTCCTATAATTAATGTGATAAATGGTAACGTTTCCAAATTGGAGACTATTTTTCCTACGTCTTCAGTGTCTGATTGTTTCCCCAAACCTATATCTAAACTTAATTTATTAAAAAACTTACTACTAATGTGGGCATCCGGTGGAGCTAATTTAGGTCCCTGGATGAGCATGGTTTCGGATTTATTTCCGTCTTTTGGGCTCCTGAATCCATCGAAGTTTTTTTTTGTAGCTCGCTGTTATCTATTGTTGTGTCCCATTCTATGATATGCCTGTTATCTCCAGCGATTGCATTTATCTGCCTGTTATTTGCATTTCCATAGTATCTCTGGTTTTGATCCTGGTAGTTATTTCTGGGAGCATTGGTATTATAGGGACGCTGGTCAGGTCTCGCAGAGTTATTGTTCCTCTGAGTGTTGTTTCCATTGCCGTTTGTTGTGCCATTATTTCGCCAATGGTTTAGGTTCCTGTTTGGTGGAAACATATTCGGGTTTCCCTGATCGTTTCGTGGGTAAGTGTTGTAAGGACGAGGCTGGCTTTGATAATTATTGTTCGGAGGAGGATTAAAATTTCTGTTTGGTGGAGGTGAGGTTCGTTGAGGGTTTCTATTCATGTCTGTAGTTGGTCTGTCAGGATAAAAATTTCGACGGGCTTCTGGTTGTGTATTCTCGTTTCGGGGATTGTTCCTGTAATCTCTATTTGTGTTGGTGCTGTCTGAATAGTCGTCCAACCTTCTGAGTATGTCCACCAGACTATCCATGTTAGTCACGTTCTGGCAGATGATCGCGTGCGTGTCAGTATGTATAAAATGTCGCAACAGCTGTTGCGAAATGGTTAACTCGTCCATGTTGTCGATGTGTTTACTGTAGTTGTATATCTTCAGGGCATATGCTTCGCGAGAGAGCTTACCTGGTCGAAATTTCCCTGTAAGCAAACGAATACGAGCTCGGTTTTGTTGTGTTTCGCTCCAAAAGCTTCTTCTAAAAATCTCTGCGAATTGTCCTAAGTCCTCACAACTATCCTCTACTCTTTCGAACCAATCCGCTGCTCCATTGGTGAGTGTCGCTCTGATAATGTTGAATTGCTGTCTAAAATCAGGCACGTCTTCGGTATATTTAAGGACATTGTTTAAATATGCCATAGGGTGCATGGACATGTTGTCGCCGTTGAAATGTGCTACGTTTTCAATGCGTAGTCCTGCATTAAAACATGTTGGTGTAGGCATCAGGTTATTGTTAGTCCGGATATTTTGTACCTTCAGCGACAACCTTTTCAGTTCTTCTTTATTTCTTTCAAGTTCTTGCAGCGCATTCCTGACGTCCTTATCCTGTTCTTTATTTACCTGTTTGACTCGTAATTTCTTTCAAACAGTTTTCTTCGGTTGAAACTATTTGTCCAGTAAGTTTCGTTTCTATGCGAACTTCCATTTCTGATGTGCCCCTATTTACTTGATCAAACTCCATCCTGATTCTTTCCGCCAACTCCTTGTATTCCTTTTCGTTTTTATCTTTTAATTTCGTGAGATCTCCTTCTATTTCCACGATTTTCCTGTCCACAACTTTTATTGCAGAAACAATATTCGATACAACCTCTGTCCTAAGTTGTTGAACCTTCACATCCACCTCTTCTAGTATTATTGTCTTGTTCGCCTCCGTTCTTAGTGCTAAACTCTCTTCGAGGTCTTTCTTCAAATCTTCCAAGTTTTTCTTATTTTCTAGTCTGTCCTCTTCTCTATATTTCAGGTTTTCCGCTTTGTCTTCTTTTCTATCGTTGTCTATTTTGTTTTCTAATCCGTTTATCATCAATCTGATCTGTTGTAACATACTATTATCCTCTGGCTTTGGACCACTTCCTTGTCCCATAGTGCTCTCTGTGATTCGAGTGGTATCGCCTTGATTTTGCGGAGATTCGTCTTCGCCTTCGCTGGATGATTCCTGGCGGACATTTGAAACGCTTCTGGATCTGGTATTCATTTTGCAGGTTTTATAATTTTATAGATACACACAACAATAATAAAAATTTGAAAATACTTTATGATAAGGCCCCTGTATACTGTATTGTACCTACTATGTGAATAATAATAATACCTGTATTTGATTTTCATTTTTAATAACGACGAATAAATGATTTTACTTTTATCAGTGTTTGTTTGTTTACCACCAATTTGTAGAAGTACACATATGTAAGAAATAAAAAAAAATTAAAGACACATGTTCCTTTTTATATTTTTATTGTACAATTATTTTAATTTATGAAAGTCCTCTGCTTCTGGTGATCCTCTGGAGTAAGCTAAAAAATACAGTAAGTATCCGGATAAGGATTTATAATCGGCCCCACGTTGGGCGCCAAGATGTAATAGGGGGTGAGGTACCCTTACAAAACCCCAAGTTGCGGTGCCAAGATGCTATAGTGGGGGGGGGGGAGAGCTAATGAGAGATATTGAATGAGTATATTTAATTAATTATGCAAGAGACTGATAAAAATAATAAAATAATAAAAAAATTTACTTAATAAGAAATTAGATGGCTAATGTCCTAAATAATTATATAATTGTTGTTCCAAATATAAATCTGCCTGCTAGCTAAAGGAGGATGCATTCTTTAAATACTTAGATAATTATATATAGAGTTTTTGTGTAAATGAGTGTCTCAAACTTACCCTAAGTGAAATGCACAAATTCATTTAAATTTCAAAAACTTCGCGGTATTCAGCGTGCAAGTGCGCAAGTTTAAATTAAGATTTATCCAAGTGGGGGTAAATGCTCTGTATTAGAGCGAAATCGCAAGAACACTCGTGTATGTGTGATTGTTACGGTGATAAAACGAAAATTAAAAAGTGATGTAGTTATCTCAGTGGGGTGATCCCTAAGTGACTCTAATTCTCTACCTCAGGGCGTTAAAGGATTCGAAAATTCTTTACCTTAGATTACCTTAGATACAGCAACTCTTCATCTCTCAGAAGCGAGGATCTTGTAGAATCTAACCTGCAAAAGCTATTTTGTGGCACCGCTTTATCGCTAATGCACAAAATACATATGTGTACCTCTTAAACGTTATATGAGAATCAGGATTTATCAATGGTGGAAACAAACACTTTATTTTAAACAACAAACAGATCTTGGTTTATTAAAAAAAGAAAATGAATACGCAATAAGATACAACAATGATCGTATAGACAAATTAACAGTAAACAATAAATGAGAATAAAATCGTGAATCGATCTAATATAATTTGTAGTTTATATAAACAAGATTTCCATAGGAAATGTTCTACTACAGCAAGATATAACTGTCAAATGACAATGTATACGAATTTAAACCTTATGTGCATGAAGTTAAATGTGGATGCAACGGAATAATGAATTTGAATGAGAAAATTGTAAGTATGTCCTGATATTTTATTTATATAAGATTATTCTAATTTAAAAATGTAAATTTGACCCAAAAGTTTATGTTAGATATTACTTGAAGAGGTGTTTTTTTTTATTTACGTTAGTGAATTAATAGGATTGAAAGATGTTACAAAAGTTTGACCTAATTTCGGCACAAAATGTGCGTGTAGTATTAAATAGACTTTGCACCTTATAAGTCACTAATTCCTATTCTTGTTTAAGACCAGGTATTTCGGGTGGTTGAAGGTGTATTCCCAGGTGTCACGGCTTTCCGGGATCGGTTATACTGCACGCCAATAGACTGCTAAACCCTTTCTCTGTGCTCCTCTTTGGATTAATTTCACAGGTATCAGGTGCGTGGATGTTTAATTTATTCTTGATTTCTTTGGTAGTAGATGTGTGGTAGTAATCTCTCCTATGTTATTTTTCTTTTACAGCTACGGTTTATTCCGTTCGACCTTGGATTCTGCTTTGGCGCGAACGTCTTCAAATGGGCGACCTTCTTGCGTCACTTGAAAGGTCACACAACGTGACTTTTAAACTCGCACGTGGAAACGACTGTATGACTGGATCAATTCAAACAATGAATTGATAATGATGGATCTCGCTTCAAACTCTCAATTAATAACAATGGATCTGATTCAAACGATGAATCAATAACACTGGATGAATAATAATGGATGTGATTCAAACAATGATGTATCAAAAGAATATGAATCTCGCTTCTCGTCCGATGTGCCTTTTTATTAGAATCTTCTGTTGTGGGCGTAGTAACCATAGCAATATATACAGTTATTTTTTACAAAGTCTTATTACGGACAAGTTTATTTTGGAATATTAGTGGAATCATGTTTTATATTAGTTAAATTAATTCGTCTTTCAATCGGTACAATAAAATTACTTTAATTCGTTTTCTCTTAGAAAAACACATTTTTTAAAATTTAAAGGGCAAATTTAGCATTTCGACTGTCATATGTTCGATGACGTCATGGACGCTAATCAAATAAATTAAAATATCAGAATTTTGGATAAAAATGCCTTTTTAGTAGAATCTTTCCTTCACAGATTAAACTTTTAAATACATTTAATATTGTTTCACCTTTCAATCCTTTTAAAAATCTTTATTTATATAAAAAATTAGTGTGGTTAGTTTTTGAAGTGTAATAACTAAATGGTCTTTTAATTTATTTATGAATTATTGTTATAACATGAAACTATGACCTTTTCTTAATCTTTTACCACCTTTTTAAATTATCTATATAGCTTGTAATTAATATTTTTAAACTTTTCTTTTACCTATGTTGACAACTGTCAAATTATTCAAAATGCTTATTTAAATATCTGGACTCAACTTACAAATATGACACTGAGAAATATTTCCACATAAATACGTCTTGATAGACTTTGTATCTGTTAGGTTTTATTTATAATTGCTTTAATTATGTATATGAAATATTTGAAATTAATTATGATTAGAGCAATATGGCGCATCAAAATTCGAAAAATAAAATGATGCTTAGCTTAAATGTGCGCATCTAACAGATTTATCTTTAGTGACAATGATATTAAATTGACAACATGTTTATGGGGTAAATGTTGTTTATGTTCAACATTAGTTTATTTTGGTTTATAGCAATGCATTTTTAGTTAGAAATTAGTCATGTATGTGCTATACTTTTACCAATGTTTGGGATGATGCTTTCGAAGCTATCAACCTTGCTTTAACTTTAAATCTGTAACTTTTTGTGACATATTGATCTTGAGAATTTACACTATAAAATGGCAATCATTTATATGCTCATAGTGTGATAGTAAATGATAAAACTTGAAATTAAAATTGGCCATTTGTAATGGCTGTCAAATTCATTTTATATTATTACTTTGCCTATATAACATTTTACTAATAATTGTTGTATTGTGAAAATATGCTAATTATAACTATAAAAATAAGACTAATTTGTTTATTAAGCTAATTAAGTATTTAATTCTAGTATTTAGTATTTAGTATGGGGGTTTCAGTTGGGGTTCCTGAAAAGAGTAGTCATTGGTTTGGTTTTCTAATTTTGGGGGTGATTTGCTTTCTAATATTTAAAATTTGATGGGGTTCTCAGAATATACTAGTTTTGTTAGCAAGATCTGCATTATTTTTCAGGGATTTTTACCTATACTCTTATACAAGGGTCTAACCTTAAGCATCGCCGATGTATTTATGGTTGCCTGTATTCAAGGGGTTTTAAGGGGTGACTGTATGTGTTTGTGGGTATTTGACTGGTGTTGTCACATATTCAACACTAGTTCAATATATATGTATATATTTAGTGTTTACATATGTAAGTATGTGGAAGAAATAAGAAACAATACAAAATAAATATTTAAATGATTGCACTGGACCCGCAACATCGAAATTATCAGATTAGTTTGTTCCATCATTCAACAGTTGAATGATGGAATTTCAACTGCTATATATGTAAATATATATATAAGTACTATATTTACGTAGATATATTATGCTTATTAAATTCAGTATAATAATATATGTTGTACATATGTGTGAATGTGTATAGATAATTTCTAAATATACCTATATTTACTACGTTATTGCTTCTTACAATTTATGGTTAAAATACAGACGAAGTTCAAATTGAAATGTTCTATTTTTAAAAACTCATAAAATGCTATTTTGATACCAACATGCCGCGATAAAACTGAAAAAATAAAGAAAGAATTAGGTCACGAATTGAGTCTTATGAAATCTCTTATAAAATTCTTTAAAAATGTAATATATTTTAGAAGACAACATACAATGTTATATTTACCCCACCAAAAATACCTAAAATGCCATTATCAAGGTGTCCATTCCTGTTGTTATAACCTGTTGATTATCCATTATTTTGAACTAGAACTTCATACATAATTTAATTATTTGTTACTATTTTTTTATTATTGAGGCTATGTTATAATATTAGTTTGTTTAAACTTTCAGGCCAAAAATATTTTCATGGTGCTAAATATTTGGGACTTAAATAAAATTCATATTTGATTTATTAATGTTAACGACAAGGCATAAATAAATATTGGATATATATATATTGTAATATCTCTAAAGGTACACCTAGATATTACATATTGTTATACTAAAATAAACAAAACACTTATTAGTAAAAAAAAATACAAAGTTAGGTTATAACTTCCTTTAAATATAACCTAGAGCTCAATAAAAGGTACAGCTGTCGATAGACAAAACTATAGTATGATTCATTGAATCCATTCATAATCACCGGTAAATGGGAATACATAATGAACAAATTTAATTTTCATACAGCTATGGTCATTTTGGAGTGAGATATAATAATACAATGTTCGTAGGCATAATAATGAATAATAAAGCACCCAGTGTGAGACATGTATATCATTGAAATTGTAATTGTCATTATGGTTATTTTCATCTTATAATCAATATGATGTTATAGCAAATGCCTAAACAGCTAGAACATAGAAGTACACTAGTATTAATTTTTGTATAGTTTTTCTATTACTTCAATTGACAGGTTAAACCACTTCCAGTAAAGTATTTAATTGTTCTTTGATTGTTTATAGAAAACAATGCTTCGCCAAGCAACAAAAAAAATTCCTTGCACCAATATGGGCATATGATGTTCTTTTATTATTTCAATGGTATGTTATTGGTTTGTACAAATAAATTCTTGTTTCCAAATTTTTTCATAATCAAGCCCTTATCTAAAAAATATTTATACATTTTGCATTGAAATCTGAATGAAACAACATCAGCCCATCTACAAAAAAACGTGAAAACTAATTCCTCCTGTTCAACGTATTTCCATTTAGCTTCTTTCCTTAAAAGATTAATTAATTTTATTATTAAGTTAGAGTAGTTTTTTATATATTTCATGTAATAGTTTAAGAGTCCCAAAAATCCACTTAAATCCGTTAAACGTTTTGGTCTTGAATATTCTCTAATTTTTTTTAACCTTTCATCGTCAATAGGTATTTCAGATATAGGTTTTCGAATCACAAATACGTATTTATTAGTGTGCGGTGTGGAGTGTATATTAGTAGACAGAGGACTGTTCATATAAGCCCACATATTTACGTTTATAAATGTTTATATCTACACAATTGCTTAAGTTTCACCATTATATTCACCGGCAAATTCTTCACCCAACTGAAAAGTAAATATGTTTTTGGTTGTATTTGCCCCTGTGGTGTGCTTGTATAGCACTCACTTGTTAATTGCCACCAAATTTAAGGTGCTGTAGAAGACTTGTAGCGGCTATCTACGAGACCCGCTTTTCACGTTATGTTTTCGTGCCATTTGGTCAAGTACATCAACTACAAATTAGGTTTTGTTATAGAATTTATCTTTACAAACATATATTTTCAACTGAATATTAAGGCTATACGCCCGGCCTCGAAATCGTTTTTCCCATTTCCTAATCGTATTTTTCATGAAAACCTTACCGAATTTACACGCTAATTTAAGAAAAAAATGCCTTTCAATGGATAAATCGTAATTTCTTCGAAATTGTCCAAAGGGCCCTAAATAAAAATAAAAATGTAAGAAATTTCAAAAAAGAAGCCTTTATTTAAAATTATGTAACACTCAACATAAATTTTATTTTTTCTTAATTTTTAAAAATAAGGTCACGAAACGGAAAACAAAATTTTGAAATTTGGGCGAAATTCACTGAAATCAAATAGAGTATGTGGTACGCTCGCACATTGTGTCGAGAGGTAGCTCCGCCTACCATTTCGAGCAGTTTCTAAGCAGTTTGTAAAATACTTCTGAGATCGGTGTATGTTAAGAAAGTAATCGTTACTCGGACATTATTTTATCGAAACCGTTGATATTTTCTTTACAAAATAGTGTACATATACAGTGTCAGCGTCACAATACTTCCTTATACTACGTATCAGAAAGTAAAAGCAATATCTCTTCCCGTCCCTAACGCTATACCTGCTAGAAGCGCATGCTAGGACTCACACGGCTTGCGAGCAGGGAGTATAATTATTATATTTGACTCGCAATAATTTGCTTCTGAAACGATCTAGAAATTTATTTCTTGAACAAAAAATAATTTTGGAATGTTGGCTTTATTTTGTTTCACATATATATGGGTAAATTCTGAAAATAAGATTAGTTACTCGATAGCTGAAAAATATCTTACACAAATTGGTGGTCTACTAAAACTTTTTTTTTTATAAAATTTACACACCATAAAGAAAAATCGAAAACACTAGTATCATCCAAATACTTTAGGGTATAACCTTAAAAAAACAGATCCCTAGCTCTCTGCATTGCTGAGATATCACGAGATAAGTATTAATAATTGAAGAAAATGAAAATTTTAAAATTTACACAAAAAACGATTTTTCGACCTTTTTGCGATTTCGATTTTATTTTCCAACTCAAAATTTGAATCCGGCAGGTGATTTTACATATCCAGCTTCACTTTTTTTGTGTGTTTGAGAAAATATAGATTGTATAATTTAGGGGCGGTTGCTTCCCGACTGCCAAATATGTGCGCCAACCGGCGATTATCTGAGACCATAACGCAGCCATAAATTACAGGCAGATTAGATTAGGTGACAAGTTCTTTTCTCTATCTCTTTCCTCAGCATAAGACAGAGCACGCGGACCCTTAAACATTTGTCTTTTATTTACATTTGCACGAAAAGCAGTGGTACGCCCATTTCAAATCGAACTCAGCTTGAAGCGGGCGTCCAGCCTTAAAACCTATTTTAGAAGTTTGCTTTTGTATACGGTTAGAAAGCAAGACCGAGATCTAAACAGAAAGTCTTTTTCGATTTTTTGACTATAAATTACACCGTTTAACTAGTGACTTTATTATCAATATGTAAGATTGAAAGCCCCGCATTTCATATAAGGCAATTTCCCGAACTCAAATTGAGTAGGTATATACACAATGTTATTATTTTATGAATGAATGAATAAATAAAATTTATTTTATTTACTGAGAAATAAGTTAACCCGTCATTTTGATAAAATATTAGCCTATAAGCTACTGTTGACATCTAATAGATTTGAGCACTCCTTGGCATTTTTAGGTCCCACTTTTATTGCGATGTTTATGAGAAATAAAACTAACTGCTACATGATGGAGCAACATGAACGTGACTGCATATAGATTATGTAGTTTAGTAAAACTTAATAGTTATTGTAACTAATTAAACGAGAATCTGCGAAGTGCAATATCTTTTAAAATGTATGAAATTCTCTATGCACCGTATGAAAGTATTCCGTCTTCTAAACGAATAATTATAATAAAAGAAAGGAATTTTGTTGATAGACATAACTAAAGTATATTTGTAACTTCCCTGTAATGGATATCGCAGTAACATTGTTTATGATTTTTTATAATACCTATTTTATACATGCACATGGTATTTTTCGAGGGAAGAAATGCATTAAAAACGCACTTAAATTTTATTATAGGTTATGAACTATACCGCCTCTACGGTTGTTTTTGTCATTTGTCAATGGAAATCAAATATACATATCTATACTGCTTACAAACTTATGTATGTATGTACAAGCTATTGACTTTAAAAACAAACCCTAGTGTTTAATAATAGCATCAATCATGTATTCAGACACAATATTAATATACGTACCTAAGACATATCGTAAGCTATGGAGTATGGTATCCTTGAGACCGAGACGAACAATAAATTAAACAAATGATATAATTTTATTACAAAATGTTATTTTAAAATATGGTCTATAAGTACTACGAGTACTAAAATAATATAAATGCTCTTTACATTTGACTTAAATTTATATCTATTATTTTCTTTATAAAAATAAAATTTGAGGGGTGGACACAATACGACTTTCTTAGAAGTATATGCGTTCCCAGTTTTGAATACAACGATTGTTCCAAATTAAGTTTTAAATACTTTTATACTCTTAATACTTTCTTGAAAGCATATATTAGCATGAAACTAGTTTTCGATAAACGTTAAACATTTACAGTAAGAATTTCGAAAAACTTTTTCAAAAAACTTTGCCCAAATTTACTTTTGAGTAGGTACTTTTATATTCGTTAGAAATTTATCTAAACTTAGTAGTTGCAGAGGTGTTGGCAAAATTTGATTTGATGTAAAGAACTCTAGGCTTGCTACCCCCTTGGTGTAAGCAAGGGCCCTTCTCAAAACGATCGACTTATATTACTAAAACTCTTGTACTACGATCTCTATATACCTTACCTGTATAACCTACCGAATTGTCACTCTGATCGAAATACTTTTGTCGACCTAAAATACAGGATAGCTCGCCGCCGCTATGCCGATGCGGAGAAGGAGGTGGTTGGAAGACATTCCTTAGAACTACGATCGAAAATCGCGCCACTTCTCATTCAGTTAATTAACGAGCTCCCTGATGGTATTCTCGCTCGAGAGAAATTAAAAGAACAATTTGTTCCCACACCAAATAAAAGTATTTAAGCACCAACGTGCAATGTTCTATATGTATTGACATGGTTTAAAATAACCATGCCATATTTATTATAATTATAATTTTAAATGCTTGGAATTTTAAAATATTGATCTTAGTATAGGTGTCGAATTTATTGTCTGAATTATAATTTAATAGGTTAATAGAGAGGTCGAGATTTCATGGTTGATTTGGTTTAGTCGTAGAACGAACGATTTTCTTTCTTCTATCTTGTATTTGTAAAATCTGTTAACAAAAGAAATGAAATAATATAAGTATTGTTCTAAAATATTATGTAATATGTTATTTGTACAAAATTGTTTAATTTACGAAGATATGTCAAGTATAATGGATAAAACTAATTGATTTTGAGTAGAAACAAATTTAAATTAAGATTCCCGCAAGTATTTTGAATAAGAGGAAGTGACAGTTAATTTTGACAGTTCCTGTATAGGTATTTTTAAATAGTATGTAAATGGAAAAAAATGCATGATAAGTAGGGTTTAAAATTAGAAAAAGAATAAATAATGTGTGGAATATCAAATTTTATGGATAAAGATTAAAAAGATTAATAAAAGATAGACATATTGATTTATAAAAGGTATGTGTAGAGATCTCATTGGAGAATTTAAAAAAATAAGTAATAATGTTGCCAAGGCAATTTGTTTGAGAAAAAACAAAGAGATGAAAATAATTTTCACACGACGCGGTCGTATTTGTCGCTGAATTTAAATAAATTCATCGATAACGTCTCAAATTTATTGAATTTTGTGCTAAAAAGCATTAATAGTGATTAATTTAAACGAAGTCATAGAGATTATTACAGATTAAAGTGAAAAGTGCTTACATAATTATTATATGTCTATAAATCATAGCAAAACAATTTATAGATAAAGAAAGTATTATTTAAACAGGTTTAATAATAAATTAACAAAAGTACTTACATATATCGAAGATTATCCATCGACGAAGTTCATAATAAATTTTCAAGATTACCCAAAGACGAGGAGTTTAGTGAATTTTCAAGATTAACTATAGACGAAGTTCCTAGTTTATTATCAAGATTAACCAGAGACGAGGACCATATTGTTAAGAAGCGAATTTACTGAGTCTGAACGTGTATATCTAAGAGGGAAAACCATAGTCCAGGAGATCCAGTTAATTTGTGTAGGCGTAATTACTTCATAGGAATCCAGCAAAGGTTAAGAAGCGAATTTACTGAGTCCGAACGTGTATATCTAAGAGGGAAAACCATAGGCCAGGAGATCCAGTTCATTTGTGCAGGCGTAATCACTTCATAGGAATCCAGCGAGTACAGAAGCAGCACGTCGAGAGTTCTAAAGAAAGTCCCAGGTCATCGTAGGTGCGAAGATTATGTAATTCAAGATACCAATACACTTCATGGAGGTAGAACCTACAAGTTAATATAAATTAATATTTGAGGTAATATAAATCATATTGATACTATTTGTTTCAAAATTAATATATTTCACATTAATATTTAATTAAATTAGAGTTATTTGATTTTGAATAAGTTTGAGAATAATATAAGAAAGGAAATACCTTATTGGTGGTATTATTCCACATCAAACCCAGAGAAATCTCTACATCATTTGAAAAGATATTATAAAATTTCCAACCATTATTTATCGGTCGTCAATTATACTTAAAATGTCGTAAGAAACATACTAGACATAAATGTGTCAATTTTTATAACGGTTTATTTCCATAATAAATTTTTACATATCTTCACCATAAATAAACAATTTTCGGAAACATAATTTTATTGTTGTTGCAATATCTGACATTTTTAATATACTCTGTTTATTTTGAGAATGTTGTTTTTTCTGCATTAGAAGTACTATTTGTTTTTATGCTTCAATATATCATCTGGTCATGACAGGCACATTAACCTATAAAGAAAACATATATCAAATTAATATTATTTGAAGAAAATTATATAGAGTAAGAAATACCTACATGTTCACATAGTAATAAAAGTAATCGAGTACATTTAACCAGTCACAACGGATCCAAATTAAACGATTAATCCTGAGATTAAGAGTCATGCTAGCTAAAGAATTTTGTAAACGTATCAATAATACACGAGATACAAAATAAGGTTAAGAATTAATGCCATAATACATCAAGAACCCCCCCCCCCCCACATTTATATTGTATAGGTATAGTTCATTTAAAGTATAGTATCACCAGTACAATAAAGCATTAGGAAAAGGAAAAGTATTATAATTTAAATTATTTTAGCTGAGTTTGGAGTTTATATTAATTATCTAAAAAGATGAATATGTTATAATCGATTTACAGGGCAATCTAGTGAATGTTAATTTTTATTTTTTAATAGTAAGAGGTCATTGACAGCTAACATAGGGCGATTATAATACTGGGTTATGTCGGAGAAAATTAATGAACTATTGAGTTAGTTAGATAATAGGGCATTATTAGGAAATAATATGTTGTAAAGAATACCCATCTACACGACTATACAACATCAATACATTTATGGCGCCCAACGTGGGGCACGATAAAAGAAAGGTTTCTGGTTATTTTGTGTATTTTGAATTTAGTAGAATAGTAAAAACACAGATTTATTAGGTATATTTATTTGTTTGATCGCAATTTGGGAGTACATGTGATACATTGGTACATAGTTGTGCGTATTAAAGATACATATAAATTATTTTATATAGAATACATATTAGTACAGTTTTAAAAATATTTAAAAGAAATGGATACAAGATCTAAATCTAGTATGAAACAGACTCCAGGTACAAGCGAAAGCGGAGAAGATAGTGAACAGGAAAGAGGTGATACACAACAAATTATTCCAAGTAGGAACATAGAAGATATGTTATTTGAAAAAAAAATTGTTTGATTTGAAATGAAGAGGACATTGTATATACAGAATTATGATAAAGTTTATGGTGAAGTTATGCTTAAAAAGATTTGTTGCATTAGTTAAATTATTTGTCCAACAAATATAAATTTTTAGCAGTAAAAATTTTCAGTATATATATTTTAGTCAAGAATTAGGAGCACAGAAAAACGCAAGAATTTATAAAAGTAAAGTTTAAGTTTAAATTTGATAAATAAGAAATTACAGAGGTACACCTAGCGTATTACAATGCAACTAAAATTAAATTAACAAAAAAGGATTTGTGTTATCCACGATTCATAACGGTTTTTCAAAAAACTAAAATTTAATGTGGTATACACAGCTAAGAACGCTACGCAGAAGGAAAATAAACCCAAGTCTAATTACAGAGCATCCCACTCCATATATTCTAAAAAATTAATTTAACAAGAAATCCGCAAGAAGCACACAAAACAACTGTCTCTAAAAAATTCACAGAAACTGAACGGAATCTTCTTTAGCGACGACGCTTGGCTTACGGACTCGGGAATGGTAACGCTATAAGCTTCTAGCGGGAGAACGCGGTACTACAAAAACTCCACCCATATTATCAGTTTGGTTTCTTTTGAGTACACCCTCGTATACACACGGTTTCATTCACATATCGTATGTCCTTCAAGTTCTAACGGACAAGAAATGTTAATGTTACGTGCTGCTTACTGGCTGGTAATAATTACCAGTTATAATAAATAAAAAAAATAAACATATAAATTCTGCTAATGTACACCTGCCTGCCGATATTGTCATGGTTTATAGAAGAGAAATATTACCATATAATTCAGAAAATATATTATACGAGGCATGTCCGGAAAATAAGTACCGTTTTGGAAAAACTCATAACATTTTTTTGAAAACATTTATTTGTCCATGAAACAGCATTTCTTAAACTATTTTCTGCATAGTTGCCACCATTGTTCAGAAATTTGTCATGGCGGAAAAGTACCTTCTTATACCCTTTTTTACGTTGTTATCGCTGTGAAAGCGCCTTCCTCCAAAACAATGCTTCAAGTTCAAGAATAAGTGGTAGTCAGAACGTGCGAGATCGGGGTTGTGATCGAACAGTTCCCAACCGAATTGTTCAATAAGGTTTTGAATGACACCTGCATAATGGGGCCGTGCATTGTCATGAAGTAACACAATGCCTCTACCGAGCTTTCCACGTCTTTTGTTTTGAACTGAGCGCCGAAGTTTTCTCAATGTTTCACAGTATCGTTCCGCACTGATGGTTTTACCTCTGGGAACTGCTATACTCATTACTAAGCATTCTTATTGTGAACCGTCTGTTTTCATGAATTTTCTCATTAATTTTTCAACCAAACCATTGACAACAGAAGGCCGCCTACTACGTCTTTTGTCATGTTCGTTCATCATTGAATTGTCTAACCCTCTCTCTCACCGTTCTATCTGTCATTACATTTTCACCGTAAATCTCTACAAGTTGATGATGAATTTCAGTTGGCTCAATAGTCCTTGCGTTCATAAACCGTTCTGTACGCACTTCACAGTCGGCGGACACACTAATTGTTCTTAACATTTTGAACAATCACTAACAAATGTAAATACAACAGAATCCGGCTGTAATGACGTCAGCGCGTAGACTAAAAACCAGAGCGACACTTGTGTATGCGCACAAGTACGACAATAGCGCTACGATGGCGGTAGAACGAAACGGTGCTTACTTCCCGGACATGCCTCGTATATACAGGGTTACCGCTAAATAGGTACCAGGCTATGCGAATCTGAAGAATACGTATAAATGTCCAACTGGAAGTCAAAAAAGAAATTTATTTGTAACTCCACAAAAATTTGTAGTTAAAATCGGTCCATAACTTTGTTTATCCTATATGCATTTACGTAAATACCGCAATTGAAAAGATTTTCTCTGGCGATGTTTTTTTTGTGAAGAGCACGCTTTTAGGTGGAAAAGGTCGACAACCTCGGTGCATTACCATGTTTATTTTTCGTTAAATATAAGTATATTATTTCGAAACTTAAATTCCTCTACATGGAAATTATTATGTTCCTATATTAACTGCGACAGGCTCGGACTCGAGGAAAGAAAAATCAATTTCTCGTCACTGCGTGCACACTGCACATTGGACCGCGATTTTTTTTTGTACGGACATTAACTCATATTTTTCTTTAACCCCATTTTTTTAATGGCGCTATTTAAAAATAACCTTTTATATATATATAACAAGATACAGCAAATAATATTTACTTTAATATTTTAAAATTATGTTATATGAAAATTTATATATTTTTTATTGTTTATTTTAGAGCAATGATGAAACAAAAACTAATTTAAACGACATAAAAAACTGTCAGATTTCGCCGGTTGAAATGTTAAAGTGTCAAGAACTCCTATACCATCGCCAGCACTCAGTAAATTTGTATTCAACTGAAGTAAGAATTATAACAAATATTTAAAGTGGCTACCTGCAGAAGTCACACAAGCTCTAGAATGTAGTAGTTTCTTGTAGGTTTTGAAAAACTGCCATACCTGCTAGCTATGTATAATATTTTAGAGATATCACCTATATATAGTACATATTATAATGATTTAAATTTTCAATATAAGTATAAAATCAAAATTAACTTCTCAAGAAAATTAATTTAGGTTATACAAATAAAAGTTCATTCGTATATAAAATAGAAGAATTTTATTAGAATAGTAATGAAATGTATAAAATGTTAGATAGGAACTAAATTTATTGTAATCTCATTCTTATTGAAAGATTTTAAAAACTCACAATATTAGTAATATTGTCAAGACATAAGATAGGCAACTTAAATTACTATACAAAAAAATTTCATTATCATGAAAAATCAAATACGTATATGGAAACTAAGTAAAAATATCCTGGTTACTCATAAACTAATAGAGGGTTTATGATTTTGACATGAAAGTAAAAGAATTATGTAATGAAACGAGATTTTTTGGTATAAAGAGGAATTTATATAGAAAAGTTGGTATAAAAGTAATAAAGAACTGATTTTATTAGTTAATTATCATCATCTACATGTTTGATAAGTCGTAAACTTGTGGAACTCATATCTTGGACCAAAGTGATTACTGAACCGGAATTACCTTGATGTTGCTTATAAAAATACATGTAATTGGATTTATACACTGAAAAATACATATAAGAAACGTTTTACCGAAATAGAAGAAACACATAACGTGTATACAAATACGAGAAAAACCTATTGGATGAATTTAACTTGGACCTTATATGCTGTATTATCCGGACTGTACCTGTAATACAGAATATACGTATTTTATGAAGAGGACCTGTCCTAGACAGAAATAGAAAAACCGTTAAGAACAATTATAAACATTTAAAAGAATATTCTTTCATAATAATTAATATCAAACATTGAAGTAATATCTTTATAAGATAAAGAGAATAATATAATTGATAGTTAATTTATTGTAAAAATGTTTCTATTTTATATAAAGATCATCTGAATTGTCATATTTCTATTATTGTTTTAATAATATTCATTAAGACTGAGAATTTAATTTTGAAATTGAGTTTATTGGTATGTGGTTAACAGATTTTTCCATCATTACTTAATTTATGTAGTTCAACATACATTATATTGTGTTTTTTCAAAAATATTATTTTCTCAATATTTTTTTTGAAATGATCACAAAAACGTTAGGAAGCAAATTGACACAGAAGGGGTGACGGCGGTGATGGTATAAAAGTCGTTGACATATATGCGCTTTAAAGTGCAAAATTTGAAAGATTTTGATGCCGTTTGAAACAGTGTTTCTTCCATCAGTATATGTATTATGTATAGGTGGTATCTCTAGCATATTATATATAGATAGCAGGCATGGAGGTTTTTCCAAACCTCGTACCTACAAGAAACTACTACATTCTAAAGCATGTGTGAATTCTGCTGGTAGCTACTTCAAATTCTTTTTTCAGTTGAATACAAATTCGCTGAGTGGGGGCGATGATATAGGAGTTCTTGACACTTTTACATTTCAATTGGCGAAATCTAAAAGAGTTTTTTATATCGTTTAAATTAGTTTTTGTTTCATCATTATATCTAAAATAAATAATAAAAAACACTGTAAAATCGTTTCTCGCTATTTTCTCGGCCAATCCGTTGATCCGAATGTGATAATAAATTTTCTCTAAACATAATTATTTCTTAAACATGTTATGTCTTATACTATTTGTAAATGTTTAATCACATATAATACAATCTAGGCCCAGGGGTTCCCAAACTATGGGTCGCGACCCACTAGTGGGTTTCCGGATCAATTCAGGTGGGTCGCTCGAGAACGGACAACCTGAAAAATATGTGTTTTGCCGACTGCAATATGAAAGTATATTTCGAGAGGAAGAGTGTGGCTCTTTGTTTTATCTTATAATAATATTTTTGTTTTCTATTTGTTTTACTATGGATGAAAATCGGATCATGCCGAAAAAGACGGGCTTTAGCTAATAATAATGACGAACGTTTCCTATCCAATACTAGGGCTTTATGCAATACGCCTAAAAGTGACAGTGTTAGTGAAGTTAACGAAATGAACTCTTTTGATGTAGGCCAAGCAATAGTGGCAATGGAAGGAACGCGTGGACGGTAAAACTCTGCTTTTGTAAATACGACGCTGACTATACGAAATATGGATTTTGTGTTCTTTGACACAGAAGACGAACTGCTTCCTCAGTGTGTTATATGTTTTCAAATACAACTTGCTAATGAAAGTATGAAACCTTCAAAACTGAAAAGACATTTATTAAAAAACATGCAGAATACATAGAGAAGTCAATCGGGTTTTTCAGAATAAAAAAAAGAACTTTTTACTTCACAATCACTGATGACAAAATCGACCTCTGTTGAACAAAATAGGCAAGCCACACTTGCTTCATATCGACCCTCTTTATTAATAACTAATAAAAAGGGGACAGCTCACACAGCGTAGGCGAGGATATTATTTAACCAGCTGCCAAAATAATGTCTGATGCACTATTTAGCCACCAGCAAAAAAAATAAATTGGTGAAATACGACTATCAAACACAACGGTAAAGAGGAGAATCGATGATATGTCAGATTTTGTGAAACAGTGCATGATAACAATTTTAAAGCAAAGTAAGTACTTTTTACTTCAGCTTGATGAAAGTACTGATGTACCTGATCAAGCTATTCTGTTAGAATTTGTTAGGTTTGAATTTGATGGGAAGATAGAAGAAGAAGTGATCTCTGTATATCTTTGCCATTTACAACAAGGGGGGAAGAAATTTTTAAATGTCTGCATGGTTTTATAAAAGGAAATGAAATAGAAGGGTCAAAATTTATTAGATGACAACTGATGGCGTCCGTGCTCTGTCTGGCATTTACTCAGGTTTGATTGCCAGAGTTAAGGTAGTTGCCCTTGCAGTTCAGTAGACTCACTGTAGCCTGCACCGAGTAGCTCTTGTAGTTAAAGGTCTGAACGAAACCCTTAAAAGGTGGTTAATGATGCAGTGAAAATACTGAATTTCATTAAATCAAGACCTAAAAATGCTAGACTATTTACCATATTGTGCGACGCGATGGGCAGCGAGCAAAAACCACTTCTCCTGCACGGTGAAGTACGGTGGCTATCAAAAGCGAAAGTGCTGTCAAGATTATTTGAGCTTCGAAATGAACTGAGAATGTTTTTGTTGGAGGACCAAAGTGTTAAATGTTAAATGACAAAAACTGACTGATACGGCTTTCATATTTAGGTGATATATTCAGTGCTCTCAATACTCTCAATTTAACGCTGTCCACAACTTCTATGATAAAAATAAAATAGAAACAACTCTTAAAAAGCTTGAAAGGTGGTCCAGTAAAGTGGAAGATAGTTGTTTTGATTCTTTCCCAGTCCTCAATGACTTCTTGGAAACGTGCGCAATCAAGGACATTGATCGAAAAGTCACAAAGCAACAAGTTATTGAAAAATAGCATTGTTTTAATAGCTAATCCACGAATAAACCATAATTCTACAACCTTGCAATAAGTTAATTAATTATCTATATATATACTGGGTCGTAGTTTTCCAGTAAGAAGGTCCTATTACAAAAAAGTTTGGGAATCGCTGATCTAGACCATAAATAGTAATTGCAATATAATTACTATTTTAACACTTATGCCTAAATTTTATTAATTGAATTACAGATAACCTATAGGCATTTCCCCATTATAAAAATGATGTCGAGAACGTTAATATAGTTCTTTTACTTCTGCGGCATCGTTTAATACTTGATTCATCAGTAAAATATCTGATTTATCATGTCACCCCTACATTAATGCACGTTCACTGAATAAATGTAGATTTAAACCGAAAATAACTCACAACTTCTAGGATAAGGAATCTATATTTCAAGTTCAAGAATACGAGAAACCCCTCCAATGTTCTCTCAAAAATCGCTGTTCTCAACTCATAAATCGGATCCTGTAGATAACAAGCTGACGTTCAAGAAAATTTATATATTATGCCCTGTAGTATAGGCAGCACAAATCACATTGCGAGTCACCTCAAGAAAGGCTTTTACTATGGGTTGTGCGTAAATACCCTTCAAGTATGCAATATACCGCGCGATCATTTAAATTCTAAATTAGAGCAGGCTGTGAAATTTAAATTAAGTTGGTATATAAGTACTAATTTACAATTTGAATTGTCAAAGTGACGTTTCAAAATGTTAATTAATCAATAATTGACATTCTGGACAACCTAATAAAAAAAATCCCGCCTGCTATAATTTAGAATTTAAATGATCGCCTGGTATGAGACAATACACAACATTTTTAATAAATTAGATATTTATTATTATATATATTATATATTTCTCATACATTATTTTTTCTGTCAAAAGTAAAAGTAACAAACAATGAATATGTATTTAATTTTATTCACACTAAATTATTAATTTATAATAATGTTATAGTAGAATTGGTTGCATATGAATCATTTCAGATAGTGAATGTGAATTACAAGCAGGAATGCACTTAACAGCGATTACTTATAAAACAGAAGTGCTAGATGGGTTGCAGAACTAGAATTATTAAAAACCAGTGTGCAACATCAAGGAAATTATATTTTCTTATTATTATTATAATAGTTATTGTTTATATATTATTTAAGTTACCATTTTCTGAAAATTATATGCTTAAAACCTTCCAGCATTACGTATTAAATACATTTAATTTATCAGAAAAAGTAAATATTATACTTGTTCGAGAGAAAGAGACCTGTATTTGTAGGTACTAGATAAATATTTCGTTAATTTAAAATCGGCAGGGTCTGATGGATTTATATATTTTTCAAATAATGCTTCGGGGAAACATATCATGAAAGTTCTGTATAATTTTACTTCAAACTTGTGACAATAAATATTTTAAAGGAATACATTACATTTCGATTTATATCAATTTTTAAGATATAAGGGCCAGAAGTATTATTAATTACACTACTAGGTATATCCATGTTGTGAATTGACAAATGTGCTGCCTATTTCTGTATGTTGCATATTTTACGTTTATTATTTGTTACTGGCCTGTAAACAGTAGTGATACAACAATATTGTGTTAAATATTAGAATTGGGACTGGTAATGAGTCAATTCACAATAAACACAATGAAAGAATTTCGAGCAAACTAGTAAGCAATGATACATAACATGCAAAGTCTTAAAAACACTTTCAATTACATGAAATGACATGATTGTGTGTTTGACAACAATATCGGTCAAACGGCTAAAGCTATCAATTCCAAATTTTATATTTTTAGTAGATTTTCAGTAAAATCGGCAGACCGGAAGTGGTAGTTTACTTCAGTGAATAAATCGAATTTTACCAATATTTCGTCAACTACCAAGTTTAAACAAATTTATAAAGAATTTAAATGTACTCAAAAGTGAATTTGAGAAAAATTTTATAAAACAAGTTTATCGAAATATCTACTGGAAGTAGGTATTTTACTCTTATCGAAAATCATTTTTTTGCGAATATCTCGCAAGGCATGCTTTTTTAAGCAGATACATTACGAGTATAAAAGTATTTAAAGTTTAATTTTCAATACTTTTTGTATAAAAAAACATTCAAAATTCGGACCGGAAGAATTTTACTCTTTTATTTTCTCGTGAATTATGCATTCTATATATTAATATATTAATAATAATTATTTAGAGCTAGATTTGGAATATTTTTGAATATAAGAAATTTCAAAATTCGAACAGGAAGTAACACTTTCATTGTTATGGAGTAGCACTTCCTGGCAAGTGTCTCAGTATGCATTCTATAGAGATCTATTATAAGACTAAAGGACTTGGAATAGAATTTTGAATAATTCTTATATAAAAATAATGAACCGAAAATAATACACTTACAGGTTTATTTTTTTTAAGATAAAAGTATTCAAAACTTAGTCCGTCTCAATCCTATTATGCAGTACAGGTTTAATAGGGATATTGCATCTCTTATTATCTTTAGTAGTCTCTTAATAACGCCATCTTTATAACCGGTTGCCTTGTTGCAAGTTCTATTATGCAAAGTATATGGGTATATGAGTAATCGTTGCTGTCAATTGTCAGTTTTTGCCGTAGTGTGTAAACTTTTACATTGTCTTTAATTTATCTTATAATTTCTGTTAAATCGTTCTTTTTAGCAAGCATATTATCTTTTTCAAGCATTTAAAAGTAAGTATGCATACCTATATCTATAATTCTGATAAACGTGATAACCTATATACATATACATATACTTTTTACAGATTGCTACATGATATGGGTTTTGAATTTTAAAAAGTGGGACGAAAGAGTATTCTTATTGAAAGAGATGACATCATTAGGTGGAGACATAAATACTTACGAGACATCAGAAAATTCAGAGATGAAGGTATAGTTTATCATTTAATTTGTTATACTTTTATGTTCATTACGCAATTTATTATTTGCTTGTGTTTGATTGTGATTGTTTTATTTTTAGGTAGAACTATAATATATATTTATGAATCATGAGTGAATGCAGGACACTCGGTAAATAACAAGTGGACTGACGCTACTGTTCAAAGCAGTCGACAAGCTTTTACACAAGGACTCAGCACTGATTTAAAATCACCAAATGGTCTTGGGCCTCGATTTCCATTAATTCATGCTGGAGGCGAGCAAGGTTTTGTTGTTGGTGCTGAATGAACATTTCTTTGTAAGAAAAATACTGCCGATGTTCAGAGCGAAATGGATGCAGATACATATGTAGATTGGTTCAAGAACAAATTGCTTCCAAATATACCAGAGAACTCGGTTGTTGGTCTCGATAATGCCGCATATCACACGAGAAAATTAGAAAAGTTTCCAGGAGTAGCACGGAGAAGACCAAATTATTGAATGGCTTACTGAGAAGAATATACCACTTGATAATGACATGTTAAAAAGAGATTTACTGGCTTGTGTGTCAGAGGTTAGGTCTCGGTATGACAGAAACAAAATTGATGAATTTGCAAAGAATAAAGGGCATTATGTTCTTCGGCTTCCACCTTATCATTGTGAATTACACCCAATTGAAATGGTGTGGGCACAAGTTAAGCACTACGTTGAAATGAACAATACGACATTCAAACAAAGAGATATTGAACAATTAATTGTGGAGGGTTATCAGAATGTAACAGTGAACAACTGGCAGAATTACATTGGCCACCTTGCCAACTTGCAAGACGATGTTGAAGAGTTTATAATTAATCACACATTCATCATCAGATCAAGATTCTTTAAGTGATTGAAGAAAAATAAAACAATATGTGTACCTACTCCTTTGTATGATCATGGTTAGGTGTTTCATAAATGTTATCATGTATTATTAACTTGTTCTTATAAATGGGAAAGTATGTTTTTGCAAAATGAATTTGTGAGGAATTTGTGCCTTTAAATGTGTATAACGGAATGTAGATTAACATATTAATATTCAATAAGACTATATAAGTCATGTAACATATTAAAAAATAAAAGTACATGTGTATGTGTGGTTATTGTTATTCTTTTCATAAATATATATTATTTAAGTTGTTTTTATAAATAGAAAAGTCTTTTTATGAAAAATAAATTTGTGATTAACTTTGTCTTGGTCTGAATTTATAGTAGATAGTTGATTAAGATGTCAATATTCAGTAACGAAGAAAATTGTATAGGTACCTTAAGTGTTTCTTTGAAATATTAATTTATTTACTCTGGCTTACTATATTCAGTTAGATTTTAAATAATTTTCTACAGAACAATCCCAAAGGATTATATTATTACAAATATTTTAACTAATCCATCTTCCCATATATTCTCCCCTTTTAAGTGTTTCAAATTACTATTAATTTTTTGTATGCATCAATTGAATGACAAACAGTCGTATAGGTTATGTTTTGATTACAAAAAATGTCAGATATTGAACCGGAACTGTAATGACATTATACAATAAGACGATTTGGCAACCATGAAATCAATTGCCATAAGACCTGTACTGCATAATAGGGTTGAGACGGACTATAGTCACTATATGTCTAACCTATAATTTGTATTCCTAAAATAAAACACTATGCACAAACCCAACTGTAGAGTTTTTATTAAATAAAAATCCAAATTTCTTATTTATTTTTTTAATATCAAAACTATATAAAATGTTTAAATCATGTAAAACAACTCAACGTTTCCTAAAAAATCGTTATTTACATCAGAAAATTATTTGACATTTTATATCAACTTTATTTAAAATTGCATGTAGCTTTCAAAGATAAAATCAAAATAGCATTTTTTTATTAAAAAGTCTCGGTCATACCTTTTACATGAGTAATTCTGTATATGTTATCTTTAGATTATTAGGTATGGCTAATAAAAAACAAAAATTGACATTATCAGCGTGTTTATTTTGTTATTTTTTCACGAATTTGCTAAATTTTACATGTTTATTAAATATCTCTGGGTTAACAAATGATATCAACTTGTATTATAATTTGTCACAAATGAAAGATTGCTTCATAAAATCCTGTAATTGTCATGGAATCATTAACGTTTTTCTTTTTACGTTAAGATGATTTTTCTACATAGGCTAGTTCAAGGGCAGCCTTTTAAGTTTTAACAAAAACTAGGAAAGCAGTTTTTGGTACAAATCAATTCTCGAAACATTTTTCCAGGAGATATCCCAAAAAACATGGTTTTTGAAGGTTTCAACAGCTTCTTGAAGCGATGAAAATCGTTGTCCATTGAATACGGGCAGTGGGACATTAATATGATCTTTTTCTCTTTCAATTAATCAATTGTTTGTGACTGCGTGAGAGCTAGTATTGCCATGATTAAGAATGATGAGACGTTTTCGGCTTGTTTTTCCTGATTTTGTCGATTACTTCCGATAAAAAAAATTGAAAACCATTCAGCATTACTTGTTCTTTGATCTTCTAAAAGAATTCATTACGACATACCTAGTACAACCATTTTCATGGAAGTGCCTCGTGCGCTAGCAACTTTTATTGGATTTGGTTCACCTTGGAATACCTGAACAGTTGCATATTTAATAAAATGTATGGGGGGGTTGACGGTTGCTTCTTGGTGAACAATTATAAATAATTAAAAATTAAAACACTTGTTTACGTTTCACTAAAACAGAATTTAATCCTCTTACATGCGTTTCGACTTCTGTCATTATTAAGGCTGTGTTCCCAGAATTGGACTTAAACTAAATTAAAAATTTTACCATTCATCTTATATATGTGTGGGCTAATGATTTTATTACAGTATCTATAATGGGGGTGTTTACAAAGTGTAATTGTGTATTTGTGACGTTTCTATTGGTTGTTATAGCTTTCTTTATTTCAAGAATTTCTACCATGTCGAGCTTTCTTCCTTTACTGTTGTTATGTAATAATTTATAGTTATTAGTATCGAAAACACGTATGTAATCGATGCAATGTTCAATAAATCCTGTGTTTTTGTTATTGTTAAGGATGGCTGTTTTATGCTCACTAATGCGCGCTACTTCGTATTAAACACCTGATTTGACACATAATTGTCTTTGTTGATACCCAATAATTTACCTAAATTAACTTTGTTAGATTGTATGATATTCAAACCTAGCTTGCAGTTGCTTAGTTTTCGTTTCATACACATATATCCAAGTTTGCAGTTTCTCTGTCATTTTTTTGATAATTTCCTTGCTCCAATTAACACGAACCCTTTTTGTACTTCCGTCAAATTACGCGGAATTCATTTAGAACACTCTTCGATATTCCCTCCAAGCCTTCACGTGAAGCTTCCGTTTTTTCATTTTTTTTTAAAATTCTCACTGTAAATAAACGAATTAAAAATGTAAAATTTTACAAAAATAGTAATGACACATCTCAACCCGTTTGTAAAAGCTTCCGAATACTTTCTCTGTCTCACACTGACCTATAAGTCGCGCTGCGATGACTCCTCCCAGCGGTCAGCACTGGGTCTGTGTACTGTATATAAGTATGTCAAATTTAGGGTTTTGACTATTTTTTCAAATATAATTTTCGCGCTGAAATAACGTGATAATTGCGGTTAATGGATTTGGCTTAAAAGCTAGAATTCCGGTTAAGGCAACATGGTTACATTTTAAAAACACTCTAAATTTACCCTTCGAGGCGCAATCATGTATTATTTAGAAGCTTAATCTCCACGGTATAATTCTTAAGTTTATACATTTTCCAAAAAAAGATTAAGAAACAGCTTTGATATTGGTGACAACTACTGTCATCTATAAATAAAAAAAAATCTATCATGATGTCAAGCAAAATTCTGTTTGCCGAAAATTATTATAAGTAATTCCATCCGATAATACATTTGGCTGAGATGAAACCACACATTAAAGCTATTACCATAATGTGATTTTAATGAAATAGTCAGTATGTTAAAGATGTAAAGGTCTACTACAGCTTCTACTTAGAAAAAGAATACATAGTGAATCCAATTATAAATTCAATATCAATAGATTCTTCCTGAAAATCTGAATAAAATGAGTTATGTATCAAGAGCATAAAGAATCTTTTACGGGCACTAGACGTAATTTATAGCTCGAACCGAGGGTAAGACAAAGACCGTCGGACAATAAAAGCCAGTCATGCTTACACTTGAAGTATGTTACTAAAGTAAAAAAGCAGTAAACAAAAGTATCAACTTGAAGCACTGACATAATAATACTTCGTTAATGGACAGAGTATAGACAGAAAGGTAGTGGTGACACACGAAAGAGAGAGGTTTGTCATCAATTAAAGTCAATATGTCAAAACCGCCAAAACATAATCCCGTGTAAAGTATTGCACCATCATTTAAATATTTTATATGTATTTTCTTTTATTATTATTAGTTTAAATTTAGTGATATCTTTACGTTTACATAGTGTGTGTGAATTTTTAGTATGCTGGACAAATCTAAATTATTTTTTAGGGCGGTAATTTTCTTTTTTTGAATATCTTTGTTTATTAATACAAATAGTTCTTGTTCGTGTGTAATTTGTTTGTTGAAAGTTTTATCAAATTTTAAAATGGTTTATTCCTGTTGTATTTCCAATTTACAGAAAACTGATATAAGAAGGGACATAGCATATCTTTCCATTTGTGAGTTAGGATGAACATGCTTTTTTAAAATATTGTTCCTATCACATACACCACAAATAATACTATTAGCAGGCCTCATACACCCTTAGAAGACCCTCTAATTAACCTTGTCAACAGTAACATAGTATGTCTATTAAAATGCAGCTACAACCACGACTATGCCGGACAGACCAAGCAGTATAAAGGTAACGGAACAATATATTATATACATGTGAGTGATATGAAAAGAAATCCTGAAAGACGTGCGTTGGCTTCCCATCTAAGCAACAATAATCATGATATAATTATTAACAATATAAAAATTCTGTTCAGGGAACGCTATTTAATCAAAAGGCTACTTTTGAAAATCCTAGCTATCAAGACGATACAGCCTAGCGACCAACACCAATTAAATTTCAAAGATTGAAAACTCACCCATAAACAGCAAAAAAATACTGTGTTTAAAAATATAATATTAATTTAGAAAACAATATCAGTTATACGTGAATATCTTGTTAAATACTAATTCAAAGAATCTAAAATGAATTTCAATTTTAAACTTAACGTAATCATAGAAGAAATTGCAGACCAGTAGATTTGATCATATGACCTCAGTGTGAACTTTAAAAACATAAAGTAATGTTACAAATTATTTCTCTAAATACATATTACGATAAAATAAAACATCGGTCTAGGAGAAACGCGTTTATAATGCCGTGCAATTTAAATACATATACATAATTCGTACTTCCCAAGATGCCAAATAAGTGGACATCAAATGTCAGGCAGAATTCCCGGAAATTATGCATGACAAATAAAAACAGACGATAGCGCTCTCAATGAATATGGCAAAATCATTAACTAATATATGCATATTTTTTAAAACTGTGTAAAAATCACGTCCCAAACAAAATTTAAAATCCCACATATACAGGGTGAGTCATTAGTGGCCGCTTCTTCGATTGCTCTTTTGTGTTTTAAATAAAAGAAAAAACAATTAGTGGAAGATCCATGGTTGCTTGTGCCGCATATTATAAAAATACTTTAAGCTCTGACGCACTTCCGGGTTCACCGGAAATGCGCGGATCTTAATTTTTTTAAATGACACCCTATATATTTTTTGATTTTCTTATATTACTTTAAATTGTCTGTTCAATTGTTTTTTCTTTTTCAAAATTGAGCCAATAATTTTTGAGTTATTAATTTTTTTTGAAAATATTTGACGAAAGCACGTGTTCAGAAAAAAATCATTTTCACATTGTTTTTAAAAGTAAAAACATTAACTTTGGTGTTGCTAGTTGCCAAGAAAACTTTGCATCATTTGGTAAAGTTGAACTCGACAATACCTCAAAAAACTTCGTTTTTTTCAAAGCCTACTTCCTGAAATTTTCACATACCAAAAACTTTTTTAAATGGAACACCCAGTATTTTATTGACGCATTTTGTTCCTTTTTTCATTCTTTGTCATTTTTCGTGTGTAATTTTTTAGATAATCACTATAGGAGCAATTAGTGGTCAATAAAAGAACTACGGGCGCTGTTCTATGCACCCAATTATTCGTCCAATAAAGGCTGGAATGCGGCTGACTGCCTGAGTCATCTGTTAAAGAAAGTCGGTTTACATTTATGTCAAACTTATAAAAGCATTGCTATTAGTTATCATCCAAATGAATTATTCTTATGCAGAGTTAATAGATATGATTGACGTTTTGGGTGAATCTGAAAGAAACTTTTTGCTAGCATCCAGACTTCATGCACAGCGATCCCTGGTAGAAGTCATCCGAAGCTAGAAACCTTCAAAGCTATAAAGGGACGGTTTGAGTGAACAGAAAGTATTGGATATGAAACAAAGAGCGGAAAAAGCAATAACTGGTGAGGATAAGACATTTATGATACTTGCGAGTGTAGTCGAACACCCCCCATACTAGTACTACGAAAATTAGTCGTTAGTTAGATGTAAGTCAAATTTGAGAATCCAGAATAATTAGGAAATATGAAATTCACCCGTAGCATATTCATACACAGGGTTAGATGAAAGAAATTTTCAGAATCGCTTACATTTTTGTCAATTGGCAGCAGATAAATTATCCTGGCTTTCTCAATTTTTTGTTGTTTACCAACGAAGCCACCTACTATTAAAGTGAATACGTTCATCGTCACAATTTTCGTTATTATAACACATAAGTCCCCCCACTTTATCACACCTGTAAACCTTCAAAATCGTTGGTCATTAAAACTGTGGGGAGGAATAGTGGGTAGTTACATAATTGGACCTTATTTCTTTGATGAAAATGTTAATGGAGGAGAGTATATTCGCTATCTACGGACGGATTTTCAAAACTTTTTGAAAACATCTTCAAATATATCAGTAAACATAACCTTTATTTTATTTCTATGTTAACCAACAGTGTCAAAAAATTAAATACTGCAACTGGACATTGCCGGAATTAAAAATTGAAATGCGATGCTCTTCATTCTGCAAAATTCTTACTTTTGGGATAGTTGGATTAAACATTTACTTTGTTTGACAGTTGACTAAGGAAGTCGGGCACCATTCCTGCCTTCCATTGGTTGAACGAATATTTTGGTGTATAGAACAACAGCGCTCGTAGTTCTTTAATTGACTACTAATTGCTCTATAGTGATTATCTCAGAAATTACAAAAGATAGGTATAGGACATTTATACAAAAAGCAACCCCAAAACATCTACCTCAACAGTTGTTTAACTCGTTGATCAATATGCCGTAAGTTTTCCTAACAAGACGAGATCTCTGTCCCTGTACCAAAGAAATTGCTTTCGTCCGAGAACAACACGTATTTCCATTCTTCAACAGTCCAGCTCACATATTTTTTGCCCAAATATTCCTTTTTGATCATGGTTGCGGCCAATAATTGTTCTTTCTGAGGTCTAATTATTTTTCTTCCATCTCCATTATAAGTTTTCCCCGTACGATAGAGTCGTGAACAATCACTTAATGTGTACTAAGTCTTGCTAAAGATCTTGATTTCTTTTTTAAGGACTTAATTTACTTTCATTTATTAAATTTTAGAGTAATTCTTTGAATTACATAATTACTGATTTATTACTTTATTTTACTTTAATTGTACTGTTCTATTATTTAAGCATTATTTTGTATTTCACTTGCCTTTTCGGGTGGGTTGAACTGTTTGGAAATAAATATTTATTTATTTATTTATTTAAAAAAGCTTTGTCTCTTCCCATACTTCTACAATTCCCTTTGCTATTCACCTCATCCGTTCCAGTGTCCTTTTTTGTGTTAAAATCTTGTTTACAGTTCATAAACCCATACCACACTTTTTGATATCTATTTGAATCATTGATGTATGTCAACTTAGGGTAAAAGTCTTTGTGCGCTTGTTGGGAGAAATGAAGATTACGTAAGTCTGGATTCTGCCTTAGTAAAACACTTAAAACACGAAAGTTATTCCCAAACTAGCAAAAACAACACGTTTTTATCTTGTAATACATTGTTACTCACTAAATACATTATATAGTAATACAAAAATAGTCTAGTTTTGACATAAACGTGTTGCCAACTGTAAAAGCATTAAAAGTGTAAAAATTATTGCGTATTTGCCTTATTTTGCAGAATATTATAGTATTTAGGCAATTTTTTGTATTCTATAAATCAGGAAATGCATCGGGAAGTTGGTAAAAATACTTTTGGCAAAATTCAGAAAACAAAAAAATCGCCACAATCCTTACTAAAACTATCCAGTCCCGAATTATACGCGAGACTTTTATTTCGTCAAACACCAACTATATTACTATAGTCCGTCTCAACCTTATTATGCAGTACAGGTCTTATGGGAATTGATTTCATGGTTGCCAAATCATCTCATTGTATAATGTCGTTACAGTTCCGGTGCAATATCTGACATTTTTTGTAATAAAAAGATAACCTCTACGACTGTTTGTCATTCAATTGATGCATACTGCATACAAAAAATTAATAGTAATTTGAAACACTAAAAGGGGAGAATATATGGGAAGATGGATTAGTTAAAATATTTGTAATAATATAATCCTTTGGGATTGTTCTGTAAAAAATTATTTAAAATCTAACTGAATATAGTAAGTAGTGTACTTACGCCGATTCTGGGACCACCACCACCCCCCACTCCTACTACCCCCCCCCCTCCCCGCAAGATAGGTAGAACCCTCTACCAACCCAACTGATGTGGCGCCCCCTCGCGGTCGCCAACCCAACTAAAAATTACAGATTTCATCATTACCAACCCAACTAAAATTACAGATTTCATCATTACCAACCCAACTAAAAATTGCAGATTTCATCATTGCCAACCCAACTAAAAATTGCAGGTTTCATCATTACCAACCCAACTAAAAATTGCAGATTTCATCATTACCAACCCAACTAAAAATTGCAGATTTCATCATTACCAACCCAATGTGGCGCCCTCTGACGGCCACTAACCAAACTAAGAAATGGCAGATTTCATCATTACCAACCCAATGTGGCGCCCTCTGACGGCCACTAACCAAACTAAGAAATGGCAGATTTCATCATTACCAACCCAATGTGACGCCCTCTCACAGCCACTAACCAAGAAATGGCATCTCTCATGATTACCATAATGCAGCATCCTCTCACGGTCACTAGCCAAACTAAGGTGACGTCAGACAAAATGGCTGACCATCAAGATGGTCTTTGTTTCTAGAGAATTCCTGAATAAATTACCAGGCTTGCTATCGCGCTTCTCAATGTACTTCAAACAGGTCTAAACATGCTTCCAGCGGAAACCGCAACGGCTGTATGCTTCTGTGATAGCCGCATGCTTGAAATGTATATCTTACTTATAAAATAAAATAAAACAAACAATGTATTTATTATTATTAATTAACAATATGACCAAGTTTCATACCCTCAAGATGGTCGATAAAAATATAAACTTTATATCTAAGATCGGCATACCATTTCAAAATTATAAAATAAATATACAGTATGCTTCTGTGATAGCCGCACGCTTGAAATGCATATCTTACTTATAAAATAAAATAAAACAAACAATGTGTTTATTATTATTAATTAACAATATAACCAAGTTTCATACCCTCAAGATGGTCGATAAAAATATAAACTTTATATCTAAGATCGGCATACCATTTCAAAATTATAAAATAAATATACAGTATGCTACTGGACGAGATAGCAACCAAGTATGAATATACAGGACGTTTCAAAGTTAGGATAGAATAGCAAGATGGCCGCCAAAAATCTAATAAACTAAGGTGACGTCAGGCATCCAATCTATCAAAACCATGCACTCAAACTCCTATGAAACATCATCTCAAAACCATCGCTAGAATCAGCTCACGTCATGAAGCAGTTCTGAAACCCCTATATTAAAACCACACATTCAAACCACTATCAAATCCCTCTTTTCTCAAAAAGCCATCCAACCATCCATCAATCCATCCATCCATCCATACATCCATCAATCCATCCATCCAACCATCAATCCATCCATCCATCCATCCATCCATACATCCATCCATCCATCCATCCAACCATCCATCCTCAAAACAATACTTTCAAGTCCATTAATCCATCCACCCATCTGGACGAGATAGCAACCAAGTATAAATATACAGGACATTTCAAAGGTAGGGATTTTTAGAAAAGCAAGATGGCGAATCCAAGATGGCCGCCAAAAATCTAATAAACTAAGGTGTCGTCAGGCATCCAATCTATCAAAACCATGCACTCAAACTCCTATGAAACATCATTTCAAAACCATCGCTAGAATCAGCTCACGTCATGAAGCGGTTCTGAAACCCCTATATTAAAACCACACATTCAAACCACTATCAAATCCCTCTTTTCTCAAAAAGCCATCCAACCATCCATCAATCCATCCATCCATCCATACATCCATCCATCAATCCATCCATCCATCCATCCATCCATACATCCATCCATCCATCCATCCAACCATCCAACCATCCATCCATACATCCATCCAACCATCCAACCATCTAACCATCCATCCATCCAACCATCCATACATCCATCCATCCATCCATACATCCATCCAACCATCCAACCATCCAACCATCCATCCATCCAACCATCCATACATCCATCCATCCATCCATCCATCCATCCATCAATCCATCCATCCATACATCCATCCAACCATCCATCAATCCATCCATCCATCCATCCATACAACCATCCATCCATCCATCCATCCATACATCCATACATCCATCCATCCATCCATCCAACAATCAATCCATCCATCCATCCATCCATACATCCATCCATCCATCCATCCATCCAACCATCCATACATCCATCCATCCAACAATCAATCCATCCATCCATCCATCCATACATCCATCCATCCATCCATCCATCCAACCATCCATCCATCCATCCATCCACCCATCCATCCATCCATCCATCCATCTGGATAACATAGCAACCAAATATTAATATACAGAACATTTCAAAGGTACGGATTTTTAGAAAAGTAAGATAGCGAATCCAAGATGGCCGCCAAAAATCTAATAAACTAAGGTGACGTCAGGCGAAATGGCCGACTATCAATATGATCGATCAAAATATAAACTCAACTTCTAGAAAATACCCAACTCCATATCACGCATCACAACAACAACCACCACCACAACCACCCAACATAGTTTCAAACGCCACAACACCAGACCAACTTAAGAAGATACATCTAGGTCAATCCCCAACACAACATACTTTCAAACGCCACCACCGCGGATTTACATCTAAGATCGGCATACTTTGTCAAAATCATAAAATAAATATATAGTATGGTACTGGATAACATAGCAACCAAACATGAATATACAGGACATTTCAAAAGTAAGACTTTTAGAAAAGTAAAATAATGAGCCCATATTTTTAAGAAAACAATTTATTAAAAATAAAACAACTACACACATCAAACAAACCTCAACCATACTTTCAATTTCACAAATATCAAAATTTAAACAAAACAATCAAATGCAAAGGCAAGGAATGTTCTCGAGATGACCCATATAGTGCAATATAACAATGCAGTAAAACGATAGAGGTGAGATACATGGTCTATCAAAAATTTTTATTACCCACTTTTTTTCAGCAATCAAAACTTTTTTTGACAAAACACTATACATATGAAAATAGACATAACATTAAATATTTCCATTTTAGAGATACCCCAGTTTAATCTCAATTTTAAATAACATAAATTCTTAAATTGATTTAGTTAACTTTCTTATAATATTTAAAAAAAGGTTGAAAAAGAAAACATACTAAGTCCCACAACAGATAAAATATGTACTATCTTTTTACACTTCATGTTTAGTACTATCATTAGAAGAAATATGCTTGAGGTACAGCTTTTAATATGAAATTTAGAGGTTTTTATGCAAAATACATAGTTTATCACTAATAAAACTAATTTTGAAACACATTGTCCACATAGCAAATACCACTTCCTGTACATTTTAAAAAATAACAATTTTTATATATCATAAAAGAACCAAACAAAAAACTAATATAAAGACAGCATTAACGTTCTAACCAAAAGATTTACAAAAATATTAAATATATACTTGTTCTAAAAATGCTTCTATCTCTCTTTTACAGTTTATGTTTGTACAGCAGCGAATGTATTACATTTCCTTTGAAATTACATAAAAATCCATGCAATACACTTAAAACATTTGAAAAATCATGTTTGGTAAGCCCACTATATATCAATATTTAAGACAAAAAATTATTATTAATTTTCCATCTACAGATACCCCTGCTTAATATCAATTTGAATTAACATAAATTCATAAAATGAGTCTATCTTTTACAGTTCGTGAGTTGTACTATCATTAGAAGAAATATGATTGACGAGCGGCTTTTAATATGAAATTTAGAGGTTTTTACACAAAAACATAGGTTATGCCTAATAAAAACTAATTTTGAAACACATTGTACACATAGCAAATACCACTTCCTATACATTTAAAAAATAACAATGTTTATACATCATAAAAGAACGAAACAAAAAAACTAATATAAAGACAGCATTAACGTTCTAACCGAATTCGAGCCATACTTTCCCATGTTTTGTGAGCTGTTGCATTGTCCTGTTGGAAATACCCATGTAAAAGTTCGTCATCATGAAGATTTTGTAAAAACGGTTCAAGTAAATTATTACGATATCTCTCAGCATTTATCGATCCTTCAAAAAACACAGGTCCAAATATACACCTTCTAGAAACCGCTAGCCAAACACCAATTTTCTGCGGATGGAGAGGCGATTGAATAAACTCATGAGGATTCTCCGAAGACCAAATACGCATATTTTGTTTGTTTATATAGCCGGATAGGTGAAACCATTCTTTTTGTATATATTTGTAGAGTAAAAGCAGCATTCGATCGACTAAGAAATAGTAGCACTTAAAACATTTGAAAAATCATGTTTGGTAAGCCTACTATTTAAGACAAAAATTATTATTTATTTCCATTTGCAACAGATAGCCCACTATTTATCAATATTTAAGGGCAAAAAATTATTATTAATTTCCCCATTTACAACAGATTTCCCTGTTTAATCTCAATTTTTGAATAACATAAATTCTTAAATTGATTTAGTTAACTTTCTTATAATATTTAAAAAAGGGCGAGAAAGAAAACATACTAAGTCTCACAACGGATAAAATATATGCTATCTTTTACAGTTCATGTTTTTGTACTATCATTACAAGAAATAAGCCTCGCGATTAGCTTTTAATCTGAAATTTAGATGCTTCATAAAACCACCTCAGAGACACTAAAAAATTATGATTTTCAGCTCAACCAACCATTCAAAAAGTTGATACATCAAATTCATGAATATTAATATCACTCTACACTCTTAATAAAAAATTTAGCAGAAGTCTCACATTAAATGAATACAAAATTTATATATGCACTACATTAAATGAAGATTGAATTTTATACACTGCTTATATCACCAGAAATTTTGTTACAAGATTATATGATTAGATAGACTCATGACTAAGCCTAAACGGACACCAGGCTTTCAATATGTAGTAAAGTTTTTTCTTCATACATTTAATATAAACTAATGATCTATCTTTAGAAAGCATCCACAGGTCCATTAGAACTTGTGGGTGGTGCAACATCTACTTTAACCCTCTTCTTAGGCGGTCCGGCAACATGCTCACATGTATCCACACCCTCCCTACAAATACAGCAAACAAAATTGCGGTGGAGGGTATTCACATGCCGCTTCAAACTATCCCGCCGGCTGAAGGAGTTGCCACATATGATGCAATTCATTCTATGAAAAACAAATTAAAAATAATTAATATAATAAATTTAAAAGAATAAAAAGCTATTGAAACCTAATTTTTAATATATCTAAATTGCTAATTTATTTGAAAAGCTCCTCGTATATGAATTGCTATAAAATACTAATTATAGACCTACATATATAAAAATAATATTTTAATACATAAACTTTGACTGATACCCGTATATTTAACTAAAAATACTCTTATTGTTCAGAATTTATTTAAATTATTGAGAAAAACCTTTAAAGAACCGTATGAAATAATCAACTTAATTATATAAATTTACACACTTAAACATTAAAAAACAATTTAAAGAAAGCACTAAATGCAAAAAATACTTTGAAGCACCCCTGGATTAATTGTATATAAAAATAATATTCAATAAAATTTACACCATTAAATTATTAAAAATAACCTTATAATTGAGAAAAAACAATTTTTAAAAGTCCTATAAAATTTTAGAGTAGTAGAAAAACTATGATCAGCGTATATTTAACTAAAAAATACTTGTATTATTGAAAATTTATTGATAAAACCCTTTAAAACTTTATAAAATAATCAATTTAATAATATAAATTTACGCACCTAAAAATTTAAAAAAAAAGGAAAAAAAAAAAAAAAACAATATAAAGAAGCTACTAAATACAAATAAAATACTTTGAAGCACCCTGGATAATTGTATATAAAAATAATATTCAATAAAATATTAATAAAATATACACCATTAAATTATTAAAAACAGCCTTATAATTGATAAAAACAATTTTTAAAAAGTCCTATAAAATTTTAGAGTAGTAGAAAAACTATGATCAGCGTGTATTTAACTAAAAAATACTTGTATTATTGAAAATTTATTGATAAAACCCTTTAAAACCTTATAAAAATTAAAAAAAGAAAGAAAAACAATATAAAGAAGCTACTAAATGCGTATAAAATACTTTGAAGCACCCTGGATTAATTGTATATAAAAATAAAATATTAATAAAATATTAATAAAACATATACCATTAAATTATTTAAAAAAATAACCTTATAATTGAGAAAAAACAATTTTTAAAAAGTCCTATAAAATTTTAAAACTAATGTAAAATATTGCAAGTTAATATTATATAAATTAGGCTTTCTAAATACCTTGTAGTAAAACACAAACAAGCACTAAAAACGATGTTGACTGTTCGAAGATAATGAAATTAAAGATGCCGATCTACGTATATATAGATACACATCTGCATCAGATTCCCACGCAAATGCAGTGATGCATAAAGAGAAAGACCTTTTTTTTCCCCGCGCATACATATATATACATATATACGTATGCGGCCAGAGGCAATTAGCGGCGTGCGCATTCCGTCCCCATGGTCGGGCTGTGTTTTAAGGAATGCACTTAATTTTTTTCGGTCGCATACCTGTATCCAATGAGGGTTGCGAGTCCGGGAATTTCGTCTTTCTACCTGTACAGATAGATCTGTCTTTATATAAAATTCGTATATATTATCTATGATTTTAGTTTTAAAATAAAAAATAATAAGAAGGTTAAAATAATTCGTTATTTTGTAGATAGTCGCATTATTTTGCATGCATATACATTCTCCATTAGTTTTTATTATTATGATAAAAACAATGATCGACATTTTAATAAGCTTTGATACATCATTAAAATATTCCAGTAAATTAAATGCTAATGATGTAAAAATACCTAAAAATATTTCATAAAACAAGAGTATTTTAGTTAAATATACGGAGATCCATATGAAAAACTACGAAAGTTATATTAATGTTAAATATTAAATAATTTAATTAAATGAAAACACATCGTTTCACAAAAATTATGTTTTATTAAACACTAGATGTACATCTCATTTACCATAACAGTACATTATAAACCTTTCTTAATATTGATGATGCAGGATCAGTTAAATTAGTATGGTTGTTAAGAAATTGGAGGAGCATTTGATAGTATTTTCTTCATAAAAGTAGTATGTATTATAATATAAGATAGTGTTATAAACTATACAATAAATATTATTCAGTATTGGAATACACAATGAATAACACACATTTTGAGTAGAGAAAGATAAATATTTCTAATTACACATGTGTGAATTTGAATTTATCGGGAATATACAGAGTAATTATTTACATCTGATGGTGAAACATGGTCGCGTATTTTATATCATTCAGTAATTTAATTTGCTCTATAGCTAGACAATGAGGTGGATGCTAAGCATTAATTTGTACACACGTAATGTTATGATCCTCAGTGTAACATATATATTCAAGTCTAACACAAACTTTTTGATTTATTGAAACCCCAATAGAAATTATCACTATTTCGAGAAGAATAGTCATGTACCTCTACATATTCAAAGCCGCTGAAGTATGAGTACATTAACAGCTGTATACGCGCGTCTTTATCATCCACTTTAATGTGTTACTGTAATTCCAGCTACTTTTTTTATTTATACGTACATATATTGTGAATTATTACACTAATTATAAAACAAAATTAATTATAGATAGACAAACATTATACAGGTATATTGCAAACATGTAATGCTAAGATAATCAGAGTGATATATACATACATGTAAAGAAATTTATAATTTATTCAATCTCTTATTAAAAGAGTTATTAATATTTTTCAAATGAATACCTGACAGTGGTGGAAAACTGTTGAAATTTGGATAGATTAATAGTTACATATGCGAGCTTCAGAATAGCTTCTGAACATGTTGGGTTGTAATTTGGTATACAATAAAAGGCAGCGGGGAACTGAACCGCCTCCCAAAAAAGGTATTTAATATTAAAATCGTCGTTTTCCCATCACAGAAAATAGTGTATTATACAATGGAAAAAATTAGATTTTAGCTCTCGGTAATTTATCTTACCTCGAGCTAAAATCTAATACTTTTTTCCCTTGTATGATACACTATTTTTCTGTGATGGGGAATCGACGATTTTAATATTAAATACCTTTTTTTGGGAGGCGGTTCAGTTCCCCGCTGCCTTTTATTGTATACCAAATTACAACCCAACATGTTCAGAAGCTATTCTGAAGCTCGCATATGTAACTATTAATCTATCCAAATTTCAACAGTTTTCCACCACTGTCAGGTATTCATTTGAAAAATATTAATAACTCTTTTAATAAGAGATTGAATAAATTATAAATTTCTTTACATGTATGTATATATCACTCTGATTATCTTAGCATTACATGTTTGCAATATACCTGTATAATGTTTGTCTATCTATAATTAATTTTGTTTTATAATTAGTGTAATAATTCACAATATATGTACGTATAAATAAAAAAAGTAGCTGGAATTACAGTAACACATTAAAGTGGATGATAAAGACGCGCGTATACAGCTGTTAATGTACTCATACTTCAGCGGCTTTGAATATGTAGAGGTACATGACTATTCTTCTCGAAATAGTGATAATTTCTATTGGGGTTTCAATAAATCAAAAAGTTTGTGTTAGACTTGAATATATATGTTACACTGAGGATCATAACATTACGTGTGTACAAATTAATGCTTAGCATCCACCTCATTGTCTAGCTATAGAGCAAATTAAATTACTGAATGATATAAAATACGCGACCATGTTTCACCATCAGATGTAAATAATTACTCTGTATATTCCCGATAAATTCAAATTCACACATGTGTAATTAGAAATATTTATCTTTCTCTACTCAAAATTTGTGTTATTCATTGTGTATTCCAATACTGAATAATATTTATTGTATAGTTTATAACACTATCTTATATTATAATACATACTACTTTTATGAAGAAAATACTATCAAATGCTCCTCCAATTTCTTAACAACCATACTAATTTAACTGATCCTGCATCATCAATATTAAGAAAGGTTTATAATGTACTGTTATGGTAAATGAGATGTACATCTAGTGTTTAATAAAACATAATTTTTGTGAAACGATGTGTTTTCATTTAATTAAATTATTTAATATTTAACATTAATATAACTTTCGTAGTTTTTCATATGGATCTCCGTATATTTAACTAAAATACTCTTGTTTTATGAAATATTTTTAGGTATTTTTACATCATTAGCATTTAATTTACTGGAATATTTTAATGATGTATCAAAGCTTATTAAAATGTCGATCATTGTTTTTATCATAATAATAAAACTAATGGAGAATGTATATGCATGCAAAATAATGCGACTATCTACAAAATAACGAATTATTTTAACCTTCTTATTATTTTTTATTTTAAAACTAAAATCATAGATAATATATACGAATTTTATATAAAGACAGATCTATCTGTACAGGTAGAAAGACGAAATTCCCGGACTCGCAACCCTCATTGGATACAGGTATGCGACCGAAAAAAATTAAGTGCATTCCTTAAAACACAGCCCGACCATGGGGACGGAATGCGCCCGCCGCTAATTGCCTCTGGCCGCATACGTATATATGTATATATATGTATGCGCGGGGAAAAAAAAGGTCTTTCTCTTTATGCATCACTGCATTTGCGTGGGAATCTGATGCAGATGTGTATCTATATATACGTAGATCGGCATCTTTAATTTCATTATCTTCGAACAGTCAACATCGTTTTTAGTGCTTGTTTGTGTTTTACTACAAGGTATTTAGAAAGCCTAATTTATATAATATTAACTTGCAATATTTTACATTAGTTTTAAAATTTTATAGGACTTTTTAAAAATTGTTTTTTCTCAATTATAAGGTTATTTTTTTAAATAATTTAATGGTATATGTTTTATTAATATTTTATTAATATTTTATTTTTATATACAATTAATCCAGGGTGCTTCAAAGTATTTTATACGCATTTAGTAGCTTCTTTATATTGTTTTTCTTTCTTTTTTTAATTTTTATAAGGTTTTAAAGGGTTTTATCAATAAATTTTCAATAATACAAGTATTTTTTAGTTAAATACACGCTGATCATAGTTTTTCTACTACTCTAAAATTTTATAGGACTTTTTAAAAATTGTTTTTATCAATTATAAGGCTGTTTTTAATAATTTAATGGTGTATATTTTATTAATATTTTATTGAATATTATTTTTATATACAATTATCCAGGGTGCTTCAAAGTATTTTATTTGTATTTAGTAGCTTCTTTATATTGTTTTTTTTTTTTTTTTCCTTTTTTTTTAAATTTTTAGGTGCGTAAATTTATATTATTAAATTGATTATTTTATAAAGTTTTAAAGGGTTTTATCAATAAATTTTCAATAATACAAGTATTTTTTAGTTAAATATACGCTGATCATAGTTTTTCTACTACTCTAAAATTTTATAGGACTTTTAAAAATTGTTTTTTCTCAATTATAAGGTTATTTTTAATAATTTAATGGTGTAAATTTTATTGAATATTATTTTTATATACAATTAATCCAGGGGTGCTTCAAAGTATTTTTTGCATTTAGTGCTTTCTTTAAATTGTTTTTTAATGTTTAAGTGTGTAAATTTATATAATTAAGTTGATTATTTCATACGGTTCTTTAAAGGTTTTTCTCAATAATTTAAATAAATTCTGAACAATAAGAGTATTTTTAGTTAAATATACGGGTATCAGTCAAAGTTTATGTATTAAAATATTATTTTTATATATGTAGGTCTATAATTAGTATTTTATAGCAATTCATATACGAGGAGCTTTTCAAATAAATTAGCAATTTAGATATATTAAAAATTAGGTTTCAATAGCTTTTTATTCTTTTAAATTTATTATATTAATTATTTTTAATTTGTTTTTCATAGAATGAATTGCATCATATGTGGCAACTCCTTCAGCCGGCGGGATAGTTTGAAGCGGCATGTGAATACCCTCCACCGCAATTTTGTTTGCTGTATTTGTAGGGAGGGTGTGGATACATGTGAGCATGTTGCCGGACCGCCTAAGAAGAGGGTTAAAGTAGATGTTGCACCACCCACAAGTTCTAATGGACCTGTGGATGCTTTCTAAAGATAGATCATTAGTTTATATTAAATGTATGAAGAAAAAACTTTACTACATATTGAAAGCCTGGTGTCCGTTTAGGCTTAGTCATGAGTCTATCTAATCATATAATCTTGTAACAAAATTTCTGGTGATATAAGCAGTGTATAAAATTCAATCTTCATTTAATGTAGTGCATATATAAATTTTGTATTCATTTAATGTGAGACTTCTGCTAAATTTTTTATTAAGAGTGTAGAGTGATATTAATATTCATGAATTTGATGTATCAACTTTTTGAATGGTTGGTTGAGCTGAAAATCATAATTTTTTAGTGTCTCTGAGGTGGTTTTATGAAGCATCTAAATTTCAGATTAAAAGCTAATCGCGAGGCTTATTTCTTGTAATGATAGTACAAAAACATGAACTGTAAAAGATAGCATATATTTTATCCGTTGTGAGACTTAGTATGTTTTCTTTCTCGCCCTTTTTTAAATATTATAAGAAAGTTAACTAAATCAATTTAAGAATTTATGTTATTCAAAAATTGAGATTAAACAGGGAAATCTGTTGTAAATGGGGAAATTAATAATAATTTTTTGCCCTTAAATATTGATAAATAGTGGGCTATCTGTTGCAAATGGAAATAAATAATAATTTTTGTCTTAAATAGTAGGCTTACCAAACATGATTTTTCAAATGTTTTAAGTGCTACTATTTCTTAGTCGATCGAATGCTGCTTTTACTCTACAAATATATACAAAAAGAATGGTTTCACCTATCCGGCTATATAAACAAACAAAATATGCGTATTTGGTCTTCGGAGAATCCTCATGAGTTTATTCAATCGCCTCTCCATCCGCAGAAAATTGGTGTTTGGCTAGCGGTTTCTAGAAGGTGTATATTTGGACCTGTGTTTTTTGAAGGATCGATAAATGCTGAGAGATATCGTAATAATTTACTTGAACCGTTTTTACAAAATCTTCATGATGACGAACTTTTACATGGGTATTTCCAACAGGACAATGCAACAGCTCACAAAACATGGGAAAGTATGGCTCGAATTCGGTTAGAACGTTAATGCTGTCTTTATATTAGTTTTTTTGTTTCGTTCTTTTATGATGTATAAACATTGTTATTTTTTAAATGTATAGGAAGTGGTATTTGCTATGTGTACAATGTGTTTCAAAATTAGTTTTTATTAGGCATAACCTATGTTTTTGTGTAAAAACCTCTAAATTTCATATTAAAAGCCGCTCGTCAATCATATTTCTTCTAATGATAGTACAACTCACGAACTGTAAAAGATAGACTCATTTTATGAATTTATGTTAATTCAAATTGATATTAAGCAGGGGTATCTGTAGATGGAAAATTAATAATAATTTTTTGTCTTAAATATTGATATATAGTGGGCTTACCAAACATGATTTTTCAAATGTTTTAAGTGTATTGCATGGATTTTTATGTAATTTCAAAGGAAATGTAATACATTCGCTGCTGTACAAACATAAACTGTAAAAGAGAGATAGAAGCATTTTTAGAACAAGTATATATTTAATATTTTTGTAAATCTTTTGGTTAGAACGTTAATGCTGTCTTTATATTAGTTTTTTGTTTGGTTCTTTTATGATATATAAAAATTGTTATTTTTTAAAATGTACAGGAAGTGGTATTTGCTATGTGGACAATGTGTTTCAAAATTAGTTTTATTAGTGATAAACTATGTATTTTGCATAAAAACCTCTAAATTTCATATTAAAAGCTGTACCTCAAGCATATTTCTTCTAATGATAGTACTAAACATGAAGTGTAAAAAGATAGTACATATTTTATCTGTTGTGGGACTTAGTATGTTTTCTTTTTCAACCTTTTTTTAAATATTATAAGAAAGTTAACTAAATCAATTTAAGAATTTATGTTATTTAAAATTGAGATTAAACTGGGGTATCTCTAAAATGGAAATATTTAATGTTATGTCTATTTTCATATGTATAGTGTTTTGTCAAAAAAAGTTTTGATTGCTGAAAAAAAGTGGGTAATAAAAATTTTTGATAGACCATGTATCTCACCTCTATCGTTTTACTGCATTGTTATATTGCACTATATGGGTCATCTCGAGAACATTCCTTGCCTTTGCATTTGATTGTTTTGTTTAAATTTTGATATTTGTGAAATTGAAAGTATGGTTGAGGTTTGTTTGATGTGTGTAGTTGTTTTATTTTTAATAAATTGTTTTCTTAAAAATATGGGCTCATTATTTTACTTTTCTAAAAGTCTTACTTTTGAAATGTCCTGTATATTCATGTTTGGTTGCTATGTTATCCAGTACCATACTATATATTTATTTTATGATTTTGACAAAGTATGCCGATCTTAGATGTAAATCCGCGGTGGTGGCGTTTGAAAGTATGTTGTGTTGGGGATTGACCTAGATGTATCTTCTTAAGTTGGTCTGGTGTTGTGGCGTTTGAAACTATGTTGGGTGGTTGTGGTGGTGGTTGTTGTTGTGATGCGTGATATGGAGTTGGGTATTTTCTAGAAGTTGAGTTTATATTTTGATCGATCATATTGATAGTCGGCCATTTCGCCTGACGTCACCTTAGTTTATTAGATTTTTGGCGGCCATCTTGGATTCGCTATCTTACTTTTCTAAAAATCCGTACCTTTGAAATGTTCTGTATATTAATATTTGGTTGCTATGTTATCCAGATGGATGGATGGATGGATGGATGGGTGGATGGATGGATGGATGGATGGTTGGATGGATGGATGGATGGATGGATGTATGGATGGATGGATGGATGGATTGATTGTTGGATGGATGGATGTATGGATGGTTGGATGGATGGATGGATGGATGGATGTATGGATGGATGGATGGATGGATTGATTGTTGGATGGATGGATGGATGGATGTATGGATGTATGGATGGATGGATGGATGGATGGTTGTATGGATGGATGGATGGATGGATTGATGGATGGTTGGATGGATGTATGGATGGATGGATTGATGGATGGATGGATGGATGGATGGATGGATGTATGGATGGTTGGATGGATGGATGGTTGGATGGTTGGATGGTTGGATGGATGTATGGATGGATGGATGGATGTATGGATGGTTGGATGGATGGATGGTTAGATGGTTGGATGGTTGGATGGATGTATGGATGGATGGTTGGATGGTTGGATGGATGGATGGATGGATGTATGGATGGATGGATGGATGGATGGATTGATGGATGGATGTATGGATGGATGGATGGATTGATGGATGGTTGGATGGCTTTTTGAGAAAAGAGGGATTTGATAGTGGTTTGAATGTGTGGTTTTAATATAGGGGTTTCAGAACCGCTTCATGACGTGAGCTGATTCTAGCGATGGTTTTGAAATGATGTTTCATAGGAGTTTGAGTGCATGGTTTTGATAGATTGGATGCCTGACGACACCTTAGTTTATTAGATTTTTGGCGGCCATCTTGGATTCGCCATCTTGCTTTTCTAAAAATCCCTACCTTTGAAATGTCCTGTATATTTATACTTGGTTGCTATCTCGTCCAGATGGGTGGATGGATTAATGGACTTGAAAGTATTGTTTTGAGGATGGATGGTTGGATGGATGGATGGATGGATGTATGGATGGATGGATGGATGGATGGATTGATGGTTGGATGGATGGATTGATGGATGTATGGATGGATGGATGGATTGATGGATGGTTGGATGGCTTTTTGAGAAAAGAGGGATTTGATAGTGGTTTGAATGTGTGGTTTTAATATAGGGGTTTCAGAACTGCTTCATGACGTGAGCTGATTCTAGCGATGGTTTTGAGATGATGTTTCATAGGAGTTTGAGTGCATGGTTTTGATAGATTGGATGCCTGACGTCACCTTAGTTTATTAGATTTTTGGCGGCCATCTTGCTATTCTATCCTAACTTTGAAACGTCCTGTATATTCATACTTGGTTGCTATCTCGTCCAGTAGCATACTGTATATTTATTTTATAATTTTGAAATGGTATGCCGATCTTAGATATAAAGTTTATATTTTTATCGACCATCTTGAGGGTATGAAACTTGGTTGTATTGTTAATTAATAATAATAAACACATTGTTTGTTTTATTTTATTTTATAAGTAAGATATGCATTTCAAGCGTGCGGCTATCACAGAAGCATACTGTATATTTATTTTATAATTTTGAAATGGTATGCCGATCTTAGATATAAAGTTTATATTTTTATCGACCATCTTGAGGGTATGAAACTTGGTCATATTGTTAATTAATAATAATAAATACATTGTTTGTTTTATTTTATTTTATAAGTAAGATATACATTTCAAGCATGCGGCTATCACAGAAGCATACAGCCGTTGCGGTTTCCGCTGGAAGCATGTTTAGACCTGTTTGAAGTACATTGAGAAGCGCGATAGCAAGCCTGGTAATTTATTCAGGAATTCTCTAGAAACAAAGACCATCTTGATGGTCAGCCATTTTGTCTGACGTCACCTTAGTTTGGCTAGTGACCGTGAGAGGATGCTGCATTATGGTAATCATGAGAGATGCCATTTCTTGGTTAGTGGCTGTGAGAGGGCGTCACATTGGGTTGGTAATGATGAAATCTGCCATTTCTTAGTTTGGTTAGTGGCCGTCAGAGGGCGCCACATTGGGTTGGTAATGATGAAATCTGCCATTTCTTAGTTTGGTTAGTGGCCGTCAGAGGGCGCCACATTGGGTTGGTAATGATGAAATATGCAATTTTTAGTTGGGTTGGTAATGATGAAATCTGCAATTTTTAGTTGGGTTGGTAATGATGAAACCTGCAATTTTTAGTTGGGTTGGCAATGATGAAATCTGCAATTTTTAGTTGGGTTGGTAATGATGAAATCTGTAATTTTAGTTGGGTTGGTAATGATGAAATCTGTAATTTTTAGTTGGGTTGGCGACCGCGAGGGGGCGCCACATCAGTTGGGTTGGTAGAGGGTTCTACCTATCTTGCGGGGAGGGGGGGGGGTAGTAGGAGTGGGGGGTGGTGGTGGTCCCAGAATCGGCGTAAGTACACTACTATAGTAAGCCAGAGTAAATGAATTAATATTTCAAAGAAACACTTAAGGTATACAATTTTCTTCGTTACTGAATATTGACATCTTAATCAACTATCCACTATAAATTCAGACCAAGACAAAGTTAATCACAAGTTCATTTTTCATAAAAAACTTTTCTATTTATAAAAACAACTTAAATAATACATATTTATGAAAAGAATAACAATAACCACACACAACATGTACTTTTATTTTTTAATATGTTACATGACTTAAATAGTCTTATTGAATATTAATATGTTAACCTACATTGCGTTATACACATTTAAAGACACAAATTCCTCACAAATTCATTTTGCAAAAACATATTTTCCCATTTATAAGAACAAGTTAATAATACATGATAACATTTATGAAAAAACTAACCATGACCATACAAAGGAGTAGGTACACATATTGTTTCATTTTTCTTCATCACTTAAAGAATCTTGATCTGATGATGAATGTGTGACGTTAATTATAAACTCTTCAACATCGTCTTACAAGTTGGCAAGGTGGCCAATGTAATTCCGCCAGTTGTTCACTGTTACATTCTGATAATCCTTCACAATTAATTGTTCAATATCTCTTTGTTTGAATGTCGTATTGTGCATTTCAACGTAGTGCTTAACTTCTGCCCACACCATTTCAATTGGGTTTAATTCACAATGATAAGGTGAAAGCCGAAGAACATAATGCCCTTTATTCTTTGCAAATTCATCAATTTTGTTTCTCTCATACTGAGACCTAACCTCTGACACACAAGCCAGTAAATCTCTTTTTAACATGTCATTATCAAGTGGAATATTCTTCTCAGTGAGCCATTCAATAATTTGGTCTTCTCCGTGCTACTGCTGGAAACTTTTCTAATTTTCTCGTGTGATATGAGGCATTATCGAGACCAACAACCGAGTTCTCTAGTATATTTGGAAGCAATTTATTCTTGAACCAATCTCCATATGTATCTGCATCCATTTCGCTATGAACATCAGCAGTATTTTTCTTACAAAGAAATGTACATTCAGCACCAATAACAAAACCTTGCTCGCCTCCAGCATGAATTAATGGAAATCGAGGCCCAAGACCACTTGGTGATTTTAAACCAGTGCTGAGTCCTTACGTAAAAGCTTGTCGACTGCTTTGAACAGTAACGTCAGTCCACTTTTTATTTACAGAGTGTCCTGCATTCACTCGTGATTCATCAGTATATATTATAGTTCTACCTAAAAATAAAACAATCACAATCAAACACAAGCAAATAATAAATTGCGTAATGAACACAAAAGTATAACAAATTAAATGATAAACTATACCTTCGTCTCTGAATTTTCTGATGTCTCGTAAGTATTTATGTCTCCACCTAATGATGTCATCTCTTTCAATAAGAATACTCTTTCGTCCCACTTTTTAAAATTCAAAACTCGTATCATGTAGCAATCTGTAAAAAGTATATGTATATGTATATAGGTTATCACGTTAATCAGAATTATAGATCTAGGTATGCATACTTACTTTTAAATGCTTGAAAAAGATAATATGCTTGCTAAAAGGAATGATTTTACAGAAATTATATATAGATAAATTAAAGACAATATAAAAGTTTACACACTACGGCAAAAACTGACAATTGACAGCAACGATTACTCATATACCCATCATATACTTTGCATAATAGAACTTGCAACAAGGCAACCGGATATAAAGATGTCGTTATTAAGAGACTACTAAAGAGAATAAGAGATGCAATATCCCTATAAAACCTGTACTGCACAATAGGGTTGAGACGGACTATAGTGTGTTACTAGGAAGTGGAGAGGTAGGTATCCTCGGAATAAAACAGATTGGATACTGGGGACATCGGCATCGACTGCCGAGCAGTAGGTACATGAGATTCAGTTTTGAATAAACAAAGGCTTGCTCAAAAGATTTTTTTATTGTGAAGGGCAATTGACTGCAGTTTGTGATTTGAACGAGCCATTCGTTGATGCCAGATGTTGACTTAATGTAAAAATCTCAAATTGTGCTCGATTAATTATAAGTAATCTACCTGTCCCAAATGTAAACATAACTACTTGTTACAACTGTATTATAAATATATACGTAAATGTTTCAAAGTATTCTTCTAGTAACTTCCTTTTATTTTTTTTTGGTAGGTTTACAGATTATATAAAGAACAAATCAAGTTTTACAAGAAACAGCTCTGATGTTTAATTGACGTTTCTGTATGGCCCGCGGGCCATCAAAGGATATATTTTGTAATAAGAGAGATGTAGAAGTATGGTGAAACATATCGAACGTGCTATATCCTGTACTTAATATAATAAAAATACAAAATATCTCTTGTATATTTTTAAAGAAATTTTTATATTGCATGTTCATTTTATACGGGTATAAATATGGAGAAAAAACTTGGACGTCTGCATCAGTAATCTAGAGCCTATTAGAATCGCAAGCTGATTTTGAAAAGGAGCATGGGTCCGTTTAAAGAAAATTATAAACGAACAATTGAATCTGAATCAACAGAATAATTGAATAACAATGGCAACAATTCCATTCATGCAGTGATAAAAGAAATATAGTATTATATTAAACCCCTATTATTTGGTGACCTTTACACTTAAGTCAATTTCTCCCTTCCCTTAACAAGTTGATAAAATCATATGTGAAACACATGTACATAGGTGCGTATAATACAAAGAGGGACCACTTAATAAAAAAAATACACTTCTATTTGAAGCGGGCCTATCATAGCTGACCAAGATGAATAAGTTCTAATTGGTACGTAACCACTTAAAATGATCGGACTAGTAGTATGTAATTGTTGTACATTACTGGTATAATTTTATTTGCCGTAGAGCAGTTCCCCGGTTCGCCTTAACAATGTCATCAATGTGTAATAATGTGGCGCTGTGTTTTTTCGTATTAATAACGCTGACTTCGGTGTCCAGTAATTTCAGTAGTGCACCCACAACCGTAAAAACTCATGAGAATACAACTGTTTTGTTACCATGTTATTTAGATGAATTAAGTAATGGTGAGATTTTCAAATTCATATTTTTCGAACTTCAATATGTAATTATTCGCTTTTGATTTAAATATATTATTACATTTTTATGTTTATTCCTAAATTTTAGACTTACTGATATATAGTATACGGCTTAAATTTGATAAATCACAAACGATTTACTTTTTAAGAAAATCCAGAAACCGGTCGGTATTTATTTCAAAGTTTTGCGATATTCAAAATGTTCAACATCGAGATTAGCTCTCCACGTTGCGGTCCACACAGATGATCAAAAAGTGGTTTTCAGAATAATGGAGCACGATCGCGCCTAACCGGCTAAAGCGTATTCGTAACTTAAACTTGTAATCTATTTCTCGAGAGCTGACTTGTTTTTGAACCAAGTGATGAACCAAAAGTAGCACTTTACTTCAGCGCGAAAATCAGATTTTGCGAATACCTTTTCTACTATGAGCTTTATTAAAATTGTTAAAGGATACTCATACAATTTTTCAGAAGTCAGTTGGAACAACTTCTACTCTAATCGGAAATAGTTTTTTGCGATTATTTCTCAAGTTATACACTCTTTATTGTTTTGTTAAGAGTACACTTAACAGTATTTAAAACATCTAAATTTGGAATTTTTTTTTTATAAACGCTTTTCAAAACTTGGACAGGAGTAACACTTTTAAAATTGTGTTTATATCTCCTTAATTATCTAGTTTTAACTAAATGTATCAAGGCCACAAATCATACCTACTCTATACCCCACTACATTCAAACTTTTTTTCCTTTTTTACTTTCTCATACGTACTATTCGTAAATAAATTTTTGACATCGAGATGTTTGTATATGTCCTGTTCCTTGATACGGAAAAAGTGTCTCTTTCTCTGTGTGGATGTTGTGTGTTTGACCACGATGGCGGCTAAAGCTATCAATACCAAATATTATATCGAAGTCAAAATCTAATTCGATATTCAGCGAAATCGGTGGACCGGAAGTAAAAATTTGCTTGGGTGAAAAACTCAAATTTGACCAATATGTATAGGTTAACTCCAACAAATAAGATTGATTCAAGATAGATAGCACTAACACACGCTTCATCTGCTCAGAATATTTTAATCTTACTAAATAAAAGATAAATAATTACATTTATTTCTATAGATCCCAAGAAATTGGATTGCTTGAATGTATGCAGCGGTAACATACAATGACACCGACAATCATACCTTGACAATATATAAAAACACGTTTACATTGTATATAAATAATCCCTCCGACCATGAGAATCATCGCTGCGTCTCATCTTTCAGGTCTTGTGATTCAACAGTATTTGCTTGTTATCGTGCGTACTTTTACAAGGTATGTTTTATCAAATACTCTTTAAATCGTTACATGCTTTCTAGGCATACATGAAATAACAGTAAATGCACCAAAAAAAACTATTATAAATTGTAGTTCAATATTTTATATGCTTAGTCGTACAAAACTTATCTTCATTCTCCATTATATATGACATTTGATAAGTTAATACATACATATATGTGGTTAATTACGTAATTTGTAAACACAAAGCAAGGTAGACACATATATATTAAAAAATTATGGCAATTTTCTTAAAATAACAATAAGTTGCTCGGTGCACAAGAATGATAATAGATACTAATCATTTGTGTAAGTATCTACTACATTCCCTATACGGCGAAATAGAAGAAAATAACAATGGGTATAAACATTAATTTATCAATAAGTTTGTAGAATTTTCCAGCCATCTTTCGTCTAACTCTTAATGAATATAATATATACATATGATGATTTACAGATTAACCTCAACATTAGAAAAAGAGATTGCGTAAGAGAGATTGATATTCCCATAAGATTTACATTGCTCTTGGATGTTTATTTAATATTTGTGTAAATTTTAGCAGCATTTTTGTTTGTCGTTTTATGCTACTAATACTATTTATATAACACCTCACGCATATAACACTAAAAGGTAACAATCAGGTGCGTCGTCAATTTAATTGAGAACACTTTCCTGCAATGTGCTAGTGTTGCTGTAAACTTGTCTAGTTTGATAGACGCGATCTATATACAATACATCCATAACTATTAAGATAACTAAATTTTGCATGACTTCCAATTGATATTTATGTATTGAAAGATAAGTTTGTCCTATATAAAGTAAAAATATCTATAATTATGCCTTGTCGTAGAATAACAAAGAGTGATTCAAATATTGCATAGTTTTCATGGTTCTTGCTAAGGCAAATTCAATAAAAAAAAAAGAAATACGGGATATCCGCCTTACTTTATAACAGTACCAAACCATAACTGAGAACGTTGTCTTACATTCGGTTTTGGTTTATTATATTTTACTGTGTTATTACATAAAATCGAACATTAGTTATAAGTTATAAGCCCGGTCCAAGAAAATCGTTGATTTCACCTCCTAAACATCGTTAACCATTGGTACACCTAATGAAGAAAAATATACAATTTAAATATGTATAAAATGTTAACATTACAAACTTCAAAAATGGGGAAACCAGTAATTGTGATAAATTTCTCATCAGCTGTTAATCGTATATAGAGTATATACAGCATGTGTCAATTTTCATTAGCCATAGGCGATTAATCTATACATTACGTGGCAACATAGTACCCCTTCTTTCCTTTCCAATGCCAGCACGACCGATGCATGCTCGTAAATACAAGTTAGCCTGGTTAGCAGTAACTATTCGACCACCGGCTTGGGTGTTTGTAATGCGTTCAGAATAATATTTATGAATTGCAAGGATTTGTTTTTCTTTTTCCTTGCAGTAAATGCAGAGAATTATTAAGCTGCGTTCACTCTGCATGACACAAACAAAAGCGTAATTCTAATAAAATTAAAAATAAGGTAAATAAAAAAGGATTCTGAAAATAATAATAAACTACTAGATCAGGAGATCGCGGCGGCCATTTGACGTTTCCCGTTCGAGTAATAAGACGGCTTTTATTGCAGACTAGATCGCAACGTGTTCGCAGCTAAACACTGAATGTAAAATCTGGTGGAGAGAAGTGGGAAGATCGGAGAAAATCGTTGTAATGTCGATTATTGCCGGGATTGGTGACGGACAGTAGGGGTGCCACGTTGCCACGTATTACTTCTATACGTATAAATCGCACGTAAACATTGAATCCCTATACCTAATGAAAATTGACACATACGGTATAGAAAAATGCGAACTAAGACCTCCTAAAGTACAAGTGGGCAGGCATTCGAAACTGCGAGAAATTGATGAATCTTTTAAAATTACTGAACGACGGATAATGTAGTTTCTTTTTTTAAAACGAACCTCTTCGATGGCAGCTGACTGTTATGATGAAATGAATGGCAACATTTTTGAAGATTGATCTGTACAGATATTGTCTAAATTTTCAGACAATGATGTAATAGTCATGGGCAATGCATCATATCTTATGAAAATTCATTAAATAGTGCATGTAACGGTAGGCCCTGTATATAATGAATAAAATATAAATATAATATAACATCCAAAATATTTATATTAGGGTAATGTATATTAGGATATTAAGGTAGATAATAAATCAACACAGATCGGGAAACATGTATTATTCATTTATTTGTATTAAATTATTATATTCCTGTTTAAAATGTTTCTATATAAATTCTGTATATGTAAGAAAGAAATAGTGCGTAGGTGTATCGGTGTGAAAGAATGAAAAACACAAGTGGCGTCAATATTATCGCAGCCAGCCAGGAAGTTATGCGACATAAATAAGAAACAGTGTGTGTGCAACCGACACGTGGAACCTTGAATGTGATGCAGAAAAGTAAAGCACATAGGTGGCTCGGGGAATTCCCTGGAAAAATACGGCGTGACATGCCTTAAGCAAGGAGCAGGCAGGCAGACGTTCCCTAGCCGGCGCATAAGTAGGTTCGCAGGTCGTGTTAAGTAAAATAACACTAGACCGCACCCAAGAAAAAGGGAACGATCTCACCGGCTAACAATGCGTATAAGAATATAGAAATTCTACGCATTAGTAATAAGTAATTAGTTAAAAGTGATATAAAAGCCTGGTGAGAAAAGAGATATATGTTCATTAAAATAAGTGCGTGCCGTATCTCGGGACAAAGAAGACAACGATTTCAGTCTACCCTGGGAAAGCTGCCCGTGAAAATACCGTTCCAGCGGCGTCACAGCATCGTATAAAGGTACCCAACGTTGTTTGAATTAAAGGCCTCTTTCATGCATGCCAATTTGGTAAATAATAAATTAGAATCTAGTTAAATTCACGAGATATGATTTGTATAAGGCAACATTGTTGAATCAATTTATTATATTTGCCCATGTTATAATTGATGCGTAATTTGTATTGTGTTGTGTTTCTATAACCTTTGTTTGTAACCTGATCTGTGTTGATGGTGTTAAAATCAATATATTAACAATATTTAAACATTCTTTTGCGTATTATTTGTCTACCTGAATATAAGAAAGTTGGATTTTAAAAAAAAGCAGTAATAGTACGTCTAGAAAACTAACCTTAGTGTTTTATTACCTGAACCGACCTGAAATTAAGAGTTTTGTGCGAAACCGAACCATTTACCTGAGCTAAGTACGAGGAGTGTTCATTAAGTAAATTCATTTCATCAATAAGTCAATTTTATTCATTTTTATTTAATTTTAAAGGACCGTACTATTACATATGTCACCCAACTAAGGGGCATTACTATTACATATGGTGCCCAACCTTGGGACATTTTAGTCTTTTTATTGAATTTTAAACACGTACTATTACATGCACAACCATGCACATATCACATGCAACTATTGTTGCTTAATACTATTTAAGACGTTAAAAAATGAATCGATCTCATATCGTGTCTTGGTGCACGAGGTGCCAACAAACTTTTGAGATGATGTTCGAATCTTACATAGGTGAAATTTTTGGAATTTAATTTCATTAATTAACATCATCAGTTGCAACTGAGAAGATTATAATTTTCAGTATATCATTCACGAGTGGAATTCACTTACTTGAAAAAAAGGAATGTGGATTAAGAGACGATATAGTAAAAATATTTGTTATTTGTGTTGGAAAGTGCAATAATGATAGTGAAGAAGATTTCATGAAGTATTTATGTATATGCTAAGTTCGTCAAAATATATATTATATTAAACATCGAATTCAATCTTAATTGTGAGTAGATTTTACATATCAATCCAAAAAGTTACATTCGTACAATCATTTTATTAACATGAACTCTTTACACGTATTACTGCAAATAACAAAATTTAAAATTATTGACAAATTTCTACATTTTTAAGCTATGTAATTTTGGCAGTTTCTCCTTCTCCTTCTTATTATGTGAGATAGTATAAATGTAAATTATAAATATGTATATGAAAACGTTTAATTAACTAATAAATAATAAAATAATGTTAATAAATAATTTTGTTTTGGAGATTGTACATGAAAATTAAGCTTATAAACGTTATAATATATGTTTCATCAACTTCGTCCACGCGATCTTTTCAAATAGAATATTAGAAAATAAATAAAATATTTTTAATAGATACATTATACTCAGCTTACTGAAACTGGAAGTCAGTGACTGAAAAAACTGATTAGCATAAAATATTTCCGCTGAGTTAGCGGTCATTATTGGTATTAAATAATCATGTTCTGAAACAATAGCGAAGCTAATACTAAGTATTGATCTATCTAACTAAATTATGCATTTTCGAACATTCCCGTTTTGTAAATTATTAGGTGATTGTTATAATATGTACTACATACTAATAGTTTGGTGTAGGCATCAAATTACTCTTATAAAAAAAAAGATTTTCCAAAAGCTGTTCCAAATTATCATTAGAACACATTTGGAAAATTCATAAGCAGCATAATTTGCGTGATATTCTTAAGAAAAAGTTTTAATTAATAAACTACAAAGACATCCATACACATCAAACTAGAAGCTATTCACAAATACGTACAAGGAAATACAAAGCAAATGAATATATATAAACACCAACCAAGAAAGTTAGAAATAATACAATTTACAACAAAAAATTAAAGAGATCTTAAAATGTGTATTTAAGTTTCACAAAAAAATCCGAAAAATTATTTAAACTTTAATTTGAATAAGTTTATATCCAAATAAATTTAAAAAAATAACAATCAATCGGATTTTTTTTTGTGAAGCTTGTATATAGTCTTAAAGTATACTCTTCGCAATTGCTACTACCAGTTTATCGATATGGTAAAAAAATAATCAGCTCTTGTAACCGAAACTGTATACCTAAGTTTACAATGTTGGTTGGTACAACATTTACATTGATTTGTATTGTCTATAAATCTTAAAGTAGTAGTTGAGGAGATATTTTCTAAAACTCAAGGTGGAATTTCAATCATGATCTCAGTGGGTGGTATGAATAAAGCGGAGTACTTGCTAATACTACTAGTAATTTCTTCAATGCTGAAGTAAATACTGCAAGAATTAAGTAAGTGCTTCGACTATGAAGCAGTTACTCTATAAACAAGCCTCGCTACAGGGAAATACTATAAATCAGTAGCATTTGCTTTATATATAGGAGTAATTACTATGGTATATATAGCAAATGCTACAGGACACAGCAAATGCTTCATTTTTACCGAAGCCAGTGTCAGTGTAGCTTCGCGGTTGCTTTCTTTAAGCTATTTGCAAAATATGGCAGAGTTATTATTAGTTCAGGACAGATTACCGAAGTATTATAAAGAGAGAAGACTATTTCGTTCACGGGAATACAGAAAATTATTTCGGAAAGAAATATTACAAAATTATATTGGATGTTGTCACTAATTTATTTTTGGCTTTCTATTAAGTTTTGAAAAGGAAAATGTAGAATGGATTGCTAACCACTTCTTGGGTACATCAGTAGAAACTCGTGGCGGAGCACTATCAACAGTTCAACAAATGGAAATATTTCTTAGAAGTCTTGGAGACCCTGGTTTTCAGATAGGAGTTGCTAGTCGGTGTCGAAACGTATTAATTATGCTATTGATAAAATTTTTGACAAGGCACATATATGGATTTGGTTTCCACAAACTGCAGATGAAATTGAACGAGCACGAGAAGGTTGGCAGATACCAAATATAGTCGGTGCTATAGATTGTGTGCACATTCGAATTATAAAGCCTACTGTTCAAGGAGAGGAATATTTTAATAGAAAAGGTTTCTGTTCAATAAACGTACAAGCTACCTGTTCTCGTACAGAACGATTTACAAGTGTGGATGCTTTGTAGCCAGATTCAGTCCACGATAGTAGAATTTGGAAAAATTCCGACGTTTTTAACGTTATGACCGACAACATCTATAATGTTTCTTTACTGGGAGATGATGATCATTGGTTGGCACCATGGCTTTTAACGCCGTACAGGAGGGCTCTTACCGTCACATAAAGGAATTACAATAGATGGCATACAAACAATTACAAATTATTGAACGTTGTTTTGGTCAGCTGAAACGGCGTTTTCCCATGATGCAGATACTGTTCGCCTCAAAACGAATAGAGTATGTCGCTACATAGTTTGTGCTTTTGTATTACACAATATTGCAAAACATCTAAATGATCCAGACGATGATTTTGATGAACTTCCGATTGAACAAGATTTTGTGTATATTCAGAGCGAGGAGGACCACAACGTAGCCGTAGAGGTGTGCATCGTAGTAATGCGATAGCCATGGAACTTTTAAGGTTGCGTGAACATAGATAAAAACATAAATAAATTATTATAAAGTTCATTTGTAATAGTACACATTTAATTAATATACTACTCTAAATTTCCCTTAAGGAACAAGACGTCCTGAGATTGATTTGCCATTGCTGTAAAATATTTTTCCTGCGCGATGGCAGCTTTTTCTTGGGCAATGGCTGCTTGTTCTTGTGCTTTGGTCGTTTTTATCTGTTGCACAAGAACAAGCCTTTGCAAAGTAGGTACACTTAAATTTTTGAAGTCGTCGTCCTCATTTTCAGGCGGAACTACTTTTCGCTTTGGAATGACTTGTTCGAGCAAATGGTCATCAGTTTGGGGTTTAACTCCTGCTCCTATTCCAACACTTTCAGACCCTATTGATTTATTCATTAGTACCAACTAGTTTACTTACAAACATTTTATTATTACCTGGAACTTGATGGAGAACAAGATTTTCCCCTCTATTGTTCCATAACTCGCAAAATTTGCTTTGCCATTCATTAAGAACAATTCTTTTATTTCTAGTCTTCTTTAGGTCCGTTATCTCCTTTACTTTGCTTTTCATATTGTTAAACTTTTTAATGATCTATAAATAAATATCTTCTATGTTGAAAGCAAAAAAAAGTAGACACGTTTGGGTGTAAAACGGGTCACGGTATAATGTAAAACGAATGTCTCGTCATCCGTTTTACATTATACCGTAACGTGTCTACTTTCTTTGCTTTCAACTGTAAGTGAAAACATTGTTTAAATTTACATTCAAATGTAAAATACTTTGCATGTTTAACAGTTGCGTTTTTGTTGTAGTTGGTGTTAAACGTCTTCGTCAAGTCTCCCAACACTTTTCTTTTTGTTTCATTATGTTTGGGGTTTTTCTTTTATCAAACAGTTGAGAATAATCGGATAGCATCACTGTAAACCCCATTTGTTCGTCGTTTGCTCTGCCGTATTTTCATCCCTATCACTTTCGCTATCACTCATTTTTGATTCAAATTTACCGCTGTCGTTCGACGATGGTTCGACGTAACATAAATCCTAACCTCAAACTGACCAAATACTACCTCTTCGAAGTAAATACTTCGATTGTGTAGTAAATGCTTTATGTTTGTAGCAAGTGCCTCGTTATTGTAGTATTTACTTTATGTACCAATGCAGCAGTTACTTCTAGTAGTAGTATTAGCAAATACTCCGTTTTATTCATACCACCCAATTTTATTACTGCGTATGAGAAAATAGACGTACCTGAATTAATTCTAATTTTAACATAATTCTTATATCACACAAACATTTTATCAATGTTTGCAAAACAAAGTAAAATGGAAATTGCTTCCTCTATAGCAGTGGTTCCCAAACTTATTTTGCCTACTGCCCACTTTGAGAATAAATTATTTTTTAGCGCCCCCATTTTTTCACCTACTCAAAAACCACTATAACTTCAAATTAAATTAATTATTGTGAGCTATATTAGCGAAGATTAAACATTCATTCTAAACGAGACTTTTACTATGGGTTATAGTAAAAGTCTCGTTTAGTTAACTTGAGACCTGAGCGTAGTAGGTAGTACACAACGGCGCTCAGGTCTCAAGTTAACTTTTACGGGCTACACCTGCCAATGAGAATGATTATTGAAACGCAACTTTATAGTATTCAGACAAAGTATCTTTTATTCAAAATTCAAAATAAAACAAACATAATCGATTCTAATATAAAAACTAATGTGAAGGATGAATCTGATGCTGTTTAATAAGTTTGTTGATATCAGGTTCCAATTTACTCAAGAACAGCCGCAAGTCACCACGTTCGGTAACATGCAAACGATTTCTCTTTTTAGTAAGCAGCGTTGCTACAGCACTAAATCCACGTTCACACAAATATGACGATGGGAATGCTATCAAGAATCGTTGAATGATTGACCACAATCCAGGGTACAATTGCGGGATCGGTTTTTGTAGCCAAAATTCTTGGTAGCCATTTTTGAACTTGATTTTTATTTCCTCGTTCGTTGTCAATTCTATAAGTTCTTCTTCCAGATGTGGTGATATTGCTGTGTTGACATTTGAAAACGGATCCAACACCCAGTCTGGTATTTCCAAGTTCAAAATATCCTGGTATCGTTCGGTGAAGTCAATGTGGAGCTTTTCCAAATGTTGGCAGTAGGCAAACAAGTCGTCGTTACTGCAGGATACTGATAAATTCGGAAAATTATGAAACTCACGTCTGCCCATATTCTTTTTGTGTAGAAGCAGTTTGGCTGCGAAAGCAGCAACGACATTTTTTGTTTTAATTAAATTTAGTTCATCGCCTTGCAGTTGGAGATTCATGTTGTTGAACAATTTATACAGGTCTGTCATGTAAGCTATATCATTTTTTGATGTAATGAGCTTGTTGCGCAATTCTGTATCTTTAGTTTCCAAAAACTCTATCACAGAGTCAAACAGGTTGTAAAATCGAGTCAGACAATTGCCTCTTGATAGCCAACGAACTTCGGTATGAAACAACAAACGGTTGAAATCTTCGTCATTAGTAACACAAAGCTGATGAAATAATCTATCATTCAAAGAGCAGTTACGGATTTTATTGACTGCTTTGATGACATATTGCAGTGATTGAAATAGTCGTTCACTTAAATTTCTAGCAACCAAATGTTGTCTATGAATAACGCAATGTACAGCAAGGACATCTGGAATTTTATTTTTTACGTACGCTATGAAGCCTTTATGGCACCCTGTCATAGCCGGAGCGCCATCCGTAGCAACTGATATAATATTTTTCAAGGGAATCTCTTTCTCATCACAAAACTTTTCCAATGTATTGAATATGGTTTCGCCTTTTGTATCGGTCTCTAAATTTCTAGCAAACAATAGTTCTTCACATATTTTCTCATCTTTAATAAACCTCACGTAAGACAGCAACAATGCTTCATTAGTTGGTAAAGTGGACTCATCGAGCTGAATTGAGAATTGACTAGTCCTCAGATGATTGCACAATGATTCTTCTATGTTTCCGGCCATTTCATCAATTCGTCTTTGCACAGAATTATTACTCAAAGGAATTTTTCCGATAATATCTGCGGCCGGTTTATGAAGCACAGTAGTTATTACTTCCTTTATTGCTGGCAAAATTAACACTTCTCCGATGTTGTGTGGTTTGCCTTTTTGAGCAATTAACAAAGAGATGTTGTACGAAGCTCGAAGTCCGTCGTCATCTTGCTTAGCAGCCGCCGAAAAGAGTTTTGCTACACTTGGCCGAGTATTATGCTTCTTCTCTAGGTCTTGAAAATATGCTACATTCTTGTCTTTCTTATCTGGATGCATTTTATTCAAATGATCTTGAAGTCTTGAAGGCTTCATTGCTTCATTCGAAAATGTTTTTAGGCATAGAAGGCACAAAGGCGACGATGGGTTTGTAGGATTTTCAATGAATCCGAATTTAATATATTCCGCACAGTATTGCCGTCTCTTCTTTTTTACTTCCGACATTGTTTTGTTTTGAGAAATACGTAAGTATAAGTGTTGAACTTAAGTACTGCTTATCTATTACGCGCGAAACCGCAAATGAAAATAAAATAAATATTACGTTGTTTATATAGGATTGCATAAGCAGCACGCACCGACAGAAATAAGACAAACATGCATAAACTCGTTTATCTCATTCGACGCTCAATCGTACTCAACAAGTAAGAACAAGTATTCTATGAACCAGCCGATTGATACAGTTGCCTTTTTATTTGTTTGTTTGTGTCTCTTTTCGTTTCGAAACGGAGCGACCGATTGATATGTTTTTTATTTTATTTATTCAATAAAACAGGACAGATATATGAACTACTCGGAGAGAAATATCGAACCGAGTTGGTTTGAGCAATCTCTTAATTAATATTAGTTGATGTTCACAAGCTGCAGTCGAGAACTCGAGAGTCGAGAGCTCAGTCGGTGTCTAAGAGTCCTCCTAGATTCTAGATGAAATTACAAATCGCCCCCTAAGCCTTTACACAACGCCCCCATTTTTTTTCTGGGTCTCTTACCGCCCCCCTTTAGACCTGCAGCGCCCACAAGGGGGCGTTATCGCCCACTTTGGGAACCTATGCTCTATAGCCACAAAAAGGTTATCACATGCGGAAAATAAACAATCATCAGAATAAAGGTAAATTATTCGGGGTACCTTACCTTAGGTTGAATGCAATGACTACTTCCGTATAGTTATTATGTCGATATTTCAAACAATCAACTATTTCCATTATGGAAAGTAAAAAAATACTAAATCCATGTAAAATAATGAGACATATATTCAACGTACAATGTTCGAATTCAATAAATAAATAGCAAGAATTGAGTGCAGAGTAAATGAAAAAGATGTAAAATTGAATAATAATATTCTTCTTGTTTTAATTTTTTGCGCATCCTCAAAATTCGTATTTAGTTTTGTTTTCAATTTCGGCATGATAGATTGTATCATATTATATCCCTATAAAATTAGGAACTCTCACAGTGTTCGTTCTATCACCATTACAATAATTCTCAAGGACTGAAGTGGAATGTGAAATTATTAAATCAAAAACTGTTCCGAGTATTTCCTTTTTTCTTAATTATTTCGTCTTCTCTTAATGTTTACACAACTAGGCTGATAGACCTCAAGATTGGTGCAAAAAATTAATCAATTAAACTAAAGATATTTTTTAGTTAAATATATCAGAATATATATCATGCAAGAAAGAAATATTACTTCCCTTTCAGAAACAGGTGAATATGAGAGTTAACGCCTTTCGGAGATAAACGATCCAATTGAGTCAAGACATCAATTAATAGACATGTAATTTTCTTATACTATATTTTATTATTTTTTAATTATTAATATAGTTATATCGGATGACCCCAATTATTGATATTTAGTCATCATCATTTACAAAGCGCGTTCAGGAACAACGAACCAACCCAAACTTATATATTTTTCAAATAGACTGCAATGCATTTTATTACATTTTATGACCTTTATAAGAGTTGATCAAAATAACATCAACATTGGCCATGTTTAACTGTGTGTGAGATATGGTGATTTGTCATAGAAAATTCTACAAATGTTGACGATTTTCTATGAAATAACGATTAACGGTGGAAGAATCATTTAGCGCTCAATTAGTAAAAACATTCAATTACGTAAGTTTAATGTTTGTTTTGACATTTGAACACATGATCTTTAGAACTACATATCATTGAGCAAATGGAACATATTTACATGGCAGAGGAAGGTACTAAAAAATTACTACTTACAAATATGGAGTTTCTTGCATCGGTGAGCGATATTGTAAAGTTATAACATATAGGTACCAGCATATATTAGCAATAGTGTGAAAATATCGCAATTGCTCTGTGTCAAAAAATTATTAAAACATCAAACATATTTATTTCTTATAATGGAAGAGAAAATCGTCATTACAATTACATGAACTTACTTTACAACAAAAATGAAGTTTAAAAAAAAATTGAAATTAATAAATACGATTTGTTTCACCGTAAAGGCATTGCAATAATTTACTGGCCCAAAGCATATAGATATATGCATACACTTTTTAAATCAAGAAATTGTAGCAAATGTTATAGGTCATTTGAAACTCGACTTCAAATGTATATATAGAAGAATAAAGTGATACTCCTGAACATTTATTAGTTCTGTTTATTATTCTCAGTTCAATGTATTTATTTTATCATATATTTTAACGTAGTAATAAAATAAATTACTATTATTTATGGCTTTCGTTTTTAACGCATTTTTTAATTTGTTAGGTGATGACTTAAAATAAATGTGATGCTTGATGTTTTTTTGATATACTGTAACTACGATATTTACAAACCTCGTACGTATAATTAATAAATTATCAAACTTTCACTAGTTATGATGGGTGTCTCTAATTGACTTACGCCTTGCGATTTGGAAATGTTTATGTTATGTATGGTGTGGCATTTACAAAGACAGAATTGTTGGACCATTCTTTTTTCGAAATAACATGAATGATGAAAGATATCTACAATTTTTAAATAATCAGTTGTCTGACTTTCTTGATGAACTACCACTAAATGAACTAGGAAAAATATGGTACCAACAGGATGGAGCACCATGTCACTGTAACAGAAATATTTTGGAATTTCTCCTCCACACATTTAACGGAAAAGTGATCGGGAGAAACATGGAGTTTCTTTGGCCTCCAAGGTCTCCAGACATTACCCCTCTAGACATGTTTTGTGGGGCTACTTAAAAGAAAAGGTATACCTTCAGAGGCCATTTCTAGATCTTGATCATCTTGAAAGAATCATTAGACAAACATGTGAAGCTATAACTCCAGATGTGATTAGAAATGTCATTAAAGAATTTAATCAACGAACAATCACCTGTTTAGAGTGGGACGGCAGATACGTTGAAGTATTTCAGTAATTTTACATGTTCTCAATAAAATTTATTGTATTACGTATTTGTTGCTAAATTGATAAAGAGGTTATCAATTTTTATCATGTCTTATTCCTTTATTCAATAAATAATTTAATTAATAATATCTTGTAATTTTTTTCTGGAAAAAAAAATTGTACTTGATTATGGATCTACAAGTCATCCAGAGCTTTTTATAAAAAATATTTTTTTTTGTGAAATGTAAGATAAACTTTTTCTCCATTTGTATAAAACTCTTTGGAACACACTGTATATGTTGTTTCATTTAATTCTTTTCAGTTCTGCGGATAATATGTAATTCTAAAGAACGCGCATTGAAATGTTGAAAAAACAATAAATTCAAATAGAATAATGATATGTTTACTAACTGAATCCACAATACTTCTGGCATCGTCAATAAGAGTTTTTTAAGAGTTGAACAAATTTCGCCGAAAAATCGCAATATCGCCTAAACAGTTGAAAATCGGATCATGATTATTTACAATTTCTGCATTCTCGCTTCGCTGGCACACCCGGTATATTTTTATTAACGTTTGTATTTCTTATGTTAACTTATGTACTTATTACATGAATTTTTTTATTCCTGTCTTTCATTCACTATAAGTAATAGAAATAAATATTAACTCGCAACATGAAAGACAAACAGCGGAACTGGACGTAAAGCTTAATAATAGTTTTCTGACCCGCTTAATTGCCGTAATATTTTCTTTTACGTTAATTATATAATTAGATCATCTCTAACCCACGCCATGTCAAAGTTCTGAATGCTTCCCTTATACCAATTAATTGGTTAATATACCTTATTAATTGTAATTATTGTCTTTCTATTTTTTTGTATTTCTTCAAACGCCAATTAGACACAGTCTGGTGCAAAAGCGAGCCACATTATACGTCATCATCAGAACAATAAGTTATTACCATGTACAGTCTGTCCAATAAGTAGTACATAAACTGAAGACTATACAAAATAAGGCGGTATGTGAATAAATTTTTCTCTAAAATCCAGTACATATACGACAGTTGTGTGGTGTCCACACCCATTTCTACTTGTTGTATTTTTTATTATACACAAACTTATCCGTTGGTACAATTTCTGTGTGGCGGTTTAGATCGAACTCGTATAAAAATTGTTAAGAGGTCAGAGGGTCAGACTTCCCTCTGACAATATATAAAATAAGATCATCTATAAAATGGGAATAGTTATAATCATTAAAGATTATTTCATGAATATCGTTTGAAATGATGACTAAGATTTTATGTGAGTTTATGAGGAAAAAACAAGAAACTTATTTTTGAAATCTTAACTAAACATTTAGAATAAGTTAGGTTTAGAGAATAATTTTAATAATAATTAAATTTATTTATTATCATTACGAATTTAAATAATGTAAAAGTTTTATATTAATTTCATCTATTAAGGGTCCTCGCTAGTGAATGGGAAATGTAATATTGGTTGCATAGCACATAATTTAATAAGCCAAGGATGTCCGAGTACTTTTACACATAGAGAACATATAATAAATATTTGAAATAATAACTCAATATCTAAGCGAATAAAAATTCATTTATGACCAACTATTTACACATTTGTAACCGCGGGAAATATTTATAGCAGAATAACAATTCATTGTAATGTGGGTTGCCTAATTTTAATTTATTTTATATTCATTTTAAACAAAGTAAAGAATAGTTGAACGAAAAATAAGTGCACAGCCGGGTAGCTTTCTATTCAATTTATAACGTGAACCCAAGCAAACAAATCTCCCCCGAAGGATTTTTGAGAAAACTGGTTTTTAATATTTTGACATATTAATTAATTTTCTGTAATCCGATAATTTCTTTCTAAATTTGATTCTTCAGCCGGGTAGATTACTAAATTTTTCATAAGTTGACATTGAAAGGTTTTCTCTATCTTTAAAATCAACAAAAATATCTGGATTCTAAAATCTGCTATTTTGCCATTGTTGACAGATCCACTAGCGAGGACCCTTAAAAAAAATAATGCGTTGTGTATTTACAGTACTAGTTAATTCTAAAAATCACCATAGTAACAAAATTCAATAGATGAACATGAAAATAATTCCCAACAAAACAGGAATGTTTGAAATAAAGGGATGCATGCCCAAGCTCAAGACGATAACATACGTTTAAATTAGAATCCCCTGAAAATATGGAAAATAAAATAAAGGAATAATTTGGGCATTACGAAAAACGAAATACGGTCCATCAAAACCAGCACGCTATGTTATTATGGGATTTCGAGGATAATCCCCTTGCAGATTCCTCGACTTTGACGATCCTCAATTACTAATCTAAAAGTACATTTAAACTGGGAGAGCTATCCATACACCTGTATGAATTTCAGTACGGGCCTTTTTTTCCCTCCAGGCCTGTCTGACTAACGTCTCCAGTTTGCACCGCAGGCAATAAGGCTTATTGTGCTTAACCTGTTGTCTATGTTATGCACTCCAGCAATGTTGTATCCTGTATAAGTCTGTACAGGTCCTTTACTGGGTGTTTCTTGAGCATCTCTGGATCGACGTTCGGTTGCCCAAAGATGCGTTGCCTCCTGCGATCCAGTGCCTCACAATTTACCAGGATATGCGCGACTGTTTCTGGTTCCTTATTGCAGAGTCTACAACTAAGATCTCCATCATACAGGCCTATCCTGTTGAGATGCTCTTTGACAGGTGCATGACCAGTCAAAAAACCCGTTGTTGTTCGCAGCCGTTCCCTGCTCATGTGTAGTAGTTCTGCGGCTCTTTTGTTGCATGGTTGGCCAATAAATTCCTTGCCATGATTTTGTCCTGGAATTGTTGCCCCGTGATGCTTGTGTTTTTCATAAACCCAGTCTTTAACGTGGCTTCGGATCATAGTTTTGGAAGCAAGGGCCTTATTGCATACCACGCGTATTCAAATTTCCATTCCAGTTATTACGGCTGTCAAAGCCAACCACTTCTCGTAAGTATTGATATAAAACAGAAAATGAACTGTCGAGAACAATTTAAACCAGATACGGTAGTATACTGCCTCATTTTACACGAAAACGTGGTGGATACTAACCTCTTACGGAACAGTCAAGAAAATAATTCCGTGATGGATAATTTTGATGATACGACGTCAATGAGTGAATGGCGTGAGTGTAGAATACCAACAACGGATAGAATTTAGAAAATTGAGAATAATTAAACGCAACAGCATTTATGTGTAATTATTGTTCTACAGGAATTTTAACTGAAATATGAGTTTATGGTTAAGGAATGACAATTCGTGCTGGTGTAAAAGTGCAACATTTCATTTTCAAACCTAATGTGTCCTTCAATAAGCTCACAAGTGAAGAATTACGTCAGGTGTTGTGGTTAAAAGAAAATCATCATGGCTTATGTTATAACGATGGATATATACCCTACTCCGACACAGGGAATATTTTGAATAGATCTGTTTCCTACAACAATTGTATTTATTCAAAAGTTTTGGTTAACTGATAAAACTGCCACTGTCAAACTGTCAAATCAAAATCAGCTTTAATTATTTCACAATTTTATTAGATTTCTCTAATATATATAACTATACAGTGTGTACCACTTAAAACTCCCAGGTCAAATATCTCGGAAGCGGATAAAGATATTTGAATTTTGTAAAAAGCAGTTACTAGAGAATGTGATCGACTCTAGTTTGTTTCATAGATGTTCGTGTTTAAAGAAAGAAAGAAAGAGTAATTTCAATTTTTGCCTTTATTTTGTTTAAATATTTAAACGGATCAAATATAACTAACAAAGATGTTCAAAATTGTTGCCTTCTTGATTGCTGCATAACGTATATCGCCTTATTAGAGTTCTTTCGCAAACATTTAACAATGTATTTCTACTAATTTTTTGAACACTTGTAAAAATTTTATTATGAAGGTCGTCGATATCTGTTATGGATTCCTTGAAAACTTCAGCTTTCAAGTAGCTCCACAAGAAAAAATCCATAAATTAAAACCAGTTTGTCTTCATTTGTGTGTAAAACATTATTTTTAATACAATCTCAACGCAAAGTAAGTACAAGTTTGGATGAAGCTAATTATAAAGACAATTAAGCAAATGTAAGTATGTCAAAATATTTCCTAAATTATCAAGACAAGCATACATAGATATAACACAGACATGAATGCTTTTCTGCCTACATACCTATGGTTGCCTATGAAGTAGTATTTATAAAAGGAACTAACTATAAAATTTAAATTCTGAAGTAATTATAATAGCAAGAATTGTGAATATGTTTACTACTATTTTTTTCTACAAATTAAATATTTAAACAAAATAAAGACAAAAATTGAAATTACTCTTACTTTATATAATCACGAATATCTATGAAACAGTTACATTTTGGAAACTAACACCAATAATAAAATCTATATTAATTTTGATACTCTTTCAAATAAAACACAAATGAAGATTATGGCCATCAAAAAAATTCTTTTCATCGCAGCGCCATCTATATATTCACATAATGAAACACAAATGTAAGCAAACTAGAGTTGATCACTTTACGAAATTCAAATATCTTTATCCGTTTCCAAGATATTTGACCTGGGAGTTTTAAGTGGTAGACCCTGTATATCCACTTACCATTATCAAAGAGAAAATGGTAACATTCCTGTTGGTATTTCATTTAAGGAGTCAAAAGATGACAGTAGTGCGCGTGCGCGTGATGTCGACGAACGACGGTGAGAACGCGAGCGAGCGGGACACATTAGTAGTAGTGACCAAGTAGTGACAACATATACTACACTTTAGTCGTACCTATAGATACAGTCCTATATCAATTATATTATAACATACATAACATGTACATCGAGCAGGTTATTGAGATGTAAGTTAGTGAATAAAGTTTTAGAAATACGAACGGCAGTTTGTACACATAAAAAGAATTCATAATCCACCAAGGGATAACATTTTGGTCCAAAACGAGCCGGATAGTCGTAGAAACATCAAATCAACACATTGAGGAAGGACGGTCCACCATTAACCGTAAGTCGCTCCTTTCAAATACATATTCCTTATTATTATTATTTTGTATTGTATTACCAACAAGCAGTAATGACAGAAAACGAGCAATTAATAGAATTGATTCGCAAACGTGGTAATGTTAAGGCAATTTTAACTCGATTTGAAACATTTATGAAAACATATACGTGTGAAAAGGAATCTGAATTGAGATTAAGATTAGAAAGAGTTACACCTGTTTTAGATGAATACAATTTGTTACAAAATGAAATCGAAGCCATCGATAACAGTCAATTTAAGGATAGAGAAGAGTTTGAAAATAGATATTTCAGTACCGTTTCAAGCGCTAACAAAATTATTACCGAGTTGCAAGTCAAAACAGTATTCGATGACATAAATGTCAATACCGCAAGTAATGATATGGTCAATAACCCAATGAATTTGAATGTGAGATTGCCTAAAATTGTTTTACCGGAATTCAACGGTGCTTATGATAAATGGTTAATGTTTTCGGACGCTTTCAATGCATTAATTCACGAAAATCAACAATTGAATGCGACACAGAAATTTTATTATCTAAGGTCGTGTTTGAAGGGCGAAGCGGCACAAGTTATAAGTGCACTCGAAGCATCGGATGCGAATTACTCCGTCGCCTGGGATTTAATTAAAAATCGTTATGAGAATAAACGTATTATCATACATACGCATATAAAAGAATTATTTGATTATACTGTATTACATCAAGAATCGCATACACATTTAAGAAAACTTGTCGATCACTTCCAAAAGCATGTACGGTCGCTAACAACTCTAGGCGAACCAACCGATAGCTGGGATACGTTGTTAATACATTTAATTACCTCAAAACTTGACGCAAAAACTAAAAGAGCATGGGAAGGTTCCGTGGCAACCAATTCGATGCCAAATTTGAAAAAACTTTGGGATTTTTTAGTAAATCAGTGCGTATTTTTAGAAACGCTAGATAAGGGAAAAAACATAACAAAATCGAGCGTACAATCTTATGTCGCAATAAATAAATTAGAATGCCAATTATGTAAGGGAAATCATCTCATTTTTCGCTGCCAAAAATTCTTGGATTTTAATGTGAAAGAAAGATTTAATACTATTAAAAGATTAAAATTATGCATTAATTGTTTGAAACATAATCATTTTAATAGAGATTGTAAAGCCAGTAATTGTAAAAGATGCAATCAACCCCACAATACTTTATTACATTTTGATAATAAAAAGCTAAGGCCACATGACGACAATGATAGACCAAATAATTCAAGGGAAGAATCACAACAATCCAGTGATAACAATTCAGTCATTACAGCGCATACATCGACCAGACAGTCGGAATATGTTCTTTTATCAACGGCAGTAGTACTGATCAAGGATATTCATAATAATTTAGTTCAGTGTCGTGCGTTGATTGATTCAGGATCGCAATCAAATTTTATGACAAAAGAATTGCTAGAAAGATTAAAGTTGAAGCAGTTTGATATATCAATACCTGTAAGCGGAATAAATCAGTCGTTATTAAGTATTTCTCATATAACGCATGCAGAATTATTCTCGACTAGCAAAAAATATCACAAAAAATTGTCATTTCTAATTATGAACAAAATAACAGATAAATTGCCTCAGCAAAGTTTTGATATTTCGAATTTAAATATACCACAGGATATTACGCTAGCAGATCCAAACTTTTATAAGGCACAGAAAATTGACATATTATTGGGTGCTACAATTTTCTTTGATTTGTTGTCTATAGGACAAATTAAACTGGGAGAAAATAAACCAATATTACAAAGGACAAAATTAGGTTGGCTAATAGCAGGTGATTTACCTAACGATAATTTTAGCAATAAGATTTCGTGTAATTTAAGCATAAATACCGAAGTTTTAAACAAATTAGAAAAATTCTGGAAAATCGAGGAATTACCCGATTCTAAATATTATTCGAGCGAAGAGTTGTCTTGTGAAAATCATTTTCAAAACACATTTAAACGTGAAGAGGATGGTCGTTTTACAGTATCGTTACCATTGAAGGAGGAGCATGTTAATTTAGGTGAATCATTGGAGAACGCAGAAAAAAGATTGAATTCAATAGAAAAGAAATTTGCTAGGGATGATTCTTTAAGATTAGAATATACGCGATTCATGATGGAATATGAAAAGTTGGAACACATGACAGAAATTACAAACTTCAATGACAATATTAACGAGAATGTTAATTATTTGCCACACCATTGTGTTTTTAAACAGGCTAGTACCACAACAAGGTTACGGGTTGTCTTTGATGCAAGCTGCAAAACAACAAACGATATATCGTTGAATGACATTTTGAAAACCGGACCGGTGGTACAAGATGATCTCTTTTCAATTTTGTTAAGATTTCGTAAACATAGTTATGTTTTGACTGGAGATATAACAAAAATGTATCGTCAAATAAATATAGTAGAATCGCAACGGGATTTACAACGTATTGTATGGAGATCTGATCCAAAATTGCCATTAAAACACTATAAGCTTAATACGCTTACCTATGGCACAGCTCCAGCATCATTTTTAAGCACAAGATGTTTGAAACAATTAGCTATGGAAAACGAGGAGGCTTACCCGGAAGCGGCCTATGCGATAAGAAAGGATTTTTATATGGACGATCTATTGACAGGAGCGAACTCAATAGAAGATTTACTAGGATTGAAGCAAGATATTACTAGTATTTTAAGCAGTGCCAAGTTTGAGTTAAGAAAATTTAATTCAAATCATGCAAGTATTGTTAAAAGCGAGAGGCCAACTGAGGTGAACCTGATTGAAACAAAAACATTAGGTGTTATATGGCAGGCCGAGCTAGATAGATTTACTTTTACTACGAACTTTAACATGAAAAGAATACGAATTACTAAAAGAGTTATTCTATCTACCGTGTCACAAATCTTCGATCCTTTAGGATTAATTGGTCCAATAGTAATTAGGGCAAAATTATTGTTACAAAAATTATGGGAACTCAAAAGTGAATGGGATGAAACCGTGCCAGCAGACATTTATGCGACTGCGAGGAAATTATTCGACGAATGGGAGAATATTCATGAAATAGCAATACCCCGACATGTATTATTATTTGATCCAGTTAGTATCCAGATACATGAGTTCTGCGATGCATCAGAACGTGCGTATGGTGCTACCATATACATTAGATCACAAAATTCAAACAATCAGATTTGTTCAAGATTACTTGCAGCGAAATCACGTGTTGCTCCTATTAAAACTATTTCAATTCCACGATTAGAGCTTTGCGCAGCACATTTATTGACGGAAATAAAAAACTCAAGCAAGGTTAAGAATTATCTCGAAACAAAGAGATAGTATGGAATTTTATTCCTGCTCGTACTCCGCATTTTGGGGGGATTTGGGAAGCTGCTATAAAATCAACAAAGACTTATTTAAAAAAGATCATTGGTAATACAAGACTAACCTATGAATCCTTTTATACTGTTCTAATACAAATAGAAGCTATCCTTAATTCTAGACCCTTATACCCACTTTCCAATGACCCAAACGACTTACAGGCTTTAACACCAGGGCATTTCTTGATTGGAGAGTCACTTGTGGCTATACCACAGCGAGATGTAACTACAGCTCCAATCAACAGATTGAATAATTATCATCATCTACAGCAACTCTATCAACAGTTTTGGAAAAGATGGTCCTCGGAGTATTTGCACACCATGCAGCAGAGGAATAAATGGATGTTGGATAGTCCAGGAGGTGTTCAAATCGGAGATCTCGTGCTATTAAAGGAAGATAACGTGCCTCCATTGAAATGGAGTATGGGTAGGATCATCAAGATACACCCGGGCCAGGACGGAAGAACGCGAGTCGTTACTATCAAAACCGCTCAAGGAACCGTAGACAGAGGGGTGCAGAAAGTGTGTTGTTTTCCTAAAGACTACCACTAAACTCATTTATTTTTATTATTATTATTTTTTTTTATTTTTGAAAGCCAGGTCTTTCAAGGCCGCCGGTATGTTGGTATTTCATTTAAGGAGTCAAAAGATGACAGTAGTGCGCGTGCGCGTGATGTCGACGAACGACGGTGAGAACGCGAGCGAGCGGGACACATTAGTAGTAGTGACCAAGTAGTGACAACATATACTACACTTTAGTCGTACCTATAGATACAGTCCTATATCAATTATATTATAACATACATAACATGTACATCGAGCAGGTTATTGAGATGTAAGTTAGTGAATAAAGTTTTAGAAATACGAACGGCAGTTTGTACACATAAAAAGAATTCATAATCCACCAAGGGATAACAATTCCACATTTCGATATAAAAATGAGGAACTAGCCTTTGTCTTCTGTTTCTTCATCCTACAGTCCGCAGTGTTGACATATTGGCATGTACATTTTCTAAAACAGTTGCCATTATCTGCTATGGATTCTCCAGATTATTCTGATCTCGTTCTTTTATTTCTGATAAAACGCGAATTGCCTGCCGCTGGACATCCTGCTTGTGCTGTATGTGTATGTCTGGTAACAATTTTTGCAAAGCTAATAGTATTGCCAATAGTCCAAACTTTACTATTAAATTCATTACGTATAATAGTTGTAGCACTGATCAGCATAATTCACGTTTAAACCTACAATTATATGTATATACGCTATGTATATAACTTGGGGGCGAAAAAGGTCGGGGGCGAAAAAGGTCGGGGGCAAAACGGCGGGGGCGCAACAGTACGTGAGGGCAAAACGGTGAGGGAGAAACTATGGGGGCAAATGTCCATCCTACATACAACATCTAAAATCGTACCTAGGCGACTGCTTGGAAAGAAATGAAGGTATTTCTTAATTAATAATAATTACTACCTATGATCATATTACGTATTTTATTTCAGGAAACTTTGTAATATTCTGTATGCGTTAAAAATAGTTACGTTTCATTAGAAAAGCCGAAAATCATTCGATAAATAATGAAAATGTTTTGATAAAAGGGAAATGTACTTCATACAAATGTGACAACCGTTGTCATGTGGGAATTATATTTGATAAATTGTGAAACACAACTAATAAACGGTGAAGAGTTATTGGAAAATCCCGTAAATATCCTGTATTTTTAAAAGTTTTATGTATGTAATGCTCGTTATCTACTGATACTCTTAAAGAAAAAAAAATTACAGTCTTCCATCTGAAATTCACTATTACTAAAATATTTACTATCGGCATAGGTCCACATATATGGATATACTAAAGCGAAAAGCTCGTATGTTTTGAGGTTTCGTTTATAAATCCCTTAGTGTGTACTTGAGCAGCCATAAAAAAATAGGCACTTAATATTTTGGCGTCTCTTATATATCCTTGGTCCTTAGAGTCCTCATAAAACACGAAATTTAATACGTCATCAAGTCTTTTTTGTGGACGAAAGACATAAACTGTTATTAATAAAAGGGAAACTGGTTATTTCTCTGTTATTATTAATATTTCTATAACATTATAAAACTGTATTTATTGGCTTTGAAGAATATAAGCTCCCTATATATGTATGTTCTTTTAGTTTTTTCATAAACCATAAACTAAAATCAATTATATGCCATGCATAATTTTAATAAACATGTTGTGTAGTCCAAATAATGATAAATTAGCTTAGCATATTCATATACAGAGTTGTTTCTAGAGTATCTCATTATAACAATTTCAGTGTCAACTTGTAATATTTATTTAATTTTATTGTTTGATTATAGCGTTCGCCTGATATTTTCTTACTTCTATTTTAACTATTTGTTTGCTTTTACTGAACAGCTGTTTTCTTAGAATCACTGTTTTATATTTTTCTTTTTTACGCTGTTTTACGCATTTCAGCAATTAACTTCGGTATATTATAGAAATAGAATAATATGTTGGGTTACTTTGGGCATATTACTTGTAAACAGAAATAGAGACAATATCAATTATGTACATATTTAAATTACTTTTATTAAAGAATGTGAATTATGTATTCTCATTTATGAGATAATTTTACGATACTTCTACTATAGACTTTCCATAAGCTGTCATTTAAAAACGATTATTCATTACATTAATTTGAAGTTTCAAGGATCGCATCGCAGGTGAAGATGTTTCAGATTGTTTAATAGTAACACTTTATTCGTGGATTTATTAAAAAGATACAAACATTTAAAATAAATATGGAACAACTTTTATATAAAAAAAAATATAAAAATATTGAAACTAATTGTCGGGCAAAAACTAACGAGAACATAAGATCATACTAAGGGCGGCAAAAGAGGTATATGGAACAATAAAAGTTAATAAAAATGCGTCAGATGAACTAAAACAACAAGTTAAAAACAAAAAGAAAGAATGGAAGAAATACCTGAGTCATTCAACAGAAGAAAACCTAAATTCACAGAAAGAACAGAGTAAGAGAGTTAAATACTTGGTAAAAGAAGCTAAACAAAAGTAGTGGGCCAAATTCAGAGAAAAACTTGAAAGAGATAGTAAAGGGAATCAGAAACTATTCGACAATGTCTTAAAAAATGGGCGAAGCGGTAAAGAACACGAAACAATGGCAATTAAAAATGCAGACGGTACACTGAATACCGAAGAAACACAAGTGATGAATAGGTGGAAAGAATACTTTGAAAGTCTATTAAACTCAGTAAGAATAATAAAATACCAAATTGAGGAAAACGACAAAACTGTAAACCCTATAATAGAGCCACAAGACGAAGCCATAGATAAAGAAGAATTGAAATAAGGAATCAGGAATTTAAGAAATAGAAAAACTCCAGGGTACGACAACATATCAGCAGAGATGTTTAAGAATATGGGAGGTCTAGGGATTAGACGATTCGTATTATTGATTGATGATAGATTGCAACAATTACAGAGGAATAACTATTTTACATACAGCGGTAAAAGTATATGAACAGATTTTGGAAAGAAAATTTAGAAAAATGGTGGAACAAACACATAATAAGTCGCAAAGTGTATTTAGAAAAGGAAGCAGTGCCCAAGAACATATATTTACAATTAAAGAAATAACGAGTAGAAGGCTAATTAAACGTAAAGAACCATCTTGGCTTTTATGGATAGAGAAAGTATATGGAAAAGCCTGGAGGAAAGAAACATCAACAATGAACTAGTAAAAGCAATCAAATGCCTATATGAGGAAACTAATAATTACATAATTAAGAATAATCTCAAGTCAGATCTATTTAAAACAAGAGGAGAAGTTAGGCAGGGTGGTGGACTCAGCCCATTACTGTTCATAACTTATATGGATGATAAGTATTGAATGATCTATTGGAGGCCAATGGGAACAACGATGTTAAGATAAATCAAAGAATTTAAAAAGCTAATAAGATGTGTTACGTTATGAGCAGAGGATTTATCAGTAAGAAAGAAATAACAAAACAAACAAAAATTAAAGCGTACAAAACAATATACAGGCCTATAGTCACTTATGGGTGCGAATACTGGGTACTATCCGCAAGACAGAAGAGCATGCAAAGAAATGGCGTCAATTTGTGTGTAAATAATGTAGAATGCAAAATCCGACACCCTAAATGGATAAAAAGGGATATGATTATTGATTATTGATATTAAATATATGATTATATATTTTATATAAAAAATTCAAATACGTATAAGAAAGTCATTTAACAACTCATTCTTGGTCCTAGAAGGAATGGGATATTATATCAAAAATGTTTCTAAATATTTTATAATATAATTATATGTGACATACATGTTTTGTATTAATTACTTTTGTACTAAGAAATACTGGTTTTATTACTTTACAAGTAATAAATTATCACTTACTAAATATTGATTGTTTTCTTTCTAGAAATTACATAAAAAACAATAAACATATAGATGTTATTAATTATATTTTCTCTTAATTACAGCAACACCCAATTTAATAATAAAAAATATAATGGACAGTTAAAATATAAACATCATATTTCTTAGAAGTCAATTACTGGTATAATAAGAAAAAGTATAATTTTTGTAGGTGTATCTTAATAAATTCATTTTCTACTAAGTACAACACTTATTTTGACAGTTTGACGCATAAAATTATATATAATATAAACAAAAAATAGAAACAACACATACTTCATTGTTGTTAAATACTCACAACATAATTTAAAGTAGAATGTTTTGTCAGCGTTTATTTACTCACTTTAATGGAGGTATTGCTTACTAATTATTACAAGCTTTCTTTTTTATATAATAATAATAATTCATATAGGTACAATTAAAACATACAGAAGTAAATTACTCATAATAAATAAATTCACAAACATCAATATTTTTGACTTTTTCAGATACATTTATTTATTCTTTCGTAACTTGCTTTTGCCATATACATTATATATTATTATAAGTATAATTATTATTGTAGAAAAAATATTGATTTGTTAAAATTTTGATATACATACCTTTACATCTTATGGTCATTTAAATATATATTTCAAACATAAATAAATTTCAAAATGATTTCAAATTGCATTACACAAATTTCCAAATAATATTGTGATAATATATATGCTGAACTAAATGTTAATCATTCATAACAGTAAGGACTTTAAACCAAGTCGAGGATGCGTTATTAACTACACTGCTTGAACAATTTTAACGACAACAAATAGACACTATTATTATGACTGTGTTCGAAAGTTCAAACTTCATTAATGTAATATGTACTTGTTGCTTCTAAATCAAATATCCGTCAAGCTACACTCAGAAAAATGTATTGTTAATTTTACTACAATTTTACTACAAACAATAGTTACTATAGTGACAACTATCGAGGTGTAGTAACAAACACAATATTATTGTAGTTAGTTAAAGTGGTTGCTTGTACAGCGAAGTTGTAGTAAAAATACTACAATAATTGTAGTAAGAGGGTTATAATAAAATTGTAGTACCAATTTTACTATAAAAGTGTAGTGAGAAATGATATCATAAAATAGTGAAAGTTTACTACATAATTGTAGTAGAAGAACTGCCACAAAATTGTGGTGAAATAAAATTTTAGTATCATCATTGATGAAGTTTGTCATTACAACTATTAGAGGTAGGGTAGGGTGGGGCAGATTCGGACACATTTCTTCAAAATGTCATAACTCCTAAACTAGATGATGCTCAGAAACAATTATTGTGTTAGGAGGTGCCGCAGACATTTAGGAAACTACTTGATTTTTTTATCTTTCGAAAGCATTCCAAAGGAGTGAAAAAAATGCAGAAACTAGAAGACAGCATTTTTCCGAAACTGCCCCAAGGTGGGGTAGATTTGGACTTGGGTGGGGTGGATATGGACATAATATTACAACCTCGTCCAAATGCAATAACTATATGTATTTAAGTATAAAAATGTTTACTGAACATCATAATTCGAAAAAGAAACAGAAAATTTAATGTGCGATGCTTGCCTAGCTGTCCCTTTAACCTCTTGTGGCTTTGGAAGCTTGGAAATTATTTCGTTTCTTGGTATTGGGCTGATATCATCGATAACCGAGTAGCAAAAGCCCAAATTCTCGCGTTTCCTTAAAAACTTCACTAGGTATTCGTCACAGTCCAGCAATTCTTGGAAAATGCCAACAAAATATAGAACCTTTTTCTTTGTAGAAAATTTGACGAGAACAAAGTCTCCAACAGAAAGAGGTTCATCATATAGAAGTTCATCTGGCAACTATCTTCATCAAAATCCATATCCAGGTCTGAGTCAACGCACATGTCTTCAGTTAACTGTTCCTCGGCACTTTCCTCTGAATCAGAAATAACTTTTCTCTTTGCCGACTTTGTTTTTCTACCCATCAGATTTCTTGTCGCCGCAAAAACATTTTCACAGTGCTTCTTTTTCTTGATTTGGGTTTTCTTTTGGATTTCATTCTTTTCTGGCGTGTTGGTGTATATACGTGAGCGTCCACGTTTGCGACCCCTACTATTTTCAGTTCTTGTTTTGAGTTTTGGGAAAGGTCTAACAACTTCTGGACTCAAAACTTCCGATTTTTGTTCTTTTTTCACCGATAAATTCTCCACTTTCGAATTCCAAACCTCAGATTGTAGTTCTCGTACAACTGATGACATTTTTTCAATTTCGATAAATACTCTTGTGAGAACTAACTCAACTAACTCAGCTACAACTTCAGTAGATGTAGGAGCGGCCGTCGTTTCTGCTGGTTTAATGATTTCATTTGAAATTATTTTAATTTGCCGAACCAAATTTGAGCTAGAAGGTCGAGGAGTAGGAGGCCTGTCTGTTAATTCAGCAGTGGCTTTTTGATCTTCATTTTCATATTGTAACAGTCCAGCAAAATCGGTATCGTCAAAAGCTAAGCGATTTAAAGCCAAATTCCTGGTTTTTGGAAAGCTTTGATAATATTAGAAGGAATAAATGAATGCAGATATGGTTCACAACTTAATTTGCATATTTCATAAATTGTGATAGGCTTTCCAGGGTTAGCTAATATGAAGTCGTTGAACGAAGTCTTCAGCTTAGCCTTGAACGGACCATAAATTCCGACATCTAGGGGCTGCATCCTATGCGTGGAATGTGGGGGAAATGACAACATAACTATCCCATGCTCTCTGCAAAAGTTGATTGCATCTAGTGAAATATGTGTTTCGTGGTTATCCACTAGTAAGAGAATTTTGTTGTCTACAGAGCAGCTTGTATATTGGCGAATGTGTCTTAAAACATTAACAAATATTTCGGCAGTTATCCACCCATTTTTTGACGCGTAACCTTTGGCACCAGTGACTGATCCAAGCAAAAAATGATCTTTCATTCTAACTCGTAGAAAAATGTAAACAGGTGGAATTGCCGAACCAGTAGCAGTCACAATACCACAAAATGTGACCAGTGTTCCGCGTTCGGCAGAAACACATTGACTAACTTGTTTCTTTCCTTTCTCGCAAATAACTTTTGGTGATTGCATAACGGTGGTAATACCTGTTTCGTCGGTGTTCACAATTCGGTCCGGAGTAAATTTATATTTTTCCAAAACATTTGATAAGTTACTGAAAAATATTTCAACATTGTTTTTTGTGAACCCTGAAATTCGACCAATGCTAACGTTTTCTGGTTTTCTATATGAAAGTTTAGGGTGCCGCTTTACAAAGGAACGCATCCATTCAACCCCAGCTGATTTGTTATTATGCCAGTTAACTGGTATGTCTTTCTTTAGAAGTATTGCATATTGAAAAGCCAAAGCTCTCGTATTGCTATAAGTTAAGCCAAAGTTCATTTCGGATGCTTGACACACGTATCGTGCAAGACTTGATTCTTCTTCGGAACTGAATATTTGACGCGAGGCATGTTTAGATTTGCTTTCAGTGGCCTCAGTATCAGAGGAGTCTTCAATACCTGATTCATCTACAATTTCTCTGGCTTGTTTTTTAGCTTTTTGTACGTGGAAGAATAATGTCGACTTTTTCAGATTATATCTGATTGCCGCGGCTCTAATTTTCATTTTCTTGGCGAGAACAAGGCGAACGGCTTTTTTTTATATCTTTGGGATCTATCATATGCCGATTTGTTTTTCGGATATAATTACGAACCATTCTGTAAACAAGAAACGCTAATAAATTTGGGAAATTTAATTTGTGGGGTAGTTTTGGACATTTGGGGCAAATTTGGACTAGTCCTGAACTGCCCCATTAAAAATATCCAAAACTGCCCCACTTGCAAATATTTCTTTCTAGTCGAAGCAGAGAGACGTAGAAAACTTTATATTCTTCAACTAAGTGAGGTTATGTACACTAAATTTAACGTAATTTTGTACCCCACTGTTCGCGATATCAATATTTATACTAACAGACTTCCAGAAGCTTACAAATAAACATGCAAAAACTTACTTTCAGTTATCGAATATTTTACAGCCACACAAAATTCGCAAAAATCAAGCTGCGTGACTCTGCTTCCAGCCAACGTTTACTTATGAAAAGTGAAGCGTACCAAGGAGAATGCAGATTATTTGGAGCTTATTTACCCGGTAAATTTGAAAAGTCCAAATGTGCCCCATGTCTAAATCTGCCCCACCCTACCCTACATTGTGTACTGGCATTTTTTGTTTTAATATCTAGTTAGGTAATGTTTGCAACTCCACTTTTTTTAATTAAGCTATTTAAATTATTATCTATTATAAATTTATTCAGAGCTTCTTTAACAACAATATGACATTTCAAGTGTTTAACATAAGAATTCTATGCAAGTATACACACAAATACCTTCTGTATGTGCTCTGTGCTTCTTCTTTTTTTAATTAAGCTATTTAAATTATTATCTATTATAAATTTATTCAGAGCTTCTTTAACAACAATATGACATTTCAAGTGTTTAACATAAGAATTCTATGCAAGTATACACACAAATACCTTCTGTATGTGCTCTGTGCTTCTTCTTCTTCAAATGTTGAAATAGTTTCCTTTAAATATGAATCATTTCTTCTTTTACCAATGTCTAGAATTTTCTTCAAAAGCGCTGGCCATTCGTTTAATAGTTTATTCTCCTTCCCGAAAAATATATTTTGAAAATCAATATTGAACTGGAACATTTCAGTATAACAGAAATACTTTTCATAAAAAACAAAGATTTTACCAAAGTATAAGACAAAGGATGCTGCAAGGTTGAATATGTATTAAAATATTCTTTAGTATTTGTATTCATATTTTGTAATTGATACTTAGACGTTGTTTCCCAATGACTTTGAACGTCAGTAAATGGTTCCACGTGATTTTTCAACCACTGTAAAGATTATTATATGTATATCATGCCTCCTCTCTAAAAATATTAAGAAATGATGAAACGAGTATTCTATATAGATACTTTAAAGACTTCTTGCCGCTTACCTATATCATTTTCGGACCTTTCACAGATTTTTTTACCATTTAAACCTATTGTTTTATAAAATCTTCTGGTTTGTTTATTTGTCCCATAGTTTTCCTTTTGCTGGATGTGGAACGCCTTCTTTGTCTCTGTAATAACTTACATAGTAAGTTTCGGTAATTTCAGTGGGAAATACGGTGTGTATTTCATACGCATACTGAAAACAGCTGAAGGAATTCTATAAATAAATTTTCTGTCTTAATATTAGCTTAAATTGAAAGCAAAAAATTTTTAATTACTAATAAATGAATAAATATAAGTCCAAAGTCTGAAAAGCTGGTTCCGTAAAACAAATCATATTCTTTTATAAGCAATATTATTGTATTTACTTAAAGTGACTGCTAGTACAATGCGAGTAGTAAAAATACTACTATAATTGTAGTAAGAGGGTTACTAAAAATCGTAGTAAGCAAGTTACTATAAAATTTAGTGCATATTTTACTATGAAAGTGTACTGAGAAATGATACCATAAAGTAGAAGTAAAATATTTATTACAAAGTTATAGTAAAAAAAAGTTTTGTAGTAGAAGTTACTATACAATTGTAGTTAAAGGATGACTTTAAATTATAGTAAAAACATGTCACAAAATACGTTGTTATGTGGTTGCTATTCATAGCAGTAAAACGTTTATTGTAATATTTCCGATTGATTAATGTAATTTTCAGAGTTTTGTAATGATGTTGTCGATATTAATATTTTATTACTTTCCTTTTTTTTCAGTTGAATTGCTAATAAATGAATAAATAAGTTAACGTATGAAAAACTGGCTCCATAAAGCAAATCATATTCTTTTATAACCAATAATGGCCATAAAAGAAATACAGACATAGGCACCTTCAAATTAGTAAAAAAATCACATTAAGCAGAATGAGTTCTACGTATGAAGCAATCTTTAGAAACAAACTCCACTATAAAAACACCGTAAGATGTATGATGAAAAACAAATTTTGAAAACTATATAGGTATTAACTATCTACCAACACTAGCATCGTAATTTCTAATATTAGGAATTGAGTTATCCGTTCAACTTCGCATCAAACATATTAGATAGGTACTTATAGGTACAGAATTATTTCAATATAATTACATACCTGTAAACTTCGGTAAAAGATTTAGTAAGCCCCACTGCTGGAATAAATCTGTTTATGTAATAAGTTTAATGCTCGCCTTTGCATCCTATACTACAATTGTAAGACCAATTACGACAATACATTTACTACTAATATTTTGTTTTCTATACAACAACATTTCTCTTTGTGTAGAAGCAATGAAATGAGTTACACATTACATTGATGAAAAAAATTAATTAACTCTTAAAATATTAAATTACAAAATAATATTCTATTTAAAAAATGTTAATACAAATTAGAACATAACATATTGCATAGCTACATAAATAAACTTATAACTGTTAATCGTTTTATTATAAGAGTTTGTTATGTATATTCCATATCGTTATTAATAATAATACTAAAGATTAAATTTCGTATTGTAAATGACCATAATAAACCATTTTTCTTAGCAATATCTGAATGTTACTATTGTGTTTTACAGATAACAGACGCTACCCAATAAGGGTTAAATGGTATAAGAATGAAGAAATTTTGGCTGACAATGGCCCTCCTAGTATACTGCCACCTGATCGATTTAAACTGTGGGGTAATGGTTCTTTGGAAGTTGTTTATGTTCAACCACCAGACACTGGTGAATATACCTGTGAAGTATCTAGGCCAAAGCCTTGGGGACCAGTTAGACAAACTCACGCAATTGAAGTTTTACGTAAGTTAAATCTTACAAGTGTTGATGTTTTCATTCCTAAATAAAAAAAATGCAGTGAATATGTATCTGCATATATTTATTTGTGAATATTCTGCATTTATTGTTATTAAATGACTTAAGGTATTGCTGTTCATTGATAGAATGAGGAAAATTCAATAACTTGTATTAAAGAAATATATTTCAGGGGTAAGAAACGGAGTACTTGCACCGTTATATTATATTATTTTTTAATGGAAATTGATACCCTGATGAAGAGTCGGGCCTAACTTTAATTAATTTACACAGGTCTTTTGTAACTTCTCTTCATAATCTGTGTTCTATATAGTGGAAATATTTGACTACTGTTTAAGTGACAACGTTTCATGGCCAATTTAATTCTGTACAGAATTAATCAATATCAGTTAATGTTTATGAAGTAAGACCAAAAAAAAAAACAAAAATCTCGCTTTTAGAAAAGGCTATTATAAAAACCCAATTTTTTACCTGGTGTTTATAGACATTAAATTTTTAAATGCACTTACAATTATCGGTTACCTAGTATGATACATGTAAACCTTATGCTCGCTCCAAATGAAAACCATAGATAGATATGATAGTATTGTATATCGACATTTATTATTTTATTGGAAATGACAAGTACACATAACGGATCAAATTTTCCTCTCCCTATACATAAGTAATTGTTAGGCTAGTTTTCTGATAGTTGCCCTGAAATATTATAATTCACATGTATAGTTGAGTCGCTCTTGCAATCGACATGCACTACTAAATCAAAATGGCGTCAAATTTGAGATGTTGCAAAATTTTACCTGTCAAGTAATATAACCCACAAAAGCCATTTCAGGACTGTCATAAATAATAATATCCATACACATTTTGACATTTGTCATAATTATCTTTTGACGTTTGTTATAATTGTCATCTAAACATTTTAAATTTGTCAACAATGCTTGCCTCCTAAACAATATAGCCAAATGCTATGTAAAATATAGGTGTAGAAAAAATAATATTTAATAGTTTTATTATAATATTTAATTTGTAACTGGCTTTCATGTAATAGTATTTTACTATGGGAAGATATATATCCTGAAATATTAATTAATTAGTTTAATTTTATTGTTTTGAAATTGTTCTCGCCGATCGAAATTTGTAGTGGTATTGAATCGTCGTCCTTAGTTCATACTTTGGCCGTGTCGGTTGCCAAAACGACTCGACTATAAGTGAGTGCAAATTTTTGAAATTAAATTTGTAATTATTATAACTTACAAAATATACAACTTACCAATTTAGATCCCCCTTCTATTGAAACTGAACCTGAAGATGGATATCTGGAGGTTAAGTTAGGCGACCAAGTGAGGATAGCTTGCAATGGTCATGGTGTTCCTGATCCTATAATAACGTGGAAGAAAAACGTAAGTAGTAAAAGCTCTCCATAGTTATGACTTGTAACTACATAATATTAGTTTGTTCTGTAGTATTTTTAACGTTACTAAAATGCATAGTTTAAAAGTCTGAAGATGCTTTTCCTGGGTACAGGCTTATGCGTTTAAATATGATATATGCGCATAAAAATGCATATCATGGTCTACAGTCGCCCTGAGATCGAGAAATTCAATTAAGTACTTAATATTGCCTATACCACAGTATAGTAGCAAGAGCAGTAATTTCACTTCCTCAACAATCGTCTTCCTACCCTCTCCGTAAAACACATGTCCGTGGCTTAATGCGCTGTAGCAGAGCTGCAGTCCAGTTGGAGCAGTTCTTTTTATCCAGTTACACGAGTTTTTGTTTATTCAGTACACCTCTGTCTGCGACTGCATGCCCAGTCGTCCAAAAAAAAAAAGGAACATCGAAGGTGCCGCGGAGGATTGGGTTTACTCCTCAGTCACTATACTGTGTCTATACATAGTTCTCGAACATACGTTACAAACTGGCATTATCTCTATATACAGTGTCCATTTCGTAGCTCCCTATATGGATAACATTCTCAATATTGAAGATAGAGAATCGGATAAATTCGCAAAGTTGTTCAAAAATTTGAAGAGTGTATAACAAACTAATATTTAATCAACCTTGGCTGTGTCACATTGCGTTGACATCACAACGTGATATATTGTTAAGCCAGCTTTTATATAATAGAAATATTCAGACGTCATACTCAGGCTAAATGAAGTGTATAAGGCACGATCATCTTATCCCGTTCTTTGGCATACAATATCTCTATCTATAAATTGGCGCGAATTCATGATAAATTGCAATCGCTTTTTCCAACAGGATCTCGTAATCTCTTTAGCATCTATAAAAAGTATTGTTGGTTAAATATTCGTAACTATTCAAGAAATTTTTAGTGAAGATGTCGCGCAATCGATAGGGAAATTTGGATTATATGCTCCGAAGTTTTGAAAACACCAACTTTTAACATATCATATACAATTGAATAATCTTGCAAACAAATATTCATTTGAAGAAATGTTTGTTCGACCATTAAACTGTTACGGTGTGTTTTCGTGATGATTATGGGTGGATAGAGGTAAATGGTGCATATAGTTCAATTCCTATCTTCATAATCAATCATGGTATTATTATATCTGTATCCATAATCCATACATTTTCGATATTACTTGTTTCTATCTCTAGCTTTCACAATAAATTCAACAATTCGATGCTATTGATTGTCAGTTTGTAAGCTGTTACGTTAAAATCCATTTTCGTGAGGAATTGTATGATGACGTCAGAGATGACGTAAATCAAAATGTATATTGAACAATATCTCCCAACATTAAAGCCCGTCATTATTGGTTCTATCTGTTTAATTGTAAGGATATCCCTCCTCGCCCATCTTCGAATCTTTTATACGACGAAAACATAATTTACACCTTTTCAACTACTAACCAGTGTCGCTATTAGCTTTATTTTTAAACCTAATAAAAACTGTTTCAGAAGTCCTGAACGGTTAAAGAGCTTCATGCGCACTATAAAGCTTAAGTCAAGAAGAAACCATCACCAAAAAATTGCATACCAACAGATATTCCTGGAAGAGATAAACTAGAAGAACGCCATAGAGTTTTATGCAGAGACGAAAAAGGGAAATCGAGAAAAAGCCTAGATTGAGATTGGCAACAAAAGATATTTCACTTTGTCCGAGAACAGAGAGACTGCACCACGCAGTAAAAACTATTTCAAAGCTCTGAAAAAATCAATGGCTACACAAAAAGTATACAGCTCAAGTAAAGAAGAAAATTTCACCAAAAATATTCATACAAATAGATATTCCCGAAAAGGATAAACTAGAAAAAAGCAATAAAGGAAAAAAATCGTATTTCTTAAAAGAAAATAGCGCTGTGTTCCCATACACTTGCGACAGATCATATGTAAATAATAGAGATTCGATTAGAGAATAGAGTCTGTATATTCAAACACTTAAAATTAATTACAATATAAAAATATATAACTAATGTATCGCACTTAAAATACTACGATTTAAATTAAAATTAGGTATTTATTTCTATTACTAATATTTATGTAACACTACCGTATTTATATATATATATATATTCTATTTATATAACACCGTACCACGCAAGGAACTATTTATTTATTTTTTATATTTATTTTTACTTTAGTCTGTTTCGCGCGACGAGTACTTAAGGACTTTCTTATTCCGGAATTTTTATCTTTACTTTGGTCTATTCCGCGCGTCGACTACTTAAGGAATTCCTTATCCCCTCTTCTTCTTCTTTATTGGAGTTTGCGTGTTAAGCTTAGAGCTTTTTACACTTTTTCTGGATGCGAGGTGTCTGATTATTGGGGTGATTGTGCCGTGAGGCTTATATTAGTGGTTTTAGGATTGCCAATTTGGGGCGTTTATACTTCCAGTAGTTTTGGGGGTCGTAGTTCAAAGCTTCCGTAATTGTGACGTTTTCGTGGGTTTCCATCTTATCGTAGAAGCCTGTGGCTAATTCTTTGATGTAGTCTTCGATTGTTTCTGTGGCGGTGTCTTCGTGAATTTGACTGTTTCTCATAAACCAGGGGGCATTGATTGCCATTCTGAGTGAAATGTTTTGAATTGTTTGAAGATTCTTGATATGAGTAGCGGCTGTGTTGATCCAGATGGGGGCTGCATAAGTCATTATGGGTCTGATAATTTGTTTGTAGAGTCGGAGTTTCAGATGGGGGGACAGGGAGCTAAATCTGCCGAGTAGAGGCCATAGACGGGCTCTAGCGGCTTTGGCTTTTCTGATCGTATTGTGCATGTGTGTTGCATATGATAATCTCCTGTCTAGAGTGACGCCCAGATATTTGATATTACTTTGCCAAGGGATCGGTTCGTGGTTGATATATAGTTGTCCGATGATGGGTTTTGTTTTCCTTTGAAAAATAATTGCCTGTGACTTTTCACCATTGATTGATATTCTCCAGTTTTCGCACCATGTTATGAGTGTGTTAAGGGCTGATTGAAGGTGGGCAATTGCTAGTCTGGGTGAGAGTGACTTGGAGAGAATAGCCGTATCATCAGCATATGTTGCTACTAGGCAGTTATCTGGTTTATTATCCCGACGCGCCGGCTGTATTATATACGCACACAAAATTCCAGAAACATTCGAGCAATCGTTCAGCGGTCTTCTCGATAGGCCTAGAAATACACTGGGAGAAACTCCAGACATTATGTCGCGTCGAGAAGATTTACAACCTCTTTTTATTGTCGCTCGGAAGTCTGCCTTTCTTTGTGCACTTGTTTCGTTACAATATTATATGTTTCAAAATATTTTTAGTATAAAAGAACTACGTGTTTTATTGTAGAACAATCTTACAACAAACTTGCTTCAAAGTGAAACTTAAACGAATCTCGCAAAGCAAAAAAGATTATATTTCAGTTAATATATTATATTGGTGGTTGGTGGTGATAAAGTTTGGAACAAAATTCATAAAAGCATTCAATAATGTTTTTAAGAAAATCGCTCAGACAGGTCAATTTTTGTTTTTAAAATACCGTCTTTTGACGAAAAATTTTTTTGAACGACGTCATTGGTGTTTACACAATTACGTCATCATGATTTTTTTTAAATGACAACCTTCACTATTTTTTTTAGTTTTTAATAGTCCTTCTTACTCCTTAAACGGTGATGTAGAAGAATTGGTACCTTACATAACAATTTTTTTGAATAAATGACTCATTTACAAAGTTAAAATTATTTTAACGAAAATCTTAATTTAAATCAACTTAACTGCTAAAAGTTTGACAGCTATGTAAATTGTAAAAAGCCAGTCTAAATTTTGAAGTAATTTAAACCAGCTTAACTTGGAAAAGTTTGACAGTTACCAAACTGTAAAAAGCCAACCTAAATTTTGAAGTTAAGAACAAAAAATGGCACATTTAACTGAACGGGGAAGAACAGAAATTTTAATAATGGTTGGATACGGCGACAGTCTAAGAACTCATGAGGAAGCTTGTGAGTTATTCATTCAAGCACATCCTAATAGGCCTCCAATTGCAACACCTACAGTAAGCAAATTGGTCGACAAGTTTACGGAAATTTGATGTGTAAAAGATTTTTCTCGAGAAGATCGTCCACGAGTAAGTGATGCAACAAAATTAAAAGTATTACTTGAAGCAGAGGAACACTATCATATCTCTACAAGGCAACTTGCTCTAGATACCAACGTGGACCACAGTTTTATTGTAAAATTATTTAAAAAACAAAAGTATCATCCGTACAAAGTGCACCTAATTCACGAGTTAAACGAAGATGATCCAGACCGCCGAGCCGATTGCAATTTTGTGAAGAATTAATGTTATGATGTGATCAAAATCCCAATTTTTTAAACAACATTATTTTTTCTGATCAAGCCACTTTTTTCCTCAACGGATAAGTACATCGCCATAGGTATTGATCACGGGAGAATCCTCACTGGATTCAGGAATCACACAGTCAACATCAAGACCAATTAAAATTATGGGTGGAAAAGATAGGACGGCGTTTTTTAGGACCCTCCTTTTTTGAAGGAAACCTGACTGCTGCCCGATGTGTACATTTTTTGCAATTTGATTTGGTGCCAGCAGTGGCAGCTCCTTTTTCTAATAATGAAGATGGCGACGTACCTCATCAGAATATTTGATTTCAATGAGATGGGGCGCCTCCTCATTTTGGCATAGATGTCCGTCAATAGCTTGATGCTATATTTATAGAAAAACGGATAGGGCCCGCGCGTTGCCCCGACTTAACGCCCTTAGATTTTTGTCTATGGGGTTACTTAAAATCAAAAGTTTATTTCAATAGACCCAACAACTTGTAAGATTTACAACAGATAATTCGTAATGCAATGCAAGAAATTAGGCCAGATATTATTGAGTATAGTATAGAAAGGTTTACTGTCGTGCTGGTCAATGCCAAATGGCTGGAGGGGGGCACTTTCAACATTTGCGTTAAGTTCTGTTGCTTAATTTGTTAAATATCTTTTGTTTGTTTTTGATTAATATATTTACTAAATTATAACTATTGAAGTTGTCAGGTAAATGTGTCATTTATTTAAAAAAATTGTTATATAAGTACATCACCGTTTTAGCAGTAAGAAGATGGCGTCATTGTGTAAAAACCATCGATGTCATTCAAAAAAAAAAAATTTCGTCAAAAACGGCATTTTAAAAACAAAAAGTGCGAGCGATTTTCTTGAAAAAAAAATTTAGAATGCTTTTATGAATTTTGTTCCAAACTTTATCACCACACTGTACAGATATTATTCATGTTATTATCCTCACTGAAATGTAAAATAGAAGTAGCGTTTCTGCTAAGGCAATATTCGGTCTCCCCGTATACGTCCTTTTATGTATACTATACATAAAACGGCATCTCCAGTGTAAGAAAATAAGTTTTTAAAATGTCTTTTGATAGAGTGCAGTTCTTTTGATCTAAATCTGAATGCGACATGGTAATTTTCAAATATATTAGAAATGATTTTTAGTTCGTTTCAGTTTCAGGAAACATTTTCTGAATCGTCGACATTCCTATTCGTTACACTTCGAATTTATAGTGATAATAACGTAAAAAGAATACTTTCTTTTTCCGAAAGATAATCGAATTCCTCTGGAATTATTCTAACATGACACTTTCAGTACTGCAGCGTTTGGATCGCTATAAATCAATATTGTAAAGAAAATACCATCATTTGTTTTCAGCTTGCTTTCTTTACGACACTTTATGTATGTATGCATGTAGAAAATTAAATCATAAATTGTTGTTACAGGGCAGAGACTTAAAACTCATTAATAATAGGAATGTTTTAACGTTTACCGCTTCAGACAGACATTTAGCTGGTACATACGAATGTGCAGCTATGAACGGTGTCGGAGAACCTGCAGCTAAGCAAATTCATTTAAAAATAACATGTAAGTATTAATCAAATTGACATACTTACATTTTTCAGATTAAGGTATAAATTATCTTATTATAATTAGAAACATTACCGCTTAAATGAAATTAGCATAATTTGAAAATTATAATCTTCACAATTAACACTGATCACATTAATTAGTGATATTTAATTATAAATATCATCATATAGTGCCAGTTTGCCGGACCCGTTCTCTGACCACGAAGCCGCGGAAGCGACGACAAACGTCTTGCATTATATCAATCGGCATTTGACAAATCTAGTCGTCTGGGGATACGCAAGCGATGTGCGTGGAATTTCTTTAAATGTCTTGAATTAGCTTAGTCATCAGGAAATGTGTATGTTCGAATCCTACCTGATGCAAAATTGTCTTAATTAAATTTAGCTAATTAATATAAGTGTTAATTCAGAAGACTATAATTTTCAGAAAAGTCTTCCGCACCAAAAAGAAGGGTAGTTTCTACTAATATTTTGATAAAGCTGTATATAGGAGCACATTTGAAACTTTTAGCCGTATTGGATAAACGGTTGTTTGTGTAACATGTTTAAATTTTTTTTTTTTTGTAAAATTGTAAAAAAAAATGTATCAGACGAAATACCACACAGTCAAAACATTATGCTACGACAGATAAACCTCTTAGAGTTCTATCTACTGGAAATATGGTGATGACTGGTTTGAAAGGTGGTAGGGAATATTATTCAGGTTATTCATGGAATTATGTTCATCTACTTTACTACAATCTAGATGGCAATACTATGGCTGGAATTTACTCATTCTCGTTAACTGAGTTAAATATGCTGTCCTTTTTTGAAGAACAAAAATGTATTGCTCCATCAACACAACTCAAGTTCCACGATTGCCATATTCACAAATAGCTTTCGATATTATAGACTACTTACCTCACATTTACTATCTTGCTCTAGCTATTTTCTGATTCACAAGTTGACAATTTGAGTCGAAGAACAGCAATTCCCATCAATCGAGAAGTTCATCGCTACATGTTTTGCAAAGCAAAGCATCAACTGCTATTCGGGCTTCTTATAAAAATCTACTCAAATTAAGATTACGATAATAAATAAAACTGAATTTTATTGAAAAAAAGACTAGTTTCTCTGTTAAGGTTCAAAACATGTTCATCTACCCTCATACTAATGCAGACCTAAGTAGTTATTATAATAATGTTATTTCTGTTTAAACGTTAATTGTTTTTAGATCCACCTGAATTAACAACTGTAAAATCCTGGATACATACGGCACCAGGAAACAGGGCACAATTAGAATGCAGAGTAACATCAGACCCAACAAGTCAAATAGTGTGGTATAAAGAAGACAAACCGCTTTCCTATGACAATCGAGTGTTATCTTTAGGAAATGATGAAAAATACAGTTTAATTATAAAAAATATTCAACCAAGTGATTTTGGTACATACACTTGTAAAGCTATAAATAATGTAGGGGAAGAATCTTTAGAAATTCAACTATCAGGTATATCGCATATTCATTATTAACTATAGAGGAAACGCGTTACATTCAATTGCACGTCATACTAGATCCATGACGACTCGTCTTGTATATGTTACCGGATCTATTTTTATTTCTGTCAGTAACATTTGATATAACCAAAGAAAAAAATTTTTACAATACAATAACTATAACGTAATATATTTAGTAATTGAATTGCTCTAAGACAAGACTTTTTCTCAACTTATTTATTATATTGATTTAGATTGTCGTAAAACCTTAAATGTTTCATAACATATCCATAATAAAATTTAAAATAACAAATACTTATGCTATTCATATTAAATTTAACAGATGATTAAAGAAATGTTTGTAAAAAGCTTCGACTATTTACTGAAACCTTTCGGCATTATATTCAAAGAACGCAAATATATTAAAAAAGAGGATGTACACAACTACACAACTACTGTTTTTAAACAATTTTATTTATATCAAAGCAAAAATAAACATGAAAAATTTGACAGGAAAAATATACACAACACACGCTTTTTTGACAGATATGACATATCTGCCAACACCGAATTGAACTATTAGTCTATTAAAAATATATAACAAAGAAATTTAATATTAAAACGGAAATTATGTATTTTTTGCCATGAATGCGCATATGACGATAAATTTATAAATTTTGTATTTAAGCTGATGAAATAAATGCCCTCAAGTATAATTTAACAAAGTAACTTTTTTTAGTTTCTCTCTAATACAGTTATGACAACATGTGAACGTCATCGATGACGTGCAATTGAATATAACGCATAATGTATAATAAAATGAATCGCCTTGAAGTAAAACATTTTTTTGGAAATACTGTTTTATTATAGTATAACAATAAAATCCGTGAAATTTCAAATGCAGCTGCAACTTCCCTAAAACAACTGCAGACTCATAAGATAATACTTTGAAACAAAGTAAAAAAAGGACCTTGGTAAATTTCCAAAAATTGATCAAAATGTTGTACAACGTTTAACGGAGATTATTGTTTTCATTTTGTAAAGCAGCAATAAATTTGCCTCGGTTGCTTTTAAATTCTTTCAAGCAACAATTTCAAGGAATTAAATCTTCCTGCTTGTGAATTCATGATAAATATTATAGCAAAGCAATGTTCCAAATTTTCTCAGTTCCTTATTTTAATATGGCTACTCTCTCCGGCTTTCTACGACAACATTATCAAATCAAGAACAATAAAATCTGTTTCTAAACGAACTACTGGGATCAACTGGAGACACTTTAAAATGTATGTATTTGAAAAATAAAACACCGTAAATTTTTCATCAAATTACATTGGTGTCAAATATAAATAATGCAGTTAAGAAAACGTGAACAAAATTATTGAGTTATTTTTGTTCTTGAATCCAAAAATATGGATTTATCCGGTTTTGTCTCTAGGCAGACCCAGCAGACTTAAAAGGTTTTTTAATTAATATAATATATTATTTCTTCATCATTGACATTACTTAAACGAACTTCCTACTAAAGAAAACTCTTAATAGATATAACCCCATGAACTTCACTATACTCACGCATCTGTTCCACCAGGATTATATGTTCTAACATATTTTTCATTTCAAATAATGTCGAATCAACTAAAATCGTTCAAAGTGTAGTAAATGCTATCAGGGATGGTTTGGTAGATCTGATATAGAAATGTCTCTATTGAGATATGCAGATTGTTCACTTACTACAGGTGTTTAAAACGAGCATTTTAGTAATTTGTTCGAATGAAGAAAAAATGTACAAAAACATATTTCAGGAATTATGCAACTAAATAGATCAAAGCGGGGCTGAGTAACGTTTATACAAACTCTAAACCGTCTTTAAAGACTGTATAGTTTTGCAGAAATTAACCGACCACACATTGACAATAAAGCGCGTTTGAGTCACCCAGTTGAAGTCACCACACTGAACATTAGGTATTCATTTTTCATGGTACCCTTATGGAAGAGCACAGAATATTGAGATTAGTGAAACTGCCCGCATATTGACTCACTTACCAAAGAGGGTATATAGAACTAGTGCAGTCAATTCGTGACATTATCATATATTTTGAGTAGGGGGTAGCAATTTTTTTTTTGGTTCCTTGGGGAACCGACCATCAGCATAAAACCCATTCTCCGAGACTGGGAGTGTTGTTATTCGGCGCCATTTTGAATTTGAGGATGTAATTAGCATTGAGGATGAGCATTTTGTAGCTGATACAATTATCTATAAGTTATGAGCAGGAAAACGAACAGGTGCTGAAAAATGTTACTCTTGAATTTTCAGTCAGAGGATAAAAATGTTTCTAACCTTCACCTTAACTCATAACTTGTTTAAAAATAATCTCACCTTGAAAAGTTTCAAGAATAAAAGTTATGGATATTATGTCAACTACAAAAACACTCTTCATAATTTTTTTTGCTAACCTCCCGGATACGGAAATAAGTAAAAAAACGTATTACACCTTTAAAAAATCCATTACTACACCTACTACAAAAGAACAATTGACTGTGCCAAAGCAAGAGGGAACATCATCGTTTTATCGTCCACGAGCAGCTGTGGCCTAATTACACTAATTTAGACCCCCCCCCATAAATCGGCTGTTACTATAGTCAAATTGTTACTCATTCGCCATGTCATTCTGAATTTTACTAGACGAAATATGTAAGTGTCAAAGGAGACAATGTTGAAAATAAAATAATCTTTTTCCAAAAAAACTGTTTTACCATACTTATCAAGCTACCCTAGTACATTTACGTAAAGGAAATCGTACTTCAAATAATGATATATGTATATATTTATAGGTGTTCCCAATACTGCAGAATTTAAGATATCTGAAGAGAGAAATGTGAATGTCCTAACATCGTATACATTAATTTGGGAAGTCGACAGTTTTTCACATATCATCGAATACAGTTTATGGTTCAGACCATATAAACAGCAGACGAATGAATCGGATCATAAACCAAACTGGATCAAATTAACTATACCTGCAGAATATAAAAGCAATACTGGTTATACTTATTCAAAAATGTACACGATAAAAGGACTGCAAGAAAGAACTATGTATGAGGCATTGGTTTTGTCTAAAAATCGATTCGGGTGGTCTAAAGCTAGTTCGATTATAAAATTTGCTACAGAAGGAGGAAAAGGAGAAGGTATAAGATTATTTATTTTTTAATGTGTATATAAAATTGCATCTTATCCTACTGTTAACTATGTTGATATTCTCGTACGGTTGGAACTACAGAAACCTTTGCAATAGAAAATACAACGATTGGTATTTCAATGTAACTATATCTTTAACAAGCTGTCAACCTGTGAGAAATAAATAATATAAATAAATTCAAAGAGGAAGGTTAAAAAGAAATATAGTTAGCTTGCTTTTATTTATTTGACAGTGTTATTTTATAGAAATCTGGACGATTAACAAATGCTTAAAATCACTGATAATTTTCGGTTCGTTAATTGACAGCTGCAGAGGTAGTATTCTAAATTCCAACTTACTCATATACTAATGTTTTCTTTATTTTAGCATTACTTAATCAAAAGACAGATGCTCGTAAAAATCATAAAAATCAATAAAAGCTCTCACTGTTTCTACTATTGTTTTCATTTTGTGCAAGTTTAAGGCATTCTGAGTATTTTTGCTAAGTTCCTAATTTGTTTCTAGCTGACATTAATATTGAGATACTGAATGTTGTAAAGCGTTACGTTATCTAGTAATAATTAACTACTTTATTTTTTAAAAGAAATACAGTTTCACTTACTTTAGTCGTAACTACACGCTTTAATATTTTGGACATGTTTTTAAATCATCATTTTAATATACATAATTTAATAGTATATTATGCAATGAGCATTTAATGATAGCTATTAAGACACGAGTAAGAGAATTACAATACTCGGCTTCGCCTCGTATGAATACAAGTGTCTTAATAGCCATTAAATGCGAGTTGCATACACTATTTTTTTACGACCCCATAATAAAACATATTTTTTGAACAATCCATTTCATAAATTGAGCGTAAAATTTTCCGTGCGTTTTTTTATCGTGGCTACTAAGGCTTGTTCCATAATTTCTGGTGGAGTCAATTATTACATTTCACTGTCATTATCCCTCACTTTTACCGTTTATATTTTCAAAAAAGCACAAATGTTAACTACTTACTTGTAAATTGCAGAGAACTGTCACATTTAATTCATTTTTATATCTGTCAGATATGCAGTCGCCATATTGAATATTGTTTGAATATTGAAATGTTGCATTCCTATTGGATATAAACTTGTATCGTAATGAAAAATCTGTATTCCTATTGGATATAAACTTGTATCATAATGAAAATTTGTATCGTAATGGACATCATTAAAGTACAGGTTTAGCATATATAATAATACAATTAAAGTATGGGAGTAGAAAAAAATACGTATATATTTTGAGTATATTTCATAGCAGTTAAAATATAAATTGCTTAGGTAAATTGGGAATTTCCAGTTTTTGAATACTTTTTGTACTTTGCTTTCATATACGACATCAAAGTAGTTGTAACTGTTTATATAATCCTGTAACCTTCACAAAGAATTTAGGATTCAGTTTTTCCGATATGACTCAAACTTATATTCCAAAATATACCGTATCTTCAAACTCATTAAATGTTGTATCTAATAATTGATACTTTATATCTCTATATTATTCAAAAAACAACAAAAAGACAATAGAAATTATTAGATTTTAATCTGTGTGGCTCAGATTAAAATCTGTGTTAGCTATGTAAAAAGAATAATCTACCATAGTCCCATTTTAAAGCAATTAACACATGCAGAAATTTCTGCAGAACTACTTCCAAAATATGTTCGATTTATATGAAATGAATTGGTCTCCGCTGCTCTATCTATCTTTCTGTAAATATAGCATCAAGGTATTGACGGACCTCTATGCCAAAATGAAGAGGCGCCCAATCTTATTGAAACCAAATGTTCTGATGAAGTACGTCGCCATCAATATTATGAAGGAAAAGAGCTGCCACTGTTGGCACCAAATCAAATCGCAAAAAAAAAATAAGTATCGGACAGCAGTCAGGTTTCCTTCGAAAAAGTAAGGTCCTAAAAAACGTCGTCCTATCATTTCCTCCCATACATTTCATTTATCTGGATGTTAACTGTGTGATTTCTGATTCCAGTGAAGATTGTTCCGTGACCAATACCTATAGTCAAGGCAATGTACTGATCCGTTGAGAAAAAATGTGGCTTCATCAGAAAAAATAATGTTTACAAAATTGGGATTTTGATCACATCGTAACATTAATTCTTCATGAAATTGCAATCGGCGGTCTGGATCATCTTTGTTTAACTCGTGGATTAGGTGCACTTTGAACGAATGATACTTTTCTCTTTATTAATTTTATAACAAAACTGTGGTCCACGTTGTTATGTAAGGCAAGTTGCCTTGTAGAAATATGATGATGTTCTTTTGCTTCAAGTAACACTTAATTTTGTTTCATCACTTATTCGTGGTCGATCTTCTCGAGACAAATCTTTTACACTTCCAGTTTTCGTAAATTTGGCGACCAATTTACTTACTGTAGATCTTTCAATTGGAGGCCTGTCAGGATGTGCTTGATAAAATAACTCAGTTCTTAGCCTATCGTCGTATCCAATCATTACCGTAAAATGGGGTGACATTGATTTCTGGAGACGACTTTGATATTTGCTTCAGCGCGCATTTGGTTTGATGCCACTAGGGCGAGGGGGAAGTGTATGGCAATTTTGTGCGCGGAACACTTACCATCCGATCAATCTCGTCTCGCTAGTGATACCACTAACCCCATCACTATTAACAATATTAATTAATTAATCATTATATCGAATAATCATGTTTTATAATAATTCAGATGGTGCGAAAATGTGTGAAACCACTTGGATCTCGAAATTATAAAAATTATACCCAAGATCAACTAAGTGAAGCAATTGAAAAGTTGGCTGATGGAGAACTTACAATGAAAGCTGCAGCTGCAAGATATAAAATACCGTATGGGACAATTAATAATAAATATCACGGTCGACACGGTAGAAAGGTTTGTGGTCAATGTATCTTTTCGCAACTAGAAGAAAAAGCTTTTTTATCGGCTGCACTGAAATGTGCCGATTGGGGTTGTCCTCTTGATTTGATGGAAATACAAATGTTAGCGAAAAATTATTGAGACAGAAAAGGACGGGTAGTACAAAAATTTTCAAATAATCTTCCTAGTAAAAATTGGGCTTTAAGTCTTCTTCTACGACACAAAACTGACCTTTCACAACGTGTCTCCCGTAACATTAATAAAGCTTGAGCAAGTGTGTCCAGACTATCCATAGAGGAGTACTTTGTTAACTTAGAGAATACATTGGAGAAAATTCCTCCCTCTAATATTTTCAATTATGATGAAACAAACGTTGGCGACGATCCTGGAGCAAAGCGACTAATTTATCGTAGAGGGGTCAAATATCCAGAAAATATTGTAAATCATTCAAAGTCGTGGACCACAATTATGGTATGTGGATCAGCCGATGGAACGCTTCTTCCACCATACGTCATATATAAAAGTGAACATTTGTATAACACCTGGAAGGAAGGGGGCATTCATGGTAAACCCTGTTGTCAAAAATCATGCTGTTCGTTAGGGTGTCGATTTAATCGTACTTCTCATGGTTGGATGGATAGCCTTACGATTGAAGACTCGTTTCAGACTTTGTTTTTGCCTCATGCCAGAAAACTAGAAGATAGAAAGGTGTTAATAGGAGCGTCACATTTTAACGACGATGTTTTAAGAACGTGTGAAGAAAATTACATATCTTTTGTTTGTCGTGTTCCAGATTCGACACACCTTTTACAGCATTTAGATGTCGCTTTCTTTAAGCCCTTTAAAGTAGCTTGGCGTACAGTGTTGTTAAATTTCAAGTTGAAACATACATCAACTTCTGGAATACCCAAATATCAATTCCCGTCATTGCTAAAACTTCTTTTGGAAAATATGGATAATGTAACTGCCCAAAGTAAGAACAAACCAGGCGATAATGAAGAGTCTGGTGTCAAGCGAAATTTAATAAATGGATTTTTTTCTACGGGCATTTATCCAGGAAATCGAAACAAAGTATTAGACAAACTACCATAAATACAACATGATCCGACCCAAGAAATTAACGACACATTATCCAACTTACTTCGCGAGAAAAGGTATGGTGAAAGAACTGAGAGAGTGCGTCGAAAGAAAACGAGACTGAATGTTGTTCCTGGAAGAAGTATTGCTACAAATCCAGATAGTAGCAGCTCCGAAGATAATGACAATTGCGAAGAGGATGAAGTCGAAGATCAGGGAGTTGATGAAGTCATGGAAGAAATAGTTGAGAAAGTGGACTACCGTTATCCAGAACGAGAACTATTTCTTCCAGAAACATTTGTTCTCATAAAGTATGTGTCCGGGAAAAGAACCTCTATTATTTACAGATACGTGTGTAGAATTCGAGAACAATTTTCAAAAGACGAATGGACTGTTGTTGGCCTAAAATCTACTGATGCAAAAAAAACAAATTTCAAACTGGTTGTGAAGGATATCTCCACAGTTCCCATTGCAGATATTATTGCTGTTCCGCCAAGAAGACAACCAAACTTTTACATTTGAGCGTAATGTTGATGTGGTTGAATTATAGTAACTTTTTTTAAACATTTGTAATAAAAATAATAATAAAATTATTTGTGTAAAGTTATCAAAGTCACTGCATGATAAAAATTATTAATTGACAAAACCAGCAGAACCGATTTGAAAATAGGGCGAGTTTGACCCATCTATAGCAGTAACGCGTCATATAAGTCACTTTCGGAGCATGGATCAAAGACGCCCCATTTCTAGTGTAAATTTTATCGGGTGGTTTTTTTTTTTTTTTTTTTTTTTGGTTGCAATTAGTCAAAATTCTTTAAAAGTGATGGCATTAGTCTATTCTCTGAGAATTGTTGATTACAACAAGTTTTTTTGTATATTTGTAACAAAATTGGGAAAAAAATTACAAACAAAAAACTTTTTACAATTACTAAAGTCGCCCCATGTTACGGTATTAAAATCTCTATTTTTTCCCCTTCAGCTAAATGTGTCATTTTTTGTTCTTAACTTCAAAATTTACGTTGGCTTTTTACAATTTAGATAACTGTCAAACTCAAATGGCAAATATTTTTTTCAGATATTACAGAAGAAATTTTAACGTCAGTGGAGACAGAAACAGAGAATCTTCTGGACAACATTATTCCATCCCAAATGTCATCGAATACTGGCCAGCTTCTTTTATGCAACGCACCGTTTCAAATATTGATGGTACTTTTATTTATTTTAAGATAATTATTTATATTTGTAATATTGCGATAAATAAATAATATTTTTGTAAATAATAAGACTTCTCTTTTCATGCCAAAATCATTCTTAATTCACTAATATTTGAATTTTATTTGGATTTAGTACATATTTATAATATTTCAATAAACAGTGAACGAGGGAATTCTCTTGAAAACAAAAGCAATATGATATGTAAGTGTAAATATTTTTAAATATTAATAAAGCACATTTTATATTTAATTTAATCTAACAATTAATGTCAGAGGTTATATTTATTCACGTTTTCGCACATCGTGCATGATTGTTTTAGGATGCATTGTCAATGCAATATAAAATATCTAGCGAATAGTGTGTAAGTATATTTGTCTATATTTGTTGTAGCTCTTTCAAAACTGGTTGCACAGTAAGCATTCGTTTAAAATATTTTTAAAAATATTTTACAAAATAATAGGTATGCTTACTATTAAGTATAGGGTTTCCGATCTCGATTCGATATTATCAGAGATCGATGTTTTTAAGTCCGATCTTCGATTTTTAGAATCGATTTTTTGCCAGCCAGATCGATCTTAAAATTGCCACGACATGAAGAGATCGGAAATTCGTCACTACTAGTATTTTTATAGATTTTGAATCTATCGACTACATTAAATTTTGGAATTCGCGTAAACATCAAACAAATTATGAGAAAGTAAGCAAACTAGCGCAACGTAGTGGGGATTCAGTCCCTTCGGAAAGATTATTTTCTCGTACGGGCAACATTCTAACCCACCAAAGAAATAGATTAAGTGGAGAACGACTTACTCGATTAGTTTTCCTGAATCTCTTTTAGATTAGAATAATATTTAATATTCAATTTAATTAAATAATAAAAAAAAAGTAATGTGTTACGATAATTTTCCATATTGTAAGCTCAACTATGTAAACCAGATCTTACACGAAAACCTAAGTCATCAGAAAAATCTTTCGAAAACATCGGTATAACTATGAGTTACTGTCATACTGTCATTTTATAATCACGTCTAATACAAAAACCATGTTTTCCGGTGATAGTCGGATATGTCCAATGGAAAAGGTTTTCGTGCACGTTATTTTTATCATATAAAAAATCATCCCAGAAAAAAATCAATTTTTGACAGATCGAACTTTTGCTTTCGATTTTTTACCTAGATCGAGTTTTAAGATTACGATTCGAATCGATTCGTAAATCTATTTTTTAATCAAAGATCGGAAGCCATACAATTACCTCAAAAGTTGAATTGATGTATCATTACCATTATACAGTGTGGTTTGTGGTTTCCTAAATATTTTAATACGAGGCTAAAAGAAAAAACTTATCCTTTATCAAAAATGTTGATTGTATCGAAACCCCTTTTAGTAAATAAAAAAAAATAGTATCATTTAAGACAAAAAACATGATATTATGTCGAGTTGTTGATTTTAAATATGAAGTCCAAAAAACGTAACATCAGGATGGCATTACCCATGGGGGTACGGTAGATTTAAAAAAAAGCTTCTAAATTCCGTCTTTATTTGTAAAAGTAGGAATGTATAGGGATGTACCATATAAATATATGGCAAATATGTAAAAAAAGGGGCAATTCTGTGTATTTGAATTTGAAAAAGTTACCATTTGATATCAATTGTAGGTAGAGCAAGTGCAACAGAACAACACCTTCTTCAAACTAGGAGAAAAACGAATTGTTCATTAAAACCAGGAGGAATACAAACAACTATCAAGTCACTACATCCCCATTCATCCATCAATTCTTTTTCATTACCCGTATTAGAAAATTTTACAACGCAAAGGCGTAAAAATTAGGGTCCCTGTAAGTAATATATGTTACCGGAAATGTATGAAACCTAGAAATTGTATACAATTCCTAGGAAATGTATACAATGTCGAGCTAATTTAGGAAATGTGTGAAATAATTTGTCAAAGGTTCTTTAATACATACATTTCCTGGGAAATTTATGTATTACCTAGGCATTGTATGCAATTCCAAAATGGTACTAGGAAATGTATGAAAATTACATTATACCGTAGAATTAGTGAATGTCATTAATGAGAATAATCAGGACACATTATAAAAAACTTATTTATTTTTGCAAGGTAAGCTGGAGTGGCACTTAGAATTACACAACATTTTATTTTTGAAGCACAAACATTTTACTCCACTACAACCCTTCTTGCAAAGGCACTTTTTGAAGCCTTGTCCGGTTCCAGTTGATTGTAGATTTGCAGCTGAGCGTAGTGATATTTCGGTACCAGGTACATCCGTGATATCCAGAATACAAACATTGAACTGAGATCTAGAATACAGTTGTTTTATGATTCCATTCTTGGTACCAATTTGATTAAGCTCGTCATCAGTTTCATCAAATACCATGCCTATAATATTTCGTGCATCACCCCGTCCTCTATCGACCTCTGGTACGAAAACCCTTACAGAAGTGCCAATAAGCACTGTGGGAAACTTCTTGTCACTCGTTTTTAACATTTTTTCTGCGTGTTCTTGTAGGTTCTCCTTAGCAGTGTCACGATTTTTTAGTGCCGCTAAATTTTTTGAACACAATTGGCACAGAACTTTAGACAGATGTCCTTCAAGGGTTGATTCTTCAGCAACAGTACAAATTGTGTGGATGGCACATCCGCCTTCATTACAAGTATGAGCTCCAGTAGTTTCTTGTGAACAGACGCTGCATTTCTTATCTTGCGAACTGGCTGGGGGTTGCGTGCTTGTTTCACACTGTTCCAAATTGTTATTAGAGACTTGGCTTGGCTCTGTATTCACCGCACAGAGTTCAAACGTAGAGGCTTTGAGATCCGCTTCATTTTGAGCAAAGTCCTGTATGATTTTCTCCAAATCTTCTTCGGTATTAACGCTTTGCGTGACATCACTTGGTAACGATAGACCCACTTTTACTTTACATCCAAAAAGGGCTTTATAAGGAGTTTGCTTGATGCCAGCGTGAAAAGCTCTGTTTTTCATGAGTTGCACAAATTTTATACCCTTACTCGAATGTGAATTATCAATGTTTTGCATCCAAGTGGTTAATATATTTTCTATGTCCTGGTTTGCCCTTTCCACACTTCCCTGACTCTGTGAATGCCTAGGCTTACCATGGATAATTTTTAAAATAGGCCAATATAATTTTAAATTTTCAATAATTTTGTTGGAAAACTCTCTACCATTGTCGGACTGAAGAATGGCAGGGGCACCCAGTAGAGTAAATACGTTCAATAAAGTATAGGCCACTTCTTCAGCTCGTTTAGATTTGAGTGGTCTTAATACAATAAATTTTGTTAAGTGGTCTTGATAAACGAGTATGGATTTTGTTTTCATTGTCGGGTTGAGACTGAAAATCTATCAAATCTACTTGGCATCTGGAGTTGAACTCAGACACTATAATAGGCTTTACAACAATACCCTTTTTAATACCTTTTTGCTTTAGTTGACATGGCTCACAAAGGTGAATATAGGTTTCTATTTCCTTACGGGTTATGCTTTTGTAGTGACTCCATACTTCTTTCATCATGCCATCTCTTCCGCCCTGGCCAATTCTTATATGCGCTTCGTGTAATATGTCGAATAACTCGCTGTCACATGCGTAGTAAAGTATATTGCTTCCAGTATCTTTAACAGGAAAAATTAGCTTACTCTTTTGGTCTATAGTAAGCACATCGAATCGTAACAACCAATAATCGCGAGGAGTCTTTCTTGCTGTTGTTGTGACATCTTCCAACAACACTTTGTAACGTTGATCTTCAAGATAAACGGTATTCTTAGCACTTTTTAAGTTTCTGAACAAAAGTAACTTTGTTCAATTATGTTTAAGGCTTTTATTTCACTAGTTTAAATAGAAAATGTATAAATTGGTCGTAATATGCGCATTCATGGCAAATAAACACATAATTTCCGTTTAAATATTAAATTTCTCTCTTACATATTTTTAATAGACTAATACTTCAATTCGGTGTTGGCAGAAAAACGTATACGTGTTTACCCAATTGTAATCCTGCAATGCCAGAATATGCGGATGAAAATAATGCCAGCAATGCGAAAAGTCGTTATCTCACAAGTTTTCAGGATTCGCTCTAGTTAAACAATATCGAGTTCCACAGCATCAGTATAACTTGCATTTCATTGTCGGGATTCCTGTTAAATCTTATCACAATATTTACTTGCGTATGCATGAAAGCAACCATGTATCTACAAATATTATAAAGGTATATACACAATAAGACTATATTATGCTACTACTATTGTAGAACTACATGTCTACTTTTGATACACCTACCCTTTACAAACACCCATAGTAACTCATATAGTATTGTAGGTCCTTTGTCGTAGAGTGTAATGTAATAAAAAAAAACGGTAAAAATAAAATTGCTGAAAACCTTTTTTTAATTATTTTAGTAGCTGAAAAATACCCTCCAATGTTGAATAATTTTTCGTTTCCCTTTGCATCAAAATACCTATTATTTATATAAACATTAGCCACATTGGTATGGAGATATTTAAAACTTCTTTGCCATAATTATTCAGCTATTTCATTTAATGTTGGAAATAAAATATTAATATCATTTATCAAACTATTTATCTTTAATGCTCTATTATTAACATTAAATAAATTAATTATAGGCAACCAAACCCCGCGATATATCCATGAATTTTGAGTGAATTTCATAAATTACAACTTAAGAAATTGAAGGTTATGTTTGCCGGTGAATGGGTTTTGTTTGATTATACAGCGTTAGTTTTAAACAGCGTCATTAAAAAAAAGGGGGTGAAAAAAAAATATGAGTAATGCCCGTACAAAAAAATCGCGATCCAATGTGCACGCAGTAACAAGAAATTGATTTTTCTTTTCTCGACTCTGAGCCTGTCGCAGTCAATATACAAACATGATAATTTTCATGTAGAGGAATTTATTTTTCAAAATTTTATACTTCTATTTAACGAAAATAAAACATCGTAATGCACCTAGGTTGTCGATCTTTTCCACATAAGGCGTGCTATTTACAACAACAAAAATCACCACAGAAAATTTTTTCAATTGCCATTCATTCTCTAACAAAGGTTGCAACTATTTCCAATTTATCGTGTTTTTTGGAAGAACCTTAAAGTTGAATTACTAATGACTAATGGTATTTACGAAAATGCGTATAGGATAAACAAAGTTATGGACCGACATTAGCTACATTTTGGCCCTAAAAATTGAGAAATTTTTGATGACTTACAAATAAATTTCTTTTTTTGATTTCCAGTTAGACATTTATACGTATTCTTTAGATTCGCACATCCTGGTACCTATTTAGCGGTAACCCTGTATGTGTTGTATAGGTACTTTCTTTTCCATTAAAAAAAATGGATTTAAATATTATGCTACTCAATTTGTGTTCTATCTATTTGAGTGGGTAAACTTTCTAACTTGTCAAACAAGCCAATAACATATAATATTAATAAACTTATAGAATCTATATACATGACATTCGATTAGTTGTCCACCTTGAATATTATCATACAACTATTTTCATCTAAATCATTACATAAACCCCACATCTCTATCAGAACCAACTATAATTACTTTATTTATATAAGCATTCAATATCATTATTTGACACTTAAGGGGCTTACGCAGGGGTGCCGACTAACTACCGTGACGTAGGGTGTAAGACAAACTGCAGAAACTTTTGTTTTTCTTATGTTTTTGCATTAAATTGAATACAAAGGATTAATTAAGGTTTCGTAGGGAGTACTTTCTTAAAATTCAAATTATTTACATCATAACACATTTTCAGAAACTTTATTTTTAAAACTAATTCCAGTCAAACATGCATTGAGCCTTTGTTTATTTGTGTTTTAAATTTCGTTTTGATATTTCGTAAATGAAAGCGGTACTATTGTTTGAACGAAACCTTCTAAAGTCCAGAATTTACATTAGCGCATAATGCGCCACCCCCTTATGTCATACCTCACGGCAGTTAGTCGGCACCTCTGCGTAAGCCCCCTTAATAAAAAAAAATAATGCTGGTTTACTTACTAATACATGGCATATATATCAATTAGAATGATCTACAGTCTACATGGATTTTCAAGTATGGTAATCCGTAAAGAAAACATACCCTTCCGATCTATATTGAGTACGAGCGGTTCTTCCCTGCAGGAGCTAGTCAGATACATAGCCCAACAACTTCAAACACATACAGAAAACACAACTCCTTATGTAAAAAATCAGCTCAGTTCATAGGCATAATCAACGAACAACAAGTATAAGAGGATGTCTTAGCAATCAAGAACGGATACAATCCGCCGGGTTTTTAACGATCCTGTTACTTTCTAACACATATTTTATGTACGGTAATCAGAGATATAAACAATGATGGTTTCACTAGGATCACCTGAGTAACGAATATTTTTAATGAAGATTTCGAACTCAATGCACTACAAACGGCGCATGGAAAACCCGAAATTATGACAGAGATACGTTGACGACACAGTAGCAATTTGGTGACAGGGGAATGAGAAGTAAGAGAACATCTAAACGGTGTACTTCAGAAAATCAAATCACATGGTGATAGAAGAGCAACAACAACTACCACACGATGTACCAGAAGAAAACACGCAATCCAATATCATCATCTAACACAAATAAATTCAACTAATAACAAGAGCAAACAGACAAGCAGACAATAGTCATGTACAGAGTAAAATAAGCAATCTACAAAAAGTTTTAGTACAAAAACAATTCCAACGAATCACAAGCACACCCAACAAGAAAAGGAAACAAGAGGACTACAAAAATTTCTATAGGTAGGGTACAACCGGGAGATATGACGGAGTGGGTGAGATGTCCAACCACACTGCTAAGACGATCTGTTGTGATGGTTAGATGAAATTGTGTAATGTGCTAGTGAAAATATAACTTATAATATAAGCATGCTTGTCCAAACTTCTTGCGTGGTTCGAAAACTGTAACTTTTACGTATTAAATTAAGGAATATCTTTAGTTTGGGCGTTAGCTATGTGTAAAGAAATGTTTGAAGAATTATTCTAACCTCACATTTTATTAAAGCATGCAGTTAGTTGGGTGCAAATAATTCAGATGTCTTTCCCAATGTAATTGGGTTAGTTTTATAGATGCCAACCAATTATAAAAGAAAAGGAAGCTGCCTTAAAGCTTCGTTGTCTGAAGACGCACTGACTTCAGCAGTACAAGCTGTACGAAGTGGAAATGTTGGTGTAAATGAAACGTCAATACAGTTTGGAGTGCCTTGTACTACTTTAAGACAAAGACTAAAAACTGGATGCACTCAAATGAAAAGTTTAGGACCATCAGCACCACTTGGATATGAAAATGAAAGAAAAATAGTTGTTCATGTAGAAAAATGGCAGAGAAATAGTGTTGCCGCTACAATAACAATGTTACGCAGCATAGCATACCGATTAGCTGAAGAATTAGGCATCAAGCATACATTTAACAAAAGAACAGAAAGAACTGGTTCCGAGTAGTTAAAATCTTTTTTGAAAAGTAATCCAGGTTTGCCCATCAGGAAATTAGAGGGAGTTTCATTCAAAAAGATGTTGAAGATTACTTTAAGTTGTTGGCGGACACATTACAAGCTCATAATCTTTTGGAACAGCCTGGCAATATATACAACATGGATGAAACGGGGTTACAATTAAATAATAGGCCACAGTAGGTTATTGCTGACAAAGAATCAAAAAATGTAGTTGCAGTCACTTCTAGTGAAAAAGGGGAAACCGTTACGGTTATAACCACCTGCATGCATATTTAAAGATAAGAATAAGAAGAAGGAATATGAAGATGGTATGCCGCCTGGATCAGTAGTGTATATGTCCCAGAAGTCGGCATATATAAATGCTACAATTTTTCTGATATGATTGCGTTCATAATTTGTTCCTCGGAAAGGACAAGGTACAGAGTACTGCTTATTTTGGACAGGCATGCCTTTCAGTCACAACTCAGTTTCTATAAGCGCTTGATCGAACATTTTTTAAATCTTTTAAGAACTATTACTATGGTGTTTGCAATTCTTTTCTACGTGCCAATCCTACAATTGTCATTAATAGAATGCAATTTTGGAAACTACTAGCAGATGCCTGGACAGTCAGTAATGCAACATCAGGCATATCTGCTACAGGTATTTATCTCTATAATCCTGACATGATACTCGAATATGCATTTCTCAATCAAGACAAAACCCATAACAATGACATGAACCATGAAGATAACGCAGTAAGCCACCAAAACGCAATAAACGAAGAAAACCAGAGAAATGATGATGAAACAATATCCGACAACGGAGAATTCACAGTTGTAAATGAAAACATAACACCTGGAAAAATGTTAGATATCATAAATCCACTTCCAAGTACTTCTAAAGTCAATAAGCTTAAAAGCGCAGTCGACAGCTTGTCGAGATACTAACATCCCCTGAACTTATTGCAAAACGAAAAACATTAGCAGAGAAGAAATGTGAATTGTTATCTAAGAAGGGAAAGAAGAAGCGAAAGTTGTCAGTCGCAGTAACAAAAAATGGGAGACCTAGAACAAATGGCGATTCTTCACCAAGCAGTGAAGATAATATTGCTCTAGGAAAAGATTCAGACAGTGGAACTGATGATGAAAACGAATGTGTTGGCTGCGGAGAGAATTATGAACGTACCATAAGCAAAGAGTACTGGATTCAGTGCATTAAATTTCTTAGATGGCTCCACGAAGGTTGTGCAGCATTTTTTAATCACTGTATTCTATATAACAAGCAAGAAAAACTATAAATAAAAGTACCTCTTTGTGCGCCATTTCCCCACGCTGTTAGGGTGAGATGGGTTTTTAACGTTTTTAAATATGCCTTTATTTTTGTTAAAATACAATAAAATAATTTATGTTTCTGCTATAATTAAATGATTTTAATAAACAATCACACTCAGAAACTTTTCATTTTGAATATTTAATTTTTTATCAACAAAATAAAAAATCTCTCCAGGTTTTAACCTAAAAGGTACAAAGTACAACATTTTCAAGCTACTATTGAATTCGGAATTAAAACTGTATTTACAACTAATCTCCAAATGTGCTGAAAAACCCTAAAGACATAATAAATAATAATATAATAAAATTGGAAGAGCACGGAGTTTATAAAATACCTTACTACCGGGCAAAATGTTCTCTGCTAGCTACATCATAACATCAATTTCGGCAGCATAATTTGTTAGCGAGGGTCGAACTTTTAAATAAGTAATTTATGAAGTAATAGAAATTGATAATCTCCCGGATAAGTTGAACAGAAGAGATGTTGCAAGACGTCTACCGTACATTTCGAAAGCACCTCTGACGGAACGATGTGATAGCTCCAATGCCCAATAACGTCTACGGCCTTATTTTTTTTTTTTTTTTTTGGATTTAAATGTTTATAAATTTTTATCAAAGAATTCTGTACTATTCCAATTTTTAGTATTCTTTATACGTTTATAAGTTATTGAATATAAATATGTTTAATTATAGTCAATTCATTAATTAATTATATTCAATTCTATATTAACATATTATAGATATTACAATTTAATGTCGACAGTGTTGAGTATGTAAATTTTTTAAATAAAAATAAAAGATATTCACAAATTCATATTATGAAAACCCCAAATGCAGTTGGATATTTGATATCTGTACTTAGTTAGATATGAAAAACCTTTTGTACTCAGTTATTTTCGTGAAATGTATACATAAGGTCTTTTCGGAAAATGTATAGCATTAACCTGACCCGGTTAGAAAGTACCTAACAGCTTCAGTAACTTTACCCGGTTAATTGAAACATTTCCGAACGCAATTGCGGTCACGTTGAGTAACGTAACGTAAACGTCTGCATATAACCTTATAAATAGCTATCTTCACAACATAATTTAGCTGTACTGGCAATACGGCAGAAGAAATGGACCGGGGAGGGGGTAAAACAACCTGCATTACCCTACTCACTTACCAGGGTTATGAAAATCGAACCGGGTTGTTGAACCCGGTTACTTTTTAGATTTTACGAACAAGGTTGTTTTTACCCGACTGAATTAAAGAACGCATTCGTGCTAACCGTGTTGTAACCCCAATGACCGGGTTTAATTTCCGAAAACACCTTTAGTTGCAAAAAAAGTTTCCACTAAAAAATCACTCCAATGTGGTTAGTGAAAACTTTTTTTGCAACTAAGTGTACATATCACGAACATAACTGAGTACAAAAGGTTTTGCATATCTTACCTAATAAGAGATATGAACACGTTATTAAAGACCGGATTTTTCTTTTTCCTTTCATAACCGGAAACGATATGCGGTATGAAATATTCTGTCAAAAATTCAACTGAGTACCTACCAAATCACGTAACAGATTTTCAAATAAGTCTATTATAAAAGCTCTTTCTATAAAAAAGAGTAGCAAATTTGTATCATCCTGTATATCGAAACAGTAATAATAACTATAATGAGTCTTCATTGTCTTCTCATTCTTATCATACACTTTTTATATAAATACACACATAATAAGAAAAACATAATTAGAAGTTTATCACAATCATACAAATAATAATATATTGTGGGTTCATTTGTCTAATCAGCCAGTAAAAGGCTACAATACATGTTAAAATACAATTTATTGGAATACGTTTCTGATACGGCCGTCAATGAGAACGAACATATACGGACGCACACGAACTAGTTCCTTCTAATTGTGTGATTTTTATAGGTTCCAACATATAACGTGTAAGTTCAACCGACAAAGCGACAAAAGCAGTTACTTTCGCGTCGCGCAGTTGTAAACATGGCGGCGTTTCGGTTTACGCACGCAGTTGTATGTAGAATCCCGTTGTCTCTGCGTACAAGAGGTGAAATAGAATTAGAAGAGGCTAAGAAACAACATGAAGCGTATGTTAGGTTATTGAGAGAATTAGGGTTGGATGTTATCGAGTTGCCGTCTGATGAGACGTTACCTGAATGTGTTTTCGTTGAAGACACCGCCGTTATTTGTAACGGCACCGCTTTAATAACCAGGCCAGGCGCAGCACATAGAGCTAAAGAGGTATTTAAATGGACTACATTGGGTTATTATTGACGTTTTTAAAGAATAGACGGAAAGTCAGATGACATAAATATCAAAATCAGTTGGGCATTTGCTGATTTTGATTTGTTTCTATTTATGACACAACGGTGATACATATTACAAATAAGGAAAATACTGTTTACTTATTATTTATAACTTGTATATAATTGTTTATCTAACTTATAACTGACAAAAGTAGTTGTTTTTCTTTTTTACTTATTTTACATTCATATTTTTAAAGGAATATTATAGTTGTCATCAATAACGTGATCAAGATGAGATCATTTATAAATTCCAGTCGCATTGTACAATAATAATATATAACCAAATTATTATTTGTTCAAGTTCAAGGTAATTAAGAACTAGTCAAATAAAAAGGTGCGGTATTTGATTTTTATTTAATTTTACATTACATATTAATCATGGATTATCTTTTTCGGAAACATGGGTATACTTTTTAAGATATTTATAACTTCATATGTAAATAAAATGAATGCTAAATGTCAATGCTGAAATGGAAATAATTGATTTTAGCATAAAAGCTATGTTTGTTTGTTCTCAGATTTTTGCAATCTCCATTCAAATAAATCACCAGGATTGCCATGCTTTTTGATTCATAATTATATGCCAAATATTTACTGGATTTTAAAATGTTGAAGAAAAGTTCCTTTCACTATTTCTAAATATCAAAAAGTGTTTAAAATGTCCCCTAGAGAATGGACTTCAGTTTTATTAGCTCTCAGTTTTTATTTAAGTTTTTTACACATGCTAACAGTTGTAAACAACATTTTAAATATTAGTTATTTATAGAATGAATAAAAATGATCAAAGGAGATCTACATTGCCATGCTTTTTGATCCATAATTATTAGGCAAATTTTTATCATTCAAAGTTCAAAATTCATGTTTTATATCTTAAATATCAGAAAAAAATTTCAATTGTTTCACACAAAGTTGAAGGGAAAATTTGTACTGACTGTATAGTTTACACATTCTCAAAACGGTCTATACCAATTTGATATTTCAAGGAATGAAGTGTGATATATCATTAAAAACTGGAATATCAAAAGGCGGCTGGTTTATTAACCTTTTTGTGCTCTTATCTGTACATACTTGATAAATTTGCATCTTAATTTGCATGACTCACCCTTTCGAATATGTATATTAGGATAAATTTTCAAATTATTTCACTTAATTTTGTGAGTAATTTATAATAATAATATATTTATTAGTACCGATATATCAAATTGTTATCACGACTATATATGCATCAATGCAGATATTTGTTAACTATACAATTCTCTCTGGGCTCATATGCTTATGCATTTTTGAATGAGTTATGCGTCAGGAAAGGTACTAGAAATGCTCTAGTGTTTTCTAATAGGTGTAAAAATAGTGAAAATGATAATTAACCATGTAAATACAGTTAGGTACAAATAGTTTATTACAATTTCAAATTCACTGTCTTTTATGCGCTTTAATTATTGAAAATTTGTCAACACGGACTTAAATGCAAATTCTAATATTTTTTATATATGAGTTTCAGTTTGCTGAAAGATATATTTGTTGTTAGGAAACTAAAAAACGTGATAAATTTAGGTTTTATGAGTGTATTTGTTTTGAAATTGGTCGCATTTTCGTATGGTTGCTACATTCATACCTAGTAATGTTTTTGAAATTAGAAACCTGTTCGTTTTATGTACAGACTGGCACTTATTCCGTTAAAACGGATATCTAATTCAAATATTATCTAGTAGAATATTGAAAATTATCGTTTTATAGATCTCTTCTGTTTTCAAATCGGTAGTCAGAAGCTAACTAATCAAAATGCATTTTAAATTTTCGCCGGTTTGCTTTAAATTGAGAATTAATGTTAAACTGTTCTGTGACATTACGCTTGAATAATTTGAAGTTATTTTTGTATAATTTCAACTTTTTTTCATGATCATGCAATATTACACCATTATACGTACCACTCATTACACCGACTCCATCACAACCTTACCCATATACTTTTTGGTAAGACTCTATATAATTTTTGACAACAATAGAAAAAAGATGGTTTGATTTTTTCTGATTCTGTATCAAGAATAAAAATATGTGAAAAAAAATTCGCACGCGCTAAAGAAAATGATCCTTCTGTCTTACGGGCCCTGGTGCGCTGCGCCAAATTGCCCTATGATACGAACACCACTGCTTCGCATACCTGATACCAATACACTTAGAAATCATACCAATATTTCATTTTAGTACAGCTCTGTGTTGGTTTTTGTTAATTTTAATTAATTATCAATGTTTGACAACACAAACTGGGAGGTAATAAATGTAATTATATTGAATTTTATGTGTAAAGTCGGTGCTGTAGCACATCCCAATAACCAGGTGTAAATAAAATACACCCAAAAAATTTGTAATGCTTCAAGGACTACTTCTATTGCGTACATCTTTAAGTCTCTTTACAACAGTCCTTAGCGTTTATGCTGACATGGCTAATTATACAACCCCGGAAATTAACAGACAAAACAAACTCAATACATAGATGAAAAGAGTTCCCCAAACTGATGTAGTTCCGAGAACGGCGTATAACATTGCACACCCATAACGAAGATCAGGATTGTAAAAAAATTCTGTATATGTTAAATCTATTTTTTTCTCATTCGTTGGCACAGAGAAATAGAGTACTAGCGTTTTCAATATCCAATAATAATTAAATGTAATACTCCTTGTTGTTTATCCTTGTGAGTACTCCCGACATTTTTTATTACTATCATCTGGATTATATTATTATTTTCTTCTAAAATTTTGTTAGATATGATACAGATGTTTACCTACATAAAATTAATTGGATTAAACAGCTGCTATTCATTTGACTTCTTCGCCCGTGCATCCACGAATTGTAAAATTTTGAAATATGTTCTTTTATATTATTTATGGTTTTAAAAATGCCAAATACATTTGTTTTATTAATCTGATTTATGACTACTTTTATATTGATTCATTATTTTATGAAACAGTACTAATTTGACTATAATAACAAAAAAATGAAGGTCCTTTTACGCAGTATAAGGAAGTATTGTGATGATGAAAATTTTCGACCTCGAGATTTTTGCAGATGTCCACGTTTTGAAGTCCCCTGATACCGAAAAAGTGGTTTTTAAAAAATATCTGTGTGTCTGTCTCTGTGTGTGTGTGTGACCACGATAGCGGCCGAACCGCTGTAGATATCAATTCCAAATTTTGTATTTACGTGTATAATCTCCCTCTTGAGATCTGATTAGTTTTTCAGTAAAATCGGTAGACCGGAAGTAGCAGTTTACTTCAGCGAAAAAATCGAATTTTGCGAATATTTCGTCAACTACTAAGTTTAAACAAATTTATAAAGAATTCATATATACTTAAAATTAAAATTGAGAATAATTTTATTTAAAAAAGTTTTCGAAATTCCTACCGGAAGTAGGTCTTTTACTCTTATCGAAAATCAGTTTTTTGCGAATATTTCCCAAGTCATGCTTTTTAGACAAATACGTTACGGGTATAAAAGTATTTAAAACATAATTTTCAATATCTTTTGTATAAAAAAAATTTCAAAATTCAGACCGGAAGTACCACTTTTACTCTTATCGAATAGCGATTTTTTGCAAATATGTCGTAAGTTATGCATTCTATATATATTTATCAAGAGTACAAAAGTATTTAGAACTGGATTTGCAATATTTTTTGTATATATGAAATTTCAAAATTCGGACCGGAAGTAGCACTTTTACTCTTAGCGAGGAGCACTTTTTACTTTCTTATACGTAGTATAAGGAAGTATTTCATAATATCTTGCAAAGTATGCATTCTATAGCGATTTATTAAGCGAATGAAAGTACCTAGAATAGAATTTTGAATAAGTTTTGTATAAAAAAATTCTTAAAATTGTATAGTTTGAAGCGCTCATACGTATAAGAAAGTCGTGTGGTGGCCACACCTCATTTTTTTACTTTCTTATACGTAGTATAAGGAAGTATTGTGATGATGAAAATTTTCGACCTCGAGATTTTTGCCGATGTCCACGTTTTGAGGTCCCCTGATACAAAAAAAGTGGTTTTAAAAAAATTTCTGTGTGTGTGTGTGTCTGTCTGTGTGTCTGTCTGTCTGTGACCACGATAGCGGTCAAACCGCTGGAGATATCAATTCCAAATTTTGTATTTACGTGTATAATCTCCCTCTTGAGATCTGATTAGTTTTTCAGTAAAATCGGTAGACCGGAAGTAGCAGTTTACTTCAGAATAAAAATCGAATTTTGCCAATATTTCGTCAAATACTAAGTTTATACAAATTTATAAAGAATTCATATGTACTTAAAATTAAAATTGAGAACAATTTTATTTAAAAAGTTTTTCGAAATTCCTACCGGAAGTAGGTCTTTTACTCTTATCGAAAATCGGTTTTTTGCGAATATTTCGCAAATCATGCTCTTTAGACAGGTCCGTTACGGGTATATAAGTATTTAAAACATAATTTTCAATATCTTTTGTATAAAGAAAATTTCAAAATTCTGACCGGAAGTGCCACTTTTACTCTTATCGAATAGCGATTTTTTGCAAATATGTCGTAAGTTATGCATTCTATATATATTTATCAAGAGTACAAAAGTATTTAGAACTGGATTTGCAATATTTTTTGTATATATGAAATTTCAAAATTCGGACCGGAAGTAGCACTTTTACTCTTAGCGTGGAGCACTTTTTTGATAATATCTTGCAAAGTATGCATTCTATAGCGATTTATTAAGCGAATGAAAGTACCTAGAATAGAATTTTGAATAAGTTTTGTATAAAAAAATTCTTAAAATTGTATAGTTTGAAGCGCTCATACGTATAAGAAAGTCGTGTGGTGGCCACACCTCATTTTTTTACTTTCTTATACGTAGTATAAGGAAGTATTGTGATGATGAAAATTTTCGACCTCGAGATTTTTGCCGATGTCCACGTTTTGAGGTCCCCTGATACAAAAAAAGTGGTTTTAAAAAAATTTCTGTGTGTGTGTGTGTGTGTGTGTGTGTGTCTGTCTGTGTGTCTGTCTGTATGTCTGTCAGTGACCACGATAGCGGTCAAACCGCTGGAGATATCAATTCCAAATTTTGTATTTACGTGTATAATCTCCCTCTTGAGATCTGATTAGTTTTTCAGTAAAATCGGTAGACCGGAAGTAGCAGTTTACTTCAGTATAAAAATCGAATTTTGCCAATATTTCGTCAAATACTAAGTTTATACAAATTTATAAAGAATTCATATGTACTTAAAATTAAAATTGAGAACAATTTTATTTAAAAAGTTTTTCGAAATTCCTACCGGAAGTAGGTCTTTTACTCTTATCGAAAATCGGTTTTTTGCGAATATTTCGCATGCTCTTTAGACAGGTACGTTACGGGTATATAAGTATTTAAAACATAATTTTCAATATCTTTTGTATAAAGAAAATTTCAAAATTCTGCCCGGAAGTGCCACTTTTACTCTTATCGAATAGCGATTTTTTGCAAATATGTCGTAAGTTATGCATTCTATATATATTTATCAAGAGTATAAAAGTATTTAAAACTGGATTTGCTATTTTTTTTGTATATATGAAATTTCAAAATTCGGACCGAAAGTAACACTTTTACTCTTAGCGAGTAGCACTTTTTTGATAATATCTTGCAAAGTATGCATTCTATAGAGATTTATTAAGAGAATAGAAGTACTTAGAATAGAATTTTGAATAATTTTTGTAAAAAAAATTCTTAAAATTCTATAATTTGAAACGCTCATACGTATAAGAAAGTCGTGTGGTGGCCACACCTCATTTTTATGTATTACTGCAGTGCATAAGGTAAAATCAGAAAAAACTTAATTTACTGAAAATCAATAATTTACTGATGTGTTTTAATACTTATGTATGTAATATATTCACTACTTCAGTCGATAATTCCAATAATATTTATTGGAATTTATCAGTATTACAGGAATTTTCACAATCATAAGCTGTGGTTCTGTTTACTTTTATAGCGCTATTTTTTGTAAATATGTTATGCGAATAAAATCTATTTATTACATTAAAGTTATTCTCTTAATAAAAGGCAGTGTCTACGTACTGTGTAACACTTTGAAAGTAAATTCAAATTTTAAATAACCCAACTTAATCAAATTAATTTACAGCAGCATAACATAGGTACAAAAATATCATTATCAATGTCGTGCAAAAAAGCTGGGGGTTCATGTATTTTATTATAATTATTCCGAGAATACAGAATTTTAGAAATATTTCTACCAAGAGTAATCTATAATTATTTACATAATTTATTAAAAAAAAAACGTTATGAATATTATTAATTTGGTGAGAAAAGGTATTATTGCAAATTCTTAATTGCATCGGAGGTACCTAGCTTTCATTCACATACAGTGACAATTATTCATGACGTGGAATTCTGTCCAATTAATGTGAAATACTATGGAAATATTGTCTTGCAAAGTTAATTACGATGTTGGCGGCCCATCACAGAATGACAAATTACGACGTCATCTCCCGTAATCTACTATATGTCAAACACTGATCTACAACTAACATTACAATGATCTTGTGAGCTTGATATTATGTGGACATTCTCGTTTAATATTAACTTGATGCTGATTTTTGTTGTCCATACAAAATCAGTATCTGTAACATTGGCATGACGTTTACCCGATCGGCACCCTACAAACCGTGTGTCTGGGGTATCTACAATATAGCAGACATTTTACTTTCGTATACGTAGTATAAAGAAGTATTGTGATGATGAAAATTTTCGACCTCGAGATTTTTGCAGATGTCCACGTTTTGAAGTCCCCTGATACCAAAAAGTGGTTTTTAAAAAAATGTCTGTGTGTGTGCATGTGTGTATGTCAGTATGTGTGTGTGTGTGTGTGTGACCACGATAGCGGTCAAACCGCTGTAGATAGCAATTCCAAATTTAGTATTTACGTATACATTCTCCCTCTTGAGATGTGATTAGTTTTTCAGTAAAATCGGTAGACCGGAAGTAGTGGTTTACTTCAGTGAAAAAATCGAATTTTGCCAATATTTCGTTAAGTACTAAGTTTAAACAAATTTATAAAGAATTCATATGTACTTCAAATTAAAATTGGGAACAACTTTATTTAAAAAGGTTTTCGAAATTCCAACCGGATCTAGGTCTTTTACTCTTATCGAAACTCAGTTTTTTGCGAATATTTCGCAAGTCGTGCTTTTTTCACAGGTACGTTACGGGTGTAAAAGTATTTATAACTTAATTTTCAACACCTTTTGTATAAAAAAAATTTCAAAATTCGGACCGGAAGTACCACTTTTACTCTTACCGAATAGCGATTTTTTGCAAATATGTCGTGAATTATGCATTCTATATATATTTATCAAGAGTACAAAATCATTTAGAACTAGACTTGCAATATTTTTTGTATACATGAGAAGTGCTAGAAGCTATTCAAGAACGGCTCTAAAAAATCATTACGGCGACTATCAGCGCAGACAGGTAAAATATTACTTTGTTTGATATCATACTATCTTATGGAACATGCCATAAAGTCACTAAAAAACTACACTTACATCCATATAAAGTACGTGGTTTAATAATAATCTTGCGGATGATAATTTGTTGGACATCACATTTGCCTCAAACGAGGCCTGGTTTCATCTAAGTGGATATGTAATTGCCAAAATTATCGACACTGGTCATCTGTAAACCCACATGTTTTTATTGAAATTGACATGCATCCTATTAAAATAGGTGTTTGGTGTGCAATATCACGAAGAAGAAAAATAGGGCCAATTTTCTTCTATGATACAATAAATGCTGAACGATATAGAACACTTCTTTTAGAACCATTTATTAGACAACTTCACGACAATGAAAGACCATTTGGCTATTTTCAGCTGGATGGTACTACCGGTCACACTGCACATGCTACAATGGAATTCTTCCAAAGATATTTTGATAATAATAACCGACTGATTAGCAGAAATAGATGGCCTCCTAGATCACCAGATTTGACTATGGATTTTTTTCTATTTGGGTATTTAAAGAACACTGTCTTTAAGACTCCACTACATGCGTTACCAGAACTACAAGATGCTATTACAAATGCTGTTAACAGTGTAACAGAAGAAATGATTCAACATGTTTTCAATTCTCTCAGAACACGTATAAATGTGTGTCTACAAAATGAAGGATTTTATTTTGAACATATGTTATAGTATTTCTAAATATGTACTGTTACCTATATGCAATATCGATCTTTGTATTAAATTATTTTTAATAAAAATATTTTCAATTATTAAATGTATTTCTTGAGTTATTAAAACGAGTAAATTAAACAAAAATTCTTGAAAATAGTTCTATACGTAAAATAATAGATGTCGAACGAACGAAATATATACAATTCAGAATATGATATATGCGGCAATTACACCATGACTATGAAGCGGCACGGTCAACCATTTACGATCTCTCTGTATATACAATAGTCGTTTTTCCTATATACATCAAGATCGAGCCTCCTATGGTTCACCTGATATAATGCGAACTCCCGCATCTAAAAGTGGTCCCGATATACCTTTTTTTATTAGAGTTGCGACGGCACAATATACTAGGATTGCGTACTTATATTCGATCTCATAGTGGATTATGTTTATTTTTTTTGGCAGATTGACAAAAAGAACAAATTAAATTTTCTCTTGAGTGATGACAATTGCCTAGATAACTCAGTCGATAATAACGCGAAGAATGTAATATTTATAACGTAATTATGATCATCCTTATAAAATTAAATAATTATGCAGTTGTGTAAAAAGTTATGGTAGTACAACTGGGTTTTAGAACGAAATGAAACAACCCGCCCGCGTAAAGCATCTAAAGAATAAAAATCAATAAATAGAAATTCCGTTGTGAAAAATATGGATAAGTATAACAGATATACCATAAAATAACATAAAAACGACCTATGAAAAGAAAATTAAAATTAAATAAGATATTCTCTTCAGTATGTAAATATAACGAAATAATAACCCAGTAAAAATAAGATAAATAGATTTATAACAGAATTATTCGTTAAAAACTAAAGTAACTACTCTTATTTATTCGGCGATCATTGTACGCTCGCTCATGCTGTTTACTTCCTATATATTTTAAGTACCTTAGGAGATGTCGCAAAACCACTTTCGTTCTCCTATCGTTATATCGATAACATGTCAGCATTCTTAAAATAAGCTGAAGAACGTAAAATTGAAATTTTTGATATAAGTGTAAATGAAATTTAATATTCCCCCATAATCGTCGTCTTTTATACATTTCAAAATGTATAATATGGACAGCTAAAGATAATTTACAAGTTAAATTTCCACTAAAATTTCTTTACTAACACAAAAATTACTTACTTCCTAATCTTGATAATTATAGAAATGAATCATCAATGTAAACGGACCGCGAAACGGAAAGACAAGCAACGTTAAATGAAAGCAATCAAAATTAATTGCATGTTGTTCGAAATTTCATGAATATTTAAGTAGAGGATTGTGTAATTCAAAATGTTGTAAAGTAATTTCACTGGTGTGCTTACTATTGATTGGTAATTTCGGATTACAGGTTTATTTAAGAAATCTTTCGTAAATTGGACGTGAAGAAGCAAGAAATGAATAATAATGAACCTTATAAATCTTCCAGTAGTTAGCTTGTTACTTTCAACGACACGTGCAATTTCAATTAATAGGGCCAAGTAGGGTAAAAATGAGACATTTTATAAAACTTTAAATTTTTCGATGGGTCTTTTCTGAAATAATTTTTCAAAAAATGATCATACTATGAATAAATTGATGGGGAATAACACGATATATTTGATATAATTGTTAAGGTTTTTGAAAACACGCAAAAAAACCGTGTCTCATTTTTAACCGACATTTAGGTTAAAAATGAGACACAGGGTGGGTAAAAATAAGACAATGTGTTTTTAGGCGTTTATTAAAGAACGAGTGCTGCGTATCACGTCTGAGGTAATACTGAGACGTCTTGGTTGAAGAATGAGACAAACATATATACATTTTTCCTTACTTTTATTTCAAAAACCAAATGAAAAACAGTTTACATGAACTCTAATTGCGGTTCGCAAACAAGCTAGATGTAAAAAACGAAAAATAATTATTTTGTAATGAACACAAATTAAAATAAACTTTTTAATATACATTAAATTTGTCAAAGGCGATAGAAAATACAAATTTTTGTGAAACCCTAGCAGTACCTCCATGGAATGATGGGGCAGGTAGTTTCATTACTATATCTTCCTTACATACATCATATTTTTCAAGTATTTCAGGAAATATAAATTTATCACCCTTTCGGCGCAAAAACGATACAGAATACTTGTTTGCTGCCATCGATTCAACTAGCGCAACGTAATGCAATAATTTCTTTTTCGTGGAAAACTTAATCAAAACATAGTCCCCAATGTCTATTTCACTTAGGCCAAAATCTTCAACGGGATGATTTTCTGTCTTGTAATGTCATGTTTTCAGTGTCACTCTCTTCTTGGTAAGGAATGATATCATTGTCTGATGAGGAGTCAGCCACTTCAGTAATTTTTTTTTTTCGGTTGTTTCCTGTTCTTTTGCATAGCTTCTTTTTCCTTAATTTTATTTAAATATTCAGAGCTAGTTAAAACAGCACAGTTTGAATCAATCTTTCGCCTTCGTTTTATTTCAGGATTTGATTTGTTAATTTTTCGTAACAAAATTTGCTCAAATGAACTAGATGGTCTTGGCTCGACATCAATATATTCGTTATTATTGCTCTCTTCAAACATTTCTTTCTCATTTTGTTCATTATTGTTTGTTTCTTCTTTTTCAATATCCTGTTCGCGAATCTCGTCGTCATTTTCCACATTTATTTCTTCTTGGCTCAATTCAAAAATATCTAGTGGATAAGGGTTTTGGGTCCCTTCATTGTATTTTTGCGGTTTGATTTCATCTAGACGCTCGACTGGATATTTTTCCCCGCAGCAAGGAAATATTCTAGTGCATTGGAAAGCCTTTTTTTATGACAGTGCCTGTAATCCCTTCATGCCATAACTCACAGATCATATCCGCAAATTCATTTTTTGTGAGCTTCCTTTGGTTTAATCGCTGCCATTCTGCAAGTTTTTTGTTCCATTTGAGCTTCAGTGGTCCAAAGCAGCACTTGTCCAACGGTTGTAAAATATCTGTGGCATGGGGAGGCAGCTTAAATAAGGTGATGTTGTTTTCTATTGCTAGATTAATGGTTCCTCTGTCTAGATGTGAGACATGACCATCCATTATTACTAAAAGCGGTCTTTCTGCAACCATTGTACAAAATTTGGAGAACCAACTATTGAAGACAGCAGTTGTCATCCAGCCATTATCAGAAACAGCATAACAGGTTCCTTACAAGTCTTTCGATCCCTTCCATGAGGTCCATATATTCTGGCCTTGATATATAATTAGCGGTGGTAATAATACCCCACTGGCAGAAATGGAAGCCATGGTTGTTATATTTTCTTTACCGGAACCTTCTATGGTTCTATGAACCTTTTGACCCACTTTAGCAACTCCCTTGATTCTCCCTGGATCCAAATTGAAGCTAGTCTCGTCCAAGTTAAATATATGTGATGGCTTGTCCTCCAAACCAAGCTGTTGAATTGTTTCACCGAGGCGATCATAGAAGGAGAATATAATAAACGGGTCACTCGTAGCTGTTCTCCTACACTTTTCTAGTTGTTCCATTTTTTTTTGGCTTAGCCTGTTTTTTTTACAGAACAAACGAAACCAACCGTCCCCAGGTTTACCACCTTTAAAAACGGTTTTAAGATTAATTTCGTTCAAGTATGTTTGCGCAACTAACTTAATTTCTTCTTTGGATAACGCAAATCCCCATTTAGCCAATATTGTTATTTCTTCAGTCAACTCTTTCTCTTGCTCCGCTGATAACACCTGCTTTCGGCCACGTTTTTCATTATTTTTATTATGAATACAACGGCATAATTTTGATTTATCAATTCGAAATCTTGTCGAAGCAGCTCTAATAGACAGCTTACCCTGTTTTATTAAGGTAAGTGCAGTTTGCAGATCTTCCTCTGTATATCTTTTCGCTTTTAAAACATAATGTCTAGGCATAATGATTTTCTGGAACCTAAAAAATGTAGAAAATTATGTATCATTTTTACCCCATGATATGTCTCATATTTACCCAAGAGGTCGTTTCAAAATTACCCCAACAAAAGAGCACGTGCTATCACCAACAAATGTCATACTAGACTGTCCCGCTCAGTGTTGCCAGCTGGGTAACTAAAAAACTCCCACTCGCACCAGTTAAAATTCCCACTTCTAAGACTAATTTCCCGGCCCTTAATCGGCTTTTAAAAAACTGTAGATAGCAAAATTTATTGTTTTATTTTGGTAACCAAATTTGTAGTTTATCTATCATATAGAAATAACAACCTGCACACACAAAAATATTGCAAGTTTAAGAATTCAGATTTATTTGAAAATATAGTCTACATTAAAAAATACATTTGTAATTTTGAAAGTAATGATCCAAACTTGTTTTAAAAATAAAGTTAAAATGAGCAATGTATTGTTAATATGAATTACATTTTAAATATCGCTTATATTCTTGTGTCATATATATTTAATTCAAAACAATTCGAATTCTAAACCCAATGCCAATTGAAAAACCATATAAACTAATCGAAAATTGTTCCTGGCGCCCGACAATTCTATGACTGCAGTGTGTACTGTATTAAGTGTATTACGAATTGCGCTTATTGCGTTTCGCATTTCAGTGTCAGTATCAACGCACTAACTCAACGCAGCGCTGCGTTACTCATGTCTAAATCGGTGTCGTGTTAGTTGAACCGATTGATGTTGAATAAACAATTTGTTAAAACATAAGTAAATAAATATTGCGTTAAATTTAACCTTTTTATTGGTTCTTAAAAACCAAGAATACAGGTTATGGTAATATAAAGTAAAAAGATACAATTGCAAAAACACAACTAGAAAATATTTTAGGATTTATTAATTTAAGCAACTAAAGCTAAATGTTGCAAACTATGAATAACCAAACAACAATATCATAATCTGTTGATTGCACAAAAACGTTCTAAGATAACAATAATTACATTATATAATTTTAGATGCACATTTATTTAGAATTATAAATATCATTATTAAAATATTTAAAATGTTTTTCTGTAGGTACAAAATTTATACAATTTTCACCTTTGGCATGAAAATTTGCTCTAATTACACATAGAGAATTGAGAGTATCATCACCTAGTCGATTTCTCTTTTTTGTTTTAATGTCATTTAAAACTGAGAATATTCTTTCTGCCTCTGCATTGCTATGCGGCAGTGATAATATCATCTCTGCTAGTTTGTAAATATTCTGAAATTTATATTGTCCCGAAAAATCTTTATATTCCGATAGTTTTTTCCACATAATATCAATTGGTAAGTTGTTTAACATAGTAATTTCTTCTTGGTCCAAAGCATATGGCAAGTTACGCCATTCACTCATAACTGCATCAAAGTTTAAAATATGTTTGTAACGATTATATAATTTTGGTAAATTGATTAACACTTCTCTGTTTCTATTAAATGCATGGCAAGGTAAAATAAATTCAAACTCCATGAACTCTTCACCCTGCAAGGGTAACCTTTGCATAATCTCGTGTGCTGCAGTTATATAGAAATCCAGAATCTTAAGACGAACACTGTGTTGGTCTTCCGCTGATAAACAGTTTTTCATAAAACTGTCACACTCAATGCCTACAAAAATACTGTTTAAGTCTAAATAATGACTAGGCTGCAACAGCTTAGAAAGAACAATATCAGTCTTGAGATATCTAGGTATAATAAAATTTTGACAAAACTGATCAAACAGTTTTCGTGAATGTTTTTGTAACGAATGTACTAAAATATCCCTAGACTGAAATAGAGCGTTAAACTGATTCATGTAATTAAGCACATGTTTAAAAAAAAGAAAATAACTTCTGATAGAATTGTTTTGCAACAGGTTTAATATTGCATTAGCTGATGGTAAGTTGTCTTCAAAAACTGCTATCCTGAAATAAGCTAACAATGGCTCCCAGTTAAGTAGTATTCGTTCAATGCATTGATGAGCTGAAAGCCACCACCGTGTGCCTGATAATTTTAACATTTTATAATGTTGTAAGTTAAAAAATGACTGCATTTCCTGTAATTGACTACTACGTTTTGCACTGCCTGATACATATGTATACACTAATCTAATTAAATTTTCAGCATCAGGTGGCAATTTTGAACATGCCTTACTAGCTATTAAGGCTGCCGAATGGCATATGCATTTTAAGAGAATCACATGAGGAACATCCAGAAGTAAATGTGAAAAAAAGGAATTTTTCCGTCCAACCATAACATTGGCTCCATCTGCAGCTACTCCTATAATATTGTTGACAAGAACGCCATATTTTGCAAGGGTGCTCTTGAAAGTGTTATAAATAGTTGCTGCTGTTGTATCACTTGCATCCAATTCAATTAGCTCGAGCAATTTTGTTACCACCTCACCTGACATAGGCGATACAAAACGAACCAACACAGATAGAAATTTGGTGTCTGTTATGTCCGTGCTTTCGTCGATTAGTATAGAGAATTGTACCTGTAATAATGATATTAATTACCTAGAAATTTTAAGAAAATGCTAATACCTTTTGCAATTCGTCAATCAATACCTGACACTCGTATTTACTTATAACATTCTTTACTACAGATGTGCATTTCGTACGTTTTAATTGCACATCATTGCATATATGCGAATCTGGAAAGGCCTTTTTGAGGACTTCCGTTAAGTGATCAATGGCCAAAAATGCAATATTGTGCTCTGCAAAAAATAAACATAAATGCAATTCTGCTTTTTTAACTGCATGTTCATGCTGTTGTTGTTTTGCACGAGCAGATTGGGTTTGTAGAAATAAATCATCCAGCTTTCGTTGACTAACAACTTTACCTATATTTCTTTTATGAATCTCAGTGCCAGCATGTTTGATCAATTCGCTTCTGCCACATTTTAGTATTTTATTGCAGGCCACACATTTACATTTCATTTTATTAGAACCATCACTAGCAAGCCAACCACTAAATTGTGAGAGCCATTCAGGATTAAAATATTTAACCTTCTTCAGTTTCTTACGTCGCCTTTGTTTTTCATTATCGGTGGTGTATTCAATCGCTTCAGCAGAAGTCGAAGACATCTTATCCTTTATAAAATACTTTTTACTTTAGAATTTGAAAATAACCACCTGCACAAACGCCTACAACACAACTCGTCACTTTCAATTTTTATAACATAACCACAGAACATAACCTATTAACAGCCGGAGAAACCCCTCAATCGTAAAGAACGATGAAATTAGCAGTGGTACCACATTAAGCAGTTCAAAATTACTATAGCTTCCAAATAGAAGTTACATTTACTATTTACCGCTAGATGGCAATACAGTTGCACGGGTAAATTTGGAGTGTCAAATTTAAAACTTCAAAAACAGAAATACTGTTTCAGAGTCGCTTTAGGAATTCCTAAAGTTTGTTAATTATAGCATACTTAATTTTTCCCGCATATAGGCGTATTATCCCGTTTTCCCGTAAAAGACAATAAATCCCACCAAAACGGGAAAATCCCACCCACCTGGCAACACTGGTCCCGCTCGTTCCCAAAGCGTTCGTTATACAGCGATTTTCAATTTGCGACCTGCCCCGAGGGCGCCCGATGTCTTGGCTCGGCGTGGCAAGAAAAGTTATTCCGTCGATTTTAAAAGTTGTCGCATCGTAAATTGTAATATTTTAAGTCTGATTTAATTATTCATGTATAGCTTACATTAAAGTGCCAATCGATATGATTTTAAATATTACGAGGTGTAAACTTTATTTTGCCACATTTTTGTCCCATTCAAATAGTGTGTAGTGTTAATCATCTGACTGTCTCATTTTTACCCATAATTTTTGTCGTCTCATTTATACCCCACTTGGCCCTATATATTTTGTTAAGTAATTTAATTTTTCCTTTTTTTTTAGATTTTTTAATAAACGAAAAATTGGTTTTATTTGTGATTCTGGGTACTGTACGTTTATAACACTGGTTCAAAAACTGATTTGACTTTTCCTTACTTAAAGAAAAAAATATTTTCCTACTTTCGCATCCATTTATATTAAAAATAATAGTTTATTTTTTTAGAATGATTGTTGAGTTGTCGCTAATTCGTTTTTTACAATTTACTATTTTTACAGAGCGTCGTAAATCCGAAATTCATATACAAAGTGTAAACAGATAATTTGTAAAAAAATATTATTATTTAAATTACCGCATACTATAAACTTTTATATTCTTCTACTACATACTTCCATCTACATACTTTTTTCATCTATTGTGATCCATACGTAATAACAAACTACGAAAGAATTAAATTAAAAATTTGTATCTTATTAACACATTTAAGACTAACTTGAAAAATAAATTATTAATTGATGGAAATTAGTGATACCCAATTTTATTTATGCCTGTTGCAATATAAATTAAGAAAACGTCACAAATGACGGGAGAATTGCAAAATATGTAAATGCCACCTATTAAAATAAAAATGTTTTATCAGAATTACAAGATACGGTTAATTAATTCCATTAGTTGTGTTTATAATTCTTTTATTTATCAGTTAATAAAATGCATCCTTACAATAACGTACATGTACTTCCATTTATTTTATGTGTCATAATAATAAACTTACCTAGATGTTTATATTTATGTATAACTTTATTCATAACTTACATATAACTTTAACCACCGAATGAATTGTTGACCCCTGCTTCCTTAAACGTACTTTAGCCTACTGCTTCAGCAGTTAAGGAGGGAAACCCGAGCAGAAGGTTCGAAAAATCGAATTTGTTCATAACAAAATTCTAATTCATTCCGATGATATGAGCAGTAAACTGAACGCTTCTCATTTCAGTGCTGGAGCACACAGCAGGTAAAATGGAAAGCGCGGTAGCTAGTAGTAGCTAGTAGTCGAGGTTGCAGCATTTCTGGTTGTTGCACTTGTAATCCTGATGAACGATCTGAAAGTTGTAGTCGGCTCGCAGAGCTTCAATTACGCATAGCATATGGATGGGCGGCGCGTGAACCGAAAAAATATTATGTGCTTTGGAGACTAAGGAAGCTTGGAAAGCTAAGATGTAAGTTCAAAATGAGGCGCATGGAAAAGAACAAGGGTTGCTGTCTGGTGCTGAAATAACTGATTAACCGGTAGACTGTTTATATCATTCATTATTGCCTTGAATCTTTCGTTTTCGGTAATTTTCTTTTTAAACGCAATTTTCTCGAAAAAACTTTTTTCAAATTGCGGGAACTTCACTTCAAAAAGTTATTGAGCAATAGTTCTAAAAATATATATAAGGTTTCTTTACTCAATTACGATTGGCATGAACTAAACTCTGGGATGATATTTACACAACGTTCTTTTTTGCATTACAGTGCAAAAAATGGTAAATGGAAATTTTCAACTTATTTGATCGTAGTTTATTTTAGTTCATATTCTTAGAAATATGTTGCTAATAAAATTCAAATATAGTATTCATTTTAGATGAAAATTGCGACTTTCACATTTATCGCATGCAGGAAATTCTTATGGCGACCTTCATGGGTACCAGCGGAAATAGATTTAAAAAATTACCCGATATACTTCAGAACATGAATTTCCTCTAAGTTCAAACACGTTTTAATTATTTTTTCCCTATTCACGAATTTCAAAGCGTTTAAAAATCAGACTTCTAAACTGTCGGTCCAGCCGTTCTTATGTGATGCGCTTACCAACGAACAGCATTTCATTTTTATTTATATAGATTAAATGTCAACTGTTGTTTGTCAATAATTGTCAGAATCTACTCCATGACTTCAAATCTTCAAGGATTACTTTAACTTCGAATTTTTCTGAACACTCGAAATAAGATATGTTGAGTAGCAAAGACTTCAAGGTCTGCGTTGCACCGAAATTGAGGGAAACAGTCCTTCCGTAGCAATCCAGATATCTTAGCTCGAATGGAGAAGGCAAAGAAATCACTATTTCATCAGACCAGCATCAGCAAGGCGGCCTCCTATCTATTTGGATTCAAGCTTCCAATAATTCTAATGATTAATATTAATAAATAAGTTTAATAAGTTACGGTTTTGTTCGTCTGGTTAATTAAAATGTGGTTAAAAAGTGCTTTAAATATATTATGAAAAATTAATAATAAACAAACATTTAATAGAAATTGAGGTTGGAAAATGAGGGCGGGAAGTAAAAGTCAAAAAAGTGTCACTTCCTAACTATTGAAAAGTAAGAAATGTCAACATTAGGTTATGGTTGTAAATACATATTTTTACGGGCGTCGTTTAGCAAAAAGTGGAAACGGATAAAAAGTTGAAAGATGACGGGCATTACCATATCAAAATTTAGATACAAACGGAATATAAATGTCATTTATATACAATTCTCTGAATCTATTACTGAGGGAATTGACGTAAATTGTATTTCCATAGCAATAAGTTGCGAAATAAACGCTTTTATTGTTATTATTACTATAGTGTTAAGCTATGACCAAAATATGTAAATTCAAGCAGAAATAAATATATTGATGAAATAACTATGAACTGTAATATATAATTATTTACAATCCAAGATGTAAAGTATGAACACATCTTAACATCATAATGACCCCACGTTGTTTGTTAGTTCGAACATTCGGAATTTATCGATCATATTTATACCTATAATAAATTTTATTTTATTTATATAATTATTTTTAATAATATGAAATAAATACTATTCTAGTATATTACCTACCTAATGTATACACTATTGTAATACAAACATTTGCCTATTAAACATCTGTTGATCGACTTCAGTAAAATCTATTAGTGATTTTTCAGTTTACACCTACACTAAGAGTACAATAAAGATTCACCAGGTAAATAAATACATCTACATTTTACAGTAAATATAATATATATTACCTTCTATGTATTTTATTTAAAAAGTTATTTTTAAGAAAAGGCATATAATACGATTTTAGTGCTTCTGGATTTATGATATACAGTGTGGAAATAAAGTAACGGACAGAGGCATAACTTCCTTAATATTCATTTTTTGAAAAAATCTCGAAGGGGTGTAGCTATTTTAACTAAGAGGAATATTTTCATCGCGTATGTCATTTGTTTTTAAATAAATAAATAAATAAATGTTTATTGCCCAACAGTTTTACCCAATAATAAGGCAATTTACAATACACAATAGTATGGGTCGATTACCCAAACAGACGATACACGTCATAAGGAATAATTTCGGTCCAAGTAACATTAAAGTACAATAATACCTACTAATGCTAATATTATTCTAGCTTCCGGTAACGTTTTATGTTACCAGAACTGTACGCCGTTGCAACATATAAAATGGTAACATTTTATTCTGTAAAATATCATACTGTCATAGTTGTTTACATTTTTCAGTCACTTCATTATCATACGTATTTCTTCCATTTTTACTATATTTATACGCCGATTTCGTTTTTAACAATCAGTTGTGTTCACAACTAAATCATGCCTAAACCGTTAGGTAAGCAAGCGAAAGAAATAATTCTCTCTTTAATCGGGTATTTTGAAAAAGAACGCGATAATAATGCGCCATTGCTACCACTAACAGCAGTTCGAGAGGTAATATTTTCTGTTATTTATAGTTTATACAATAAACGTTTTAATAATAATATTTTTCATTTAGATAGTAGCAAGTGCTTTAAATATTCACATTGCAACTGTAAATAAAATATCATCTACATCAAAACAGGGGGTTGGACCATCTAGCCCAAAGCGAAAACGGCCTAGAAATAAGCCTGTTGTAAATGTTGATGACTTTACTCAGTGTGCAATAAGAAATACAGTATATGACATGTATAGAAACAGTAAGTTCTTAAGGATTTACGTTCATAAAATTAATATTTGAGTTTTTTACAGAACAACATATCACGCTTCATTCACTGAATATTACTCTTAAAGAAAAGGAACTCTTTTCTGGTGGCAAGTCATCTTTACGGACAGTATTACACAATATTGGTTTTAATTACAAGAAGGATGATCCTAAACGAGCTTTAATGGAACTACCACAAATTGTATTAAAACGTGTTACATTCTTGCAACAATATGTTCGTATGAAACATGAAAATGTTCGCCAGTTTGTGTTCCTTGATGAAACCTGGGTTTTCCAAGATGGAACAATTCGTAAATCTTGGCAAAATGAATCTATAGAAACCACAAAAGCTTCAAAAGTAGGTGGAAAAAGGTACATTATATTTCTAAGAATAACATATTCTTATCTTATGTATATTTATTATATTATCTTGTTTTAGATATATTGTATTACATGCAGGTAGTTCTAATGGATTTATTCCTGGAGCAGACCTAATATTTCCGACAAATAGTCAGTATTTAGATTATCACGTTGATATGAACAGAGACAACTTTTTATACTGGTTTGAACACCAACTTCTTATAAGTTTAAAAGACCCGTCCATAATTGTTTTGGATAATGCCAGTTACCACAGTACTGTTAAAAATAAAAGTCCAACATCATCTGCCACTAAAAATGAAATTCAGACATGGCTCACCAATAATAACATTGACTATGACGGAGCTGCTTTAAAAATACAATTACTGGATTTAGTTAAACGGTTAGTACATATATATTTAATTATTTTATTCAATAATTTCATTTATATCTTTACGTAAAGGCATAAACCACCAACTATATATGAAACCGATGATTTAGCAGAGAAGTATGGGCACATAGTTCTTCGACTTCCACCCTACCATTGTATATTTAACCCCATAGAACTAGTGTGGGGAATAACAAAAACATACTATAACAATCACATTGGAAAATATGGTAGCAAAGTGGACGAATGCATAAAACTGTGGAAAGAGGCATTAACACAAGTAACCCCAGACATTTGGGCAAATAGCGTTAACCACTGTGAAACTGAAATTCAAAAATGGTGGGATAGAGAAGTAGGTTTTGAGAGACAAGATATATTACCTTTTATAATTAATGTAAATGATTCCGATTCAGAAGACAGTGTTAAAGGATGAAGAAAGCTAGCATTTCAACTTAATATTATTTTCTTTTTATCATATGCTTATCGCAATGTTACGAGTTTTTTAATCACTAATATGTATAATAATATATAGATTTTGTGTATATTATTTTTGTGAATGTAGTCTAAAATAAATAAACTCACATGTATTTAGAATTTGTTTATATTTTTTGTAGACATAGTCGAATAATTTAAAACATATTAATAGTATTTGCTAGTATTTTAAAATGTCAACCTAGTCCTAACCACAGATTATTTTCAAAGTACAGCTTGCTCAAGGCAACGTTATTTGTCAACACTGTTATGACATCACAGTGCCGTTTCATATGACGTGTATCGCCTGTTTGGGTAATTGACCTATACCTACTTATATAATAGAATCGTACAATATCTTACACAAAAATGAGAACTTAATCTAGATGCACAATTTAATATAAGGATAAAACGCAACCACGTAAGAAAAAATAAATGTATAGATCGGCAGCTAAACAACTTAAAGTATTATTCTAAATTCACCTGTAAAAGCTGCTTTCACGTTATGACGTGACCGACTTTTTTTTATAATAATAGCCTATAATTTTTTTAATTGATTTCGATAGTACTTTCAATTCTCTATCCAACGGTATACTTAAAACTTTTAAAAATGTAACATTTTGAAAAAAAATGAGAACAAGAGCCTCAAAGTTCAAATATCAAAAATTCATTATATTGGCAAAATAAATTTAGTTATCGGTGCATAAAAAAGAAACATTAGTTACGGCTGTCAGAATAAAAAATTTGTTAGTGTCACAATGAAATGAGTATTATTTCCCTTTTCTAAACTAGCATTATTTACCTATTGCAAACTATTTTATTAATAAAAATGGTACTTTTGACAGAGAATTGAAGTGTTAATAATGATTGACTGTGGTGGCAGAGCTAGAACCGAGGGGTTAATCAATTGTGAATTCAGGTGTACATGATACCAGAATTCACTCTGAATTAACATGAATTCACATAACTTTGTGAATTCCATGAATTTATTTGAAGTCATCTTGAATTCGTTGAATTCCTTGTAAACTTTTTTAATTCCTCTTCAATTTTCTGAATTCTTCGTGAATTCATGAATTCTTTTAATTTTGGCTCAGTAAGAGACTACAGGTTTTTCACCGGTTCATACTGGATTATGCTAACGGACTCGCACGAACGTGTTTCGTCTGAGCGCGAGGGTGTTGGGTTCATTTGGTACTTACTGACCAGGTCCCTTGTGTGTTGGATCAAGTGTATGGATGACAAGATGAACGATGACGTTGAACAATCAACGAGCCGCGAACCAGTAAGTACATATTATATAAGTATTATTTTATGAATTTTGTGTCTTACTTTATCATCAATTCATCACAGAAAAGTGTACATAATATAGGGAATTAAGTAATCTAAATTTTATATAAAATAAATTACAGCCTACCATTTTCGAGCCTATTTTATACATTGTTCAATCTACACATATTATTCAAAACATCTTTATCGGCAATAAACAATTAATATTTTTAACATTTAAATTATAGTGCGTAATTTTCGCTAAGTGACTTTTATATATTTTGTTTCTAGAGAGCTGAGGTGGACAGTGGTTCAAGGGAGGGTTTCTGCAATAGCTCTAATGAAAATTAATTCTGGGAGGAAATACAAAGTAGCTTAAAATGTACTTTTCCTAAATATGTTATAAATTTGATGAAACTTTGCGGATATGATACACCTGTGTCTGTGAAGCAAATTACTGAAGAAGATATAAAAGAAATGGAACGGTTTGCAAAATCTGATATGCTGTTGTTGATAGACGAGAACTCATGTATGGAAGATTACTATGGTGTGTATAAAAATCAAAAGGATCGCTTCAAAATTTTGCCTGGACATCTAAAATTGATTTATGCGATGAAGGAGCACTTACTAACATCAAAAGACTTTTTCTCACGTCAAACTATGCGCACGAAAAGGACCGTAAGCAGAGGACTTTATGAAAATGAGAAAAAAGCTTGTAAGAAAACTAAACAGGAAAAGGAGTTTGAAGAATCATTTCATGAAAAAGATAGGATTATAAAGCAGATCCGTATTTGGATTGACAACTGTTTGCAAAAAAACAAAACTGACGAAGAGTTGCAAGAGTTAACGGCAGTGCAGTTAGAAGAACTAACTAAAATAGACCCTTCAGATGTGATACTAACAGGAGAAAACGCGAAAATACGATGTATTTTATGCAAAAACAGAAATTTTATTATGGTCACTAAGGCACCCTTAAAAAATGGAAGCCGTTGGGTTATTTCAAATTATGCAAGACACACTAAAACACATATCGAGAAAAAAAGAACGAATAACGATTGTTAGGTTGTTTATGGAAGTTCAAATTCACCCAAAAAGCAACTATCTATTTTGCAACACATAACTATTAAACCAGCGGTTAAACAATCAAACGTTGATCCATTGGATGAACCAGAAGATCAATCTTCACGAAGCTTTTCGGGGGAAGAAGAACTTGCACTGAACTAAGTAGGGCAGTTCAGTGCAAGGAACTCATTGCTCTGCAAACTGATATTAGCAGCAAAACCAAAGCATATAAAAATAAGTGGAAAGATCCTAAATACTCTCGCAGCCAAAGGAATAAACGACTATTGGAAAAAGAAGCTAGAAACTGTCAAAATTTGGATTCTTTTGTTGTTATTTTAAATAAAATGGACATGATTTTAAAAGAAAATGAAATCTGGCGCAAAAGTCTTATAGGTTTCTTGGACAGTAGCAACGTCATTAATCCGCCGCATGAACTTGGCCAACAAAGTGTCTCTAATTTGAGTTCAACCTCGAATTCAACATCATCCTTTTTAAAACTGTTAATCAAATCTGCAGAAAAGAAGTGTGTTTCTAAGGTGAATCGTTTCGATAACTCTTTAAAACTATTTTCCACTTATTTATTTATTATTGGGGGTCGAGCAATGTATCAAACTTTATGTGCGAATTTGCCTCTTCCATCTGTACCAACTGTTTTACGATGTATTCATAATCATGGAAATTACATAATAGAAGGAGAAGTTAATTTGCAGAATTTAAGCGATTATTTGGATAAACATCACTTACCTCGAGTGCTGTGGATGAGTGAAGACGCCACACGTGTTACTGGAAGAATTCAGTATGATCCAACTACTAACCAGGTCGTTGGATTTGTTTTACCTCTGGGAGAAAACGGATTTCCGATAATCCAAAACTATCCGGCAACAGATGCAAATTCTATTAAAAGTTACTTTGAAAGTGAGAGAGCATCTCGCTTAATATATATCGTTATGAACCTTTAGGAGAAAATGCACCTTCGTTTTGCCTGTCTTTATTTGGGACCGATAACAAATTTACTGCAAATGATGTTGTCCATAGATGGAATTTTCTTTTGCAAGATGCTTCTAAACACAATATTACAATTTTGGGTATGTCTGGTGACGGGGACAGTAGACTTTTGAAAGCAATGCGATTTCGGATGAAACTGGGTAAAGCAGCACCTGAAGAAAACTTCTGGAAGTATTTTGCATGTCCATCTCAGACTGAAGTAGGTGTTTGCGTGCAAGATATTATACACATTGCTACAAAGCTAAGAAATCGATTGTTAAAGACAATGCAGAATGGTGGAAGAAACTCAGAAAAAAATAAAGAGAAAAAAATGTTGATAGGAAAAAGGGAAATTACTATTAACGACTTGTACCAGTTAATTGAAGATGTACCCAAATCTCAACATTTATTATGTAGAACTGATCTAGACGTAAAAGATAGAATGAATTATAGAAGTGTTGAAAAAATTATTACGCCAAATATTATTGCCTTGTTAAAACAATGAAAAGCAGACAGTACCGCGTTCTATCTGGAAATGATTCATAATTGTGTTAGTTCATTTAATGCCAAAGATATAAATCCCACGGAAAGAATTTTAAGGATCTGGACTACCTTATTGTTTTTTCGAGCATGGAAAGCTTTTATTAACCGGTCCTCAAAGTTAAAAATGGATGTATTTATAACTAATAACGCTTATTTATGTGTCGAAATTAATAGTCACGCCATTGTAAATATTATACGCATCTTGAGGGAAAATAATACCCCGGGGTATTTTCTTCCAGTACTTTAAAGCAGTCAAACTTGTGAACAGTTTTTTCGTACAACGAGGTCTATGACAACAACAAATTGTACCATGGTCAGTTATAGTGTACTGGAAATACTCCATAGGCTCAAAAGATTGCAGTTGCAAACTGAAATATTTTCCAAGGATGAAATGGGTGGTTTCAAATTTCCGGCAAAGAGACGCATTGAATATTCCTCAATATTGAAGTTACCGGACGATGAGGACATAAAAAGAACGATTGAGAAAGCCAAAGACAATGTGAAAACAATATTCTCTGAATTAAAAGTTCCTGTGAAAGAAGAAGACTTTTTACCAAAAATTGACGAAGTGGATATTATAGCGCCAAGTTATAGCAATAAAAGAAAGAATTGTGATACATTTAGCGACAGCTCAAGTGCTAGTTCTAGTTCGTCAGAATCTGACACTGTCCAGGAGGCCGGCAACGAAGAAAGAGAAGACTTGGAAGAATCCGATACGGAAACCGAGACTGAGGACAATATACTTGCACACTCTTCCACAGTAAGAGTTAATAATGTCGCCGTGAAGAAAAGTACTTATTGCTGGTTGCTGCAAAACTCTAATTGTCGTCAGAGTAGTGACAGACTGCGTAGAGTTATAGAAAAATAATTGATTATTGCATATTTTTTGTTGTTAATTTCGAAGTTAATTTATATTTACGTTCAAATGTATCTACATAATATAATATAATATAATTTAAATAATAAAAAGAAAAATGAAAAATGTTATACCTGAATGTTCGCCTAAATGTAATAATCCAAATGAAGTTGAGTTGTCCTGAATTCTTGTGCAATCTTGTTAATTGAAATTAATTCTAGTTGATTCCGTTGAATTCATTGAAATCTTAACTCAATTCATGCATTCAAAATGTAATTCAGACAAAGATAAAATGATCTGAATTTTCGTGAAATCCTGTAAATTTGAATGAATTCTCACTGATTAAAGTGAATTCTTTGAACTCTAATTGAATTCATGCAGTCAAATGAATTCTTTAGAACTCATATAAATTCTTTTGAATTCTGAATTCGGTGTACTCGAAAATGGCGACTGATTAACCCCTCGGCTAGAACACATCAAGAAGTGTGTCAACTTTTTAGAGAAAAGTACCCGGATCAGCTTATGGGTCAATCAACAATTAGAGGATTAATAAGAAATTTCAGGAACAAGGGCATTGTAAAGAATCTTCAAAAAACTGGACGAAAAGTGTCTAAAAATCGACCTAATAATTTAGAACATGACCAGCCTATATCACCTGACAATAACCAAGACGATTATAAAACTCATTTCTCACTTTCTGAATAGTTTGAGCTGATATTAATCCAATTTCATGTCGAATTTTGTGCTTGAGATGTTATGAAAACTTAGTGTAAATGTAATGTAGAAAGTGTTATTTCTGTGCTTATTTTTGTGTTTGATGTTATTGTTACGAGTTTTTTTCTGGTTAATCAATTTAGTTTTAGAGTAATTATTAACTTTGAATGGAGTAGATGGTATATTTATAGTTCGATTTTTCAAAATTTTTATAATTTTATAATGAAAACGAATAATCAATCTTTCCAAATTTATATAACTAGGATTCGTTTAATAAATTTTTATTATTTGGACTTTAAAACTCTTTTTCTCAATTTTTTTCAAATGTAACAATATTAAAAGTTTTATACCGTTGGAAATGGAATTGAAAGTACTATCGAAATCAATTTAAAAAAAATATATGATGAAAGTATTTCCCGTAGTTAAAGTCGCTATACTTTTTCGAGATCTTTTTAAAAAAATGAATATTAACGAAACTTTATCCGTTACTTTATTACTACACTGTATACTTAGTGTACTACTACTGTAATAGAAGCATTTGCGTAAGCATGAGACCAGAACTTTTTTGCAGTATTTGACTTGGGTACACACACACACACACACATGAGCTCCTACATAGTGAATAATTCATCAAACGTAAATGAATGTAAACATTTTGTGCTTTATCAACGTAACGTGACTATGTGTCACAAAAACTGGTCCTTTGTCACTGGTGATGTGCTGTCAGTTGTTGAGGTTGCTTTGTAGGGAAATGTGTATACTTGAAATATCAATAAAATAGAGTGTATATTGAACAGAAACATTCTGGAATTTTCTAAATTTAGCATTCATTACTATAGGCACCATACATGTATGTGTATAGAGCAAGTGGTTGGATGCGAGCTGCGGATAGGCGTATTGTGGTAAAGAAGGAATACAAATACAGAGCTTTCGTTTGTTTATCATAAAAGTAATATGTGTATTCTATTTCGTTGTGCGAACGTATAGTGTACTGCAATTTTATATACTTCATTCAAATTCAGTTCAAATTTATTTCTTTCATGCGGAAGTCATTTTTTCATGCGAACATAAAATGTGAGCGCTAGATGTGGGAAAAGAGATGCAAATAGCAATAATATGTATTGTTGACACCGTATGCGAGAATAATATCTGGAATGTTAAAACGCTCAGAGGAAAAATTATATCTTCCTTAATGTAATCAGATGTGGGTATAACCGCAAATTTTCTTAGCGAATCATGAAAAATAAATCCAGTAAAGAATTTCAAAATTGTAAATAAGCTCCAAAAGAAAGAAATTATATAGGTAATGGAAATTAGTAATAACAACAAATTACCTTCAACAATCTGATCTACGTAATATAAAGACGTAGAATTTATATTCCGTTGCAATAAATGACCAAATTTTACACACACATTACAAATTATATTATTATTATAAATAAATAAGAGGGATTATCTTGAAATACGTATTATAAAACAGAAATTCTACTATCTGTAGTACTTGTATGTAAAATAACAAGCAATCTTGGCTATAGCTGTAGTAAATACAAAAGAATTATTGTTCTACCTAAAAGGCAATTCGTCATATGTATAAAATATAGTAGCGTATGTGGAACTTGTATTTAAATTTATAATGTTGTAATTTTATAAATAAAAATGGTATTTTGACAGTTGGGAGGTTATATATGTTTTGAGATGACTGATGGAGATGCCGTCTCTGGTAAAAGTCACTTCTGTGGGCAATATCACTAGCTACATATAAAGGTAATACACACACCATCCTTAAAATGAGGATGGAAGTGAACTAGAAAAAAAAACTTTTATAAATTAAGGGGGCTTACGTGTCGACTAACTGCCGTGAGGTAGGACGTAAGGGGGTGGCAACATATGCGGTAATGTAAATTCTGGACTTTACCAGGATTCGTTAAAACGAAATTTAAAACACAAATAAACAAAGGCACAATGCATGCTCGACTGGAATTAGTTTTTAAAATAATGTTTCTGAAACTGTGTTATGATGTTGTAAATTTTGCCAACTTTGAGAGTGAAATGTAGGAGTAAATAATTTGATTTATAAGAAAGTACTCCCAACGAAGCCTTAATTAATTCTTTGTATTCAATTTAATGCAAAAACATAATAAGAAAAACAAACATTTCTGCTGTTTGTTTTATTTTATCGAATACCTTACATCGGCGGAATTTACATTAGCGCATATGGCGCCACCCCCTTACGTCCTACCTCACGGCAGTTAGTAGACACCTCTGCGTAAGCTCCCTTAAGTGATATTAAATATCTGTAAAGAGGAACACATCTTAAAGCCGGTTTTCCAACTCCCATTAAAAAACTCGGTCAACTAATAATTGATTATTATCGCCTGCGTTTTTAGTACGCCTGTTATCTAAACAGTGTTTAAGGATTTATTGTACAAACTTGGCAACATATTTGATAATGCATTTGATCTAAATTTGTATTTTGCTCTAATAATATTGGCGTCATTTTATTCATTTGAATTTGTTCTTTCTGCTTTTTAAAATTATATTGTTCATAAGTAGAAATTTCATTTTAGTAAATAAACCGTAGGATCTATTTGTGAATGTAGCCTCTGGTGATTTCTGTATACATATTGAATATTTAAAATTTGTAATTGGAATGAGGTTGGAATGTTAATCTAGATAAAAATGCGCCATAATTGGATTCCACTATTCTTGTATTTTCTACAGATCGTAAAATTCTGGTCTGCATTTTATTTTTATTACTACTTGATTCATCAACATATCCCTCCTCAGCGTGACAAGTGCAATCCACTAGTAGCGTAGCGGAAGTGTAAGTAGTTCTAATACGGAATTATTTCTATAGGCAGTTTACTAAATTTGTTAATTCCGAAAACTCTACTAATCTTACCATTGTGATAGTTAATAAAGAACCTTGAATTAATTTGATCCATTTCCAGTGGGCGAAGGGTGATATATTTTTTAGAAATTTCATCTGAGTTTCCAGAAATATGAAATGACAGTGATACCTTTGTCTTTGTGTTAGGTATTTCAATAAGAAGTATACTTCCTGAATCCTTTGCATCATTTACTCTCAAATCTTTTAACATTTGTACCACCAAGTATTTGCTAAAGCAATACGTGATTATCTTACCTTGCTCATTAAATATTTTGAGTCGATGCATTCGTTAAGAACGCGTTTATTTCTTGGACAGAAAAGTTTTAGACTTTTTACTTTTAAAACCACCGTATTTACCTTTCAGGAAATTTACGCAATTAACGGCCCTACATTCTATGAATTATGTATAGATCTCTTTTTCGATTTTTCTGGCCAATAGATCCGCAAAGTTTTTCTCAGATTGCCCTACTACTCCTGGTGGAGTATTAGGAAGATCTAAATGACTTACCAAATCAGAAATCTTGATAAAACTACGAACTGCACAAAGTGGCGTGATTTAATAATGACGCAAGTCAGCCACACAGGTAACTAGACGGGGGTAAAACTAAGTAGGCAATTTTCGTCTCTAGGGTAGAAAGTAAGGTTATGGGATTTTCTCTTACTGATGACTAGGGAGCGGAATCGAGCGAGTCATGACTCATCGCCCATGGGCGCGCTATTGAAATGTTGTATTTTTAAAGAGGTTTTCATTTTATTTATATAATTGAATAACAAGTGGCTGGTGATTATAAAATACAAAATACCCTACATTCATTTTCTCTTCTGTAAGACTTGTTCTCTTTGAATTAAGTACATCCTTGTAGATAGAAAACGTCTTTTCTACATCGCAACTGGTTATATTTACGTAATGGAAATATTCTTTTTTTCAAAAACTGCGTCTAAGTCACTTGGAATTATTAATATCCACATCTAATGTGGTTAATCCATTTTTACTTTCTTATACGTAGTATAAGGAAGTAATGTGAAATTTTCGACTTCGAGATTTTTGCAGATGTCCACGTTTTGAAGTCCCCTGATACCGAAAAAGATGTTTTTAAAAAATGTCTGTGTGTCTCTATGTGACCACGATAACCGCTGTAGATATCAATTCCAAATTTTGTATTTACGTGTCTAATCTCCCTCTTAAGATCTGAGTAGTTTTTCAGTAAAATCGGTAGACGGGAAGTAGCAGTTTAAACAAATATATAAAGAATTCATATGTACTTGAAATTAAAATGGAGAACAATTTTATTTAAAAAGTTTTTCGAAGCTGCTACCGGAAGTAGGTCTTTTACTCCTATCGAACATCAGTTTTTTGCGAATATTTCGCATGTCATGCTTTTTAGACAGGTACGTTACGGGTATAAAAGTATTTAAAACGTAATTTTCAATATCTTTTGCATAAAAACAATTTCAAAATTCAGACCGGAATTACCACTTTTACTCTTATCGAATAGCGATTTTTTGCGAATATGTCGTAAATTATGCATTCTATATGTATTTATCAAGAATACAAAAGTATTTAGTGCTAGATTTGCAATATTTTTTGAATATATGAAATTTCCAAATTCGGACCAGAAGTAACACTTTTACTCTTAGGGAGTAGTCCTTTTTTCGAATATCTTGCCAAGTATGCATTCTATAGCGATTTATTAAGAGAACAGAAGTACTTAGAATAGGATTTTGAATAATTTTTGTGTAAAAAAATATAGTATAATTTGAAACGCTGATACGTATAAGAAAGTCGTGTGGTGGCCACACCTCATTTTTTAATTTGAGATTCGATTTTCAAAATATGTCATTAGTTTAGGCAAATTTCCAAAGTATTCCTGACGGAATAACAACTGATTTTTTAAATTTGGGATTTGTGTTAGTTCCTTGCACTCAGAAATACTTCGAGCATCGTCATTTAAACATGTAACGAAATTTTGTAAACTATCGAAATTCTCTGCATGAAAACTATTTCTGTGTATGTTTTAGCAAAGCTAAGTGACGATATTTTACAGACTTTGCAATAAATTTCGGAATCACTGACAATTACACGCAGTTGTTTACATTATTTCTTTTCACGGTTGTGGCTCCGTGGTAGTTTAACTCGCTCGATTCCGTTCCCTACTGATGACGGAAACAAAATTTTCGCTGGAGTATTCGGTGATGAAAAATGTCCTTTCATAAAGGATCGTAGAAGAAAGTCATTAATGTTGTCTTTCCCGAGTATAGGAATTAGGTACATGTGGTTTATGAATTTTGCAACTATTCGTATATTTCATTTTGAATACTAATCAGAAAATCAATAGAAACAAATATGGGAAAATGTGGGGAATAAAAAGTCTTGAGGATAAATGAATGAAACGAAAATGTTAATCCTATAGGTCTAATTACAGTGAAAAATAACAGGTATCCTACCGATTGAGTTTACCTGTGAAGATCATGACTAAGTTTCTGGAATTTGTTGTTGCTGATGAATTTAGGCTACTTAATTAAACTTGAAAAACCCGCATATTAGAATTGCGCTTTTTACTCAATAAATGTTTCGGCTTTCAAAACTGACAGAGAAGACTCTGAGGATCGTATTCACTAGCTAGTTTGGACAAAAACAATAATATACATATATATGTTTATCTTTATAGCAATGCTAATTGAACCAGAATGGCATTAACCAACCTTTTCCCTTACCTGCACCATCTCGCTGAATTATGTTGATCAACGCTGTACGCCATTAATCTGTTTAGTTTGGAAAAGCTTTCAGGATGTATTTGTCAATCATTTTTAAATTTTAATCACTGCACTCAAATTCGAGCCTGTAGTAAGTAAGCATAATGTTCTTTACATAATAAACAAAAGCATGACAACCACAAGATGATCTATTAGCAAAACCACATTAAAATTCGTATATACGCAATATTTTATACGCACAATGTCATTCTTCAATTTCGATTCCTTCAGTTGCAATAAAACGGCGACCTATGACCTAAATTTGTTATTTTTAGAATATGAACAATTTTCGCTAAATTATATGCCGTAAAAAACTGACACAGTTTCACATTCAAGCGTGTACTATTTGAGATAGTAGGACACGATACGTATAATTTCATCCATAGCCGAGCAACGGTAGAAATTGGCGAGCGACGGAAATGATAAAATAAATGGAAAGCGATTGGAATTTCATTTAGAAATTAATTCGAAAAGAGCTAAGAAAGTATTGATAATTATATTACCTATAAGCGAAAAGACTTAAATTAGTCCTATTTGCCTTGCTAACTCAATTATTTTACTTATGCCACGGGAATAGAAAAAAAGCTTCCTTTAAAAAATTGCGATTTTCTTTTCGTTCTGCGTCCTTGTGCTTTAAGTATCGAATTACTTTAACGCCTACGATCATATAAATAGTGTCAATGAACTGGCGGAAGTAATTTATTAACAGGTTAAGAAAAATCCAGTTAAGCGGATGAAGTGGATACACCTACCTATACGTGGGGTAAATTTCAGTGTTATCGGACAAAGGACCTCTTTAATCGGAATAGATCTACGGTCCCTCCTATCCCCGTATTTTTACGCACATAAATATGTAAGAGGGTCGTTTACTCTTCAACACGTGGCCTTGTTCAACTAAACATGCCATAAATTATGGAGACATTAAAATCAATCTGAATTATTAAAACTTGGAGCTTTTATCTACCTCGCGTTAAAGAATTGTGATTTATGAGATTACTGACCTAAATTAGTTCTATGTCGTTTGGAATAAACGTTAGGATCATGACTTCCACTAAATCCAATCAATAATTCAACTCCATATTTAGTTTTACTTATAACAAGCAGTGCCAAGCAGCAATTAACTTTTTTTATGAATAATTACTCTCACGTGCAAAGCAATTTAATGACTACTTTATAGTTGCTCTAGTATTAATAGGACATTGCTCAAGATTTATCGGTATTTATTGCAGATTAATTGTTGGTATACCAAGTATGATAAAAAATAGACTACTGCCGGTCGTTTTCCAGTGGCAGCGAATCCTCTGGAGCGAGCAGTCGACTGATCGATGAAATCGACATTCTACATAGTCTCTATACTCCATTCACGTTAAGAAAACAGTGTTAGGTAAGATAGGCGATTATTTCTTGGATTCTGATTGGCTAATAGCCCAGGCAAATTTACTCCACACCTACACTTTCATCCCCTGGAGTCTTCAATTTTTTGAACTATGTGTAAAATTTCTTTTTAGTTTTCAAATAAAAAGATATGATAAAAAATGTATCGCATAATATTTATATATATATATATATATATTTATTTATAGATATGTAGATGAACAAATAATCGTTGCTATAATTAAGTCAAATAATATAAAAGTTCAGTCCCTCAACTAGTCGAATACATCAATTTACAATATGTAAAATATCGAATAATTAACGTCGATCGATGGTTTATTGATTGAACATTATAAGTGACAGCTGAATAAAATAGTTATATGCAAAGCACGACAGAAAAGATCATCTTGTCCTTTTCTACGTCTTAAGTCCTTGTTTACTCATAGGCGTTACAATGTAGTCTATTTTATTCTTAAAAAGCCTATTTATAATGTAAATAAAATGCTTGTAGTCGCACAACACTAAAGGCAGAACATGAAAGACTATATATACTGCATTTACTTCAGTAAAAGAAAAAAATTACTAATATTTCAACTACTATGTTTAGACAAATTTCTAAAGACTACAAAAGTACTAAAAAGTGAATTTTATAAAGATTTTATAAAAAAGTTTTTCGACATTCCTACCTATCTTTTTGTCTTAGCGTTTTTCAGTTTTTGCTATATCTCGCAAATTATGCATTTTATATAAATGTACTATTATAAGTGCGTATTTAAAGCTGGATTTGGAATAATTTTTGTATAAAAAAAATTTTAACATTTTGTCCGGGTTTATTTTATCAATAGAATTTAAAACTCGCAACTATTGTATATGTTACCGTGAAAGACCGAAAGTAGTGAATGTCAACATCCGCCGGTGGATGTCGACAAATACCAAATGCCTTGGTGAAAGTCCGAACATTTCTTAATTGTATTATAGATTCGGACTTTTACCGGTATATGTCGACAAACACAAATGAGGTCCGGTGAATGTCGGAAACGGCAGGTCGCAACAAGTTTTTAGACGGTTCCAGCATCTTGTTTCAGTTAGCTTTGCCTTCGTCAGTCTAACGCAACGTTTGACAGCCTGCGGGCACGCTCCCTAACCTAATTTAATTTTCTTATTAGAAATTATAATTTGTATTCAATGGCTACTACAGTGAATCGTGATAAGTTTTTTGAAAAGTTACATGCCTTAATTGGAAGTAAACGAGAAGACAATTGTTTTTATTTTTCACAAGAAAAGTACTCTAAAATCGTTTCTGAAGTAATTTCTGCTAAAAGTAAGTGTAGTACACCTTTGGACTACAGACGTTTAAAACGTTTTGACATTTTAAAAGTTAGTGATGAAGAAAAGTTAATTGTGCCATTAAAACCAGGAGAAACGAATATCCAGTATTATGTTACTAATGATGAGTTGTTTACAATACTTTCTGAAACTCACTTAAGAACAGGCCATGGAGGAAGAACACGAATGCTTAAAGAATTGCAAGTTAGATACAAAAATATTACTTATGAAGTTGTAATGTTGTATTTAAATTTGTGTAAACAATGTCAAATGAAACACAGTGCGCCTAAAAAAGGTATTGTTGTGAAACCAATGGTCAGTTCCGAATTGAACTCTAGATGTCAAGTCGACTTGATAGACTTGCAATCACACAGGGATGGCGATTACAAGTTTATATTGGTATATCAAGATCATTTAACCAAATTTGTCCAGTTACGACCTTTAAAAAGCAAGAGAGCGGAAGAAGTAGCTTATCACCTTCTCCAAATTTTTTTAACATTTGGTGCTCCCGCTATATTGCATTCGGATAATGGTAGAGAGTTCAGTAATCGAGTCATATCTGAACTATGCGCTATGTGGAAAGATGTTAAAATAGTGCACGGAAAGCCTCGTCACAGTCAAACACAAGGCTCAGTTGAAAGAGCCAATCAGGACATACAAAATATGTTAACTGCATGGATGCAAGACAATGATTCAAACAAGTGGTCAGAAGGTTTGCCGTTTGTCCAATTCGCCAAAAACACAACTTATCACGAAGGAATACGCCAGAGTCCTTATGAAGCCCTGTTTGGCGTTAAACCAAAAAGGGGTATAACATCGTCATCACTCCCCCGCGGGCAAATTGCAAACATTGAGACCGAAGAACAGCTAGAAGCTTATGTTGAAGAAAATTTGGGTAGTGACCATATTGAAAGAGGCATGGATAATGAAAATACCATTGGAGCTGATCCGCAACCTGGCACGTCTTCATCTCAAGCACTGACTGACTCGCAACCTAACACGTCTTCATCTCAAGCACTGACTGACTCGCAACCTAACACGTCTTCATCTCAAGCACTGACTGACCCGCAACCTAACACGTCTTCATCTCAAGCACTGACTGATCCGCCACCTAGCACATCTTCATCTCAAGTACTGACTGAACAACACGAGCTAATTTCTTCAAAAAGAGTAGCTGCAAAAGAGAGTCTTCTACTTCAAGCAACAAAAATGTTGCGAACCTCAAAAAAAAAGTTTCCTCCTGCCCAAATTGGTGATACCGTAAGAATTCAAGTCCCTGATGTCGACCGTGGTCGTACAGACCCTCGAAATGTGTTAGCGGTTGTTGTTGGAATAGAGGATTCAGCCTTTTATAGACTAGCTAACAAAAATGGTACCTTGAAGCAGCTTTTCACCCGTAATCAGTTCGTAATTTGTAAAGAAAAGTTAGTTTCCATGGACGAAGTTTCAACAAAAGAAATGTCGCTAAGAGAAGCAGCTTCTGCTAATTCAAAAAGTGGAGGGCAAGGCTACACACGTTGTAACTGCAAAAGAAAGTGTTCCACGACTAAATGCAGCTGTAAAAGCAAGGAACTTTTGTGCAATTCGAAGTGTCATGGTAGTTTATGTTGTTGCAATAAATAAGATATTGTTATTATTTTTTATATTTCATTTTATATTTTTATGTTCTACTGTTTGTTTTGAGTTCAACAAAGTCTTTTTCCCATATTATTTTAATAAATAAAGACCTATGGGGGTTTTTTTTTATTTAAAAAAAAATGTTTTTAACATACACCATGAGTGCATGCTGAATGTCGACAATCGCCGGTGTAAGTTAGAAATAATGAAATTTCACCAATATTTCGGACATACGTCAAGCAACGTTGAGAATGTTGACATTCACCGGTGAATCTCGACATTCACCAGATTTCGGTCTTTCACAGTAACATATACACATTTCAGAACGCATATACGTATAATGCCGCCTCTACACATCGTCGAACATTCGGCAAATTACGCCGGCAAATATTTGATATTCGCCAATATTCGCGCCGAACACGAATGCCGATTCGCTCGGAGTCGGTTTTCGTTTCACACATCAAAGAAAATTCGTATCCGAACACAAATAACCTGACTTACACATCGTATACTGAAGTGAGATGAATACCTATATGTGTAAGTAAATAGATAAATTCCTAAACATAACCTATAATTTAAAGATTTCAAATTAAAAAATGTATTATTCTGTATACGTTAATAAATTATGGCGGAGTGGAGTAATGACTTAATACTCCAATAATAATATCTCATATAGTATAATGCAGCAGCAACTTGTTTACCTTCCATCATTCTATCTTCTTTTCAACGCGAATATTGCGAATACGATGTGTGGATAGGTAATTAGTCAATATTGCACACGAATTATTTGACGAAACATTCGTATACGAATCTTCGGCGAATACATTCGACGATGTGTAGAGGCGGCATAAGAAAAATTGACCGCGGCATTGCGGAAATTGGGCCAGATATGTGCGAAAATGTCATTATAAATTTTGTAAGAAGTGTAGGCGTGTGTCACCAACGTTATAGCAGATATCTATCCGATATTGTTTTCCACACATAACCGCACTCTATAATTTTACTTTACATAAGAAACTGTTTGAACATAACTGAATTTATTATTAGAGAACAAAGAAAACTTTAAGGTGGCCCATAAAAAACATTGGTGATATAACAACATTATCAAAAAAAAACTAAATAACCATTTACACTTATTAAATCTTCGGGAATTTTGTTAGACTACCAGAAATAACTATTTTATAAAATACTATAACAATGAATTAATTGTGTGTATCTCAACGTAATTTGTAATTACCTGAATTTCAAATGTCTATTTCCCTATATTTTGAAATTTACATGTGCTTACGGTGCTTACATAAATGCTTTACCATATCCTTTGAAATAAATGTTATATACTGTAGTGTGATATATGATGACATATAAGAAATTAAAAATATGTCTTAATTTAATATCACATTGGCACTTATATCATTCAATAAAAAAATCATTTGATGACAGCTGTTTTAATGTCAAGGCAACTGGAAAGATTATGTATCAAGAAAATTAGCATCACTCTCAGTTTTATTTGAATTTTCATAATTTAGTATTGATCTTTATTAGCAAATTACATTATTCACAAGTATATCTGAAATATGTAAATATCCAGGCTGGAATTAGTGTATATTTTTGCTATTTGATATACAGACATACTTACATTTTTGCATTTATTTAGCATAAAAATTATTTACAATATTTGAATATTTATAGTACGGCAATATCTGGATATTTGCAAAATTAATCCATATAAAAACATGTGATACTTCTTAATATGTTAGTTCTTAATACTAGCACAAAAATCTACAAATGTGTCTATATAATTTTCATTTTTTAAATCTAACATCACGAGTGTTTTCTTCATTAGCCTTGAAATGACGTTCTCAGTAACTTTCTTCTAGACCACTTTTAGAATTATCCAACAACTTTTCTTCCAACTTCTATCAACTAGAGTTTATTTGATTATATAGTAGTTCTTCCCGCAACAACTCAGTACGTAAATTGATCCACATCAACCTAGTGCCTCTAGGTCCGCAGGATTATTTCGTGCTACATCCAACAATAATTCCGTTTTCATCGCATTCTTCTGATGAAGTAAATATGATATTTCATTCTATTATCATGAAATGGTATAACTCAAAAACAATAAATTGCAGCACAACCTTTATGACCTATATTCAAATTACTTAGGTTGTTATGGCGGGTTTTTTTTATTCCCACTAGATTTAGAGATATGAATTTTTCTTTATACTTGATGGAGCCTATGTGCACCGATGAGTCCATGCTATGCATAAGCTGACGTGGCCACGTGTAGTAATGTAGTTATTTGTACCTCGCTATGGTAGAGGCTTTGGTGCAGTGCGATGTAGTGTTTGAGGCGATTAATGTTCCTGTTGCTTTGTTAACCTCAAATTTATTTGTAACCATTGTCTTTTAAATAAATCTAAAGCTTTTTCTCAACCTCTTCTATATATGTTTTCAACAATATTCCGCCGATAATATTTCTCTTCGCAAAAATACCATCATCCTCTGTCTGCAGTATGCGCCAAAATACAGTACTGGAGCAATAAATTTATTACTGATGACTTATACATTTTATTTCTGTACTATACATGTTCAAAATGTGCGCCATTGCGCTGTGGACACAGCTCGTAGCGGTCACCCATGATTTAAAACATATTCGAGAACACAGGATACTGCAATCTCCTGAAAAACGGGACGATCTTCTCACGTAATGTTGTGGGTGGGTCTGTACCGCTGAACACTTTCTCTTTTATCATCCCCCATAGGTAGGCGTCTGGTGGTGTAAGATCAGGGGAATTTAGTTGAAATCAGTCCCGCGGGATATGATTTGTCCTTGAAAGGTTTCCTACAGCACTGCTGTAGACTGATGAGCGATGTGTCTGGTCGCCCCGTCCTGTTGAAACTACTGCCTTTCCAGCCGGAGGTTCCTACTACGACAAAACCTTCTGAAATCCCAAATAAATGGCCTGAGCATTATGTTCCTATAGCGTTCCGGTATCGGCTCACTTGCGCTCCCACCTGAAATCGACCTATTTGCGCTCTGACCCTAATGACAAGAAATTAATGATATCTTCGCCGGCCGACTTGCGCTCCCGTTCTCTCGGGATATATACATGTATAAATACATCAAACTTAGGATATATTTTGCACATAGTGCCTTTCAAATTAGATGACCTACCTTATTGAGGCGAGTATATGAAAATTACTTATTGTAGGTTTTTATAAAATATATATACTCGCTTCAAAAGGGTCATTTAATATGAGTATATATACATAAAATTATACAAGAATTATTTTTTTATGTATCTCTAACCTGACCAAAACTGTTTGCTACTTCAATTCGTGTTTTTATTATATAACTATGTGACTATGTATACAATAACTCAAACCATTTTTTCTTGAGTATTTTGCCAAATTAATAATAATAATAAAACAAGCAATTAAACAAGAGAATTATAATAGTCAGATAAAAGTTAATAAAACAACACTTTCCTTCACATTTCATCCAGACTTAGGACTGGCAAAGTTTAATACATAAATATAAACTTTGGTAAGTTTAAAAGTGTGTAATATGTCTTCCTTTTTGAATAAAGAAATCGTCAGTATATTATCTATGTAAGTTTGTTACTTTATTCTAGCTCTTGAATATAAGCCATCGTTTATTGTACCGAACGTTGCAATGTATTGTGTTTATGATAAGAGTTTCAGAAACTTTTTGTGTAATTTCAAGTTTTCCATTTTTAGTGGGAATATATTCATTTACCTTTCATCTGTAAATAGTACATCCATAAAATTAGGGCCAGATGTACATCGTTACTTAATGCTTTTATTACTTTTGTAAAGGGATTGCATCTATTTACTCTATTTCTTGAAAGTAAGAAGGGATTTCCCAAATATTGTCATTTTCACAATAAAGGGTAAGCTGCTGCAATATCTGCGCATATAATTATTTAATAATGTTTTCTGCCTCCCTTGTAAGTGGCGGGGGCATGTTAACTTTGCAGAAATAAATTATAGAAAAAGTTAGTTCCATCAAGTTTAAGCTACTATCAAGACGTAAAGCTTACTAAGAATGGATGTGCATATATATAAAGTGATTGAGATGACGAAGGGAAAACCATGTGTTTTATATAATGGACATAGTTTTCGCAAGAAAAAAACGAATAAGAATGGATCTGTGTGGCAGTGTACAAAAGAGAAAACCGAAAAATACAGAGGAAACCTCATCATAGAAGATGATAAAGTAGTTAGTGAGACACTTCATGTGTGTAAGCCTAATGTTGCCGCGATGGATGTAAAAGAATGTTTATTCAACGATAGAAAAAGAGCCCGAGAAGGCGATGATTATTTACCAATGTCAAAAATCTGTCAAGATGAGTTCCAAACTCTGTTCAATCAAGGCTTCGATTTAGTTGCAGAAATGCCTAAATTTACTTCAGTCAAAAGTAGTTTAAACAAGGCGAGATTCCGTGCACATGGCTTGCAAAAGGTTCCTACTACGTCATCGGAAATAACATTCCCGGAAGAAATTCTAACGATGAAAGATAGATCAAGTTTTTTGTTTATCGATAACTGTAATCATTTAGCGGAAGAAAGAATGTTGGTGTTTGCGAGCAACAAATTCAGGCGTATTCTTACTGATAACAATTCCACGGTAAATAAGTAATTTTCATATACTCGCCTCAATAAGGTAGGTCATTTAATATGAAAGGCACTATGTACAATATATATCCTAAGTTTTATGAATTTATACATGTATATATCCCGAGAGAACGGGAGCGCAAGTCGGCCGGCGAAGATATCATGAATTTCTTGTCATTAGGGTCTGAGCGCAAATAGGTCGATTTCAGGTAGGAGCGCAAGTGCGTCGTATTCAGCGTTCCTGGGTAACAGAGGTAAGAGATATACCTCCATTATCTAATGAAATACGGACCAAGCACACCGTGTGCTGACGCTGCACACCATATCGTCACATGCTCACTATAGAGCGGTTTATGGACACACCTCGCCTCTCGAAACCAAGGAAACAAATTATTTGTTTATTGATGTAACCCTCCAAGTGAATGTGATTTTCGTCTGAGAACCACAGATTACGCAAAAATCAGGATCCCTCGTACACTATAGCCAAAATTTGTCTACAATACGCAATCCTGACATGCACATCTTAGTTTGTCAAATGTTGTCCAACCTGAATTCGGTACAGAAATTCACCTACGTCTGTAAACAATCGCCGTTCAAGGACGTTCTACGAAGACTTCGCTAAGGTGACTCAAAAACCCGATTGACGACACGTCCATGATTTGCATTTGCTCTCACAGTTACTGGCCTGCCAGAGCTTCCCTTCCGTTGACACAATACACTGTCAGTATCAGGAAATTTCTTATCTCTAGAAAGCATAACTGCGTTGCTTGGTGCCGCTTTATGAAATTATTCGTGATATTGTTCCGACACTAACTTCAAACTCGGCTCACCCTGATAGCCAATTCCGCACGAGCTCCACAATAAACCCTTTTTGCTCCGTCGTGAGACTTATTTTCAGCTCTAACCTCACAGCACAATGTTTATTGCACTTCTACGAACATATAACGCTGATACAATAATACGCCGATAAGTAGACATGCTCATAAGAACAGCGCGAAATCCAGTACTGTATATTTTGGCGCATACCGTAATATTCGAAAATTTTTTTCCGAGAGTCGTATATTTGTTCAGTGATTTTACTAAGTTTTCCTAGTTAATATTAGTTATTGAATATGTGCAATCAACACCTGTTTGAACGTATACTAGACGATAAAATCTTCCAAAACTCCGAGTTTTCTCAGATCAGCCCATATAAATATATGTTTCAGTCATCTCCATGTTTGTTGAAATTTAACCACTGTATATCTCCTTCTTCAAATGCAGTAATTTTTGCCAATCGATATTTAATATTTCAAATTTATCTTGCTTTATTATTCTAACCCTGAATTCAGACAAATGTTACATTTAACTTATGAAATTCTGAGCACCGTGCATGTTTACAACCTTTAAAAATCTCGTACTCATCAAAAGTCAGTAGTAACAATTGGGTCAAAAAAAAAATAAATGTTGTTTTCTACAAATGTATAGATGGCGACTGGAGAAACAAGTCAGAATAGATGATCTGCTATGTCAAGTTTCTGAATTAGATTGCTCGAATCTTTGGCCATAAATTGTTGAAAAAAACCGTTTTTCGAATATAGTCATGGTCTTACTCTTTCCATATATGGTTTCTGCAGCCCTTCCCGTACTCTAGTGTCTCGATTCAGATACAAGCTTACAGTTATGCACCTTTGAATATTGCCCTTGTAAATCCTTTTCTGTTTCTTGATACAATGACTCCCTTAACTCCACGGTTATCTCCAGTATTAGTTTGGTTGTAATTTAACAGATGATGTCGATCGTTGTCTTTTAATGTACCTTCAGCTTTACTGAAGAATGTACGAAGTCATTTAATGGTTAAATTCACGATTGGAGAAGAAAAATTATTTACAATGAATAGCCGTATTACTGACGTTATTAAATATTGAAATATATTTTTGGGAGCAACAGAATCTTCTCGTATTGTAGCTAAGAACGTGGTTTCCTAGTTGTACTGTTGTCGCTTTATCTGTCGACTGACTAGTTTTCACATTTCTGACGACAACCGAAATATTTGCACTAACTACATTTGCTCTAAAATACTTTCAGTTTGAAAATCATACCTACACGATAATTTCACCCCGCCAAGTTAACATTTCCAAAATAATACATATTGAACGTAACAAAATCGACAAACTAGGATTAAGAAATAATAATAGTTCGAAGAAAGAGAAGTGCAAATAAAATATGCAAAACGTATTAAATGTCAACATTTGGTATTTATTCTCTTTATAGTCGTAAAAATGTATTTCTCATGAAACATAATAAAAATTTTAAAAACAAACCTCGAGCCACAGCAGTAGAAAAATATGGAAAATAAATCAACTGTCTTAAATATATAATTGAATAATTAGAGACTTCCTATAAACATATCAAACATTATATATATATATATATATATAACACGTGTCTACGGTTGCACTACAGCGGATTTTACCCAATATTCTCTGTAGTGCAACCGTAGACACGTGTTTCTGACTAATTGGTCGTCATCAGTACGGTGTAGCCAAGGAATAAGGTGGGATATCCTTGGAGATAGAAGCATACACGGAAGACCATCAGGCGACAGACCACCATTTGCAGCTTCAGTTAGAAGATCTTCGGTTTTGAAGACAACAACTAACATCGCCACGAGGAAGACATTGTCAACCTGCGTGCCATCCGAAACCCAGGAAAGATAATCAATAAAGGAATTATCGCGGATACATAAAATAAAACAAGAAAAAGAGAATATTGGGTAAAATCCGCTGTAGTGCAACCGTAGACACGTGTTTCTGACTAATTGGTCGTCATCAGTACGGTGCAAATGGTGGTCTGTCGCCTGATGGTCTTCCGTGTATGCTTCTATCTCCAAGGATATCCCACCTTATTCCTTGGCTACACCGTACTGATGACGACCAATTAGTCAGAAACACGTGTCTACGGTTGCACTACAGCGGATTTTACCCAATATTCTCTTTTTCTTGTTTTATTTTATGTATCCGCGATAATTCCATTATTGATTATCTTTCCTGGGTTTCGGATGGCACGCAAGTTGACAATGTCTTCCTCGTGGCGATGTTAGTTGTTGTCTTCAAAACCGAAGATCTTCTAACTGAAGCTGCAAATGGTGGTCTGTCGCCTGATGGTCTTCCGTGTATGCTTCTATCTCCAAGAATATCCCACCTTATTCCTTGGCTACACCGTACTGATGACGACCAATTAGTCAGAAACACGTGTCTACGGTTGCACTACAGCGTATTTTGCCCAATATTCTCTTTTTCTTGTTTTATTTTATGTATCCGCGATAATTCCTTTATTGATTATCTTTCCTGGGTTTCGGATGGCACGCAGGTTGACAATGTCTTCCTCGTGGCGATGTTAGTTGTTGTCTTCAAAACCGAAGATCTTCTAACTGAAGCTGCAAATGGTGGTCTGTCGCCTGATGGTCTTCCGTGTATGCTTCTATCTCCAAGGATATCCCACCTTATTCCTTGGCTACACCGTACTGATGACGACCAATTAGTCAGAAACACGTGTCTACGGTTGCACTACAGCGGATTTTACCCAATATTCTCTTTTTCTTGTTTTATTTTATGTATCCGCGATAATTCCTTTATTGATTATATATATATATATTAATTTTATTTACACTTTTATTTAATTTGACTGACCTAGTGTTAATTTAAGTTTAAAATAAGTATCCTAATATTCTGTGAGCAGCAAACCCAAAAGAAATATTCCGCGGACTGGACTGTTAATTTCTATGTTGATTTTATTTGTAAATGTCCTCCATCTATACAATTTAATAATTCCTAGTAACCTAACTCTGTAATGGGTTTAGTACACAGAAGATGGGCATGTATATTGCATATGTATGCGTGTATTTGAAATGACACCATATCCTAGTTAATTAGAATATACTCACTGGTATTACTGTATAGAAGCTATCAACCGCACTTTATATTCGTAACAACAGTTCACATTAATGAGTAGAAATGTATTTAAAACTAAAAATTCTCGAGTAAATAATTAAAATAACTATGAAATGGTATTTATAAATAAACGTCCCTAAAATACTATAGAAACCTCTATTAAGGAAAGACAGTGTACCTAAATAAATGTATTAAACACTACACGGCGAGAGCCCCGTAAGCCTGTTTTACATGGTCCTAGAAACATTCTAGTTCCATCCTTTTGTTCTAACCAAGAAACTCAGCTAAAGTTGTCAACAAAATTCAGTTTAAAATATAATGTACAGTGCACAGACTGAGTCTTGCCCGATGGGAGGAGCCTCGACCTATAAGTCGCGCAGATTTATATATAGGTCAGTGCGTGACAGAGAAAGTATTCGGAAAAAAGAAATGATAACATTTGTTCATCATCGCATACATTACCCGGACGAACGAGTAAATGCAGATAAGAAATTGTAATATACTGAAAAGAGATACATATATGTGTAGCGCTTGACAATTTTTCCAGACTGCTCGTGCTTATCCTAATATTATAAGGATTCACTGCGCACCTTGTGGGAGGGGCATCTCATCGGCCAGGTCTCAGTCTTTGAGCTGTATGTGTTTCTCTCTACAGTAAACCACAACATACTACGAATATATACTGAAAGGAGAATGTAGTGGGGATTGATACATTACATCTGACGGCCAAGCAACTATATCTTACTTGATCTTACTGACATATGCCATTCGTTTATGTGAGTTGTTCGTGATCTGTCAAGTGTCTGTTATAATAAAATTATGGATATGGTCTGTGGATATGGTGTATACAATTGATGAAAAGGTTCAGATTGTAAAATGGTATTTTCAAGGCCACTCACTGATTTCTATTATAGCTCTCTTTCGGGATACTTTTGAAAATTGACCTATTCCTTGTTTGAATACCATTCATCGCATCAAAACTAATTTTGAAAAATTCGGTTGTGTTTCGCCATCGTTTCATGTGAAACTCAAAATAATGATAACCAGGATCTCAATGTAATGATATGTGTTAGCGTGGAAAACAATTATACTCTGACAACATCACAAATAGGACAAGAACTGGATGTATCACGTGAAACTGTGAGAAGAGCCTTCAGGAAAAACAAATATCACTCTTATCATGTTCAGAAGATAAATGAAATACTTTCAAAGGACAATTATGATCGCATTCAGTTTTGTTTAGACATAATTGAAAAATGTGCACTGAATGAAGGTTTTATTTCGAACATCCTCTTTTCGAATGAATCTACGTTTTTCTTACATGGCCGACATAATCCATACTACGATATTGGTCCAGAACAAATAAACACATTGCGTATACTGTTCACACACAATACCCACAAAAGGTAAATGTATAGGTTGGGATATTAGGCAATAATGTCATTGGCCCATTTTATATTGATGGCATGTTGAACGGACAGAAATACTTAGATCTACTGCAACACAGTATTATTCCTTTTATACGCGGAATACCTAACATTGTAATGGAAGACATTTGGTATCAACAAGACGGATGTCCTGCCCATACAAGCAGGATTGTGCTGCAATATCTAAGAAATACGTTTGAAGACCGAATTATTCGAAACGGGGCACAATCCATTGATCTGCCAGGTCTCCTGATTTGTCACCAAATGACTTTTTTCTGTGGGGTCACGTTAAGTCACAAATATACGGCTACGAAGAACAACGTGCAAATAATTTAGAAGAATTGCGTATAAAAATTAGAAACTGTTTGTTAACAATCACCCCCGAAGTCTTGTCCAATGTACGGCGGAACTTTTATAATCGAATTGCGTATTGTTTAGAAATAGAAGGAGGACGATTTGAACCTTTAATGTAGTATAATCAACCGAGAATTTTTGTTTATAAATTATTATTTTTAAGTTCTATTTATTTACTTAATAGTATTTAATACCTTTATATTTTAACGCCCACCACTACGTCATCAGTGTGACCTTTCTACCAGATGCGTGCGCTGCCGACCGCGCAAATTTAACAACAAGAATAAACCACAAACACGCTATCAACACAAAAATCAGGTAGCAGTAAATATGCAGTAAATGTTGGTATTATTGGTCACTGTTGGTGGTAAGGACAGCCGCGAAGTTTAAACATTTTGTACCAAAGCCGTCTATTGTCCTACTTTCTCTTATACCGAAATACCGTTGCTGTTTCTCTCCCGTGTAAAATATAAAGGTCCATTGAGTTCGCCCCACCTTTCCCCTATTATTGCTAAGCGCCAATGACATCACTGTGCATTTTCGTAGTTAACTGTGTAATACTGTATATGTGTCAAGTAGAAGCAAACAACGTATTTTCCTTTACTGAATTATAAAAACACTCAAAAAGAGATGCCAGAAAAGTGAAACATTTTTATTCTCTATTCTAATTCCAAATAAGACTTTATTTTAAAACAGTTTTCTACATAACAACTTTAATTTTAACAAACTACAGAGAGATAGTAAATGGTTAATCGTGCCGCTTCATCAATATATGAACTTTAGCACGAGTTTGCCACATGTTCATTGTTGTAGTATGAATATGTAGTTTCTACATAAATCACTGAAGTGGCTGTCAATCCAATATTCTGTCATTGATACATAATTGTCAGCCATATAGAACAAGATAAGTTTATTGTTGAGGCTTATTTTCGTAGCTGTAACAGAAGAAATGATCCAAAATGTTTTCATTTCTCTAAAGACGTAAATGTAAATGTGTGTCTACAAAATGAAGGATTTTATTTTGAACATCTGTTATAATATTTCTAAATATGTAATGTTATATGCAATATCGATCTTTGTATTAAATTATTTTTAATAAAGATATCAATTATTGCATTATTTCTTGAGTTATTAAAACAAGTAAACTTGACAAAATTTCTTGAAAGTAGTTCATACGTAAAATAATAGATGTGGCACGGACGAAATACAATTCAGAATATGATATATGCCGCAAATACACCATGACTATGAAGCGGCACGGTCAACCTTTTACGATCTCTCTGTATATATAATGATAGTACCTATATTATGCATCAAGTTCTGTAAACCTCATTTCGGAGCCAGAGTTTAGTAAAACGAGTGACTAACGAATTTATGAAACGAGTTTCATACTATATGAATTAATTAAAATTATACACTTGGTATATTGCCATCATCTTAAATAATTATGAAATTATCACGAAATATTGATAATAAGTTCCAAAATTTAGAGTCATAAAATATTTATTGTTGTCACGATTATTCGAAGTCGAAGAAATTCAATCTAACTATGAAATTAAAATATTCTAAGTCACTATATTTAAAATTGTTTTGTGTTTATTTTAATCGCGACTATTTGAATTAGTCGAATAAATTCAATTTTTGCACTCTCTCCCAAAATATTAAGTCCTTATGATTACTTTAAGTCCGATTTTCAATCTTTGATATTAAACCAATCGTTTACTTGTTAATGTTGCTTGATTACTCGTCAAAGCAATGCTCCCTCGATTTTCAATGTACCCCTATATATATTCAAAATGTTAAGTAAAAAATTACGTTAAAACAGGCGGGTCTTGCCTATGTTGGTATATCGTGAACATTCTCAACGATGCAAAACGAAATATTGCAATGATTCGCAAAGGTATATTTGACGTTTTCAAAACAATAACAATTGATGCGTCCGTCCATCTTTCAATCTAAGTTTACGAGAAAAAAATCTTATTAAATGGTTTAACTACATGTTTCATATGTGAAACATTATTTATTAGGTATGTACAACATGATACTTTAAAAACTAAATTACATAAAATTTATATTGTTGCCATAGAAAATTTACATTATAATCGTGTGTACTACTAACGCTGTTTTCCCTACATTTACCATCGATTTCTTCTCTTTTACAGTCCCAGGACCTCCTTCCTTCCAGACAGCAAACAGATACATTAGCTGTCCAGTAAGTACAAATACAAAATAACATCATGTAATAACATTAACTAATCAATTTTTCCTTTGATTATAGATGGATACAATAAAAAGGTTTCTATTGATTCTCCTTTATGATGGATTCTATCTAGAATAAACAACTGTTACATGTTGTACATACAAGAATTAATAATATGACGATACAATAAACATTATTACAAACACATACAGATATCCTTTTCTAAGTTAACCTATTCTTACATAATCTTAATTAATTTTACATTAAATTAATTGTGATCTCAGCAGAGAATATTTACATATTATTAACAGAGCTTAGACAACAGCACTAGATTGTGTGTAAATATAATTTTGAAAGAATTCTGTTTTTATTGAATACTATCCCCATACAATATTTAACACCTTCATGTTAGACCTAGGATTAATTAAATTTTGTTAGTATTAGTTTTATGTTTCCCGAATTAAATGTTTGGACTTCTTCGGCTTGTATATTCCATTCAAACTAGCTAAATAAACTGCATGTGAGTGTGTGCTTATTTGTTGATACGGTCATTTTTGTAATGCAGTAATTTCTTTCCTTATCTGCATGTTAATAAAACAAATTGATAATAAATTATTATTAGATATTATTGGTCTCCCCTGAAGTAAATAAAAGGTCATTGGCCATATTATTACAAGTTACCTAGCTTTATCTAAACAATAATTACTTATCCTTATATGCCAGGCTGGCATCGAATATTTTTTGTTTGTGTTATTCGTGTATATAGTGCATAGTAATTGATAAATATAAAAAATACAAATATATAGTCATTCATTTATGAAGGAGATGCATATTGTCGCATGATTGTTAACATCTTTTAATATGTTTATTTACACACATCTACTTATTTATCTCAACAAACAATTATTTAGAATGCTGTACAGGGACTGTCAAAAACACAATTCGAGCACGAACATATTGAGAGACTTTAATTTCATCTTTCTTACAGGATTTTGCAATTGCTTTTCACCATTATATTTCACAATTTATTAAATGTAATTCCCACATGACAACGCTTGTCACATGTGTATCAAATGTATTTCCCTTTTGTCAAAACACTTTGTATGCGCAATTATGGTCGAACGTGAAGAAAGGGAAATACTAAAGTTGGTAATGATGTGCGTCTCTTAATTATTAATTTTCTGACTGGCGGATTGTCTTCAGTTGATTATTTGTAGACAATTCAACTTAAAACCCAACACAGTGCAAAAAATATACTCAGTCTATACAAGCACAGGAGAAACAGATAAACAACAGGTAGGGCAAGGAAAGCAGCTGTTAACCATAGCTCAAAAGGAACTGCTTTGTGATTGGGTTGATCAAGATTGCACTGACACACTTCGTCGTTTGCGTGAAAAATGTTTAGCCGAATGGCACCATATGCAACTGTCACTATCAACAATCAACAGGACGCTAAAGGATTTTCATTATTCCGTGAAGAAAGTGACAAATGTACCCGAGAGAAGAAATACGCCTGCAGTCGAATCATGCACGAAAGAGAAAAAATATTTTTCATCGGCGAATTTGGTGTCCAAGTTAACTCAAGGGTGTTTTATGGCAGATGACCAAAAAATACACCAGCTCATTTACCTAAACCTCAAAAGTAATTCCATTGCAGCTGCCATGACTATGAATTCTTTGTATATATTTCAAATTCAGGATCTATGTGTTAAATAAATATAGTTTTATATGATAAGAAAAAGGAAAAATCATTCAATAAATAGATGAAAATGTTTTGACAAAACGGATATATATTTGATAGAACTGTGACAAGCATTGTTATGTGGAAATTATGTACATTTGATAAATTGTGAAATAGAATTAATAAATGGTGAAAAGCAATTGAAAAATCCTGTAAATGAAAATCACTATTGTCTATGTGTCTACAAGTGTCTGCAATTCTTTATACTCCTCTTGCCTCTTGTATTTGTGTTTCATAAAAGAAAAGATTTGCCTTGCCATATCCTCAACATCATTAGGTAATTTACTTGTTGCCCAAGAAGCACATAGTGCAAAATTATGACATGTATATTTTAGAACAAATAACGATGGTAGGTCATTTAACAACCCAATAGCAACAGTTAACTTCACCCATCATCAAATTAGCTCCATCAGCAGTAAATCCTATCATACTATCATACATCTATATACTTTTTATAATGAGAAAAAAGTTGCAGATATGTATTTTGGTATATAGATTTTGCAGAAACTTCAAGTACTGGTATAATTCTTAAGGAAAGTGTCACTTATCTTTGAAATATCGTGCTACTACTGCTAAATATTTTGTGGTATGATATTGACGTTACACATGGAAAAAAAATTAAAGTTACGGAACGTGATGATATTATCTGACGGCGACATAAATATTTATGTCAAATTAAACAATAAAAAAATACACTACACGGATGAGGTCATAAATTCATCTTGGTTAGACACCACAATTACATCTGCTCGTCGAGCTTTTATTAAGGACTTAGTAATGGATTTGTAACACCAAGTGATCGAAATTAGAGGAATGCATTAATGCATGTTGGAAATGTAAATTATTTTGTCAGTCATTCCAAATTTACATAGCCATGCAAACAAATACAAAAATGTTATATTTGCAGATTAAATAATTTATATATACTTTTATTTCAAAATAATATATAATTTGAGTACAATTAGTTTGTTACAATGCGCAATGATCACATACTTAAAAGAAGTGCACATGCAATAATTTTTCTACTTCTAGAGATATGAAATAGTATCTCTTCGGAATAGACATGTGTAGTAGAATATATTTTGTATGCAATTATTAATTCTTAGTAAATTATTCTATAAATTTACTAAGAACGGAATTTTGATGAAAATAAAAAATATACTCTAAACAATACTAAAAAATAAAATGTTATCGCATAGGCTCAAAAATGCCTCCTTCAGCAGCAAGGCATTGTCCGAGTCTATCATAAAAAAAAAAAAAAAATTCTCGCACATTACGAATCATATCAACAGTCAATATGATTCGTACTGTGTCAGAAAATTTATATGATAGGCTCGGACAATGCCTTGCTGCTGAAGGAGGCATTTTTGAGCCTATGCGATAACATTTTATTTTTTAGTATTGTTTAGAGTATATTTTTTATTTTCATCAAAATTCCGTTCTTAGTAAATTTATAGAATAATTTACTAAGAATTAATGTTTAATTAGAATTGTGCTTTTATTTTCCTACTGCGTTGTATACGCAATATAATAAGACTCGTAGAAGTATTTTGAATTCTTATTTGGTAAATATGTATTTACGAAGCGTGTGATGCATTCTTAGATAAATACATGTGCATCCATCGACTGACGGTATCCGACTAAAATGCTAATCGTAATCCTACCGATTTTTCGTTAGATCTACCGAATATTGCCGACCTTTCTACCGATCTAGTAAGAGTCAGGGTTACCATCACTGTGTGTATTAAAGATAGGATCAGTGATGGTAACCCTGACTCTTACTAGATTGGTAGAAAGGTCGGCAATATTCGGTAGATCTACCGAAAAATCGGTAGAAGTTACCATCACTGGTTGCCGGTATGCCTAGTATACATATGTCCTATCCCCAATATGATTTTACACATGCTGTATATGTTGCATATTATTATGTATAGACAATGTATCAAATCTACAGATAAAATATTAAAATAAAATCCCGATACTGGGAATATCTGTATATACTTACACATCGAGAAAAGTTCATTTGTATTATTACGAATAACTAAATCGTATATATGTATAGACATTAATTTGTGAAAGTATCCTCATATCCACATACATATTCTTACTGTAAAGGCATAAAATATACAAAATTTGTTGAAAGCAAAAAGTTGACATCGTAGATTGATATTTATGTCCAATATCTATGCACGTACCTACTCCCAAGTCAATAAATTCAATTATGAATGCACTCAACTTGTATCATGCATCGTAATAGAGTATTTAATATGCACGTGATGATCGGCGGTTGCTTTGCGCTGAGCAGTGTCGGATAATGTACCTGGATGTTCATTCAAAAGAGAAAAGTGAGTGGTAATTTGTGTTTAAAGAGATTTTGTGAATATTCAATTTTGGCATATTCAATTATTTTAACTATTTATCCAATATACATATATGTAAGAAAATATGTTGGGGGCGTTTAAATATTTTCAGGAGGGGGTTTCTTTCACAAAATATAAATGTGTTATGTAACACTTTAGGTGACTTCCTGTGATTGGGAGGGGGAGGAGTCCCCATTCCCTGTCGAGATACGCGCTTGGATATACCGGGTGTTTCGAAATTGCACGGCACTATTGTAGGTACTTGTTCTCCAGCATAAAATAAACAAAAAAGTCCATATAAACATATGTCTCACATTAATTTATTACTAAGATATTGGAGCATAAAGATATTTATTTAACAATAAAACATCCAAAAGAACTGTTGAAAGTGGCTAGCATTTTGTTGAATTCAGCATTCAGCACGACAAATTCATGCTTCTTTAGCACATCGTATAGCATCTGGACGATTCTTGATAATTGCTGCGGCTTCCACGATGCGATTACTAAACTCTGATGAATCTCGATCTCCCGATCTAACGGCGTTAGATCGGTAGTTTAGTAATCGCATTGTGGAAGCCTCAGAAACTATCAAGGATCGTCCTGATGCTATACGAAGTGCCAAAGAAGAATGAATTTGTCGTGCTGAATGCTGCATTCAACAAAACGGTGGCCACTTTAAACAGTTCTTTTGGATGTTGTATTGTTAAATAAATATCTTTATGCTCCAATATCTTAGTAATAAATTAATTTGAGACATATATTTATATGGACTTTTTTGTTTATTTTATGCTGGAGAACAAGTACCTACAATAGTGCCGTGCAATTCCGAAACAGCCGATATATGTTACGATAAATAGCTGAAATCCGTTTTTACGCGTACTTACTACTAAAAATGCGAAGTAACTACGAGCATTTGTAATTTCGCGTTCTAACTATGAAAGACACAAATTAAAATTTTAATTCGGCTATTTACTGCAGCTTTCAGTTAGAACCCGTTCTAACTACACGTATAACAGTAACTAACCGAAATGCACATCTCTTAACAGCGTACATACTTATGAAGTTATACCAAATACCATCATTCTTCTCTTTCTTATAGTAAAACACAATTGGTTTTAAGATTATTTAATGTGTTGCCAAATAATCTGACTTATTTATTATTACATGGGCTACTATTGTGACATTTTTAATTGTATAACACTTGCTTTTTTTACACTTACACAAATTACTGAGACACTTTTTTGTGCACTTGCACATGGAAAATTCTTGGCTGGATCCTGATACAGGCGAAGCCGCATGACGTAAAGATATTTGCTTATCCTTCTTTACTACATCAATGTCAATACATTTTTGCTTACAAACATCAAATTCTGATCTGGTGTACAGATGATTTATAACACCGTCCTTAGTACCTAACTGGTACATGTCCTCATCGGTCTTTAATAAAACAACAGCTATAATATTTCTGAATCCATCTTTAGCTTTGTCAACGTCGGGAATAGGTATTGTGACGTTATCGCTGATATTAGCAGGAGGGTACGTTTTATCACTGAAAGATATCATCTTTTTAGCCTCCTGAATTAGGGACTGGCTTGCTTCAGACCGTGCTGCTGTAATGTTATCCTCAATTGTACAATTCAAGCCATAGTCTCGATTAAAGTTAGCTTTTAAAATAGCACTTTAAGGCATAATCTATATTCTATTACCTCTAGTTCTTTTTCTTCATTTTCATACTCTATGTTTGAATCTTCTCCATGAATTACCTTTATGTTAACTTTGACGTCACCAATAATATTTTCCAAATCTTCGTCCCTCTCTAGAGAAGAAATAACGTCAATAGGCAAAGGCGATGTAGTTAACCCAACCCTAGACTCGATGCCAAACATAGCCTTATATGGAGTTTGCTTTATGCCTGAATGAAACGCACGGTTTTTCATAAACTGTACAAACGGTAGACCTTCTGACCATTTACCTTAAATGCGTTTATAACGCAGTTGGCAAATTCTCGGCCGATGTGTTGTTGTTACTATGTAATATGCACGGCGTTCCAAACGTCAAAAATATTTCTTTTAATTTATAAGCTATTTCTTCTGCTCGTTTACATGTTAGAGCTCTTAATAAAATAAACTTCGTTATTATTCGCTGAACGCTATTCATTTTTATTATCTCAAAACGTTATCGATCTTCAAATTGTATTTTCATTTTACAACGAAAAAAGCAAAATTTAAAAAAATTAAGGTACCATCTAGCCATAGAATACTAAATGGAATAAACAGCAGAACGAAAATTTCCGAATAGTAACGATATTATTGAAACTTTATATTCGAATGGGGGAGAAATGCACGCAAAGAACGCATGCGTAGAAAGTTTTATATTTATAATAATCTCTCAGCATTGTAGCTGTTAATTGAAAATATGATTGGATAAATACAATAATAATTATGAACATCAAATATTTTAAAACATAACAAAATATTATGATGAACTACTCGAATTTTTCAGATGACCGTTAAATTTACCAACCGAAATCTAAATTCTGTGTATTAATTCCTTCAAGAATTATCAGATGTTATATAATTAACTAGTTTCGAGCTTGAATCGCCTTTTTCGCGTCCGCTTACAGCTGTCCGTCAATCTCTCTGAGCTTGAACCGCTTTTTTCGCGCCCGCTTACAGTTTCTTCCCAGTTTCCTGTAAAAAGCAATCACTGTCATGGCTTTTTAGAATGTCCGATTTTATTAACTTTTGAAGCACTCCTGTATATACATATATATTTTGTTAAGCCAATAGGACGTTTTATTTAAAATTTTTCTCGAACTGTTTTTAACACAAACCGGTACACACTCAAGAGCGAGAAAGTAATTTAATGTTAAACATAAGTCATGTTAACGTATCCAAAGACACAGTGAGATCAAAAAGCCCAACATGTTCATTAAAACAGTTTACAATACTAGTTTGATGTGAAAGTGTAAAAGCCTGTCAACCTTTTCAAAATCCACTATCGTTAATAAAGGAGCACGAAATAATAATAAAAGTAAAAAGCCCAAGTTTTAAATTGAGGACCTAATGAAGCGCCTTTCCTGTAAAAAGCGATCACTGGCATGACGCCTTTTAGAATGTCCACTTTTATAAACTTTTGAAACACCCCTACATATATTTTGTTAAGCCTATAGTATATTTTATTTAAAATCCTTCTCGAACCGTTTTTTACACAAACTGGTACACACTCAAGAGCGAGAAAGGTAATTTAATGTTAAACATAAGTCGTGTTAAAGTATCGAAAGAAACAATGAGCTCAGTGAGCGCAACATTTTCATTGAGACAGTGTACAATACGATTCTGATGTTTTCGAATCTACTATGGATAAGAAAAAATGAAGTATTAAATTTAAGCCCTGTTCAATCACGTTTTGAAGAATCGGCAAATTGAAGAAGTAATAAGCGACCACAAACACCCCCGTATCCAAAATTTCACAAACATTCATCAATTTTCAAAAAACTCTTCCGCCATTTTGTTTATTTTTGTCATTTTGACTTTGGATTCGTGATCAGCGACCTAAAACACCCCCGTATCCAAAATTTCACATTCGTCCGTCATTTTTCAAAAAATTCTTCCGCCATCTGGTTTTTTTTGACATTTTGACTTTGGATTTGTGATCGGCGACTTCAAGAATCCCAGTATCTAAAATTTTACATTCATACGTCAATTTTCAAAAAATTCTTCCGCCATTTTTTTTTTTGACATTTTGACTATGGATTCGTGATCAGTGACCTAAGTTCGGTGTGTTAATTCCTTCAAGAATTATCAGATGTTATATAATTAATAACAAGTTAATATAAATAGTTATACAGATAGATATGCTAGTCTCAACTTCAATGCCAATTTGTTGATCCACTTAAAATCACAAACTTCAAAGTTCCAGCACTTTGAATGTCCGTCAAAAATTGACTGCAGACCTCCTAATGATTTTTTCCTTCTGGGATGTATTAGAAGTGTCTGTCTCCCAAGGTAGTCACTATTCAGTATCAATCTCTATGGTCTGCATATCTAATGATTTCTTCTCCTTCTAGAATATATTACCAATATTTATTTTCGTACGATATGTATGATACTGGAGTTAGCCAATGCTCTGTAGGATCCAATTCTAATTTTATCCAATCCTCGTATACTTATAAATAAATAAACCTAATATATTTGGGAATTAAAACTCATTAATCACTAGACATAAAAATGTACGCATATCTAATCTAAAAATCGAAAATGCTCTATCAACTTTGTTTACGCCATAACACCCTAACGAGTCTTGCTAGCTAAACATGAATTATTTTTGCTTTCTCAAACTTATTCAGTTGCAATTCAATTAATTCCAGAACAAGACTTATTTCTACCACTGCATTCTAAAATATTGTTACAAAGAATTTATTTATGTCAAGATTTCATATTTTAAAATTCCAAATACATATATAGTTTCATTCAAAATAATAGTGTATAATTTATAAACTTAAAGTACGATACTCACTAAAAAATAGAAAATCGTAATTAACGCAGTTAAACCTGAAATTTTAAAATATGTATATTTGTATTGAAAATATAATTAGTTATATCACGTCTCTTTTCTTTTCAGGTAGAAACCATAAGAGTAGTACTAAAAAAAGAATTAGATCTGCCAATAATAGAAATATCAGATCAAAATGCCAAATTAGATGGTGGTGATGTTTTATTTACAGGTATGTATTAATACCCTACATTATCTCTACTAATATTTCTTTTTATATCTACTTGTGTGATCCGTTTTGGCTGTGTAGCTTGCATAAGTTCTATGTGATATTGTAGGTATGATTTGTATTGTGTGTATGTAAGCATATAAAAAATATATAAATAAATTTATTTGATATGAAATTCTGGTAGAGAATACAGATATTGTCATAAATATAACAGAGATAGACATATTAACAATTCAGTACACTTCTAGGACAATAATAAATATATGACGTAGTCGTCAATTGCGGAGTGTAACATGTTCCACTAGAAATGTTTTCATATTGCGTTAAATATGGCATTAATAACAGCATTCTTGTTGTCTCACCGTGCTTTGCTTAATAGGTTACGTTGTATGAGTATAGTGACCACTTAAGGTTGTCAGTTTCTTGAACGTATTACTTCGTTTAATAATCTATTAATTCTCACACTTTTGTTTCAACAAATGGCTGTTGTGTTTAATACTTTATTTGACGGTCAAGCAGTGTTGGTTTCTTTATACACATTTTAATTTCCGTTTCTTCTTTACATTTCTAAGTACCTTTTTTACTTTCTTATACGTAGTATAAGGAAGTATTGTGATGATGAAAATTTTCGACCTCGAGATTTTTGCAGATGTCCACGTTTTGAGGTCCCCTGATACCAAAAAAGTGGTTTTTAAAAAAATGTCTGTGTGTGTGTGTGTCTGTCTGTCTGTGTGTCTGTCTGTGACCACGATAGCGGTCAAACCGCTGGAGATATCAATTCCAAATTTGGTATTTACGTGTATAATCTCCCTCTTGAGATCTGATTAGTTTTTCAGTAAAATCGGTAGACCGGAAGTAGCAGTTTACTTCAGCATAAAAATCGAATTTTGCCAATATTTCGTCAAATACTAAGTTTATACAAATTTATAAAGAATTCATATGTACTTAAAATTAAAATTGAGAACAATTTTATTTAAAAAGTTTTTCGAAATTCCTACCGGAAGTAGGTCTTTTACTCTTATCGAAAATCGGTTTTTTGCGAATATCTCGCAAGTCATGCTTTTAAGGCAAGTATGTTACGAGTATAAAAGTATTTAAAACATAATTTTCAATATCTTTTATATAAAAAAAATTTCAAAATTCAGACCGGAAGTACCACTTTTACTCTTATCGAATAGCGATTTTTTGCAAATATGTCGTAAGTTATGCATTCTATGTATATTTATGAAGAGTACAAAAGTATTTAGAGTTGGATTTGGAATATTTTTTGTATAAATGAAATTTCAAAATTCGGACCGGAAGTAACACTTTCATACGTATAAGAAAGTCGTGTGGTGGCCACACCTCATTTTTTAAATGTATATTTATAATTTTGTTTACTGAGTAAAATATAAGCAAATACCAAACAGACAAACACCAACATCATAAAAAAATGAGACCGTTTAAACTAGATAGCAACATTGATAACTACCCCAGAATAAAAATGAAATTAATGTAAAAACTAGAGATCAGCAACCAGAGGTACATTGCAAGACTGAACTTAAATGAATCATATAATTCAAAATTGGGCACAGACATCATCACTATTACTTTGCCAATTAATGTATGTTTTCAATGGGATTTCATAACTTGTTCGTGGTAGAAAATAGAAACTGCGATTATGTTATTCATTTATCAGAATACAGTATCCAGGCCAAAGTGTGTGGATATGAAAAATGTATCAAGTTGATGCGGAACAGTTAACAAATGATGGTGACGTATTTTGTATTACTAAATTTACATCATCCCTAAGAGATTCAGTTTCGGAACTTCGAATTCTAATATGTATCTTGTAGCAACTAAATCATAGGAGAGTTTCATACGATAAAATGCACGGTATGATATTCCATTTATTAGAAGTAATTTGCCATCTTATTTGAATTTCTTTTTCTATTTTATTTAAAACTACGTTTTCAAACTACGAAACAGACCTACATGTTAAAAAGATGTTTGGATTGATGAAAACAACATGCAACTATGAGATATAGCAATGAACGACAATTTATTATAAACATGTTGTTCAAAAATATCTTCTGCGTAAGTATTAGTAATAATTTCTATGTAACGCGTAGAAATACTTTCTGAAAACTCTCTTGCTTTTATAGAAAATGTGTCCGTCAAAGAGAAGCGTCGCCGTATGTTTCCAATTGGACGGAGCTCTGCTTTCAGTATAGGCGAGTTTCTAAATTCATTATTTGCAAACCAATGAATAAGGGTTAATAATCCCCATTACTTGCGCAGCCCGATATCTAAATTTAACACCCCTAGATTTTTTCTTTCGATATTTATAAGAAATTGATTAGATTCTCGCAAATCATTCCATAATACGAGGGTAGTCTGAAAAGTTTCCGACCTAACAAAGATATAAGACATTTTTCCTACAAATTTATTTATATTTCTCTACATAGTCTCCTTGTAAGTCTATACACTTCACCCAGCGATGTTCCCATCTCTCTAGCCCGTCCAAATAGTACTTGCCGTCTTTCTCTGCAAAATAGTTGTTTACATTTGATGAAAATCTCTGTCCTCCGAGTGCAACTTTTAATTTGGGGAACAAAAAGAAGTCGCTGGGAGCTAAATCTGGTGAGTAAGGTGGTTGATCAAGCAGTTCAAACCGTAATTCGTGGATTTTTGCCATGGCAACCGTTGAGGTGTTGTCTTGGTGGAACAAGATTTTTTTTTCTGCAAATGTGGCCGTTTTTTCGCAATTTCTGCCTTCAGTTTGTCAAGTAATGATGCGTAGTATTCTCCTGTAATGGTTTTCCCTTTTTGCAGATAATCAATAAAAATAACTCCATGATTGTCCCAGAAAACAGTCGCCATCACTTTCCCAGCCGAAGGAACAGTCTTTGCCCTTTTTGGCGCCGATTCCCCCTTGGCAGTCCACTGTTTTGACTGTATTTTTGATTCGGGGGTGTGGTGGTGTATCCAAGTTTCATCAACAGTAATTAGCCGGCGCCAAAACTCTGATTTATTGCGCCTAAATTGCGCCAAAAGAGCGATCGAAATGTTCATTCGAACACGTTTCTGATCCAACGTGAGCAACCGCGGCACCCAACGCGCAGACAGTTTTCTCATGTCTAAATCTTTATTTAATATGTGACAAACACGTTCTTTGGATATTTTCATGGCTTCTTCTATCTCTCTAACTTTAATTCGGCGGTTGTCTAGCACCATTTGGTGAACTTTAGCAATGTTCTCGTCAATGGTTGCAGTTTTCGGACGTCCCGAACGTTCATCGTCAGCCAAGCTGGTACGGCCACGTTTAAATTTCACGGTGGTAAATGATGTTGCATAGTCCCCGTACACAGCGTCCAAATCTTCCTTGATTTGTGTAGGCGTATTGCCTTTCAAAAATAAATATTTAATCACAGCTCGATACTCAAGTTTTTCCATTTTCACAAAAACACTCACAGCAACTTACTCAAACGATTGTTAAACAATAACTGAGCGTCCGAGGTGGCTGAAGTTTTGGTGCGTACATGTCAAAACATGCATAAACACGCTCCACTACTTTTATCAACGAATGCTGCCATCTTCATGTTGAGGTTGGAAACTTTTCAGACTACCCTCGTATAGAAAAATGAAGTTATAATTCAAGGTACTTTTAAAGAAATGCTTTTATCTTGACTTCAGGCAAAATTCAAAAAGGACAGTTATTTTTTCTATTTTTCATAATTTTTATGTCAATTTATAATTTATGGATTATAGTATTTTATATATTTTACGAGGATGATTTGATGGAAATTTGTGAAAAAATGTGTTATTTTCGAGAGCTTAATTTTCAATATTATCGAGCTTTTAGTTTCTATATCATTCATCATCAGGCCTAAACTTTGTCCCCAAATAAATTCGAGAAAGAAAAATGCGTAATACAAGTATAGTTAGTGAAATAATGAGATTGTGACAGATCTTTAATTAGAGATCTCTTTAATATCTATCTACAGAAGGTCCTGCGATTATTTATTTTTTCTATTTTTCATAATTTTTATGTCAATTTATAATTTATGAATTATGGTATTTTATATATTTTACGAGAATGATTTGATGGAAATTTGTTTTTGAAAAAATGAGTTACTTTCAAGAGCTTAATTTTCAATAATATCGAGCGTTTAGTACGACAGATGCAGTTACTTATTGCAGACGTGTTTAGTGACTCCTTCGAAGAACGCGATTTGACGTTGGCTCATTTAAACGTGGCGACATAAGTCTTAACGATGAAGAACGTCCTGGGCTATCAAAACGTATTACTATTTCTAACAGTGTATTTAGAACTAAAGAAAAAAAACAATATTATATTTCAGATTTAATAATGACTTAGATTTATACGGCTAGCGAAATATATTAAAATGACCATATATATACATATATAGTTCCTCTGGCAGAAATACTTCCCTAAAGTCGGACTCATGCGATAAAATTAACTTCTGAAACTCTTTTCCTAACATAGTATTAAGTTATATAACACGCATTGTATGATCTAAAAATGGTCAATTACAAACAATTGTTAAGTACTATCTGTCGAAAAATCATAGTTGTAGAGACCTACATCTCCTATCGATCGCGGATATCTATTATTAAATAATTTAAAAATAACATCCTGGCATCTTGCTGTGAATATAAAACGAATTTAAAATGTCACTCTCTGCATATTCTTAATTGTCCATATCCTGTTATAACAATCGATATACGTGCACAAATATACAAATATATCCATCTCAGTATGATGAAAGTTTTGGAGCGTATATTAAACTTAACTTCCTTGGTAAGAACCATAATAGGTTCAGGTCGTTGTTTTAAATTGCAGAATTACGAATACATACTGTATAAGAACAATTTGTATATAACACTAGGTATATTATCATTTCATATTGGTATAAATCACACAAAATAGTTTTGAGGAACAATTTGGGCAAGAAATTGACAAAAATTGCTAAAATAAGTTCTTAGTCTTTAAGTATTATATTTAAAACACCTTCCGGAACATCCACATAATCTGAACAAGCCTGCCAAAAGCAATGGTACCTCATCAGTAGAAACTGGAAAATATGCACTAAAAAGTTTGCCAAATATGCATGCTATATGCACTTAAAAAATCCCTAAATATGCACTTACAATATGCAATATGCACTTATGATGTGCATTTATTTATTATGTTTTAGGAAATTAAAATGCAATTGTCGTATTTACAAATTGTATATTTATATATTACAATAAATTGTCGTATTTACAAATTATATATTTATTTATTACAATAAATAACCATATATTTCTTTAAATTTTCCATAGTTAAATTATGTCTACGATCTGTAAGTATATGTTTATATTGGGAAAATATTCTTTCAACATCGCAAGATGTGATCGGTGCATTCTTAAAACTAGGTATTAATGAGGGGCTTATATTAATGTCTTCATTAAAATTGCCATTAATTACATTATTTATAGATTTTAATGTAACAAACCTCCATTTTTGCTTAGAATTGCGGCTAATTTTTCTTTAATTCTTTTTCCAGTCAATCCGTTGACTTTTCCAATTTTCTCTTCAATATCATTTACAATGCCAACACCATCATTTAAAGATAAATTTCTATCTTCTAATCTAGTAATTGCCTGCTCAATTATCGCAAAATTAGATTTAATATATGATAGCTGATTTTGTATTGTCGAATTATTGAAAATTACGTTACACTTTTCTATAGCAAGACAGGGGATGCTGAATCAAATTGAGATACAACATTTTTGATGCCTTCGTAATTATCGGCAAGAAACACAGCACATTTAAGCCATGTCCCATCTTGTTAAGATAGGTTCTGGTGGCAATGGAATGGCCGGGAAGCATTTCGTTATATAATTGCACTCGTAAGGGCGCTTTTAAAAATACTTTTTTGATATTACTAATTAAATTATTTACATCTGGAAACTCTAATCTAACTTTTTCAGCAACCCTATTTAAACCATGAGCCAAACAAGTACAATGGATTAAATTTGGAAAAAAAAATTTCAGACTTTGAGCTGATTTTAACATATACGAAGCGGCGTCAGTTACCATTAACAGAAATTTTTCAAAAGGTACTTTGTCGGGTAAAAAGAAATTCGCTCATTAATAAACCTGGCTATTGTAACATGATTTGTTTTGTCTAAATTACCTACATTAATTAAATGTCTTTTAGATTGAGTTGAACCATTTAAGGTTCCAATAATCAAATTAGCAACCTGACGGCCCTTCGTGTCGGTAGTTTCATCAACAGACAGCCAAAGATTTTGGTTTTTCAACTCCTTTCTAATACCATCGGTAACATCTTCATAAATTTCGTTGATGTATTTCTTGCATAGAGCTGAGGAACTGGGTACATAAATGGGCTGGGTTGGGTTTGACTTTGCAATAAGTTTTCAGGAATTCTTGAAATATCGGATTGTCCAATTTATGTAAAGGAATATTACAACCCACAAAAAGATTACACAAATCTTTGGAAAATGCTTCTTGTGGATACTTCGAATTATTGAGAAAACTTTCCTCCAAAAGTTGCTGCCGCGGTTTATTCAAATTTTCAGAAACCCTGTTCTGATGAAATGTTGTGTTCAAATGTTGCACTACTTGAAATTTCTTCTGGCAGGTAATCTGTGTAACAAATATATATTTTTAACATTCAGTTATAATAATTATTATTAATTACTATATTACTACAGAAACTAGAAAAATAAATTGTCTGGTTTTGTTAAGTTCTCCAGTTGCTTAAATTTGATTGATTTTGGTTATTTTGGTGTTTATGACAAAGACATATTACAAAGATAGATTAGCTTTAAAGAACATAAAATTAAACATATCTAATAATAATTTATTATGAAATTGTTTCATTATATTTATGAACACAAAAATAAATTCTCATAATTGTAGAACTTGTTATTGACAAAATATTTCAAAATTCAACTTACCCTTTTGTCGCAGAGTGTGCACAAAACACTTTCTTCGTCAATAATTTTTAGTGCACTGCAATCACTTTTTATTAGAGAAACTTTTTAATTCACTTTTGTTTCACCAAATAGCACAGACCTTAACACATTTACGAATGAACAAACTATGAAGGAAATTATTTCTTTTTCTTATATTGATATTAGTCGTACGGTATAATATACCTGCATTAATACCTACATTTCTGAAAAGGATTTCTTACGTAAGTTCTAATTGCCCAGTAAACCGATTATCAGTATAGTTAAATCCTATTTTTGGGAAAGTCCATCTCATTATTAATGAGATGGACTTTTAATGAGTCGTTAATGCAAAGTTGAAGGAATGCAATCCCTTCACGTTTACACAAACAAATTAAATATCTTTAAATATCAGATTTTATTATGGTTCTTATGAAAATGGCGAATATATGCATAAATATGCAAAATAATTAGGAAATATGTACGTGCATATGCAGTTATGGTAAAGTGTCCAAATATGCATTATATGCACTAAAAATAATGGTCAAAAACGTATTCTGAGGGTGGAAAATGGATAAGTACACAGTATAGAAGAGATATACCAAAAAAACAACAACTATGCATTGAGTAGAGACTGCATTTTGCATAAAATCCAGTCTCTACTCATCAGTAGCATTATAGCAATTTTAATTGGCGGGGGAAGAAGCCAATTAATCTTCGATTGAAGTTTAAGCATTTTTACGAATATTATTGCAAACATTCACAATTATATCTAATCGGTGTTTTTCAATACGAAAAAGTACGTCTAAACAGTGTTTACCCATTTATTGTAAAAAGTTGGCAACATATATGCAAATGCATTTGATCTAAATTAGTTATTACAGTTGTATTTTGTTGTAATAATATTGGTGCCACTTTCTTCATTTGAATTTGTTCTTTGTTCTTTTTGCCCTTACTTTAATTATTTTAAGATTATATCGTGAATAGAAAGAATTTCAGTTTAGTAAGTAAACAGTAAGAATTTATTTTGTGAATGTAGCGGCTGAGAATTCCGAATATGAATGAAAAGACACAAAGCGAAAAACCTAATAGTGGAATTTACAAAATATAAGAGTGTTATTGAAAAAACTATTACAATATCTATTATACATACATTCATATGAAATCAACAATTCCATAAAAATATGTAAATATACTTATGACATGAAACAGAATTATAAAAGTAGGAATAGTTTGTTAAAAAAGAAAAATCTGCATCTGCAGTCTCATACTGGGCTATCAATTGCATTATGAGGCTTGCACCAAATTTCTGTTGGAAGAATAAAGCCAAGTACTTTTACTGAAACATGTTTTACTTAATAGTTATTTACTAGACACATTACCTTCTAACTAATTTGATCTCCAAAAGCCCTAATCAAAGAAGATTGATTAGGATAACCTTGCTTCCAAATTGGTTTACATGATTTCTACCTAAAGAATGTTATATTGTGGAAATAAACCTTTTGAAAGCTTTACGGGCATGTACAGTAGTCATTCAAATCCAACCCAGCCAAAAGTACGCAAACTTCCGCGTAAATTCCCCAATTCACTTTCACTTGTAATTTTTGAATATAGTTTTGGTATGTTAACAACATATCTCAACTGAATCCACGATATGTTCGGTTAAAATGATATTTTAATAAGATGCTATTAAATGCAAAAAAAAAGACCAATCCTCATCATAAATTTCCACAGATTATTTAGGATCTTCACAAAATTGGACAAAGTTCCAGAATTGTAGCGGTCGGCATTAAAAAACTTCCAAATTGTTCCCATCAGAATAGATCATGTATTTGTAGCTACCAATTAATTATACTTCTGTAGTAAGCTAAAAAATAAATACATTCTTTTATGGCATATAAATATTATGTGATTCATATTTTTAATTATAGTGTTCATCACTCGTGAAAATAATTATTGATTAATTTCTAAAAATATTTCCATACAGCAGAGTAATGCATATGAAAACATAACCGCTGTCAATAATAATAAAATTCTAATTGTTTAAGTTACACGACATGTACGAAATTCTAATTACTGTTTAATATTTCATCATGTACCCGAAACACCGGTTAAGAATTCTCCGTTTAACGATATCTTAACCGGTTATTAGCGCCACCGGTGTGGGAAAAACGCAAATTTCTCCTAACCGCTATTTGATTCAACGATTACACGAACCGGAAATTTAATCGAAGTTGGAAAAACCGGCCCAAAATATAAATTATAGTTATATAAAACATCCCACGTTTCAATTAACATTATGAACGAAAGATGCATCGAATTCCTGAATAAAGTTCAAATGAAATATAAAGCAAGGATTCATTTTGTAAAATTAGTTTAAATCACGTTTCATTGCCATTTTCTGTAACAGAGCTGTTGTTGAACATTGTATTGTAAAAGGCAGAGGTTTTAATGTTCTGAAACGTTTTTCACGTTTCGTATTTTACATTTCGCATTTTTGGTTTCTTTTAATATGCGATCTCCGATGGCACATTAGTAAACAACCTGTTAGTATTCTTCTATTACAGACAACTGCTTCATATGTGTTCAAAGCGTTGTCAAAGTAAACTCATGTCACGTGAAATCGCACTTTAAGATCACAATACAAGTAATGTGGTATGAATTTATTATCGAGCATCTGTCCATACGTATTTCGTCCTCTTGGTCTAATCAGCATCCTTATTTCTTACATATATTACTACGTGATTTAACATAATAATATATGTCATGCGTTTGTTTGCTAATTTATCTGCTGTTTTCCTTAGAAATAAAAATCTAATAAACCTATTCAGTTCTTCTTTTGAAGTTATTGTTAAAATAAAAACAAAAGCTGATGCTGAACATATGGGAGCGCCCCATCCTGTAATTGATACTGCATACTTGTACAGGCTTTAGCCATCAAATTAAATTGCTTTACACCTTGAATATTTGAGGACAATTAAACCGCAGCGTCGTATACTATAAAATAATCGTACATCACGTACTTTATATGAAAGTAATATCTTATTGCGTCGCGTCGTCTACATCTCTTATTCGTGGAATTATATACACATTTAACTACGTTATTGGTTTTGTAGCTTACAAAACGTTCGCAATAACGAATAATGAGGTCGATTTCTTTTTTTTTTTTTGAACAATCAGCATTTGTTCTGTATATAATAACGGTTTGAGTAATTAACTTTGATGAAATTAAAAAATTGATATAATGTTCCAAACATCAATACTTATCTTCTAATCTGTACAAGTTTCTTGTAGGTATGCATGTTATGTGTTTACTAAGAATTAAATAACATCTTTAGCTGCCTTTTATACGGAGTCGTTTTTATATTTCCGGACTAGACTTAAAAAAGAAAATAATAGAGCAACAACAATTTGAATACACCTATTAACCGTTTATTACGTCAGCACATGGGGTGCTACATACATTGGTGTGCCTCTTCGCATTTGTCCCGAAGTGTGAAAAACCCCAGAACTATTAACACTCAGACGAAAAACATCATCATAAAAATATTCTTTTGATTACTTCACAAAATAGTTCCAACAGGTACTATACTATTCATAATCATACCTAAACTTTATCCCCAAATAAATTCGAAAAAGAAAAATGCGTAATACAAGCATAGTTAGTGAAATAATGTGATTGTAACACATCTTTAATTAGATATCTCTTTAATGTCTATGTATGCTCTTCCCTCTTGCATAAAACCAAAAACTAATTGCTCTAAGCAAGTAGTAAATTTATTTATTTCTAAAAATAACATCATCACGGAGAAATACTTTGTCTTTCTCGGCTATATAAAGGTATTCAATTTCTGCGAAGCCACAATGACCAACAGCAGATTTTGAAAGCGTTGACTTATACGTCGTAATGGAGCACCAACTTTATGCCAGTTTTCTGCGTCATTTTATTTCAGTGGAATTAAACTTGCATAATAGGTATGCTGCTATTAATGTAGGTACTATCTCCTGGCAGTTCTAAAAAAATATTGCTACAATTTTCTAACAGAAGGGATGACATCAAGGTCCTTGGGGTGTATAGAATCCTTAATATGCCACTAAACTGAACTCTCGTTTTGATTGAGCATCTTAATTAGTAAACTACGTTCCATCTGCAATGACAAGGTCTAGCGATAATTAAACCTTGTTTTCTCTGCGAAACACCACAAGTTATCCGCACATGTATAGCTGAACACCCACTGACATATCGAAACCCACCTTTCAGTAACTATTATTATTTCTAGGTATTCTTGCAGAATTCCGAAAACATGCATTTTAAAACATCTTTGATTACTTCAAGAATAGATTTTTTCTTGTTTTGTTGTAGTTACGAGTTTTATAAAACGTCGCGCTTTCGTTCTAATTGTAGGATTTATTTCACAGATCACTTTAGATTCGTTGTCGCATAAAGAATTTACGCATTGTTAGAAAATATTCGAGGTCAAAGGGAAAACTAAAATTGTTGGCTTTTCAAAATGTGCCCCAGCGCTTTGAGAAGACTGCTAACGAAATGACCAGGATTCGGTCGATAATGACTCACCATCTATAAAAACGACTGTTTTGTTATGCACTCTAAAAAGTGTTTGTGTAAAATTACAATGAAAATCATTGGCAACTCCATGACCAATTATAATCATTGTAAGAAAACATGTGAATGTAGTTCCACAAGTACATCAATTAATATTACTTGTTCAGCTGGTACAGATACAGCAAGGTAATGCAGTGTTACAGGTCATGATTGTAAATTTCAATTTTTAACAATAAAATTTACACTCGTGTAATGTAATATCACAGCACCGCTATGTAAGTACACAACGACTCGATGTAAATTTACGTACACTAACAATGATTGTACATTTATTCCCTGTTAAGATATATACATTAGGTGTGGATCTACAACCGGAATACTTAATTATACGTACAGCTCTTGTAATTTTTTTTTATTATTAAGGAGCCTTTTTGTCTGTCATTTTTTACGTAATATCAAGTTAACACTTATGCATTCGTCCAGAAGTAATATACATTGAGGGCAACGAATGAAGCACGGTGTAGATTGTGGAATTTGCCAATCCTGTGCTTCTCCACTACTGTAATCAAAAAATAAAAAAAAACAGCTGTTTAAGATAGGGATTTTATATATTGCAATAAATTTTATTATTACAAAGATAACTACAAGGTGTATAGTAAACACAAAAAAAAAAATTCTACAGTAAAGCAAAACACGAAACAATAAACTTAATAAAGAAATTAACATGTAATTAACGTTTCAGCACTTTAACATCTAATATTTCTCAACTTATTGAATATGGTTGCAATTTTAGTAAGGCTTCTTTCATCTCCTGATCAGGGTTAATTTTCAAAAAATACATTTACTGTATTTTTCTGCATCATCTGGAGGTGGAATGTCGGTCACAATGTTTTTTCAATTACAAAATTGAAATAATTTCCTGTCTTTTTGCACAAAGTTTTTCTCAACTTGTCAAAACGCCAAAACGATACTTCTTTTTGAAAAGAATTGGCCATTCTTCTATGATTTGTTTACAATAGGCTGCGAACGATTTATAAATGTTCTTTGCATTGTATACGTGTCAGCTTCATGGAATCTCTATCTAATATAAAATCTTCGGGCGAGTCAGTTTCTTGAATGTCTATGTAGGATCTGATCGGCGTTATATTTTTCAATTGAGTGGGTGCGATCACCACACATCCTGCATATGTACCTATATTTCTTCCTATACATCCACTAAAAAAAGTAAAAACTACTTATTGAATACATTACATACTCCTGAACACTATTAAATGATACATACATCATATATGTATTGTTTATTTGCCCAACAGAATAGTGATTTACGTTACATATAAAACAAACAGAGCTAACTTTACCAAGTCTGCGAACGTAACCTTCGCCACAGACAAACTGACGCCAGAGCTTTAAAAAATTGTTACTGTCAGATGCTAATAATGGATCACAATGATTAACTTACCGTATAATAACTTATAAATTACAACTATTAATTGTATAACCAAAACACAAACAACAGCATATAATTGTCATGAAAACCACTAGTAAACTGAAATCACTGCGCATGCGTTTACGGATTGTAGAAACAAAACATCAGCGGCTCGCAAACATACGAAAACTACATTTGATTTTAATTTCCTTTTTAAGGATAATGCACGTATGGGCATGCTAAATATAATTTTACTGTCATACAATATAAGGTGAAGTAATACAAGTCACCTAAATGGAATGAGTCTAGAACAGAGACTTACATCATGTTACACTGACAATTCACACTCAGGCATCAACTGATTTATAGTGGGATTGAATATTATAGGATCTTGGATGAACCTATATTATGGCAAGATTTATAACAGTTGTAGTGGGCAATAATATAATTATTACACAATTATTTTGTTTACTTTATCATGCTGTTTAGGTACCTATACTATAATAAATAGTATCTATATTAATTTTTATTTTTAAAATATTTCTGACGAACGTAAAATTATTTATTCGTACGTATAAAAATCACAAGTGGGTTAATCACTAAACATATTATAAACTTTTAATGAGAATACTTGTTAAGAAACCTTATTAAGTATTTTAAATTTGAAACACAGAGACTAATAACGAATTTACATTACAAGTGATGAAAACACACTAAATGTTGTAAAAGTTCTATTAGATAACGCAATTTTTCATTACTTTTAAAACTAAAATTACATGCTAGCTATGATTTTACAGATAAATTGCAATTTTACATTAAACTTCAGGCGATCTTACATTACATGGATTATTACATTTTAATTATTGGAGAAATTACAGTTACAATAAATGTATTTTTCAGTCGATTTTTTACAGTGTGTATGCAATAATAGAATATCTTCCGCGGTCGGCTGCCAAATCATCTCCAAGACGTAAATGTTAATGAATGAGCAGTTAGAAGAAGGTTTCATCCTGTGGAATTGTCTTGTAGAAGAATGACTACACGTTCACCATTGTAACGCCGGCATTGAATTGTAGACTTTTGCCCGAAATCATCTAGCATTAAACACTGAGGACTGGAGGAGTGTACTTTTTCAGATAAGTTGCGTTTAAACCTCACTGGATCAGACAGTGGTCGGCAAATATGGTGAACATCCGCTATAGTTTGTATTGTATTGATATTTGGCGAGAAGTCAGATATGGTTTCGGGGAGAATTTGTTCACAAGCACGCTCAAACTTGGTGTTCATATGAAATGGCTGCTTGATAGTTCATAATAATAAATCGAACTTAAACACTAACAAATATGCTTTCTCATTCGGTACTGAATATAAAATTCAGCCTCTAAAATATAGTAATGTTTCAATGTGACCTCAAATATTTACTCGGCAGTGTATTAATAGTGTCCCAATATTTTTGTAAATTATCATACAATAAGTATAAGTAGGCACATGTATGTGATTAAAAGTTCTATTAAAATCGGAAAGTTGTCAGTCCGAGTATGTAAATATGACTCCTTGTATAATAAATATTGTACAGTGCCCGCGGAAAAGTATGCACCGTATGGAAAAAAAATTTACTCTTTTGATTTTTAAAATTATTTTTTTGTAGTTTGTTTTTGCATAATTAGAAACCAAAAACTAACCTAAAATATTTAACATATCGCATTTGCTTCAATGCGTAAATGTCATTTAAAAATTACTAACGTCCAAACGTGCCATTATTTGTCAAAATATAAGAAGATGCCATAAGAAAAAGTTGTTTGTACTTTCGCGGACATCCTAAATCCAAAGTTTCGTACAAAAATTTTAATTTTAATTTTTTTTTCATAATTTTGTAAAAAAACGCCTGTATATTTTTTAAGTGTATTTTTCTCTCGAATTCTGATAAAAACCTATGTTACCATGGAATAAACAAAAAAAAAACAATTTGTATTTCAGAATAAGGTATATTTTTTTTAAATAAAAGATTTCGTTAAGAAAAGTGGAGGACATTCTTGGACTATTTTCGTATTTTCGTATATTAAAAATGTTTATTTTTCAAACATAATGGTCAAAAAACCTAGAAAATAACACTAGTTGTAAGATTAGAACATGTTATGTACCTAGCCTTGTTTGTTTTAAGCAAAATTTCCTTTAGTATCTCTAAAGCAGGAAATAACAAGCTTATTCTTAAACTTCGATAAATTCACAAGTAGGCCTAGAAAATAATTGCAAATTCTAGACATAAACAACTAAATAAATGTCAGTTTTGTGTATTTCTCTAATAGATTTGTTGTAAAATGTTATCCATGGAAGAAAAAATAGAAATCATTTTAATTCACGGAGAAAATAGAACCAACAGGGATACGGCAAATATTTTTAATCAAAGACACCCTAACAAATTCGTTTCGCACTCTACTGTTGGTCGTATTGTAGATAAGTTCAAGTCATCCGGTTCAGTTCTAAATGATTTTAAGAAGTCACATGTAAACTGGCAAGTTCAGCAGCATGAAGAACATGTATTATTAGATGTAGTAGAGCATAAAACTACATCAATTGCTGCTATTTCCAACAGAACTAGGGCAAAAGAGACTACAGTGAGAAAAATTTTAAAGAAACATAAGTACCGTCCATTTAAGCCAAAATATGTCCATATACTAAAAGAACGAGATTTTAACGCGAGATTTGATTTTTGTATGTGGTTTCAAGGAGAGCTCGAAGAAAACCGTCGTTTCCCCAAAGAAATCATGTTCTCGGACGAAGCAACATTCTCTTCCAATGGAACGGTGAGTTCGCAGAACTGCAGATGGTGGGCTGATGAAAACTCTAACTTTATCATCGAATGCAGGGACCAATATTCTTTTAAAACAAATGTTTGGTGTGGTATTTTTTATGGTAGATTGATTGGACCCTATTTTTTTCACGAAAATTTAAATTCGCAAAGGTACTTGAACTTTCTCATGACCGAAATAACCGATTTAATTGATGATATGGTATTGGAAGAAAGATCTGTCCTATGGTTTCAGCAAGACGGCGCATCTATACATAGTACACTGGCGGTGAGGAGTTATTTAAATCAATTATTTGGGGACAAATGGATTGGCAGATATTCAGCATATCCATGGCCAGCGAGATCCCCTGACCTAACTCCGTTAGATTTTTCCTTGTGGGGGTATCTAAAAGAGAAAGTGTACCGCAAACGACCATTTCGAAACATTGAACATCTAGAAAACACAATACGTGACGTTTGCCTAGAAATTCGGGCCACATATTTTGTAAACATTACAAGAGAGTTCTCTAGAAGGATCATCAAATGTATTGCAAGAGAAGGGAGACATACAGAAATCTAGTATTGTTAACATTTTTTTATTCATTTAGTTTAACTGTATAGTAACGGTATTTTTGTAAAATTGGAATTGTTGACTACGCTTACTTGTGAATTTATTTAATTTTAAGAATTAGAATTGTTTTTTTTTGAAATTAACTTTGTTAGTTGAAATAAAATTACTTTTTTTTCTCATTTTTAAAAGGTTATTTTCTAGCTTTTTTGACCATTATGTTTTTTAATTTATTTTTAATGGTACATACGAAAATATGAAAATAGTCCAAGAATGTCCTCCACTTTTCTTAACGAAATCATTTATTACAAATTGTTTTTTTTTTGTTTATTACATGGTAACATAGGTTTTTATCAGAATTCGAGAGAAAAATACACTTAAAAAATATACAGGCGTTTTTTTACAAAATTATGAAAAAAAAATTAAAATTAAAATTTTTGTACGAAACTTTGGATTTAGGATGTCCGCGAAAGTACAAACAACTTTTTCTTATGGCATCTTCTTATATTTTGACAAATACTGGCACGTTTGGACGTTGGCAATTTTTAAATGACATTTACGCATTGAAGCAAATGCGATATGTTAAATATTTTAGGTTAGTTTTTGGTTTCTAATTATGGAAAAACAAACTACAAAAAAATAATTTTAAAAATTAAAAGAGTAAATTTTTTTTGCCATATGGTGCAGACTTTTCCGCGGGCACTGTATATGTATGTTATGTATATGTGTATTTGCATCTATGTATATATGCGTTTGCTTTCATTTAGGGCAAGAGTTTTTCGTTGGAATATCTGAATGGACGAATGAGGCAGGTGCAAGAGCAGTAGCAGCTGCATTTCCCGAGTACCCGTGTACGCCTATAAAGGTAAAACCCCAAACACTGGTCATGGGTGATCTTACCCAGGGCATCCTTCAGGTGAGCGTGCACCTTGGCGCTTCGACCAACTGCACGCTACACCAATACAGAATTGAATCACAACACGCTTATAGCTTACTGTAGTTTTGTTTGCAACGGTTCTGATTTGTATTTTTATTAGTGTAGTTCTTAGTACTTACTCTGTATTGTTTGAAGTTTTCATTTGATTTTGTTGAAGTTATTCTAACGTGAAAATGCATTTGTTTGAACTGTAATACACGGCAGTAAGCAGTAGTAATTAGATTGTTTGCGTACAAAAGAAACATTAACACTTTCTCGAAATGTAATTTAGGAAAATATTCTCAGATTGAAATGACACAAGAAATACTATGCACTGATATATTTTTTATCACTGAAATGTTCAATTAATCTTTATTTTTCCTCTGATTTTATATACAGATACCAGAATCGAAACGTTTAAAGTCTTTTGTCTCTATGGGAGGAACTGATTTAATATGTGTTGGAGTCGGAAAAGAAGCACAAGAAGTACTGAAAAGAATGGAGAGAGAAGCAACATACAGCTACCAAACGCTAACGTTATCAGAAGATGAGGCTGCCAACGTACTGTACATCAATGGCACCTTAGTTCATAGGACAATAGAAGAAATACCAAATTCATTTAAGGTTTGTCGCTCATACTTTTTTACAGTAAAATATACTTATAAACATTACTTTGTGTAATAACTATAAAAGGTTTAGAATTTTAAAATTCATTTTTAGTTTTTAAAACTTCACCTTGAAAGAAGTTCAAAATTACGTTATTTACTAAATACAATAATAGCATATATTAATTGCTTATCTTATTGTTTTTATTCTTACAGGTATTTTCAGAAAAAATAGACTATCCAAGAAGATGTGTGAACATTTCCCAGTTAGCAAAAGCATCCAGTGGTCTTACATCAAGTTGTCTCCTAGTCAAACGTTCAAGGCATATTAGAAATTTATAAAAAGGAGCTTGTGACTCTTCAAGACTAAGCAATATTTGGCCACAATTTCAATCATTGATAAGTTAACATACTAAACTTTACAATTGCATTAAAGAAGAATTAAATAAGCAAACTTAATACATTCCAATGTTTAAGACGTTATTCCAGCACAAACACTATTTTTGTTATTTCAATAATACCTATGTACAGCTATTTATAAATAATAAGTTTAAGTCAGAAAGTTTAAATATGTTGCTTAGTCTTTGTAGATTTACTGTATACCACCAAGGGTCTTCACAAATGAATTAGGACCAAAATAGGACTATTTATCATATAGGGAATACTTGTTTTAACACTTTTATTTGTTATTTATACGAAAAGATTAAAAAATAATATATTTGTCTGAATCTACATATAAATAAACGGCGTATTTGTGCAAGCAATGCTCTTACTGACTGAGAATATGGGCACTTAAATCGTTCAACATCATCAAATTAAGGGCTTAATTATTTTTTATACTTCTTGTATATACATAGATACCTAACCTGCAAAATTAATAAATCAAGATTTTATATTTACTTCTTAATCATTTAACAGAATTAGAGCAGACGAACAAAACTTACCACAGTTAACGAAATACGTACATACGTATAAGGTGGGTGCCTACTGAGGTCTCGTTCTTTTGTTATTTTTATTTAGAAGTAAACTGGGTAATTTTAAATTTGTCCTGAAAGGTGAATATTAGGTTTGTTTGTGTTTAATATTACGAACGGTTCTAACACAGTTCTGTTACTGCGCAGAACTGATGCGTCATAGTACACCGTTCGGTACGGTTCCGAACGATTCTGTAACGATTCGATGCCTTTAGCCCGAATTAGTTCTACAGTTCTAGAACGGTTCCAGAACTGCCAATCACAAACCAAAACACGATATTTTTTGTTCCAGAACAGTTCCGGAAACCCGAACACTTAACATAATTCTGCGCATGACGTGAACTGTTCTAGAATCGTTCTTAGCGAAACAAAAGCAAACCTAGTACCTTTCGGCTTCAAATATAGTTCGTTGCTCAAACAAACTACCATGCTAAATTTACAACATTGTCATTCAGCTATGATAAAGAATAAAGAAGATTTATTACGTCAATTGCATATACAGAAAGTGTCTACAGGGGTGCGTTCAGAAATGTTGGATAGGATCTGGCATGGTCAGGTCATATTTTATGACGTCATCCACTTGGTAAACTTGGAGCGCTTTACAATTCTGAACGCCGTAGAGTGAGTCGAGTTAGTTTGTGGCAAAAGTCAAAGGTCAAAGCTAAGCATTGCAGAGTTGGAGGTTATGTATGAAAAAATAAAGTCATCAAAGAAATAAGTCGAAAATTAAAACTCATTAGAACAATGGATCATAATCGAAAAAAAAACCACTCAAAACCGCGCTTTAAATACCCCGACCCGAATGCGCATGAATCGCCCGCTATTAACCATCACAAACGGTGATGGAAGGAACACTCCGAGTGTCGCACCAATAATTTCTGAACGGCAATGACGTCACAATTTTAGGACATCTTTTCGTTTCTGAACGGCAAGTGTGAAATTAGTATGACACTTGGATAACATTCTTTCCTTTTCTGAACGCACCCCAGTATTTGATGAGTCGTGTAATCTCATTTAGTTTATGCTAGAAAGACATACAATTCAAATAAATAATACAGATTTTCTAAACATTTCCAAAAAAAAAAGAAAGATGAAAGTAATCCAAAACTAGAAGTAAGATATAATACTTCTCGTTAAGAAGTTATTTGCTTGAAATTGAAAAATTTTTCTGTGTGGTAGAAAGGGTGGCTGAGGTATTCCCTGCACATCGTCAGGCACAGTTTGTTTCTCTTCTCCGACCGTATATTCGGTGGCAACGCGTTATACGTCTTAGCACACATATAAGTAACCCCTGCCTGACATACGGACACTCGCTGAAAATCAGCACTAACTAAGTCACATGGTGGTATTTAGTGAGATACCTATGCTGTTAACTATTAGTCGCTAGTGTCAAGTATTGGAAGAACACAAGTAAGTGAGTACACTGTCAAAATCCGTTGTTTCATGAACAATTGTCTACAGTGTGTCCTCTACGCGGATCCCTCTATCAGTCTCATCACTTTCTTTTGTAGCTTCAGAACCTGATCAGCGCGGATACAGCAACCCCAAAATATTAGCCCACTACTGAACTGGAAAAGCCCATAGTACATCATATGCCAACCCTCGACATAGTATGCCTGACCATGAAAAGCATGTACATCACCGAACTCAACTTGGCGCAAACCCAATCAGTGTGTGTTTCCCATGTTAATTTGGGTTGTATGTAAAGTCCAAGCTATTTAACACAGTCTACATATTCGATGGATGTGTACCAGGAAGCTCGTCTCCACTAATTTCGTCTTTGGGTGCAATTGGATCAACCTGGTTTTGCCAGTATTAAGTGCTATGCCGTTTGAAGTGCACCAATCCAAAATGGTACATGCCGCTGTTGTCCTTCTTTCCGCCGATACTTGTATACTTTCGTGAGCAATAGTGATGGCAGTATCGTCCGCGTAAATATAAATGCTGGTGATGATGCATGGATCATTGTAAGAAACATTATATGCAATTTACAAAAATATCATATTCTGGCACTTTTCAAAATTTTCATTTAGAAATGTTTACCTATGATAAATCATTGTTGTCGATAAATCATGCTTGTTTGGATCTATATTCATGATGACGTTGAATATGACGTCAGAAAAAATGTTCGCATTCATATGCAAATTTTAATATAATATATTAGACGATGTGAATACGGTATATATAATGCAGAATTACAACTATCTATCACTCTGCTTATACCGCGTTAGAATAACTTTAATACAATTTTGAGGATAAAAGTTGAAATTTATTTTTCTTACTTGATAAATAGCGAATCCAGTTGTATATAGTTTTTTGGTTTTATATAAATTGTTTTTTAAGTTTTCTAAATACATAATATAGCTGAACAATATATTCATTATTTGACTGATATATAAAGGAATAGAGAGCAAAATGAAATTTCAATTTCTTTTAAAGGATTGTACAAAATTCTTTATTATTTAGTAATAATAATTATATAATTGCTTCTTATAAATACAAAATTCACTAGCCAGAAATCAAAATACATACTCGTATATAAATTGAAATGTCCAATACCTAAATTTAGTGCTTCGGATTTGGTCTGAAAGGAGCCAAAATTAAACTAAGTGAAATTTCTGTTCAATTCGGGATTTTCAATGAATTATTATTATATTAATTCGGTATTATTTAAATAATAAATAATACAAAATTGAATAGAAATAGTTAAATGGAATTACAAAGGCAAGGTATCGGTAATACAAGAAGTATATGTATGTAGTCTTTACTATATGAATAGCAATTATTAGTAGTGGCAGTTACGGACACGTTTGCACGAACATGACTGAGTCTCTATCGGTTACATATGTCAATAAATTAATATAAAACTAATTCAATCGGTTATTGTTGAAAGGGCATTAGTCACTTTTTAATGTCTGGAAATAATCGATAAAAAATTTTGAAAAACCTTCAAGTATGTACAGTGCGATCATAAATGATTGAGCATAGTTTGAATTTGCCGCCATACAAATTTTCCCTAAAGTTGGTTGTACTGATGATTTACTATTATGATATTTCTCCAGTGGCGTCCCAATGGGACTGTTAACGGTTCTATTAATTGTTAAATAAAAATAGTCCTTTGGAGTGTATAGAATTAACTTACGCCAACAATCAACTTAAAAGAACACAAAATCTTAGTGTATTTAATTGAAACATACATATAACAAGCAACTACATAGGTATTAAACAATTTTCACATAACAGTGTTTAACAATCAAAACACAACACAGATTCTGAAATATATTTTACAGCATATGTTCAAAATGTCTGCCGTTAGCATCTAAACATACATTTACTCTTCTCCTCATATTTGCAAATACCCGCTGAAGTCTTTCTTGGTCTATATTATTAATTTCTTCTACAATGGCAGCTTGTAATTCTTCTAGATTATGGTGGCGATTTCAAAAGACTTTCGATTTTAGATAACCGAATAAGTGGAAATCTAATGGACTTAAATCTGGGGAGCGTGATGGCCAACGATTCCTACTAATTAGTCGGTTGTCAAAAAATTGTTCGAGATAAGCTATAGTATCATAGGCTACATGCGGTGGTGCCCCATCCTATTGGAAATAGCCCCCTTGTAGCTCATCATGTAACTCATTTATGAAGATGTCAAGTATTTGTGTACGATATCTCTCCGCAATGAGCGTATCATTAAAAAATATTGGACCAATTATACGACCCCTTGACATTGCAACCCATACTCCAATTTTTAACGGATGTAAACTAGTTTCAACAAAATTATGCGGATTTTCCGTTGCCCACGTCCTGTAATTTTGACTATGAATATACCCTGATAAATGAAACCAGGCTTCATCTGACATAAATGTAATGTTTAGAATGTCATCGTTGAGATTGTCATTAAACCAGTGACAGTACTGAACTCTGCGTTCGTAATCGACTTCCAGCAGTTGGTGTATAACAGTCACTTTATATGGATGCATATTTAAATTTTTACGTAATGCTTTTCTGGCAGAACCATACGACAAACCTAAAATAAAATCTAGCAAAATTATAAAGATTAATTATAAATAAATCTATATACCAGTTTGAGCAGCTAGCTTCCGAATTGATTTTGTGGGGCTCATCTCAATCCGTTGTCTAACATCATCAACCACTTCCTCTGTCAGAACTGATGGTCGTCCACTTGTCTTGCCTTTACAAATACAATTTTTCTTTTCAAAACGATCTATAATTCTATCCCGATGTTGTAAGAAAAAACATAATCAGAAAAAACATAATCAAGATATTCTTCCCTGAACTGCTCTATACAGGATTGTAAGGAGTACGACCATTCTCCATTTTCTCTTCGAACACTACTACGGTAATGCGCTTTTAAAATAAATGCCTGTTGTTCAGCCGTGAAAGGCATTTTCCTAGGATGCTCTATAAATAAGGATGATTTAAATGTATCAGCACATTTGATATAAATTCGTAAACATATCCAAACAATAAACAATTCTAAGAAAATGTTCTAAAGAGAACAATTTTTAATAGATGAATGAAGTAAATACAAATAAAAATAATAAACGGACGTAACACACGACAACACACTACACTGACATTTGCTAGTAATATTTGCATCATAGCCACTCTCCAAATTTAAAACACACTAAAATTATGGCGGTAAATTTAAACTATCCTCACCAGAGTTAGTGCTTAAGGGTAAATTAGTCATTATTATTGAAAATTCAATCAATGTGTAAAAAAAATTGATAAGTCGGGATTGTTTTGTCCCTTTGACAGCGAAAAAAGTTTAACTTTTAAATTGGCAAAAAAGTTGCTTACCTTTGGTTAACCTGACATCAATTTGTTTTCTTGTTATGCCATAAAATCAAAATGAAATGTTAGTCGACGCAACAGTAATAATAATAATTACTATGCAATAAATGTGTCAATAATTTTTATTTCTGAAAAAATTTTCCATTTTCAAACTCAAATTCGGTTGCTAAATGGTAACTGAACTCAACACTGAACTAAAATTTTCGTTCAAAACTGAAAATTTATCGGGGAGAAAGAAACTTTTGTGTAATTATAAGTGAAAAATGTATTATTGAAAATGTAATAAAAAACAACAAAAAATCCGAATATTCATAGAAATTGTATCATTAATCTTGGTTTTGGGCTAATCGGTTTTTTCGATTATTTCTTGGGCCAATTTTAAATAATGTCTTCATAAAAGCCAACATTTTCCAACGCACCAAGAATTTCATATCTTTTTAGTTTTCAGGCTGTAGCTATAGGCTTTCAGTGTTGGAAATTTAACTTTTATTATTTTTTGTCAGGGTTAGTTTAAACTCGCTTTTAACAAAGAGCACTAGCAAGAACAGTGCCAGGCATTTTTTTACCAAAAATAAAGTGGCTAAATTCAGAAATACCAAAGTTTGTTTTTTGTCTAGAATATCGTCACTTGTTATTTCTTTAACACTAAACTTTCCAGCATTGATAGATTTTACAATTATTTTAGTGTGCGTGTGCATACCATAAATTCCATAATATTTTTTACCTTTTTATAACGCCGAAATTTCGATCAAAAAATAATTTGTTAGTCTTCTTTTGTGTACTGATAATTCACCTTCTGCTGTCTTCTTTGCATTCTGCATTCTTAGTTTTTATATTGAGTTGTTCACAAGTGGAAAAAGTGTATGTCTACTTATGGATGACCAAACTTTAAAATAAAATATTCATGAAAGAACAGTATTTTACAACAATTTGGGAGATATTTTTCGTTGAACATTTGATACATAATTTTTATTCTGTGCGATTAAGTATCTATTGTCTTAGTTTAACGAGAAGAATCAATATTATCTCGTTTTTGTTGTGTATTCTAAACCGGTTTCAGACTCCTTAATAATATTTCTAGAATAAGTAGCTTGATTCCTGACATTCTTTCATTTCACCTGTTGACCTTCTTGATTAGCAGCATTCATTTTACGATAAATATGAATATGAAAATGAAATAAATATAAAAAAGTGAGGGGGCTTACGCAGAAGTGCCGACTAACAGCCGTGAGGTAGGACGTAATAGGGTGCGCCATGTGCGCTTATGTAATTTTTGGGCTTTACAAGGTTTAGTTAAAACAATAGCACCGCTTTTATTTACGAAATATCAAAACAAAATTTAAAACACAAATAAACAAAGGCTCAGTGCATGCTCGACTGGAATTAGTTTTTAAAATAAAGGTTCTGAAACCGTGTTATGATGTAAATTTTGCCAACTTTGAGAGTGAAATGTAGGAGTATATAATTTGAATTATAAGTACTCCCAACGAAGCCTTAATTGATCCTTTGTATTCAATTTAATGCAAAAACATAATAAGAAAAACCAACATTTCTGCTGTTTGTTTTATTTTAACGAATACCTTACATCGGCGGAATTTACATTAGTGCATATGGAGCCACCCCCTTACGTCCTACCTCACGGCAGATAGTCGGCACCTCTGCGTAAGCCCCCTTAAGAATCAAAACTGATTACCTTTCAAGCTAAGCGGAGAAGGTGTTTCACACCAAACTACATGTTTACCTCGAAATATTAGATATTGCTTAATACTCAAAAATGACCAAACGTGACCCCTTTCAACAATAGCCGTTTCGGTTACGAATATATAAATAACAATAGAAAGTGCTAAAACAATTTTATGATATCAAAATATAGAGTATTTTATCGAATAGCCCTAACAATAATTTGAGATGAATGTTTGGTCGTTCAGTTGGTGTTACCAGGATGGGGCACTTGAAATATATACAAATATATGCTTGAAATATTTAACAGCTACACGAACTGCATCGCCTTGCTTTTCATGTTTGTATTTACCAATAAAAAGGAAAACTGTTCATTGAACATTAAATATGCTGATCTCTATTAATAACACACATATAACTGTTTGTATATATTTCACGTTGTAGGCAATGTGTTATTTTTGTATATCACTAGCGTAACTAGAATAAATGTAATGAACTCCATACAATTTATACGAAAATGTGTTCTAATTATGTCAGTGGTCATGCCTTCCATAAATACCTTTAATTACGGATTCTATTCGATTAGTGTGTAGATCTTGGATGTTTATGCAAATTTTAATCTATTTAAGATGCTGTATAATATTGTGAAAGAGTATATGACTCGTTAAAAAGATAAAAGATTAAATCTTGTTGAGGAATCTCAAGAAAAAAAGAATATATTTAACTATTATTAATAATTTGAGAGGTATGCTGAAAATATTTGAGAAGATAGTATGTAATAATATAAATTAAGATTTTTAAAATCCAATGATAAAAAGATAATGCGAGGTATGGTCATAATTGTATCAGACAAAACAAACAAGTTGTCGTGATTTAAAACTAGAAACTAATTGTAAATTGTAATCATGCAATTAATTATCATTACTATACTTATCTGTAGCTCACACAGTATAAAATTTAAAATGTTGGTTCAAATCTTTTCAATAATTTTCTTTTTAATCAAAGCAATTGTTACAATTTGGTATGTTGGTAATGCAAGGTGTTTAAGCTAAATTAAATGAAATAGTCCATGTTCCTCAATAATGTGTAAACTCCAGCGAAGATCGTGCATTAGCTCTTGGACAGTTTCAACATCATCTTCGTGAATTCTAGGCATCAGGTGTTCCTCATTTTCGGCTTTCCACGCCCCATCATACGCTTTTCAAGACAAAATTGCCCAAAAATCGTCAGTTAGACGAGCCTGTTGTAAGATGAGTAATTATCATTTTTGAGTACATCCGATGTTTATCCGGCAGAGTGCCAAGAATCTAAATTCTCCCAGAATATTATATTATCTTGAGTATGATGTCCATGAATAAAATTAATTAGTGTTATCAAACAATGTGGACTACCCATACCTTTAACTATCTGTAGGGGTTTACATGTTATCTTCCTACATATGGCCTGAAGTACCTACTCCCAGTGGAATTCCTTATATACCGTTTGACTGAAATAAAAGTAGATATAGGGAAATACAGACACGCACACATGTGCATGCAAACATGAAATGGAGGGGTACGATAGTAGGGGAGTACAGATGAGTTCATATCGGGACACCGGGGTACCCAGGCTTTAGTGTAAAACGTTGAAAGCTAGTATGCAGACGTTTACTTTAAGGAATTACGCTATGTACGGCTTTTGTATAATATTTTGGTAACTGATGTATAATGTATTAACATTGAACTGAAACAAAACTCTATAAAATTTGTAACTAAAATAAAATTCTTATAAAAAATTAAATAAAATTCTCACATTTAAAACGAAACAAAATATTGTTTGCTCAGAAACAATGTATGTACGTTCACGCTCTAAAGTTACGGAACGAATGTGTTGTCCCCGCTCTCGATCTCCCCACTATCTCCCCACACCACCGGTCTTATACATAGGTACATGTTTATGTGTGTGTATTTGAAGATGCATATTAACTTTTAACTACGACAATCTGTATTTTTCTTCTATATTATTGGTATAAAAATCATAGTTTCATTTAGTGTGAGAATTGGCTAGAATAAAGTACTTTTCGTCATCCATTACGATGATTCTGTTCTCAGAATGGATTCGCCTTAGTGCATAGCAGTATTTTGGTATTGGTACCAAACATTTCTTTCTTTTACGGTAATGTATATCATTTTTGGCATTTTCGATTAGTTGGTTTACTCTAGGTTGAGTCAAAACTCTAGGTATTCCGCTTTTCGGGAGGTTTTTACGATAAATAGTAGGTACTATCTAAGATTGTGATTTTGGAACATTCAACAATTTCAATTGTGGGCACCCGTCCAACTGTATCATAAACACTCCTTCGAATATCTAATTTGTATGACATTTTAACACGGCTAGTAGCTAAAGTTGAAATGTCAATAAAAAGTTAACTCATTGAAGAACGTTCGTGTTTCTCAAGCCAGCTTGATATTTTCGTATTTTCAATTATTCTTGTGCCATTGACGTTCGATTACAAAACTTTAGGGATAGAGCTAAATATATGATAGACACCAAAGTCCTGGCATGAAGAATTTCAATGCAGTTTTTGAACAGACGCGTTGAAAAGTTTTACAAAGAATCTCAATTTGAAGTTTAAAGATATTATAAAACTAACTTCAAAATCGTTCTTCCTTAAGACGATATGGCTTGGTAATAGTTACGATTTATGTACCTTGCAAATAAAATTAAATAACGACACCCTTGTGGTTTATACCATTGTTCCACATTTTCTATCATTATTCTCTGTCGGTAGAAGTATAACAACCACAAGCTACGGTTTTTTGAAGTAGTATTAAGGAAAGTTTCAAACCCATTTATTATTTACCTATTTTTTGACTCAGCAGAAGCATAAAATATTATTTTCTGAATCATCATACGAAAATATAAAATTCTTATATAAAGTGTTACCCAAAAAGTGATTGAATAATTTTTTAGAAAAGAATACTAATATGTATTAGTCGCGCGTTATAGGTAATTAGTACAAGCGGCCTCAGGCAAATTTGAAGGACTAGGCGCGCTCTAAGTATCTTATTTCCATGGGGGATAGTTTAACATTATTAACACGAGTCTTATCAAAATCCCTTTCTCAGTACACATTAATTGGACAAAGATTAAAATAATATCAATTTCATATTTACCTTTCAGGAATATTAGTATTGCGTAGTTAACAAAAATTACTATCTGAAACATGCTAACAATGTTCAAGAGGAACAAGTCTGATTAGAGAATGAGATGAAGCTGGAATATGAATAATTCCTTGAATATAGAAGGTTTAATGGATATTCCAAATGGTTTTCCAGTTTGTTGATCAGTTTCTGCAAGAAGCCAATACAATGTTTAAGAACATTCCATGAAATTTCTACCTCACCTATTGTCTAAAACCTTTTTTATAGAACATTCTTTTCTATTTTTATTAGGCACACTTGTTTTGTCTGATACTTGCACCTCTATAAAAATTAAATAAGAGAATAGTTTTCAAAATGAGAATATTATATAAATAAGATTAATCACAGCAATAATAATATTTTTACCTGACAGCTTCAGTTCGTTATTTATTTTTAACCCATCAGTAGTAATTAAGAATTTACTCTACCCATGTTTTTTATTTACAATTTGCATTTCCGATATTTCATTCTGGTGCATAGGTTTAATTTAAATATATTTTAACTACATTATAAAAAATATGTGAAAATATAAAAGTATAATTATGCTTCGGTTTAGATTATAATATAATTGTTATGTATGCGTATTTGGCTGAAAATATAATATAATATAGCTTTGCGTAAGTATAATTTATTTAAATCAAAAGGGGTTGTGCATTCTTTACATCATTGTAATAGTAACTGATATGTATAAATAAACATAATACAAGCAAATTAAACTTGCGGAAATCTGTAACGTTACGAAACAATATTCTAAAATATCTTTGATTATTGTTGATATTACTATTATTATTGTAAAACAATAAAAATCTGATACTTTATGTAATACATACATTCAGTTTTCATAGAAATTAAAAAGTACGTAGACCTGATCCCAAAGATTCTTCCATTTTTAATGATATTCCATTAAGTACTACAGCTTTGCAACCTTATTGAAAGTTCAAGTAAAATATTTTTGTATTTAGCTTTTATACGATTCCATAAAATATAAAGTTAATCTAATTTGGTTATTTATAATGTAATAATGTATAGATTAATTAGACTTTTCACTGAAAGAAATTCTCTAGTCCTATACATGCATGTATACATATATAATTTTTTAAGTTTAAAATTCCTACATTTCCTCTTTTAATAAATATTTCTACCTTTTTAAGTATAGCATAAAATGCATTTTTGGTAATTACTCTGATAGAAGTTTTTATTATTATTAATACCTGTGAAATGTTTAGCTACATATACGATATAAATGTGATTCAGATTCTCTTTAAATAAATGATTAAAACTGATTGTCTTTCTTTTCTATACTTTGGTTTCAGATGAAGTTATCTTTAGTATAGGTACTCAAAATGCCGGTTTAATTTAAAAACAGTAGGAACAACTATCAAATTATAATAGACGAAAATTATTGACTTTTATTGAACCGATATATTGTATATTGTATATATTGTATATTGTATATTGTATATTTTTTGTAATAACACCATTACAGAAAATGTCATTTTCTTTTTTTTTTGTACATAGCGTACAACTGTCAATAATATATATAGATATATAAAGATATAGAAACACAAATAATAAAATCATAATACAAAGATAAACATCAACAATAAGAACTAACAAGACATAAAACGAAGCACATACAGTCAATATCGATGTCTTAAGTGGCCAGGAATTCTTCCATCGTGTAGCACTCCCTATTAACAAGCATTTCCTTAACCTTTTTTTTGAAACGGGTCAAAGGCAAGTCTTTTAATTCTGCCGGCAATTTATTATATAATTTGCACCCCCAGTAATCAATCGACCTCTGAGTGCAAGTCAGCCGATGATGAGGCATTCTTATCTTCTGTCGCTGACGAGTAGAATAGCCGTGATGATGACCGTTCAAGGGAAATGTATCTTTATTCTGCTGGACGTGAGTAACTACAGAGAGGATAAATACCGATGGTAGAGTGAGTATCTTCTCCTTTCTGAAGTGTGATCTACAGCTCTCCCTACATGTCAGGTCGCACAAAAACCTAATCGCCCTCTTCTGTAGAACAAATATCCTGTCCGCTTCTGCAGCCATTCCCCAGAAGAGGACACCATAGGACATCACGGAGTGAAAGCCTGCAAAATATGCTGCTTTCGCCGCCTCACGAGTTGCAATAAATGTGAGTCTTTTTATTGCAAATAGAGCAGATGACAATTTCTTCGCTAGGTCTTCTATGTGGAGAGTCCATTTCAGACTTGTGTCCAGGGTGATGCCCAGAATTTTTACTCCCGACGATCGTACTGAAGCTAGTTGTACAGAATAGAAGATTTTGCGTTTTATTACTATTGATTTTCAGTTTATTAGCAGCAAACCAATTTTCAACGTCCGCAATTGCCCCTATCGACTTCTGATGCAGTGCTGCCGGATCTATGTCCTGCATCAAAAGAGAGGTATCATCAGCGTACATACATACCTCCACCCCGCCTATGTTAGAAGGAAGATCATTCATGTATATTATGAACAGCATAGGACCAAGGATCGATCCCTGTGGAACTCCATTCTTTATTATCCTAGGCTCAGACTTTGTGTTATTCCATTCCGTCAGTTGATATCTGCCCGTTAGGTAAGATCGCATTAGGTTTAAGGATTCACCCCTTATTCCATAATATTCTAACTTATGCAGCAAGATCACATGACTAACAGAGTCGAAGGCCTTGCTTAAATCTAATAAATTTATTCCTGCATACAGACCAGCGTCGAAGACACTGTACAGACTCTCCACTATGTGTAGTATACCACTACTAGTCGAACGCCCTTTTCTGTAACCGTGTTGTGCGGACACTAAATATTGTTGACTCTCCATATATCCTATAATTCTAGACGCAATAACATGCTCAAAACCTTTGACACCGCCGGCAGAATACTAATCGGTCTATAATTTTGACAGTCATTAACGTCATCCTTTTTATGTATAGGTACAACTCTAGAGACTTTCAATAGGCTAGGAAACACACCTTGTTCTATACATTTGTTAAAAATGCTCGCCAATAGTGCGGATATCTGCATGTACACCTCTTTTAGAAGACATGTCGAAATATCATACACATCTTTAGTATGCTTACTTTTAATTTTTTGAATCGTTTGTTCTATTTCTACGGACGTAATGGGTATAAAGTAGAAGGAGGATGCATTTTCCAGTTTTTGATTATGAAGAAACTCTGTTGATGAGTGTCTGGATTGTATGCCCATCGCAATGGTTTCGCCAACCTCACAAAAATATGTATTCAAGCTAGTAGCCGACAAAGAGGTATTACTATTTTTTTGTTTATCTTCAGGTTTGAGTTCTCTCTTTATTACGTCCCATATTGCCTTGGTCTTGTTGCTTGATCTCATTATGTACTCTGAGTTTGATTTTTGTTTGATTTCATTTATCCTGCACAAGTAATTTTTTTTGAGTTGTCGATATTCTCTATAATAATCTGGATTTTTTGAAACTTTTGCCATAACAGCCCATGCATCCAATGTGTTCCTTAAACTGTTAATTTCTGGATTGACGCAGTTGTTTCTCGTAGCTGTCGTCGTAACTCTTTTTTTTTTGGAAAACAAGCCTCAAATGCGGCCATAAAAATATTATGGAAGTAATTAAATAATTCGTTGGCATCCAGGATGTTGTTAGGTAAGTGAAGTTCCACGTCTAAGGCTTCTTTAAAGTGTTGTATACTATTCGAATCCATAAGTCTAATAGTATTTGTGGTTATCGCAGCTCTATCATGTTTTGGATATGTGTATCTCAGAATCTGTGAGAAGTGATCGGAAAGATGCATATTGACTGTATATTCCTCAATCTTAGAGAGATCAACGTTTGTAAATATGTTGTCTATTAAGGAACTAGTGGTATCTGTTTGTCTAGAATGTTCATGAAATACCTGTTTCATATTATAAGCATTCAGAATTTCCGACATTTTCTGAGTTACTTTTGTTTCTGTTTCCATGTGAATATTATAGTCGCCTGCAACAAACACATTTTTTTGTGCCCTTTCTTCGTTTAGAATAAAAATAATTTCATTTAGTTTGTCAAAAAATATTTCCAAACTTCCAGATGGGGGTCTGTATATAGACACTATAATGGAATTTATTGCAGCTAGTTCTACCGACGCTATTTCTATTTCTTTTTCTACTGATACTAAAGATATGTCTTTTCTTTCAATAACTTTCTCATGGCTTTTTGTTAGAATGAGAGATCCCCCATGAATGGCGCTTGATCTGCAAAAACAGCTCGCTATGGTGAAATCTTTTATATTAACATATTTTAGTTTTTCTTTAGGTAAGAAGTGTTCTGTTAGGCAAACCACGTCAATATCTCGCTTGTTTAATTCTACCTGAAATGCGTCAATTTTATTTGATAGTCCCTGTATATTATAATTCAAGATATTGATCTTTCTTGTATCTTTACTAGACGTATAAGAAATGTCTAGATTATTTTTATCTCGGTTTTCTGTTCTGTCTTTGATTTCTGCTTTTTCTTGTCGTGTTGTGATTAGTTTTTCCGCTTGACCTCCGAAAAAATTGAACACTAATATTACTTGGCCAGTTTAATGGCTCAAATATTTTGTCATCATTTATAAAATGCGGAAAGCCTTATTTAAACGCTATATAGTCCTCCTTTGTATAGCGATCCCTCTTCGCCATTATTTCTACGACTATATCGTTTGTTACGAATTTTTTGTTTAAATATTTTCGCATATCCTCAATACAATAATCTTTTTTAAAGCGGTCTGCGTAAATCCACTTTCTTTGAACTTTGTTAAACGCAACATTCTCATCATTGCTGCCGATTACTTTTTTTTTGAAATTTTGTGAGAATTGTTTTATGTTACTTTGTCTAGCAGATTGTTTGAAATTCACATTGTCATTTAAATTTATATTTTCTGTAATGGTGTCTTTTTTGTACTGCAGAATTTTTAAATTGGTACTTTGAGAATTTTTTAAACTAGCATTTTCCTGTATAGATCTTGGTTCTTCGCTTTGATAGTCGGGTTCCCTTTCTACTTCTGTCTTTTGATTCTTATTTGTAGATGTCTCTGTTTCCGCAATATTTATTTCGTTAAATGTTATTTGTTTGTTAATATCGCCTCCACCAGATTTATCCAATTGAGATTTTATTTCTTGCATAGTATTTCTTATTTCTGTTATTTCCTTCGTAAATAATTGTTTCATTTCACTTACTTTAGCGTCCAGATCCTCGAGGTCTTTTTGGGTGTAGTTTTTAGCAGTGTCTTGATTTATTTCAACTTCCTTCAATTGTTGTAATATTTTTTCCTCAGTAGCACTTGTTGTATATTCCACTAATGATTTTTCCAACATTTTTTCATTGATTTTGGATAGCCTGCATCTTAATTCACTATACCTTGTCTCAGAATAAGAAGGAGTGATTCAAATATCGCGCCAAAATGGCGTATATTTTTAAGGTATTTCATTGGTTCTTGCGTAGGCAAGTTTAACATGGGAAAATAAGTTTGAGAAAACGTCATTTTATGTTCATAGTCATGCCATAACCTAGTCTCTTACATTTTTACTTCGGTTTATTATAGTTTATTGTGTTATTAAATAAAATCCGTACTTTTATGTACAACACGAGCATGAGTTGATCAGACGGCTTAAGACCTAAGGAACAAGTGATCAGGCATTTAAACTTTGAATTTGATGAATCTGTCAAAAATACTGTCCGACAGTGCAAAAAATCAAACGTCCAACAATTAATATCATTGCAAAAATAACTATAGATGAGTTCATACCATAAATGAACTGAACAACTCACATATATTCTAGAATTGACGCATTAATTTCAAGTAAGTGTTAATTAAATACTAATTATATTACCACATGTTCATATACATGTTATATTTCAGATATGTCGAACGTAAAGAAACCTGTACTAATAGAAAAAGGTGAAAATATCTAGTGGAGAATATTTCGGAAAATGTTTGGATTGTCACAAGTATAATGAGTGCACGACAAGCTTTGTTGAAAACCTGTAGGATTAAAAAGCCATACCGATAAAGATAGGCAATTAAGAATACTTCATATACGTTCTGAATTGATACATAAGGTGAAGTTACTTCAAAAAAATCCCCTTTCAGAATATCAGTTTTTCTAGAACTTTTGACAGAAGCAATTACAAATGTTACAATAAGTATTTGGAAAAATTGTGCCGACCATGTAAATTTTTAATCTTATGAACACTAAATTATTGTTAATTTCCAATATATAATAGAAATAAAAATGTGTTATCATTTATATATTTTCAAAATACATCAATTTTAATAGAGAAGAATAATTAGTAATGTGTAGGTATATGTAATTATCTTTGCAGGTCGTGTAAACAACTTCAGCCGATGTAAATTTTTCAATTTATTACTTGTTCTATGTAAGCTTCACATTTCCAAGAGTAGTTGCTTGAATTTACCTCCTCAAGGTTTGTAGCAGTAATACGAATGATTTATCTGTACAGTTCTTTATTGATATTTACAATAGAAACTAATAAGCATAAACTTTTTCTGCAAGTTCTTAAGGACGTTTTGATAAAAGGTAAAAGGTTTGATTCATTCTTGCTCGCTGATACAAGTATTTAATAATAAATAGACTTGATTCACAATTTTCATGTTGATATAGCACATTCACTAAAATGTGCAGTAATTATATATTTATAATAGCAATCCTACTCAAAACGCTCAGAACAAAGTCTACTCTTTTCATTTGTAAATTGGGCCTATATCCATAGATATATATCCATAGATTCTTCTAATGATTTTTTTGAAAAACTAGAATGAACAGATTTGAATGTTAAGAGATTTATATTCATCAAATTATAGATGTATGCACCTACTTGTGTTTATAACATTACTCTCCTCTTTCCAATTGCCGTGCACTCGTATTGCTGCTTTGACTGGTAGAATGAAAAGCGGCACATCCATCTATTTTAATGAAAGTAGTAAATGAAACACAAAACAGCTAAATCCTTAGTTAGTATTAATACAGTTCATCTAACCTCAATTGTCATGATGTCATATCAAATTGTCTACTAAATTTTAAGCTATGTGTTCCATGTTTTGGCGGGATATTTGAATCACTCCTTCTTATTCTGAGACAAGGTATAATTTCATTTTCTTTTTGTTTGCACTCCGTGCACTCAGAGGTTATATTTCTACAACACATTATATTTCCTTTGTTATCAACATAAGTTCTACTGATTTTTAATACACATTGTACATGATATTTTTTTCCACATTCACCGCAAGAAATAAAGGTCTTTGTGATAGCAGAACATTTATTGCACGTAATTGCATTTGATTGTCTTGTCTCACGCCCGGCCATTGCGACTTGCCGACTATAACCAATATAATAATTACTTAACCTTTATTATAGGATATATTAGATAAAGTCTAATTTACATATCAGTCGACTTACGTAATATGAAATTATGACTTGTCATCTAAGCGTTGCTGTCAAAACGCATTCTTTGATGTAGGTACGGCTTTGACAAATTGGTTATTTATGATATGTTTGAACTTTGACATTATTTCGAATAGAGTTGTACAGAATAAGGTAGTTCTACATACAGATAAACATTAATTATTTTTCTTTTTCAATACTTGCACACAAGACGTACACTTTTCAAAGGGCAAGTAGTAATCATAAAAGATTAAAGTTCAAATTTAATGTAGTTGATCAAAACTTCCTATTCTAATGGCATTGTGTAGTTAAGATAGTCAAATAATGAGTCAAATGACATAGGTAAATTGCTAAGGTCGTAGGGTGTTTGCATCCTGATTCTGAATTTAGTTTCAACGATCAAGTCAGAATTTTTAGATATTTGCTTAAATATCTCCTCTTGAAACTATTTTATTCAAAATTCTTTTGCAGCTTATGTGCAAAATATTACAATAATATAGAAATACGTGTTGCTTGGAATTAAACAAAAAAATCTGATGATTATGAAGAAAATATTGGGCTCGAATGTGAGCTTTCAAATTATTTATATATATCTGCATCTCCGCATGACTTTCTTTTCGCTGAACCTATGCGATGTCAGTCATGAACACGATGGAAGATTCCATAAAAACATTACCACCGTCGAAAGAACTTAAAAGCAAATGGAATGGCGTAATTCTGGTAGTTTAAGTTTGGACATTGATATGGAAAACTTCTAACGCTCAATACACAAGAAATATCAAGACTACCTAATTACCCACCAGAGTGCCATATAGAATGCATGTTATTATGTCAATAATATTTATTATTTCTTTATCCTAGAGAAGAAGACATTTGTTTTTAAAATTATTATGCATCCATAATGGCAATAGATAAATTGGTATATAATATCTAGTATAATGCAGTCGCGGCTAGTGACTCGTATAGGTGAAGCAATTACATAGCCAAGGCTACTTCGTTTATTATCGGTGATATACCCTCAGATACCGAGCATATTACCGATAACAAAGAATCAGTCTTGTCTATATAATTGTTTCACCAAAACGTACTCACCAGCCGCTATTGGTATAATGTGATGCGAAGAAATAACTATAGGACTGACACAAAAAATAAACAAAGATCTCTAACCACACCAGTAATAAAATATACTAGATACATATTTCGGCTAAGTATATTTTCAAAAAGTGTACCTTAGCGATAAACGCTTTGTTTGACAGTGTTTTCCAGGTTTCTGGCAAAATGCGCATCTAGTATAATTGAACGCTATTCTGCCTACAGATTTTTGTTTCTTTAATGTTTCAGATTTCAAACTACAGTCTATATCTTATTTGATAGGTATAGAACTATTGAAAATTTTGCAAATTAATACGTAAAGAATGATTTCTAAAAAGTAGCCGTTTTTTGAAGTGTAAACTTCTTTAGGCGCGTTGCGCTGATTGTAGGCAGTGAACAAGACTGACTTGCAACTTGCAACGCTCAGATATGTTGCGCTCGGATATGTGTAACGCTCGTTCGGGTAAAGTCGGCTAAGTGAACAAGATAAATATATCATATAGAGGTATTTAATTTCAATTAAATTGAAATTAATAAATAAATTCATGTCCCCGAGCAGATTCGATCCCGAGATCTCAAGGGTATGACGCCGACACGTTAGCATTAGACCAAGCGCCAGACTTCTAAGGGAGTATTCATATCGTCTATTTATACACCGTATGTGTCAATTTTCATTAGGTATAGGGATTCAATGTTTACGTGCGATTTATACGTATACAAGTAATACGTGGCAACGTGGCACCCCTACTGTCCGTCACCAATCCCGGCAACAATCGACATCACAACGATTTTCTCCGATCTTCCCACTTCTCTCCACCAGATTTTACATTCAATGTTTAGCTGCGAATACGTTGCGATCTAGTCTGCAATAAAAGCCGTCTTATTACTGGAACGGGAAACATCAAATGGCCGCCACGATCTCCTGATCTAGTAGTTTATTATTATTTTCAGAATCCTTTTTTTATTAACCTTATTTTTAATTTTATTAGAATGACGCTTTTGTTTGTGTCATGCAGCGTGAACGCTGCTTAATAATTCTCTGCATTTAGTGAAAGGAAAAAAGAAAAACAAATCCTTGCAACTCGTAAATATTATTTCTGAACGCATTACAAACACCCAAGCCGGTGGTCGAATATTTACTGCTAACCACGCTAACTTGTATTTACGAGCATGCATCGGTCGTGCCTGGCATTGGAAAGGAAAGAAGGGGTACTATGTTGCCACGTACTGTATGGATTAATCGCCTATGGCTAATGAAAATTGACACATGCTGTATATACATATGTTCGGCGACGGGAGAGCATGACGCATCAGTCGTATAGTACGTTACTAAATATTATACGCGTGTGTACATATGTAAATGTAATAAATGTGCGAATACGTTTTATTTAATACGTTACTGAAATATTATACGTGTCTACTTCGTATTATTAACCTCGCTTTGATGAAGTTTACACTTCTGTTGTGTGGTTTTAAGCACAGCTTAAACTTTAAATTTGATGATGTAAGTATTATAAAACAATATAAAATTCCACCATCAAAAATTACCATCTCAATAGTATATATACAGATTAACTAAATATTATTAGTCACCTTTATAAGATATCTACCCAAATACTATTAAAGGTAGAATAAAACAAATGTACGTCACCCCATTTTTTTTTAGTTAAATAAACTAACGAAAGTAACCAACTGTTTGCTGCTTATTATAATCGAAAACTCAAAATTTCTGGATTACAAAAGCTGTTCCTATATTATCACAGCTGCTTAGTTGGTTGCATAAGTTCATCAGTTAGAACATTCATAATTAATGGAGAATTAAGTAATAGCACAGTAATATGTTTCAATGCTCGCATGTAATGAAAGTTAACAGATTTGTATAATGAAAAATAGGGTTTACTACTATGTAAGCCGTGTAGTTTTTGGAAAATATTTTGATTAAACTCGTGGCAATTATGTCGTTAACTAACGATGAAGTACAATATTTACTATTCATTAGTACGTACTTTAGTACCTTAGTAATAATATTCTGTATGTACGAAACACTCGAAAGACTTTCCAATTCTACAGTTTAAAGGTATGTATTAGGTACTACTAGTAATGTGATTATCCAAGAACTAAAGTAGAAGATATAATAAGGCACATATTTACAGCCATGATATTGTCAATACTATTACATATTTACGCCAAAAATATTAGAACGCGCAATATAACTGCATGGCAATAGAATATTACAGCATTCCAAACTGATAACGGCTATATAGTAGTATTCCTGCATGCGCGCAATTTGTGAATTCATTTTTTTGTTACGCTAAAAGAATAATAAAAATACTCACGCACGTGAAAAGCGAATTGCGCTTTTTGGCAAAGCGCCAGCTGCGGTAATACTTTACATTTATGCGTAAAACAAATATAATAGAATCGTTTTCGCAACCAACACGGCCAAATTACAAGCTACAGGACACAGAAAACTGACATTGACCGGAACAATTGCAGAACAAAGACATTAAACTAATTAATATTTAAGCATATATAACTTCCACTACAAAAATAATTCTACATGAAAGCCACATACAAACTGACTGTATAAATAAATGTACTAAATATTACTTTTTATAGCTATATTTTACTGAATAGGTACTTGTCTATTCTGTTTACTAGGCAAGCGCTGTTGACAAATATGTATTGTTTGGATGACATTTATAATGAACGCCAAAGCAATATTATTAATATGAAAACAGACCTAAAATCGTTTTTGTGAGTTATATTACTTGACAGGTAAAGTTTTCAACATCTCAAATTTGATGCCATTTCATTTTATTGGCGCATGTCGGTTGCAAAAACAATTATAGAGTTGTCCAAAATAAGTGACTGCTACTAACAAAAATGGATGCCTGTAGCCACGTGGACAAATGTAGATAAAAAATTATTCATTTGATCGAGTTCACTACTATCTATCTTCAGTATTGCTTTATGTGACGGCTTGTTTCTGCCAATAAATTAATTGTCCATGTTAGTATACCGTAGTCGAAAAATTTTAATTTCTGATACGAAAGTAGAAAGAGGAAAAGAGCACGACGAAATAAGGTAAAGATAAACATATAGCTTGGCTGCCAAGTCATCTCGGCAAACGCTTCTATGAAATGTGAGGATCCTCCGACACTGCGTCGGTTCTCCCACTACTGTTGGCAAGCAGGCATCGCTGCATATTAGAAGGTCATCTTCTGCATGGGATAGAAGTATAAACAGAAATTAAAACTTGTCGACTACGGTATACTTTTTAAATGTGAATTTTAAAGGTATAAAGTAGTATGCAGTCGTTTCAAAAAAATGAAAATATATGTTTTACCCAGAATGTTAAAATAGAGACACTGCAATAGGATAAAAAAACAAAATTATTAGTATTCGTAACTGGAATGTGTTGTTCCTTTTACTTTGTTTTAAAAGACACACGAACTGCTTGTAAACGGCATTTTCCACAGGACAATCGACATGACATCCTAAATGCTTGTATCTTATCGTTTCTATTTAATGCTATAAATTGTTGGCTTACAATAGTTTTAGAAAATTCAAATATGTTCAGACATGATTATGAAACAAGAACAAATTGTGCAGGTATTGAAAATGGTATGCTGCGTAGGTTGTGTATTGCATTATACAGTGTGGAAATAAAGTAACGGATAGAGCCATTAACCCTGCGGAACTCGCATGAATTCATGGAACGGTAGAACTCGCACGGGTCTGTGAGACCGAAACCCCCATAAACAATTTATAATAAGAAATTTTATGTCAAAATTGCATTTTGATAAATTTTTTAATGTTTCTTAATTTATTTTACATTTTTATTAATCAATTTTAAAAATAAAACTCATTTTATGCAAAAAATTTGTTTTCCTCAAATAGCATTTTACACAATAGTTGAAAGTAAATGAATATAGATTCTTGACTATAATATAATGAAAATAAAAAGTTAAACATCATTTTGAAGCCTGCTAAATAATTCAAAGCAGTTGTCACAAAAACTTCTAACATGTTCTAGACAAATAAATTTCCTACAATTTTGGCAAGAAAATCGTGTTTTCCTATTTTTCTTCTTGTCGCAATAGAAACATCTTCCACTTCCTCCGCTAGGGCCTGCAATTTCTCGTTCTTCCTCCATTTTATAAATTTCTCTAATTCTGTGTTTTATGTTTCTGGGTACACTTGTTTGATTAACCCGCTCTTTAATTTGGGGTTCTAATAAATCCATTGCTAATTTTCTACAAAATTCTCGTCTTCGCATATTTATATTTGGATTGTTAGCATTAAACACAACAAACGCATTTATTGCCACATTTAGACTAGAATAAAAAATCACCATTGGCCACCTGCTAGTATTTCTTGCAACGTTATAACTAGAACATAGTTGGTCTACGGTGTCTACACCTCCTTTAGTGTTATTGTAAGTCATTATAATCTCGGGCTTATTTGTTTCTTCGCAGATGCTGTCGTCATGATGCATACTAGACAGCACTAGAACATTCTTATTTCTCTTGGGTACATAAGACACCAAAGTACAAAATTGACCAAATCCAAAAATACCTGAATATAGAGGACGATTTTTTGGATTTACCATTTCTAAAGGCAATTCTCTTTTGTTCTTTCTAACTGTACCAATAACAGTCAGTTTTTTTTTCAATAATTTTTCAATTAGTGGAACGCTGGTGAACCAGTTATCAACAGTAATGTTTCGACCTGAACCGTTTAAAGGCTCACATAATCTTTCTACAACTGCGTCTGGACTATTACTTTTTTGAAATGGTCCATCTGGCTGTTGCCCCACATACACTTCCATATTTTGAGTATAAAACATTCGCGCATCTGCCAAAGCAAATATTTTAATCCCATATTTGCTAGGCTTAGACGGAATATACTGCTTAAAAGAACAGCGTCCTCTGAAGGCCTCTAGCTTTTCATCAATTGTCACAAACTCTGAAACGCTATAACCTTTTTTGCAGTTTTCATTGAACATCTCAAAATATTTTCTGATAGGCGCCAGTTTATCATACTTTCTTCTCTCTTCGCGGGTATTTTTGTCATCAAACCGTAATGCTCGAAGCAAGAATAAAAATCTTTCCTTACACATTGTCAATCTAAAAATTTCTACACCTGAGCCATCAGTTCTCCATAGGTCTTTTGCATTTAGTCTATTAGCTTTTAACATTCCCGCGTAATATAATAAGCCAAATAGTGCTTGTATTTCTATTTTATTTGTCGGCCGAGCATCTCTGATTCTACTAAAGTTACGAGAAAGAACGTTTATATACAAATTGGTATTCAAAACAATCAAATCAAGCATTTCTTCATTTATAAAAAATTTCCATATTTCTAACGGTTCTTTCAAGTCACGTGTTGGCAGTCTGGACATGGGTAGACGAAGAAATTTGTTTTCGGACCTAGTTCTTACATTTCGATTTCCGACATGTTTTCTCCATTTCGTCTTTTTGTCTTTTCCTATAAAGTGTGGTCCAACATTTTCAGTTAAATTTTGCGGGGCGTCTTCATTATCAGATATGTTTTCTTCAGTATCTGTAATTTCTTGTTCAGTATCTGTATCTTCTTGTCTAGTTTCTAGACCATCCTCTTCATCATCACTATCGGGCACGTCATCAAACTCCTCTTCTTTTTCGTCATCACTGTCTAACGCTTGCTGCATAAGCTTCTCGAGACGAATTTGTTCCCGCTCGAAATCACCCATAACTAATGTTATAAAAATTAGTCTAAAAACTATAAAAAATATGAAGAACAAACCTTCGCTTTCTTGTTTATATTGTTTTTGGAATATGACAAAAAACTTCCGAGAGTACTCGCACCGGTCTCAGAGACCGAAATTTATATTTCAAAAAAATACGTGCACTTTAACTGAAATACAACTCAAGACTAACATTCGTCATCTAAAGTTAGGAAGGTATAAGAGGGGAGGTCAAACTTGTCCGAACAAGTCATATTTTATAGCCGATTTATTAGCGCGTCGGTCTCACAGACCGAGCGCGAGTTCCGCAGGGTTAACTTCCTTAATATTCATTTTTTGAAAAAAATCTCGAAGGGGTATAGCGATATTAACTAAAGGAAATACATTTTATTATCGCATTTTTAGCTTCTTACTTCATTTGTTTTTCATGTTATGACGTCACCGGCTTTTTTGTTAAATGACAACCTATAATTTTTTAATTGATTTCTGTAGTAGGTACTTGCAATTTTCTATCCAACGGTATAAAATTTTTATAACGGTATATTTGAATAAATTGAGAAAAGGAGTCTTGAAGTTCAAATACCGTATTAAAAATTCATTAAACGAATTTAGTCACATAAATTTGATGTAAAATTTGACGGCAAATTGGTTTTTATTATAAAAATGGCTTTTATTGTATATAATATAAAAATATTGAAAAATTGAATTGTAAATTTACTAGCTTCTCCATTCAAAGTTAATATTCACATTAAAACTAAACTCATTAACCAGGAAAAAAAATCTAACGATAACATCACACAAAAATAAGCACAGAAATAACACTTTTTAAATTACATTTCCAGTAAGTGTTCAAAATGACGACCCTGTACCATCCGACAATACTCAAGACGATTATAAAACTCATTTCTCACATTCTGAATAGCTTGAGCTGATATTAATCCAATTTCGTGTCGAATTCTGAGCTAAAATTAAGTTATTCTAATTTAGAAAAGAGAAATAACACTTACTTTAATGTTTTACTAACAAATTATTATATTCTGACAGCTGCAACTAATGTTTTTTGTTTTAGGCATCGGTAACTAAATTTATTTTGCCAATATAATGAATTTTTAATATTTGAATTTCAAGACTCCTTTGCTCAATTTTTTTCAAATATAACATTATAAAAATTTTATACCGTTGGATAGAGAATTGAAAGTACTATCGAAATCAATTAAAAGAAATATAGGTTGTCATTTAAAAAAATGCGATGAAAATATTCCCTTTAGTTAAAATCGCTATACCCCTTCGAATTTTTTTCAAAAAATGAATATTAACGACGTTAATACCTCTATCCGTTACTTTATTTCCACACTGTATAGCAATACATTGTGAAAATCTCTAAGTATATCAGTTATGTTATAACTAATTGCAAAAAATGAATTTTAGTAAATAAAGGTTGATTCTTTTCAATTATTAGTTGTATTCATTTCGGACCTTTTTATTTTGAAACTTCGTTTAAATGTACTTTATATGGAAAATGTAATAGCTCTCTGATTACTTTAAATAATTTATTAACATGGAGATTACTAGTACTTTCACAATTTACAACACAGCACGTTGTAGATACCTTTTCCTAAGAAACACTTATAAAATAGAAAAGGAACTCCATACAGAGACACCTATCCGGAAGTTGTTAGACTTATATCCGCTTTTAAAAAAGTGTTCAGAAAAGCACCATCGAGAGTAGCTCTTTACAGGGAAAAACTTCCATCTTGTCAGTGCCTCCCTCGCCAGTAATAACTAGATGGGGAACATGGTTGGAAGCTACTAGTTTTTATGCAGAGATATTCGATAGTTTACAAAATTTCGTTACATGTTTAAATGACGACGCTCGAAGTATTTTTGAGCGCAAGGAACTAACACAAATCCTAAATTTAAAAAATCAGTTGTTATTCCTTCAGGAACACTTTAGGAATTTGCCTAAACTAATCACATATTTTGAAAATCGAAATCTCGAATTAACAGATGGATTAACCACATTAGGCGTGGCTATTATAATTTCAAAAGTATTCCAAGTGACTTCAGATGTGGCCTTCGGCAAAAGTTAGACGCAATTTTTAATAGAAATCCAGATTTAATAACATTGCGGCAATTGTGTATGGGGACAATGACACAAAATCTAACTGCTAAATACGCTGAAATAAAAGAATATTTCCAGTACGCACCTATAACCAGTTGCGATGTAGAAAGGACGTTTTGTATCTACAAGGATGTACTTAATTCAAAGAGAATAAATCTTACAGAAGAAACCTTGAGAAAGTATTGCTAGTAAATATTAATACTCCTTTACTCCACTTGAACTACAAAATGAACAAATAATAAGGTATTTTGTATTTTACAGATCACCAACCACTTGTTATCCAATTATATAAATAAAATTAAAACCTCTTTAAAAATACATTTCAATAGTGCGCCCATAGGCAATGAGTCATCACCCTTTCGTGTCCGGTCTGTAATAATAACTAACGTATTCGATATTGGTAACCCTAGAACAAATCCATTTGCCCGATAAGATAAAATTTTACTGCTGAAGCATTTACCTCATAGAGAAGTATTGAATGAACATTGCAAGTGAAATATGTCCATGTATCATTTCTAAGTAATACACCATTGTGGTACTTTCCCAACTTCTTCCTGTTGCATAAATCTTTCAATAGACTCTCTTTCGGTTTTCTTGTTAGGCTGGCGATTAAGCTTAAGATTGGAAAGGAATTTCGTCAGTCATATAGGTCCATAGATATAAATGACTCTTGATGTACGTGTACCTTATTGTAATTTACATGAAACTTATAACAATGATACATTACCAATAGAGTGAAGATTATGTTAAAAGTGGTATACAAGTGTCACTGGTGTTGATTCTTTTTTCTTACTAGTAGGGCGCGTTTTATCACTGAATGATCACCTGACCGTTCATACATTCTGCAAAAAGTCCATGATTTCAACTATAATTCATTGAAGGGATATATAATTTCCATAGATAATCCAAAAAATTCTTACTGACGATGTTATAATTATATTACCAATCGTCGTATTGTTCTATTTTCTCTCTACACTCTTAAAATTAATCACTATCCCCGACTTGATACCTTTTATGCAGCTTTTTATTTATTTAATAACAAACATTGTTTTTGCTTTGAACAATTGTTATACCTACCAAAAAAGGAAATACAAATATTTCTTCTAATCGACAAATGATATCGAAAATGAAAACATTTCTATTAGATTGAAGTTAACAAAAGAAACTAAGCACGTAGTTTAATCGTAATTAATAGTTCGCTTAGATTGACACTGTCCTGGCACCAATTCCACGGAATTTCATACCTATGGCTCTCTGACAGGAAATTCCAAAAATAGTACAATATGATTTTGTTTACTAACTAATGCATCGAGGATGCCAAAACTAACACACTTTCTATTTTCAGTTACGAACATATTGCATCCTGTACGCAAATAATCCCTGCATGCGGCACACTCTAACCCATGTCCTTGAAAATCGCATTTTAGGCCAACATGCGCATAATTAGAGACATCCAATTCAAGGTCTTTAAGGTTAGATTGTACTTCACAAGCATGTATTGGTTCATAATCTTCCCAGGAAAAAATACATTTCCGAATTGTAATGATTTACAACTTTTCCAAACTATAGTAGAATTAAATACTTACTTCGACATACGTTTATGTAAGCAAAATAAATAAGAAAATAAGTGTTGCGAAATATCATACCTATATTTGCATCAGGACAAAGCTTCATTGCCAAATGTTATATATAACAAGATTCCAAATTTCAAGGTTCTTACACAATTTATAAAAACAACATATAAAGTGATTTTCTATTGTTTTAGAATCTGACATTTGACGAAACCCTAGGACATATATAAACATACACCTGTATGTATGTACATACATTGTACTTACAAGGTAGAATGCTCTAATTATTTAAATCTACTATTGAACAGAAGAAAAAACGTTAATTCTTGTTCTGTAAGATGTAATAATTTTGCCAAATTGATTAGCTCCTCTGTTAGGAGAAGCGAAAATATAAATATTTTAATGCACTGTTATCCCATTTTGTTAAATAATCCTGACACAGTGGCGTTTGCTACTGTTTATACTGTTATCGTAAACGTATTTAATAATACTGTAAAATTCAAATTTCTTACTCAAATACTGGTAATTGATCGTTTGGGATGAGATTTGTTTACGCTTTGAGTCATGTCATCTTATAGGCAATATCTTTATCACACAATGTGCAAATATTTTTAGCAATCAAATTCAAATTTCCTACTGATACAACATTAATTAGTGTGAAATTGTAATTTGAGTTTATATTCTGGCTATTTTCAAAGTTTGTTGAATTTGGTGCATCCGACGTATCAACAATAAGGTGGTTAGAAAAAAATAATTTTGAATTTTCCACCGGCTCACCCCCCCCCCCCCCTAAAATGTGCCAATTGGCTAGAAAATGCGATTGGCAAAGTTTCAGCTCAATCTGATAATATTAACACGTGTCGCATTGAGGTTAAAGTTACGAAAAACAGCAGTTTTTCAAAAAAAATCCTAGTTTTTTGGCCTTAAAATCGAAACCATTTTTTCTAGGAATAGAACTCGAGTCTTATTCGATAGGCAATTTTATTCTTATTAATTTTGAATTTAATAATTTTTTTGATAAAACTGATAGATTTAGTGGCATTTAGCATTTACCAGTTCAGGTGGTAGTGAATATCCTGAAATATGAATTTCCGTGCAAAGGTTAAAAGGTTCTATTGTTGAATAGTGTTCAAATAAATTTTATTAATTATTATTTTCAATTGTATATCATAACATTATAATTATAAAAAATAACATTTTATGGTGATAATGACACATTCAGATACAACTTGTAATAAAAACTGTTGCTGTTCTTCATCTTTTGTCAAGGATGAGTTGAAGTCTTGGATTAATTTTACTCCTCTCTCAGCTGTGTAGTCATTAACTACTCTTAAACCGTCCACTGTTTTTTTAGTTTTTAAATAATGTTGATTTTCACACCATACATCAGGATCGGTATTTAAAAAAAGTCCGAGAAGAAACAAAATAATCAATTTCTTTGTCCAGCAAATGATCAACTTCTTGGAAATTAAGTTTTGCTTTTAGATCCCTGTTATCAGAATTAACTTCATCGTTTTTTTCCTCGGCCCATAATTTTCTAACCATGCTTGTTTTCACATTTTTTTCCAAAGTATCAACGAAAAATGAAAAGGCAACTTGCTCCGAATTGAGATACCATAGATGGTTAATTATTTTAGACAATGCCTTGTCTGCAACTTCTTTATCAATTATTCTATATTGAACTAAAGATTTTAATAATTGTAGGTCTTGGTTGGGGGCCAGGGTGGGCTTGTGTGCGTTAAACCATGCTTTTACATAAATATTGATTATAAATAAGCATATCTCTTCAATAGCCTTTCTCTCTAAATCACTAAATGAAAATTGATCCCTGAAACAATATATTTTGAGACAATAAATGGCCTTTACCAAGCATCTGCCGTGATGAATAGCTCCACTGCTCAATTGCTGATAATACGGCTTTTGCCTGAGTAATTCCCGTAGTATTTTCAAGGACTGGAAGCCCTATCAACTGTTCTTCATCGCCAAAAGTGATTAAAATCGCTAGCCTCTCTACATTTACTTTATTCAAGAACTCTGGAAGCAATTTTCCATCCCAGTGCACAACAGCACCCTCTAAATCGGAATTTCTGAATCTACTTTTGATCAAAGTTCGTTGTTGTCGAAATTGTTGTCTGCGGTTTCGTATGGCACTTCTGCTTATAACAAAATTTTGTGGGTCATGCCCTAATGCTTCTGCTGTAGCTGCTATAATTCGCACCGCTCTCTATCAGAAATAGTACATAATCCAATAATACAGACAATTTCTCAGTAATAATCTCTTCGGTACCTCGACAGTACCTCCTCTTTTTTATATCTGGTCCTGCTTCTGAATCTGTGTCTGTATCTTCTTGCATCGGCTGCTGTTCCTCTGATGTGCTGCTAATGCTTGTTGTAGATTCCAGTTCTACATATTTTTCACCTTCTAAAAATAAAATATTAGTGTTAGTTAATAATGTTAAAATTTATTAAATGAATCATTTTTGAAAAACACGAACTCACCTATATTTTTTTTTGGATTTTTCAAATCCTGCCATCTCAGCTGCTCGCCTCAATACTTTTCGTCGTTCTGCTTTAACAGACATCATGTCGACGCCTCCCATGCAGCCAGGGCGTCCTTTTTCTCTCTGGAGTAACAAAAATTTCCTGTCTTCTTCAGCGGTCTTGGTAAGGGCATCCTGATGAGCAACGTCAAATAGGTCGTCAAAGCTTGACTTGAATTCCTCCTCTTTTTGAGTTTGAGTGGCGCTTGTTGATCTTTTAGCGCTTTTTTGCAGTTTTGTCCATTCATCATACAGTTTTTCCAGGTTTGCGACACAATGTTGAACATCTTTGATTGGTTTTTAGCTTTCTCCCCAAAAAGAAGAACCTCCTTTATTGTAAGTCTAGTAGCTTCTTTATTGGTTAATTTAACTTGGCGCATATTATAAAATAAACTACATAAGACTTGGCAATTAGAAAGTAATTTACTGCCACTTATTTGATAAGACATGTGACCAATTAAAAAAATTGTGTCTTTCTGCCTTGAACTCATACTCCTTGATACTCTGGAAGTTGATGGTAGTTCCATATTTATAATAATAATAATTTATAGATAAATGTTCCACAATTACTTCTTAGTTTTTTTTAAACACGTCTGATTGCTGGAACAATAAGAACAGATTTGAAACAAAAATTATTTCGTTGTTTAAAAAACTAATGCAATAGGTAAAAAACAGTCGTCGCAGCAATAAAAGTTTACCAAACCTTTTTTTAATTTGTATGTGATATGTACCTGTATTAAGGAATATCCCAATAATTTCAAATTTAAACATTACCAATGTTTTATATGTGCCTCGCCTCATTCTTAATATTAGGGAAATTTGTAATAATTTTCCAAGTGAATGAATCAGGTACGAAATATTATATATTTAACTTCGACTTCGCCTGGTAAATGCTAAATGCCACTAAATCTATCAGTTTTATCAAAAAAATTATTAAATTCAAAATTAATAAGAATAAAATTGCCTATGAAATAATACTCGAGTTATATTCCTAGAAAAAATGGTTTCGTTTTTAAGGACGAAAAACAAGGATTTTTTTGATAAGCCGCTGTTTTTCGTAACTTTAACCTCAATGTGGCACGTGTTAATATTATCAGATTGAGCTGAAACTTTGCCAATCACATTTTCTAGCCTATTGGCACATTTTAGGGGAGGTGAGCCGAAAGATAGGATCAGATTTTTTTTCTCATATACCTTGTAACCACCCTAATCAACAACCATTTTTCTTCGTTCGTCATTAAAACGGCAGTATAAGTCTATATAACTGTATTATATAAAAATAATCCATCGTCAACAATATCAAGTTACTGTAATACATAAGATTCTCTTCTGTTATCATTATTATTATTTATAAATAATTTCTTGTTGACAGTTTAAAAAATTGAAAAGCGCGCCTCCAGTACCATCTTTCACTGGTAGGGAGTGTTACATATAAAGATCGCAATATATCTAGAGGCTGAAAGAACAGATGGTGTCGGATCGACAAATTACTCCCCACTCCGAAATCAGTCGTGTCTTTTTACACGCTGTGCTATAGAAAATTGTAAGAGAGTGGAATATTGTGATCTGAAAAGGATATTCTCTTATGCTACGTACACACGAGACACTAAAATGTCGACACTTGTGTCTAGAGCGCTCTACTGCTTGTTCACACGTCAGTGTAAATTTTTGTGTAGAGTAATGTCTAGAGCAGTTCAGTAGATTGAAGTTGCTACACTTCTCTAGCATGAGTTTACACGCGTAATAAATGTGAGAATTATATAGACACCTCTGTGCACTGTGAAAAAATTATTTACACTTCCACACTGCATAAGTACATAAATAAATAATGACGAGAATAAGGTGTCGGTTTGCGGCCGCAGTCATTATTAATTGTGTTGTAAAAAAGCGCAAGAAAAGGAAAAGGCGAAGGTATTGGGTGAAAGAGTGGGTTGCAAAGAGAAACAAATTTGGTGCATTTTCCCAACTACTATGCGAATTAAGGTTGCAAGATTCAGAATATTACAAAAATTTTCTTCGAATGTCTGATACGGATTTCAATTTTCTATTACAAAAGGTGACGCCAAAAATAGAAAAACAAAATACAGTAATGCGTTCTGCAATATCAGCTGCTGAGACACTAGCCGTAACTTTGAAATTTTTAGCAGGAGGTGAGTTTCATACATGATACAAAATGTTATTAAATACTTTTTTTAATCTTTATACAATCAGGTGAAAGCTATCATACATTAATGTATTTGTTCCGAATACCCGTTTCAACAATTTCGACAATAATTCCAGAGTGTTGTCAAGCCATCTATGACGTTTTGAAAGAAGATTATTTAAAGGTAGGTTCTTCTATACTTTGAATTGGAATAGTAAACTGTTAAAATTAAATTGAAACTATTAACGTGCAAAACAGTAAATAAACACATTTATTCAGCAAAGAAATACAAAAACTCTTCAAAATCCTATTACACAGAAACAATACAAATGAACATTTAATTTAATAATCATTCAAATTATCATCAAAATTCTCATAGTAACTCGCCGTTGACGGACATCTTGATATTGATATGTCCAGAAGATCTTGCTGGGAGCTTGAAGATGTGGACATGGAAGGCGAAGGCAAATTTAGAAGACCAATATCACTTACTAAATGATTTGATTTGGGATTATTTATTGTAACTCCCTCAAACAATGCTTCATCATAATCTGTAACTTCTAAAATGATGCCTTGGATTTTTCTTTTCAATTTTCTTTTACTACTTTCCGAATGTAAATTTCGTAAAGCGGCAGCGACAAAATCGCCAAAAATTTGCTCGTCATCATTTTGCTTGCTCATCTCCATTAGAGCCCTGTTGAGTAGATCATCTTCTTTATTTGATGTTTGTTTTTTACCTTTGCCCTTGGGGGCGGTACGAGACGTGCTTGGTGCACCAATTATTTGGCTCATTGTTTCTGTTGTTTCATCAGGACTAGTTTCTGTTTGACTTTGTGTGTCATCCAATTCCTATAATAAAAAAAATGTTTTGATACAGTTTTTCATAATTTACAGATGCCTAATTCAAGCAGAGAATGGCTAGAGTGTGCGCGGCAGTTTCAATACAAATGGAATTTTCCAAACTGCATTGGGGCTCTAGATGGAAAACATATTGTCATACAGGCGCCACAAAATAGTGGCAGTCACTATTTCAATTACAAGGGCAATCACAGTATTGTTTTGATGGCTTCAGTAGATGCCAACTATAAATTTCTTTACATTGATGTTGGCTGCAACGGTCGTGTATCTGATGGAGGCGTATTTACAAATTGTACATTATCGAAAGCATTGGAGGAAAATCGTTTAGATATTCCTCATGCAAGAACACTCCAAGGGAGAACTAAACAAGTGCCGTTTGTGATAGTAGCTGATGATGCCTTTGCAATGAAACCATATATCATGAAACCTTATGCATATAGAAACCAACCAGGCCCAAATCGTGTGTTCAACTATAGACTCTCAAGAGCAAGAAGAGTAGTCGAAAATGCATTTGGACACATTGCAAACAGATTTCGAATTCTGAGAAAACCTATAGAACTATGCCCTGCAAAAGTAATCAAAATCGTTTCGGCCATATGTGTTCTGCACAATTTCCTCCTAACGCGAAGTACAACACAAATATATGCAGGCCCAGGCAGCTTTGACAGCGAATGTGACGAAGGTGTTGTTGTTAATGGTAGTTGGCGCCAGGAAGGAATGCCTTCTGGGACTTTGTTTCCATTGCAGCCATTACAAGCTCATAATTATGGCCAATATTGTAAAGATATACGAACTGAATTCACGGAATATTTTTGTACGCCAATAGGAGAAGTGCCTTGGCAATACAGATATATATAAAATATTGTATTCTTGAAAATATACAAATAAATAAAATTGACTTACCAAACTTCCTTGGGTTTTATTGCACGTCATAGTCCCTACCAAAAATTTTAGTGCACTAAAGAACTCCCAATTTGATGTAAAAACCACATCATCTACCCCTTCTCCAGATTTTTTTTCTTTACTTTTCTCATTTCGTTATTCATCTGAGTTCTTAAATTATGCAATTTTCTGGTAACCTCGGAGCAAGGAGCACCAAAGTATTCTGCAATTTTTGCTGTAGCAGCATTTTTTTTGTTCTATCTCTGTAAATAGTAGATGACGTGTCCCACAACTCGGGACTCGCTTCTAATAATTCAATTAGTTTCTTTGTATTTTCTTTAGTCCACAAAGCGGACTGGATATTATTATTATTACTCATTTTAATAATAATAATAATAAATGATAATGAAAATATAATAAATGATAAAATATCTGTTAAAGTGTACAGCACTCTAGCAACTAGTTTCAACTCGTTGGTAGATCGACACCTTGTCTCGACACTAAAGGAAATCGTGTTCAGACTGTAGTGTATGTTGTGTCTACAGCGATGTAGCGACATCAAGTGTATGATCTAGCGACACTGCTCTAGGTGGTGTACATACGAAGACACTCAATCTAGAGATCTAGTCTAGACAGAAGTGTCGACAATTTAGTGTCTCGTGTGCACGTAGCATTACACTTGCACTCCGCTTAAAACCTCACATCCAATCTTGTGTTTTTTCCAGTAATTTGTTTGTGGTGGGGACTATTACATTATTCCTCTAGTTATATTATGACCTCAATGGTGTTACAGCATATTACTTTACTTCGGTCTTATTGATCGCCTTCTCTTCCTCTTTGGTTAGGTCAACTGTATTTCATTCTACTCTATTTTTTTCATATTTTACAACACTCGATCTATTATCAGTACTGTGTTTTCTAATATTGTAAGTTCCAAAATGTATAGTATTCTTCTTTTGTTTTAGAGAATTTTGACTATCCCAGAATTTATGAAGCTGACCTGCTGGGAAGCGTGGAACTTTCATGTTCTTCATGAAATTGGGATTATACCCATTATCTTCGACACTTACTTATAACGTGATGGACACAGAACTAAGGATAAATTTGAAATGGATAGGATTTATTGGAAGTTACATTACGATGTATCACTCTGAGACGCAGGAAATGAGAAAGAACTGACACAACCCTAAACAAGACGCCAGTCTGCTACCCATTCATTTAATGTATATTAATATTATACGAAGAAATATAGATTGATACTACTTCTTCAGCAAATTACCAAATATATAGATAGTAATATTATTAAGGACGTTTATAAGATGATGTTAATTCATTCTTATACTATCAAAAGATTGTAATTCTTAGTAGGCATGATTTTGATGTAGGTAGATTAGTACACCTACGCTATAAAAGATATTTCAAAAGTGTTAAGTTAAACAGTAGATATTTGAATTGAATAAATCACAGGCCAACGATATAAAAACTTTCTTACCGATTCTTCCTGATTCTTACATTTTGTTGTGCTGATTCGGAAACTAATGATAGAAACGTTATATCACCAATCATACTTTCACAACTAAATATTTAAAATTAATAAATGAAAATTCTCCCAATATTTGTTTGTGCATTTGATGAAAGTACAACAAACAAGAAATTGTGTTAGCCGTGGTGGCACGTGGTAACTTGAATTACTGCTTCCTGTTTCCCCGCCTAGTTCTTCTTCTTCACTGACAGCTGTTTATTTTCTTTTAATCAGCGTAACCTCACTTTTTAACTTTTTGCCCATATGCTTAAAGTTAATCATGATTATAAAAATTTTCCTGACAGGCCTTCTGGACTGCCTATCCTTCAGGCACCAAACGCATGACAGTTGGTGGATGACATTTTATATTTGACGAGTTTAGTGACACACAACCTGGTGTAAATAATACGGATTGTGATGATGAATTCCAATGTTTAAGAATATTTAGAGCCTCCATTGTTTACAGTCTGAGTTAAATAATTTTATAAAAGATTTGGATCTAAATAAAGAAAAAGAGGAATTGTTTGGCTCAAAGCTGAAAGAAAAAACTTGTTGATGCTTAAAATATATTATTTTTTACAGTGATAATACTTATACTTCATTACCTGTAGCTCATTCAGTCCAAATGAAAGAAAATTACGAAAATCTAGTCATAGTTTTAAAGAGAAGTAACTATTCGGCTGATGATGGGATGATATGTGGAGATTTGAAAGTGATATGCATGCTTCTTGATCAACTTACTCCATTGAGTAAATTCCTATCTTTTATATTGGAATGGGATAGTAGACCAAAGGTTTTACATTGGCCCAGAATAAATTGGTGAGCAATAAAAACCTTAAGATCTGACAAAACACATTTTGCATAAAACTTTAATAGATCCAAAAAAATCTTCCACGCCTTTTCATATTTGGTTTTATGAAACAATTAGTTAAAGCCTAGCCCAAAGATGGTGAGCATTTTACCTATTCCGTATTTATTTAAAAAGTTTTCTCATTTATCAGAATCCATACTGAAAGAAAGAATTTTCGTTGGGCCTGACATTGATAAAATGATTTACGTTTCCAACCTCGAAACAAAAACTACTTCAAAGAAGAAGAAGACTTGAACCTTATTCTAGCAATGTGGCCAGATTTTTGGGCAATGTATAAGATCCATACTATAAGCTCATCGTAACTAATATGATTCATGTCACATTCAATGGGATATCTGATGAGGTTCATAGTTCACTTTTTCACATCCATCTTGACTACTTTCCCGACAATATGTATTCAAGTTGGAGATGGTATGTTCAATTAACTAAGTTTTATATTTAAACAAAATTATCGATTTTTTTACTATTTCCTATAGTCGGCCCCCCCTATGAGGTATATATAATCGAGGCCATGTTGTGACAGAACTGTTAGCGATGCAAAAAAAATCTGCCAGATTTGGTATCACCACTACACAAGATTCAGCTGACTTTACTTAAAAACTTTTTTGTCGGTCTGTTATAAATAATAATAACCTATTTAACGCAAACGGCAGTCATAGGTAACGAAACTTTGCAAAATATAAAATCTCTTGTAATCTAAAAGATTATCGTTAAAGTTTTCTAAACATGACGTAATTATCTAACTGATAAATTACACGGATAGCAAACAATACTTTCATAAATAAAATAAAACCGATAAATCAATTTATCTGAAATTCTGGAACTTAAGAATTAATTCTTATTAAACTACCTATATATGAAGATTATGTTATAACATAAAATACTATACAAATAATGAGTATTAAATAATATTAAAAATTACAATTTTTTTTTAATTATTTACAAAATATTCTTTAAAAACGCTGCATGCAAAATTATCTACTTCTTTTACTTGTGATATAGCCACAGGTTTGCTTTAAAAATAAATATTCATTTTCTGGCTATCGGGTGAGCACAGAGAAATAGAGTAGGGGAGAACGCGCTTCGACGAGTGCGCATCCAGTTTTAAGCAAACGCTATAGTGGTCGCCATTTTGCAGGAAGGCATTTCTTTTCACACGTAAGTTTGTTTACATTTTTCTAAGTCAATGAACTTTACATGCGAATTGTTGAGCTAGGTATAAATATAACCTTCAAAATGGCGGAATTCAATTTAACTTAGTTGGCGCATCTTTAAGCGCGTTCTCCCCTACTCTATTTCTCTGGGTGAGCATCACATTTCGCTATTGTACCTCACTTCACATGGCAAAATTAAACAAGCTTTCACTATCTGCTGTTTACATTTCTTCACAACGTACACATTATGAAGCGAAAAATACTAGACAGATTAGAAAATAAGAACAAACAAGACATGCTTCTACACTATATATATTAACATTGGTGTTCAGTTTGTTTATAATTTTTGCGTTTGTGACCACTATTTTTGTGAATTCTGGTATTTTTGTTTTCGTGTTTTGTTTGTGTGAACTTTGATTTAATGCATTTATGATGATGTGTGGGGGGGGGGGTCAAAATAATTTAAATCAATTCTACTATTCACTAAACACATATGAGGAAAACTACGAAATAAACTTATGTGACATAGATCTTGTAGAGTCAGAATAAAAGATATTTTACTAAATTGATGCACTTGACTACGGGGTGTGAAATTATGGATTTTCTTACCTGGCCTGCAGAAACAACTGCTTAACTCTGTAGGTAATCCAGGCACCATGTACCATTTGAGTAACGAAGTAATTAAATAAAAACAGAAGTTTTTCCCATGTGGCATTAATTAAGTCCTTTTTACATAGTATTCTCAATCTCGAGTTATGTTGTGTACAATTATGTTTAGTGGTTGAAAAGTGGCGAAGTTTTTTGGTTCAAAAAAAAATCGTTAAACTGTGTTGTAAAATCATTTACGCGTACTGGAGAAAATATAGTGAGCAGAAGTCAGCTAGAAAATAATCATTAACAGAATGAGAGTAAATTAAACAGAAACGTGATTTCAAGTGCGTGGAAAGCTAAGCGTACATACGTACAACATAAAGTAACGTAAATATTAGGTTATCGCACACACCATTTGTAACAACTTTTGTTAAAAAATGGTAGAATGCAATGGGTGCCCTTCTCTCTGTGTGTTGCGCCTAAATTACAAAAGCTATCGACAATGTATCTATTCTAAATTGAAGTTGTAGTCGCAGTCGTAAGAGTTAAATATTGTTGCGTTTTCGGGTTCGCAATAAACAACTCGTGCAATTTATTTATTTAAAACACGTAAAATTAATTACAATATAAAAATGTAAAACTAATGTATCACACTTAAACTACTACGATTTAAATTAACACAGGTATTTATTTCTATTACTAATATTTATGTCCGTATATTTATATCACTTCTATTTATATAACACCGCACCACTATATTTATTTTGTACTACTTATATTTATGTTTACTCTTCGACTACCAATCAAGGAACTATTTATTTATTTCTTATATTTATTTTTACTTTGGTCTATTCCACGCGACGACTACTTAAGGACTTTCTTATTCCGGAATGACTCATCCATCGGTTCAACTGCTTTTATATACGCATACAAAACATCTGGAAACATTCGCGAAAACTCCATCTTTCTCTCGATGTTTGTAGAACATACGACAGACATTCTGTCTCTTCGCAGTACATATAAAATGGATGATTTATTGCTTTACGACTTGTTTACCAGTCGCGCCGAATATTTGCCTTTCTTTTTAATGTAGACTGGTTTCGTTTCAATATATTTAGCTCTTACGACTGTTAAAAAACTTTAATTTTTTAACCGTATCAGCGAACCGAAAGTAGAAGTTTACTTCAGTAGAAAAGTCATATTTGGAGAAAAGCCACACACAATATAAAAGTACTACCTTGATTTGGAAAAACATTGGTATTAAAAAAATGCCACTCGAAAAATAGGAGGGATATTTTTTCAATAAGGTCCGTTGTTGAATGAGAGTGAAAATGACGTGCGATCGACGCAGTGCCCATGCGCGTCTGCTCCCGACATGCATTTGCAGGTGTACCGTCAGTCTGTTTCCTAAGCTGTAGCTCTTGCATATTATGCATTCCACACGAATTTGTCTACTGTGTAAGTTTCTTTATTTGCTTTGTGGATATTGTCCATACAACTGGACCGAATACAACAAAAAAAGAAAACTGAAGATGAAACAAAGATTGATTGAACACATACACTTTTTACATTTACAGGACCTTCAAGGCATTGGGGCATGGAATATAGGATTTCTGTCGCATAGATGTTACATACCTAGGGTATGGTACACCAAAGCTCTGATTTTGTAACGAGTATTATTAAGCAATCTAAGATATGCTTCCTCTTCAGGTTAAAACGGGTCGAGTATTAAATAGCATTTTTATGTTTAGTGCATGTATATTATCATCAACACAACCTTACTATCAAAAATTATATGTCCAAAATAACCTTCAGTAACATTATACAATTACTGTCATAAATAATTTTTAATTCAGCGACATGAGCTGGATAGCAGCCATGGTTAAACATAAGTTAACTAATGACAGATATGTATGTTCATGGAGTAGAAAACCAAACGCTATTAGGTAAAACAGATTGTATAAAAGCATATTTGCAGGAACTGGTTATTAGATATTCCTTCCATTGATGCTCCCTACTCATTTGCTTTACTTTGACTAAGCAAATAGCATATTCCAATGTTATATTTGGACCTTGAGTCCCACAATATTTATAGAAAAGTTGATACTACTCTAAAAATGAGTAAAACACAGTTTGAAACAAGATTAGAATGAAAGTACTTAAAAATTCGAGAAAGATATCGTGGTACTTCAAACAAAGAATTATGGGTTATAAGTAGTTACATTACTATTTATAACACATAAATTCTGCTTACTGGTTGGTAATTATTACCAGCCAAGTGTATACGGCACTTCTCAGAATTTTATTGACGTAACCTGGCAATGCCTGGAGAGCATCTTCTTTTACTTTGTACTGTTTTGAACTCATGAAAATAATCCATGGTCATGGTAAATTATCTCCTTCTATCTTCAATACAAAGGTGACCAATTTAAATATAAGGATAATCCTTCGTTGCCAAAAAAGAAACATAGTGGAAAAATAAGTTATTATTATTATTATTAATACAAATAATAATTAATCCAAGGTATGTACACTTCTACAGTCGTTGTCGAAATATAGAATTACTTGCAACGTACAGCTACAGTGTTACTTATATTATAGATACTGTATAAATCGCTGTTTTAGCCAGCCCTAAAGAAATCTCTTGCAACAGTGAGCGAAACGTTAGGAGCAAAAACCCGGAAATAAGTAATAATAACTTAAATATATGTACGAGTATATAATATTAATAACTGTCACTGATTTTTGAAAAATCAGACTGAATATGTATGTTGTAAAAGTTAGTTATATAATACAGATAAATCAAATGTAACAATCACTAGGACTTACAAGGTGAATGTTCACCAAGTATGTTAATCCTGTCAATTATCAAACCTCGACACAGATAAGGTAAGCGTAAATATGAAACACAATCCCACTTAGAGGAAACAATGGAAATCACAATTTCAAGTAATAGCTGATAACGTTATCAAAAATATTTTCAAACAGACATATACTTTCGTAACGTCGACATTGCACAATCACTATCAATGAAGAGCAAATATTCACATTATGCATTCTGCAGATATGGTACATATGCGAATATGCGGACATCTAACAGATAAAGACTGGAGATGACATCAAACTGACCCTAAAAATTGCTTAGTTAGTAACAGAAGTGAAAAGAAGCTATTCATCCTTTCAAATATGAAATATTCACTTAATTTACAGGAAATACTATATATTAATAATTTTATCAGTAAAATTGTAATGAATAAAGACACAAACAAAACAGCAATCAGGCAAAATCCACAAAAGAATGTTTAATTTAGAACAGAAGTCCATATTTTCGGATTTGTCACTAGATCATAATGGAATGCATTAACACAGTCAGGGTAAAAATAAATTACGTATCAATATAAATTGGACACTTGTCATTCCCTAATCGGTTTAAACAAGTCTTCCAGAAAAATATCATTTTACAATTAACTAATTTAAAACTTAATATTTATCTATATAAAACTTACACATAGAAATACTTAACTTCCAATCCCATTAGGTAGATACGTATAGTTGCGGCACAATGTTTTGAAATGTCGTCGAACCTTCTAATAGGGAATGTATAACTGGTAAACTGTAGTAATTCCCCTGTATTAATATGCATAATAATATACATTTAACAGAGCAAACTTTTATTCAAAATTCTCGTATAATCATAGCATATTGTAACGAAACCAGTAGACATCCGGCGACGACAAAAGAAAGGCAGACTTCCGAGCGACAGAAAAAAAGGTTGTAAATCATCTCGACGCGACTGATAAACATCGTAAAGCAATAAACCATCCATTTGCGTTGTACTGCAAAGAGACACAATGTCTGGCGAATGTTCTACAAACATCTAGAGGGAGATGGAGTTTACGCGAATGCTTCGAGATGTTTCGTATGTGTATATAAGGCGGCTGGGTCACCGATGGATGATTAATTCCGGAATAAGAAAGTCCTTAAGTAGTCTCGTGCCGAACAGTAGAAATAAATATAAGAAATAAATAAATAGTTCTTTAAGTGGTAGCCGAAGAAAAGACATAAATATTAGAGTGTTATATAAATAGAAGTGATATAAATACGGTGCAGTCTTTATTATAGTGCGATAAAGATATAAATACTACAGACATATAAATAGTACTGGTAAATAAATACCTGTGTTAAATCAAATCGTAGTAGTTTTAAGTGTGATATATTAGTTTTATATTTTTATATCGTAATTAATTTTAAGTGTATGAATATACAGACTGTTTTAAATAAATAAATTGCACGAGTTGTTTATTGCGAACCCTAAAACATTACAATATCATATCTATGTAAAAAAACAAAACGCACTGTGTGGAGGAACTAGACCAAAATGTTCTGTTGTGCTTTGACATTGAGGCAGCATTCTATTGGTTTGTTCAGACCCCCAGTTCTGAACAGTAACAGTACTAGTGGGCATGTCATTAAAAAAAAAACTATTGGGACCATGCAGCTCTGAAACCCCAAATTCTGAGAACTATTACTTCAACGTTCGCTCCTTCAGAAGTGTAATTCAAGAACCGTTCCAGAATAGTTCAAACAGTTCTGGTCTGATTGGCTGGTATTTTCATGCATAATTGTCATTCGTATTAGCTTTCGCATTTTACTTTTTTATACGTAGTATAAGTATCTCTCTCTTCTAAAGTAGTTCAAAGAGAAAATCATAATCAGCCGAGAAAATGGCGTAAAACGATATTTCGCCAGCCCCCATATTTTCGAAAATTGAAATTCCGACTGTTTTTCCAGGTTGATCTAGGTGTTTTTTAAACTGTTCCAAAGAATTTCAAAGATAAAATTATAATCGACCGCGATAATAGGAAAACACGATTTTACAATGGGGAGAAATAACTACACTTCCGAACATTATTTTCGTATAATCAGACGCAGAAAATGAATTTAAAATAAACATCTAATACATACAAGCAGTAAATACAGGGTGTAGATAAAGTCTGGAACAAAATTAATATTTCTCTTATCTTCGGTTTGATGGAAAAACCCTGAAACAGGTCGATTTTGTTTTTATCCCGTGCACTTTATAACATCGTGAATTTAATTCTGTCGTCATCTGGTTGCGCGCGGGCGTGACGTCATTAGTTTTTTCAAATGGTAACCCGCCACATTTATTACCCCTTGTCGTTAGGTATTCCATTGTGCATGCAACGGTATAAAAAGTTTGGTACCTTACATAACAATTTTTGGGAGAAAAATGCTTTCGAATTACAAAAAATTAAAATTTTATTTCTAATGAAAAACTAATCAAAAATTATTTTAAAAAATCAGATAAATTATAATCCGAGGTTTATCTTGCATTGTCGTCAAACAAGACACCAAAAAAATGTCAACGGAAGTGTTCAAATTGTCCGCCATTGGCCATTTGACACTGGCCGAGACGGACGTACACGCTTTCTACGACACGTCATATTGACAGTTCATTACTTGGTGTTTGAACTTATCCATTCACAATACTTGCTCCATTGGTAGTGTTGAACGTGCATTGCGAAAATGGCGAATTTGAGCGAAAAAGAGCGGATTCAAATTCTCATTATTGTTGGTTGTGGTGATAAAATACGTAGCCATGAAGAAGCCTGTCAGTTTTTCAATGCAGAAAATCCAAACCGCGCACCGATTTCGCGGTCAACGGTGAGCAAAATTGTCGCAAAATTTGCTGAAACTGGTAGTGTAAAAGACAGGGCTCGTCAAGGTCGACCAAGAATTGAGGAAGATAGAAGGGTCAATATTCTCTTGGAACTTCAGGACAACCCCCACACTTCAACAAGGAACATTGCCAGGGATCATGCAGTCGATTTTACCACAGTAGCCAAATTGCTGAAAAAGGAAAAACTTCATCCATACAAAATCAATCGGGTTCAGGAACTGAATGAAGATGACTTCGACCGCCGACTCGAGTTCTGTGAACAAATCATGCTACGGTGCGATGAGAATCCCGGATTTGTCGACAATGTGGTTTTTAGTGACGAAGCAACTTTTACCTTGAACGGTGAAGTGAATCGCCACAATTGTAGGTACTGGTCGGGCGAAAATCCTCGATGGGTTCGAGAGGAGCACACCCAACACCGGCAAAAAGTTAATGTATGGGCGGGAATAGTGGGAGATCGCATTGTGGGGCCTTTCTTTCTGGACAGAAATTTAAACGCTGAAACATACTTACATTTCCTAAGATTTACGCTAGTGCCAACATTGGTAGAATTATTTCCGGATGAAAACACCCCCGACAAGCCTCACCCCAGAATCTGGTTTCAACAAGATGGAGCACCTCCACATTTTGGCTGGCGTGTTCGGAGTTACCTCGACGAAATTTTCTCCGGGAGATGGATCGGACGAAGGGGAACAATTGAATGGCCTGCCCGTTCGCCAGATCTCACACCACTTGATTTTTTTCTATGGGGTCATGTGAAATCAAAGGTGTACACCAATAAGCCAAATAACTTGGATGATCTGAAACATCGTATCCGCGAGGAAATGCGAAATATTGGTGCAGAGACAATACGACGTGTCGCAGAAAGCGTGTACGTCCGTCTCGGCCAGTGTCAAATGGCCAATGGCGGACAATTTGAACACTTCCGTTGACATTTTTTTGGTGTCTTGTTTGACGACAATCCAAGATAAACCTCGGATTATAATTTATCTGATTTTTAAAATAATTTTTGATTAGTTTTTCATTAGAAATAAAATTTTAATTTTTTGAAATTCGAAAGCATTTTTCTCCCAAAAATTGTTATGTAAGGTACCAAACTTTTTATACCGTTGCATGCACAATGGAATACCTAACGACAAGGGGTAATAAATGTGGCGGGTTACCATTTGAAAAAACTAATGACGTCACGCCCGCGCGCAACCAGATGACGACAGAATTAAATTCACGATGTTATAAAGTGCACGGGATAAAAACAAAATCGACCTGTTTCAGGGTTTTTCCATCAAACCGAAGATAACAGAAATATTAATTTTGTTCCAGACTTTATCTACATATGTATATATTTTCCCAGAAAATATAACGTTCATTTAGTTCAAGCCAATATTGTTGCCAAATGCTGATAAAGTATTTCAATGAAGAAATTAAAACCAACTGAGACAATATAGTAAAAAATATAAATAGGGGGCTAACTTCACACTTTCGGATGTCGTTTTTTTCCCAATTCTTTTGATTTACAAAAGATACGGTTTAGATTTTACAGGACAATGTTTATTACAAATCTAGAACAACCGGGAACAACCATTGGAATTTCAATTTTCCAAAATAGGGGGTTGAATTCATACTTAAGGATTTCGTTTTTCCTCATTTTCTCGACTAATCTTGATTTTTTCTTTGAAATACTTTGGAATAAACCGTCAGAATTTCGATATTCAAGAAAAACTCGGATTATCTCAGCCAATTTCGAATACCTATTTTTCGAGATTCTTTGGAAGTGTTTAGAATCAACCTGGAACCTTCAGTAATTCAAATTACGAAAAAAGGAGGCCTAACTTCACATATCCCATAAATAACTATGTACTACATACCTACTACCTAACTCACACAAACATGCTGTTCAAGAAATAAAAAACTTTGTAATAAATAAATATTCTACTTAAAAAGTGGTAGTTTCTATCCCATTTTTTATAGCAAATTTTAAGGGAATCATACATTTACAGACATTTATGGCTTGTAATGTGACTAAACCATTTGAAGTGCCTGAACGTTTTCTGAGAAAAGCGTGTTTATCGTCGAAGATCATAAATTACAATATGGGATTTCTGCAATGGCTATGACGTAGTATTCTTGGAAATAATACTGAAATAATACATTTTGTATAAACAGATATTGACGTAACATCTGTTTATACAAAATGTAAATATGTAATGTGTAATCACTTTTACCTGTTTCCAAATGAATCTTTTGTAGTACTTATGTCTGGAATTCCCAAAAATAATGTCATTGAACTGGATATGCCTAGTAAGTAAAACAAAGTGGGATATACATTAACATATACCGTATGTGTCAATTTTCTTTAGGTATATGGATTCAATGTGTACATGCGATTTATACGTATACAAATAATATGTGGCAACGTGTGTCACCCCTACTATCCGTCACCAATCCCGACAACAATCGACATCACAACGACTTTCTCCGATCTTCCCACTTCTACATTAAATGTTTAGCTGCGAACACGTTGCGATCTAGTCTGCAATAAAAGCCGTCATCATCAAATGGCCGCCGCGACCTAGTAGTTTATTATTATTTTCAGAATCCTTTTTTATTTACCTTATTTTTAATTTTATTAGAATTACGCTTTTGATTGTGACATGCAGCGTGAACGCAGCTTAATAATTCTCTGCATTTACTGAAAGGAAAAAGAAAAATCCTTGCAATGCGTAAATATTATTTCTGAGCGCAGTACAAGCACCCTAATCAATAGTCCAACAGCTACTGCTAACTTGAGCTTGTATCGGTCGCGCTCGCATTGAAGAGGAAAGGTGGGGTGCCATGTTGTCACGTATTGCATGAATTAATCGCCCATGGCTAATGAAAATTGACACGTGCTGTATACAGTGTGCACGCAGTCTACCTGCGGATGAATATACTAGACAAGCTGGTCGACTATAAGTGGAAGAATAAGAGGATAGCCTCTGTTACTAACATTAAAGCTAAAGTCGACACCGCAGAAATCGTTACTGCGTTAGTCCGTGAAAATTGCTACTGTTACTGTTAATAACAAATTCTTTAACCAAGAATAAAGTAATTTACTGTACTGCTTTAGAGAAGACGGACATCTGTTAACATTTCCGGGGTAACATGATTCGAAAATTCAATAATTTTGGCGCGTAATTGTTCTAAATTAGATGAACGAAACGCGATTTAAAAATGTGTTTGTTAGGCGCTAGACATCTACCCGACCGTTAACAAAATTCAAATGAAATGCGCAAAACGCGAGTCAGTCAGCTTCACTACACTCGATCAATAGAACAGTTTGTATATTGCTTTCTCATACTAACTCATACAAACTCTCGGTGTCGTCGTTTTATCACACAGTAAAATGCATCCGCAGCTTGCCCGCAAGCACTTGGTATATAACAACATATGTATGGATATACCTTATTATCAAAGAAGATATTTCATATAAGAGTGGTTTGTGAAATTTTGCTGTTCCAATTAATTAATATTTACTTCGCCTGTAATATTTGTAAAATAGGAGATAACATTAAAACAAACAAATATTATAGATGCACATGTCTAAGTAAACAAATAACGGCACTGTTGACTACTTAAAGAATTTTGACAAAGCTATTTCATTTGCCAATTAATATGGACATAGGTTTCATGATAAAATCAATTTTTTTATACAGGGTTACCGCTAAATAGGTACAGTACACAGACTGAGTCTTGGCCGATGGGAGGAGCCTCGACCTATAAGTCGCGCTGATTTATAGGTCAGTGCGTTACAGATAAAGTATTCGGAAAAAAGAAATGATAACATTTGTTCATCATCGCATACATTAGCCAGACGAAGGAGTAAATGCAGATAAGAAATTGTAATATACTGAAAAGAGATACATGTAATGGAAACATACTGCACTTCGATGTGTAGCGCTTGACAATTTTTCGAGACTGCTCGTGGTATCGACACCTATTAAATCAATATAATTCAGTCCACGCCATTAAATATAGACTTGTACCGCTTACCACTTCTTATTCTCGGCTGGTATTATTTGTCGAAATAGCTCTGGCATAAACTCCTACAAGCTCTACTAAAAATAATCTAATCAGATTAATAACCTTAATAAACAATGCTTCGAAAAAACATTCAATTAAAGACTACTACTACATCCATAGCCTTTTACCATTTAACAATTCGTAGGCTTTATGTAGAATGTTAAATAATCATTATCACAATGGTTTTATCAAATTTGTCATCTGGCCTTTGGTAACAACAACTCACAGTATATTTATTTCTTTATACGTATAATATAATGAACTATTGGAATAATGAAGATGTTCAACTCTGAGACTTTTGCATTGTTCACGTTTTGAAATCCCCTGGTTATGAAAATGTTTGAGGGTCTTTCTATGTCTGTGTGTGGATACGGTAACGGCCAAACGGTTAAACTATTAATACCAAATTTTAAATTTAAGAGTATAATCTTTCTCTCAAGATCTAGTTGTTTTTCACTGAAATTGTTTTCTTATTCTTATCAAGAATCAGTTATCTGCTAATATAAGTGAAATTAGAAAATTTTGAAGGAATTAATGATCGGTAATGCCGCCGTGCCAAAAACCACACCAAACAGTCACTAATTTTTGTAAAATGTAATGCTGGATAATTCATGGATTTATCCATTCCAATACAGACAATTTTGCTAAATCACCTTTCTAGAGATGTGGAAATTAACTTCATCTGAGAATATTACTTTTTATCAAAATCACCATCATTTCAACTTGTTTCAACGCGGTATCATCAAGTGCACGACGCTTATGATGATTTTGTGCAGATGTAAACCCAAATCCATACCTAAAAGACGTTCTAGACAGCCTCAATTGTTGTAAATGTCTTGGGATTGATACCTTATGGTTTTCATCAACACTGGTTTGAACTGCAGCAAAGTTCTCAGCATTATGAGCACTGATTTATCTTACTGGAACGCGAGTTTTAGGCAAACAAACATGATCAAAATATTTAACATTTTGACGAATGGCCAGCAGACTAGGACGATTATGACGGCAATAAATTGAGAGACGTGTACGACAAGTTGAAATAAAAGAACGATTATTTTTATAAAAAAATTGTATTATTTTCAAACGTTGCCGCTGAAATTGCAAACTTTACTAAACACGCTTGACAACGTTATGTCAATTGGAAAACATACCCATGGCTTTTGAAAACACCTTTACGCGAGTACTACTAGCACTGCTTTTTGAAATATGTAGGTCAAAATGTATTCCCTGCTGTTCCCAAAACAAGGTAATTTGGATGAGGATGAATTCTCATTCAATTTTACAAGATATTTTGTGTACAGGTAACACCTGAAAAACAAAGAAATTAAAGATTAAGAAAGAAATCCATACACACGAATTTAGTTTTCCATTATACTTACAAATGTAGATATTTTAAATTTACCACTAGTTAACCTATATCTACCTAAATAAATTTCAGATCCGCAATCTAAATATAGCCAGATATTTTAAACTTATTTAATATTAAATTCAATTACATATTTTGTAAAAAAAACACACACACCCATTCTCATCTTCCAATTTAGGTCGTAGGTCACAGTAATCATTTATGCAATGAACGTGATATTCGGACAGTTACAATTTTAATTTAAAACGGAATCATTCGGCGTTACTAAACTTGTGATCCTTTAGCGTCACTCTTTATGTAAAGCCAGACGAATTTTAGAATTCAAGGTCGTAAGGTAAACACGCAATGCATACGCATGGTTATAATTTTGTTATAATCTTTGACCTAGTCGATGTCACGAGTGGACTTTAGCCGAATGAATGTCATCAACTCGCTCCGTGTTGCCTTTCGATTTCGATTTAAATATAAAAAATGCCTATGATAGATTACTGATCATTCCAAAGACAACCCAGAACAAAAATAAGTAATTCTGCCCACTACATCATTATTACAACTCGAATAAAAAGGAACACAGGAAAAAGTAGAAACGATTAATAGTAAGTACCTAATAAAATAAATTGAAATTAAACTTTAAGGGTGAATTATGAACTTGTGTACTCAAAAAAATCTTTTCCGTTTTACTTTCTTATACGTAGTATAAGGAAGTATTGTGATGATGAAAATTTTCGACCTCGAGATTTTTGCAGATGTCCACGTTTTGAGGTCCCCTGATACCAAAAAAGTGGTTTTTAAAAAATGTCTGTGTGTCTGTGTGTCCGTGTCCGTGTGTGTGTGTGTGTGTGTGTGTGTGTGTGTGTGTGTGTGTGTGTGTGTGTGTGTGTGTGTGTGACCACGATAGCGGTCAAACCGCTGTAGATATCAATTCCAAATTTTGTATTTACGTGTATAATCTGCCTCTTGAGAACTGATTAGATTTTGAGCAAAATCGGCAGACCGGAAGTAGTAGTTTACTTCAGTGAAAAAATCGAAATTTGCAAATATTTCGTCAATTACTAAGTTTAAACAAATTTATAAAGAATTCATATGTACTTAGAATTAAGTTTGAAACAAATTGTCTTAAAAAAGTTTTTCGAAATTCCAACCGGAAGTAGGTCTTTTACTCTTATCGAAAATCAGTTTTTTGCGAATATCTCGCAAGTCATGCTTTTAAGACAAATACGTTACGAATATAAAAGTATTTAAAACATCATTTTCAATATCTTTTATATAAAAAAAATTCCAAAATTCAGACCGGAAGTACCACTTTTACTCTTATCGAATAGCGATTTTTTGCAAATATGTCGTAAGTTATGCATTCTATATATATTTATCAAGAGTACAAAAGTATTTAGAGTTAGATATGGAATATTTTTCGTATAAATGAAATTTCAAAATTCGGACCGGAAGTAACACTTTCATACGTATAAGAAAGTCGTGTGGTGGCCACACCTCATTTTTTTAATGTGATTTGACATTCAGTAAGATGAAATAGGTAAAATCAAGAACGATATTTTAAATATGTAAAAATCAAGATAAAATACAAACAATGAAATGCAATATATGCAGATAAATAAATACAATTATATAGAGTAAATATCTTTTTTAGTAGGTATATAGTATATACCGATCTCTAGTTATCTTTTTTCAAATAATTTTCAAGCAGGTGCATTAAAGCCCTCTTTCGTCTACAAAAGTCCAGACAGTCCAATCCCACAATCAAAATAAAGGCACTGATTTAAACATGTCAGTATTCAGTTTCAGTAAGAAAACATTTAGGTACATATACATACCATGGCGTTTCGATAAGATTTTTTTGTCTATACCAATGTCAATTAATATTTTCTCTCTAGAAGCATTAAATTTAGAAACAATATCTGCCATATCAAGATTTTTCAATAAGAACACAAATTATATTGCAAAATTTGATCTAGAAAGTACTTTTATATAATTAGAAAGTATGTTGTATATATAAATTATATGAATTACTTATTAATAAAGCTAGTAGTTAAAAGGAAATGAAAAATATTTTTTTTAAACTTACTGTGGCAAACTTCTCATGAGACATCACAGCGACAGCAAATGTCTTTGGAAATGTCGGTTTCTACACACAATATTAGACAATTTTTACAAAAATATAAATCCATGAGTATATTAAAGTCGCATAAACAAATAGAATCGTTAAGAAATAACACCATAACCACAATTGAAAAATATACAATGCACACGCACGACCGGTTAACCGTTTCAATATACCTACACTAAATGATGTGATTTTACAAGATAATTCTAAGCCATTTTTATGAGACAGTAACATATAACAAAAACACATGTTCGAATGTTTTTTGCGATTTATTTGTCAACAAAAAGTAAATACCTATGAACTGATCAACCTAGATTTACAAATATATATTAATATATAATTTTTTTCATATGGCATAAGACAGTGGTTCCCAAACTGTGCGCCGCGGCGCCCCGGGGCGCCGTGACCTCTTCACAGGGGCGCCGCGAAATATTGTAAAAGCTTCATAATTAATTGAACCAATCTAACTAAACAAAAAGCAAAATAAGAAACTAAAAATATCCAGATTAGCAAACCTCATTATTTTTTTTGCCAAGAAAAACAGAAACAACAACAAAATACATTTTGGAAGACTGCATCTATACTAAAAAAACGCTGTACTAGCATCTTACAAGGTGGCTTACAGAATCGCGAAATCTAAGAAGGCTCATACCATCGCAGAAAACTTATACTTCCGGTTGCTGTAAATATGGTGAACATCTTGGTAGGTGAACCTGCCGAGAAGCTGCTTTTAAAAGTGCCTTTGTCCAATAACACAATTGGTCGGAGAATACAACATATAGCGGAAGATATCAAGCATCAGTTGATTGAAAAAAATTAAGGAGGGGAATTGGGATTACAGCTAGATGAAGCTACGGATAATAATAAAGATGCTCGTTTGATATGCATGTACGTTTGTAAAAATATCACTGCAGGAGCGGAGGCTCAGGAGCTGTTCGTGATTCTTGATACATTCATATCTGAAAATAATTTGAATTGGCGTTGGTGTCTGATCTCCATGTATGGCTGCTACGGAGGATTATAGGCACATATTCAAAGCAAATCATCAAATGCACTGTGAGCCCATTGTATTTATAAAGAAGCGCTTGCGTCAAAGCATCTGAGTCTTGCATTGAATCAGGTGTTAGAATGTGTGGTGAATGTGGTAAATTTTATAAAATCTCGTCTATTGAAAGCACGGTTTTTTAAAAAGCTGTGTGAGGATATGGGAGCCGAACACTCGTCTTTGTTGTTCTATTGCAGTGCACGATGACTCTCTCGTGGTAATGTTTTCTTACGTACCTTTAAATTGCGGCAAGAAATTTTTATTTTCCGTAAAGAGGAAGGATACAGAGATGCAGAAGATTTTGCTGATGATGATTTTTTTAATAAAACTGGCATATTTATGCGACATTTTTGAAAAGCTGAATTCTTTTAATCTCTCTCTGCAGGGAAAAAGCATGCACCTTTTGAAGTCTACGGAAAAAAAAATATCAGCTTTTATAAAAAAAACTCAAACTATGGAGAAGAAAATTGAATGAAAATGCAGGCAAAGATTGTTTTTTAATCTTGCAGAATTTTTTAAGGTCAAATGAATTTAATCTTTCTCAAGATATAAAAAACATGTTTGAAGGGCACTTGTCACAGCTAATTATGTGGTTTGAGAAATACTTTCAAAATGAAAATTTCGGTAGGTTTGCATGGATTCAAGATCCATTTAACACTCCGTCTAAATTTACTTCTGCGGAAGAAGAGAATTTTATGGAGTTATCTTGCAACAACAGTTTGAAAGCAAAATGTGGCAGTATGGAATTGACAGAATGTTGGATTTAAATAAAAGATGAATATACCCTTCTAGATAATAAGGCTCTGCGGATTCCATTTTTGACGTCGTATTTGTGCGAAGCTGGGTTTTCGGCGGTCGCTGTGATAAAAAGCAACTATAGAGCAAAAATTAACCCGGAAAAAGAAAATGTCCAGATTAATTCCCCGATTTGAGAAAATGGTGCATCCATCACATTAATTATTAGTTTAATACAAATAAAGTAAAAAGAATGTTAAACAATGAAGATACACGAGTTTTATTTATATTTATTTTTTACTTACGGCCAGTTATACTTTTACTTAGGGTAGGGCGCCATGGAAAAATTTTAATTGAAGAAGGGCGCCGCGACTCGGAAAAGTTTGGGAACCACTGGCATAAGGACTATTATTTTTAATATTATTGATACTATTATTATTTGTTGATACACAAAAGAAAGTGAAATACGAGTTTTTATACAATAATTCCTAATAATTTAATAATCGTTGATTATTCATATGACTCGTGGAGCACAAAATCTCAGTAACCACAGTAGGTATAGGATTTATTTATTATGCACCCTATAAATTCATTGTGTTACATGCATTTATTTTCTGGCAGACTTCACTTTAATCAAAGTAACTTGTTTGGTTATTTTTTAGTAATAAATACAAGAATTCAAGAAATTAGCAATACTTTGGTATGTATATATATATACTACAACATACAGACTTATTTTTACAAAATGTCAAATATGTATTTGTATGGATGATAATAAAATTTAAGTAAAATGGAAGCTCCTTATACCATTTTGCTTAGAACCACTCAAGGGCGTATCCTGGGTTTTGGGCAGGGAGGGGGGGGGGGCAAGGTCTTGACATATTAGGATATTAGGGGTCGAAGTAAATACATATTAGATCTTCGCATATACATACTTTATTTTTAACCAGTAACTACGGATTTACAAAAAATATGTTAGGTTCGCACTTAAATGTATAATAGGATATTCCTTTTTATTTCTGTTTTTTGAGCTTTCAGGGGGGGGGCAAGTGCCCCTTCCTGTCTCCCTTGGCTACGCCCTTGGAACCATTGCTGCTTTTCCTGACTTGATGCAATAATATGTAACCTTGCCGCGGCTTTTGCAAGGCACCTCCCATTCATATCAGAAGGTATGCATGCAAACACAGTAAGGCTTGAATTTCATAAATATGTTGACATAACTCCCATGTTCTTTTTTCGATCATTTTTTAAATTAAAAAATCTGATAGTAGAGTTAAAACGAGATTGCAAATCATTATTATAACGGGTGGCGCATAAATTAGCGTTATGTTTGACAAGGGAATAATTTTATTTGAGTTTGCTTTTTCTTTTTTGTTCCAGAATTGGCCTCGAGAACTTCAGAAATGTATAATGGAGAGTACAGAACAGAAGTTCAGTTTTATTTTGAGAGGCGACATCCGATTATTCTGGCAGTACGGCACATCGTAATTTCTCTAATGTTAGATATGTGCCCAGTGCTTTAAGAATCTATCAATTAGTTCAGCGTTTTCAACAACAAGGGACTGCCCGTGGTCTTCGGCGTTCCTAAAGACATCGTCTAAACAAAACTCCTACCAGACAACGTTCTCAGCATTTGATGATATATGGGCGATCTTTGCAATGGATTTTGCGCAAATTACACATTTTTCCCTATAAGATACAATTGATACACGAGTCAAAATAAAATGATTCACAAAGTTGTATTGAATATGCTTGGAGTTCTCAGGAATTGTTCCGATGTTATTCACAACCTCATAATGAGGACGTGCCCATTTCACTTAAATGGTCACATGAATTAAAAAACTGCAGGATATAGGGAACCGAAAATCCATAAGTGATTGTTACGTTAAATATCAAATGCATTCCGTTAGAGGCACATTGTTCTGTGGTGTAACCATAGGCAGGATCATTAGACGGTATCTTTTCGAAAACGACGACGGAGATGTGGTTAATGCGGATGGTCGTTAATACTGGATAATGAATTATTTTTTTTAAAACCAAAGGTGGAAAACAAAAGAGAGAGAGTTGTGGTTCCAATAAGATGGAGTCATAGTTCATATAGGCCGTCTTTAATTTAACAAGCTCGGACGCTCCTCGTACTACGAATACAGACGCCCGTCTACTAAAAAAATAAACATTCTCATCAATAGGAATGTTTATGCCATGAATAGTACGAAGACATCAAATAATATTAACGAAGATATTTCTTTATTTGAAATATATTAACAAAATCTTGAGAGACGTATATAAAATTAGTGTAAAAAAAATGTGAAAGTATGTTACATATTTATTATATTCGAAAAGTGAAAGAAGATGAGGAACAATAAAGCAATTCATAATTAACTTACTTTTTATTTTATTGTACAGATATATTTGTAAAACAACTTATTCAGTTCACTCCCATAGCAAGATTTGTATACAGGGTGAGTCAACTACGCGGGTAAGACCGATTGTGCCTTTACGAGTAAAGATATTTCGAAGCGGTTTTTATCTTGTGGTAGCTCTTCATTAGGGGCACATTTTAAAAATATTTTGTATTATACAGAGTGTTCCATAACTTGGTGGCTAACCATAGTTATAGTTTTTTAAATGGAACACCCTAAATATTATTGCATTTTTGAATTCCCCCTTTAATTTTTAGTCAAAAAGTTATAAGATAGTATAGGCCCAAAGTGTAAATTTTTTGACTTATTCCCATTTTTCTGAAAAATTCAATGTTTGTATAAAATTATATTTCACGAAAACTACGTATTAGATGGACAAAATTGTTTGCAATATTGTTTACAATAAGAGGTCCTAATAGAAGCATGTTTTATTTTTTTACAGTTACTAACTGCATGTGCAGGAAACTGGATTAAAGTTAGATGACACGTTTTTGTATAAAAGTCATTTTTTTTAAATGGAACACCCTGTATATCAGTTCATTTTTGAATTGTTTATTAAATTTCGTGTCAGAAACATGTAAGGCGTTAATACAGTAAAAGTGACTATTACAGAGTTATTGTCGTTTTTTGATATGCTTTTGTTTGTTTTTGCAAAAAAGTAAATTTTTCCAAATGGAACACCTGTATATTATTTCATTTTAGAATTTCTTATTAAATTTCACATCAAAAACATGTAAGACGTTAATACGTTAAAAGTGACTATTACTGAGCTATTGTCTCTTTTTGATACAATTTTCTCAGTACTATACTACATTAATTAAAACCTCAAAACTGACAAAATTATATCAAAAAGAGACAATAGCTCAGTAATAGTCACTTTTAAAGTACATATTAACGTCTTACATCTTTTTGATGTGAAATTTAATAAGAAATTCAAAAATGAAATAATATACAGGCTGTCCCATTTGAAAAAATTGACTTTTTTGCAAAAACTAACAAAAGCATTTCAAAAAACGACAATAACTCTGTAATAGTCACTTTTAAAGTATTAACGTTTTACATGTTTCTGACATGAAATTTAATAAACAATTCAAAAATGAACTGATATACAGGGTGTTCCATTTAAAAAAATTAATTTTTACACAAAAACGTTTCATCTAAATTTAATGCAGTTTCGTGCACATGCAGTTAGTAACTGTAAACAAATAAAACATGCTTCTATTAGGACCTCTTATTGTAAACAAAACTGCAAAAAATGTTGTCCATCTAATACGTCGTTTTCGAGAAATATAATTTTATACAAACATTGATTTTTTCAGAAAAATGGGAATAAGTCAAAAACTTTACACTTTCGGCCTATACTATCGTATAACTTTTTGACTAAAAATTATACGGGGAATTCAAAAATGCAATAATATATAGGGTGTTCCATTTTAGAAACTATAACTATGGTTAGCCACCAAGTTATGGAACACTCTGTATAATACAAAATATTTTCTTATTAAATTTCACATCAAAAACATGTAAGACGTTAATACTTTAAAAGTGACTATTACTGAGCTATTGTCTCTTTTTGATATGATTTTGTCAGTACTATACTATATTAATTAAAACCTCAAAACTGACAAAATTATATCAAAAAGAGACAATAGCTCAGTAATAGTCACTTTTAAAGTACATATTAACGTCTTACATCTTTTTAATGTGAAATTTAATAAGAAATTCAAAAATGAAATAATATACAGGCTGTCCCATTTGAAAAAATTGACTTTTTTGCAAAAACTAACAAAAGCATTTCAAAAAACGACAATAACTCTGTAATAGTCACTTTTAAAGTGTTAACGCTTTACATGTTTCTGACATGAAATTTAATAAACTATTCAAGAATGAACTGATATACAGGGTGTTCCATTTAAAAAAATTAATTTTTACACAAAAACGTGTCATCTAATTTTAATGCAGTTTCGTGCACATGCAGTTAGTAACTGTAAACAAATAAAACATGCTTCTATTAGGACCTCTTATTGTAAACAAAACTGCAAAAAATGTTGTCCATCTAATACGTCGTTTTCGAGAAATATAATTTTATACAAACATTGATTTTTTCAGAAAAATGGGAATAAGTCAAAAACTTTACACTTTCGGCCTATACTATCGTATAACTTTTTGACTAAAAATTATACGGGGAATTCAAAAATGCAATAATATATAGGGTGTTCCATTTAAGAAACTATAACTATGGTTAGCCACCAAGTTATGGAACACTCTGTATAATACAAAATATTTTCTTATTAAATTTCACATCAAAAACATGTAAGACGTTAATACTTTAAAAGTGACTATTACTGAGCTATTGTCTCTTTTTGATATGATTTTGTCAGTACTATACTATATTAATTAAAACCTCAAAACTGACAAAATTATATCAAAAAGAGACAATAGCTCAGTAATAGTCACTTTTAAAGTACATATTAACGTCTTACATCTTTTTAATGTGAAATTTAATAAGAAATTCAAAAATGAAATAATATACAGGCTGTCCCATTTGAAAAAATTGACTTTTTTGCAAAAACTAACAAAAGCATTTCAAAAAACGACAATAACTCTGTAATAGTCACTTTTAAAGTATTAACGCTTTACATGTTTCTGACATGAAATTTAATAAACTATTCAAGAATGAACTGATATACAGGGTGTTCCATTTAAAAAAATTAATTTTTACACAAAAACGTGTCATCTAATTTTAATGCAGTTTCGTGCACATGCAGTTAGTAACTGTAAACAAATAAAACATGCTTCTATTAGGACCTCTTATTGTAAACAAAACTGCAAAAAATGTTGTCCATCTAATACGTCGTTTTCGAGAAATATAATTTTATACAAACATTGATTTTTTCAGAAAAATGGGAATAAGTCAAAAACTTTACACTTTCGGCCTATACTATCGTATAACTTTTTGACTAAAAATTATACGGGGAATTCAAAAATGCAATAATATATAGGGTGTTCCATTTAAGAAACTATAACTATGGTTAGCCACCAAGTTATGGAACACTCTGTATAATACAAAATATTTTCTTATTAAATTTCACATCAAAAACATGTAAGACGTTAATACTTTAAAAGTGACTATTACTGAGCTATTGTCTCTTTTTGATATGATTTTGTCAGTACTATACTATATTAATTAAAACCTCAAAACTGACAAAATTATATCAAAAAGAGACAATAGCTCAGTAATAGTCACTTTTAAAGTACATATTAACGTCTTACATCTTTTTGATGTGAAATTTAATAAGAAATTCAAAAATGAAATAATATACAGGCTGTCCCATTTGAAAAAATTGACTTTTTTGCAAAAACTAACAAAAGCATTTCAAAAAACGACAATAACTCTGTAATAGTCACTTTTAAAGTATTAACGTTTTACATGTTTCTGACATGAAATTTAATAAACAATTCAAAAATGAACTGATATACAGGGTGTTCCATTTAAAAAAAATAATTTTTACACAAAAACGTGTCATCCAATTTTAATGCAGTTTCCTGCACATGCAGTTAGTAACTGTAAACAGCTAAAACATGCTTCTACTAGGACCTCTTATTGTAAACAAAACTGCAAAAAATTTTGTCGATCTAATACGTCGTTTTCGAGAAATATAATTTTATTCAAACATTGAATTTTTCAGAAAAATGGGAATAGGTCAAAAACCTTAGACTTTCGGCCTATACTATCGTATAACTTTTTGACTAAAAATTATACGGGGTATTCAAAAATGCAATAATATATAGGGTGTTCCATTTAAGAAACTATAACTATGGTTAGCCACCAAGTTATGGAACACTCTGTATAATACAAAATACTTTTAAAATGTGCTCCTACTGAACAACTATCACAAGGAAAAAACCGCTTCGAAATATCTTTACTCATAAAGGCATAATCGGTCTTACCCGCTTAGATTACTCACCCTGTATACATAATAAATAGTCAGGAAATATAAACGGCGTATATAAGAGCGTTTAATATGGATGTTATTTATATTTTCGACATAACGGCACATTATGTTTAGACACGTTATATGAATGTGTATACTCCTATGTAAATTCGAACGGCTGAGGGATTTGTCAGAATTAGGTATGAAGAGGTATTGGGTTTTGCGTGCACTACCGTTATGGAACTTGAAATAAATAAAAATCGAATTGTTTTATTTTACAATACACTTATTTTGTTGGGAGGAATTAAAGCTGTCAATAAAATTCAGATCCCAGACCGTGGAGTGCTCTTAACTACACCTCTCTTGAGGGATATTTATGGCGATCGAATAATAACGCGATTTTCAAATTTCAACTGGCTACTGGATTTTTCTTTGGGGACACCTAAAAGGTAAGGTGTATGCAAATAAACCAGGAACCATACAGCAGCTTTAGGGGCAATATTCGATAAGAAGCTAGGTTCTTGGTAGCTGAAATTCTAGCAAAAGTTATGAAAATATCTCTGGACAGAGCATGTCAGATCGAAGCTGACAATGGCAGCCATTTGCTAAACATAATATTAAAAACATAAACTAAACATATATCCAAAATATAAACGAAATGTCACGAAGTGCAACAATGAAAAAGAAAAAAAGTTATTCATTAATTAAACAACAGCTAATTATGCAAAGCCCTTTAACTTACTTTTAATTTATTTGATTCGAATTTTATTGACTAAGTTAGCTGTAGGCAATTTTGTTTAGGTTTAGTACAAAGATTCTTCTGTTTATAACATACATATATATATTTAAATTCTTTCAATTAGAAATGTGACAAATATTGCATTATCTCTTCTAAAAAACAGCCTTCGTTATTAACAGTACTGTACTAACATTACAGAATTTCATTTGCCCCAGAACCATTTTTCCATTCCCAGAATGTCTTCGTGGAAGCGTTCCCCGTGTTCAGCGCTAACATCGTCCATATTCTACGTGGAATGTGTATGCCACACATTGCAAGCAGCATCATGAAATACTTGAATCATTACCATTAAAAAGGTTTTCCAAACTTTTCCTCTATTGTTTTTGAATGTGTATGCCACACATTGCAAGCAGCATCATGAAATACTTGAATCATTACCATTAAAAAGGTTTTCCAATCTTTTCCTCTATTGTTTTTGGTAACTTTTCTCGAATGTACTTAAAACTGTCACATTTTTGATGCAGTGCTTTGTCACAGTTTTACGTGCAAAGGTGGCATTATTATTATCTTTTCTTTTCCGACTAAAAGCTGATGTACATTGTACTTTTTTGGTATAAAGTTCTATCGTAGTAGTCACAGTCCTAGTACTGGCGTATTTGCTAAAATACGCAAGAATTTTTTTTGCGACTTGAAAATATTAAACGTGTTGAAACTAAGACAATATTGAAATCAGATATATTAATTGTATTAATCTAATAATACATATATTAGTATTGTGATGGAGCGATAAATTTTTCGTAAGCAATTTCTATCACCAACATAATAATAAATATTATTATATAAAAAATGAGTACTATTCTCAACAAAAAAAAAGCCGTACTGTCTTCAAAATGTGCCCAAAAGTTGCTAGAGGAAGATAATGTTTATTATGAGATATTGGTATTGGCATAGGATATTATTTGGGCTGTATTAGGACTATTTTCATTACCCATGGTAAAGCAAACCCCAGAAAACAACAGTAATTTTGAAAAGCAAAAAATTATCTGAACAGGCATTAAATTTGACAAAACCGAGCCTAAGAATATATTTAATAAACAGGAAAGAACGCATGGTAACTATTCAAGACATCAAAGCTCTTTCCAATAAATTGAGAAAATTTAGAAATAGTTGTTGAAGTAGTATAGGAAAAATGAAAGGAGTCCTAAATATTGCAATTTGCAGATGATTATCTAGAAACAGGCTTCCGTAATCGATGATGAACGTAATTTTTTCATGAGAAGACTTAAAGCAGCACATATGAAAATTGCAGATAATTCGATAAGAACCTATTTGAAATCAAAGTATTTGGCTAGTCATTATCAGCTGGCTCCTTGACCAACGAGAAATTGAATTTATATATTTATGATATCCGACAGATAAGCATTTGCATGTTGCTTTTATTCCGATTGAGAGTAAATATCACCGTTGACACTAAACTCTTCCTGGTTATGGAGTACATCGTTGAGGAAAGTAAGCATATATATAGGTCTATTAAAATGCTCTTGAAGAACAAAGATTATTTCTGCTGAAGTTGAGTTGGGGCAGGAGGAAGTAAAGACTTTAAGTATCCGATATTTCCATCGTTGCAGAAACCTGAAAATTCTTGCGCTATTTTCATGAAACCACTGAATTAATCTGCTCAAGAACTTTATAAATTTTCTTCATTTATTGAAATGATTTGACCTATTCTTAGCAAATTTACTAGTTGCCTTATGTATGTTTGCTAGATGTAACTCATGCATCCAACCATATTCTTTCTAGTTTAATATTCTTTAAAAAAGGATCCATTACTTCCTGTTCATATTGTTCTTATGTCCGGAATACCTTGCGGTAAAACTTGTCTCTTAATTCGCAAATCCCTTGCCTCTGATTTGTACTTTTTAAGAAATAAAAGGAAACATGAGCCCCGTCTTGATCCACGATGTTAAACCAACAAGAACTAACGCTCAGGAAGTTTAGAATCTCACAAGAATCGTTTTGCTGTCATGTTTCATACTTGCATATGTAAATCTCCATATCTATTTATTTAAATGTATGAATTCATTTCTTTGTAATAATGTCTGCCATTATTTATTAGTCTATTGAAATCTGAAAACACGCCATTAAATAAATTGATAGCATTTACAAAGAAGTTGATTTATTATATTATGCATATTTATTTTTTAAGTCCTTTTTTTAATTTTAACGTCAAACATTATTTAGTTTTCTAATAATTTTAAATTACTTACAAAAAAATGTTTTGAATCAAGCGTACATTTACATTCTTGCTTTTTTTATGAATGTTTCTTGTAACAAGTTCTATTTATTATACCTATCGGTGGCGGTTTCTAAAATGAAGATGTGATATTCGTCGAGAAACATGCATATCTAAGAAACTTCCACTAACGTACACACAAACTATTTAAATAATTTGTCAGTTGCAGTTTCTCGGGGATTTCCCTGTAAACATAAGTCACACGTTTATTAAAATGTATGGCTACTACACTGCCATGTGGCGAAGCCACCACGAGAGTGGCGATTCTTCACTCCTAAAAAATCGAAACTGTCAATTGTAGAAAGATTAGATTATGTACGATCGCTAAACCAAAAATATCAACAAATATGTCGAATCAACACATGCAAGCAAGGCTAAATTCTATTGCAGAAACGGTTTTGGATATTCCCCAAAATATTAAAACTTGTAGAGGTAGAGACCTTCTTTATCGTCCGTGTTTGGCGCAAAACTCAACAATGTGTGCACTTGAAAGTACCGAATCGCATCCTAAGAATGCACGGGCACCGGCACAGGCAATCATATGGACAAGGTGACAACACAAGGAGTCTACGACAACCGATGAACTTGTATATTCAATGAACTTATGGTGCACCTATTTTTGCGAATAAACCGCACGCGTTGTTATCTAATCATTGAACGCGGCACTGGCGGCACGAGTACCGTCTGTGACGTAGTACAGTTTATTTCCGCTGCTGAGCGCGCCTGGGATACCAGCACATGACCGCGCATATTGTCGATTAAGACCAACTCCCTGTCCCACTTGCAGTTTGGTGCGCGACCAGTACAGAAGCATATTGTATCCATACCCTACAGAAAATAATTCAAGATGTCTCTCGCTGATCCAGTTGCTTTCATGAAGGATTTCCTCGCCGGAGGAATATCCGCCGCCATCTCAAAAACCGCCGTAGCGCCTATTGAAAGAGTTAAATTGCTGTTACAAGTACAACATATCTCCAAACAAATTTCAGAAGCTCAGCGTTATAAGGGTGAGTCATAAATCACGTTTTCAAGTTCACGTTGTTTTAACGGCCATTTTGATTTGCTCGGCGTTTTTTGCCGGCAATCGTCATTCCACATACTTCCAAAATCTTATGAAAATGAACCAAATTCACACTAACATGCGAATATTGGATTCGAAAATTTCATAAATCAATCGATATTCCAAGTTACATAACGCAATTTGGCAAGCGTTTACATCATTTACAAAAAACATGTGATTTTAACTCGTTATCTTAAATACTTTAATGCCATAAAATTATGTGTTTGAATTACTTTTTCCTACATCAGCGATGACGTGTAAAACATGATTGCAATAAGTAAAAGGCCACGTTTTAAACAACGCGCAAACTTGTGGATTATTTCATTGTAGACCACATATTATCATGTGATTCGATAATTATTCAAATTGTTCCATTTAATTTGAAAAAACTGGATAAATCTCGGAAAATCGTGATATGAGATAAAATTCTCTTTTGGAATTCAAGATATTTTGAAGAATCCCAAAGTTCAAAATTATGCCACTTGATCAAAAAGAAACTACAGAAATTAATTGTTCACATTTTCATTTGTTTAATACCTATAATAAATGAATTGAAATTAGATGAATTTTATTTTAAATAATTCGAAAGGGCTAGTCGATTATAAAAAAGTAGTTATATTGATTCCATGTAATGTTGAGCAAGGGCAGTCATGCGCTTTAGTGCAGGAGTTGCATAACCTTAACCCAAAAATCCAATTTACAATTACGTAAAATTTGGATAAAAGTTAGCAAATATTAATATTATCTTTATTCTTTTGTTTTAATATTTAACTAATCTCAAGTCCTCCCTCTCAAAAACTAAAATCAAAGATTCGCAGATAAATTTAAAACAATAGAACTTAAACTTCACCTACATACATACTTTGCCACATGTTAATCATGTTACTAAGTGGCTGGCATGCTCATGCGGTTACGCAACTTCATTTAGGTGTCTAGGGTATAAATACGTCATTAGCATGTGTTTTTTGAAGGATAGATTTATTAACACTGCTAAACTTTACTAATTCGTGCGTATACATTATCAATAAATTTTAATCTACTTTCGTTTTCATTAAGATAGAGATAGGAGACGTATTAGCTGTGACGTCGCAAATTAAAGTCTTACTACGCTGTTTATCACTGAATTCTGAATTAACGTATCTATTTGATTACTATAACGTCAATGATAGTATTTACATGAGCGTAAAATGCAGTAATTTTTTTAAACAAAAAGTTGTTAAAAAATCGAAGGATTTTTTTGTCACTTTATATTTGTTGCTGGTTAAATGAAAATTGGAACCTTTTTGGAATACTTTGAAATTTTATTACGTTACCAACAGTGTTATACAGTTTCAGGGATTATTTAGTAGAACCGAAATTTTGATTGGACGCCTTTAACTATTCATTACGTACTTTTAAGAATTGTGACCTATAAGACAACAATTTGATTTCATCGAAAAATTAAATCAAGAGAGGTTTAATTAATCAGCTTAACTAATTTGTTGGAAACTGTCATTCATCACATGAGCAATCAAAATAACACATTTAAATCAGAGAAATAGAGTAGGGGAGAACGCGCTTCGACGAGTGCGCATCCAGTTTTAAGCAAACGCTATTGTGGTCGCCATTTTGCAGGAAGGCATTTCTTTTCACACGTAAGTTTGTTTACATTTTTCTAAGTCAATGAACTTTACATGCGAATTGTTGAGCTAGGTATAAATATTACCGTAATAGAACCTTCAAAATGGCGGAATTCAATTTAACTTAGTTGGCGCATCTTTAAGCGCGTTCTCCCCTACTCTATTTCTCTGATTTAAATTAGTGATTTAGGAATTTTGACATTTGTTGCATGTAAATAATTCGTCATGTCTATATTTAATAAGGTTTTCTACGTAGGACAAGAAAGTAAATGTTAGTAGTGATTTTTCGAAATATTTGGGTTGGTTTAAATTAAGTTTTTCAAAAAACTAAATGTGATGAAATTAGGGAAACATTGATGAATATGACATTCCATTAATATATTACATTATTTATGTGACCTCATAACTATAACAGTTAACATTCAATTGCAGGAGTAAAAATATTGAACCAGTTGTAATAGTACAACAAACCTTAACCAAGTATTGCTCTAAATAGAACTGTAAATACATGAATAAAATCACAAAAATATAAATACATGTCCTACTTAATATGAACTTTTTGATTACATTGAATTTCAAGGTCAGTTTATATCAAAGTTATTTTATATTCTTTCAAAAAAAATGGCGTATACATATTGCATACTTCCGAAATCTTGCAATATCTTGACAACCACAAAAGATATGAAGTTGCTATTTTCATTGATTGCTGAGGTCTAAAGGGTATTATTTTATAATTGTATATGTAATACACTCATTTGATTAAAACGCCATGAAATAAGGAAACTTGTTTTTTGAAATTTCCAATCGAGATTGATTTTTCATTGAACCACGTATTTTAACGTTGAGGTTGTGTAATATTTATTTATCTCTAAAAGTTTTCCAGATATTCACGATTTTTAAATTTTTCAAATTATCATTTACTCGAACGGATTTTGTTTTATTCCCTTATTTCACTATGGGGGAGACATTCAACACCAGGATCATAACATTTCAAAAGACATCCCAAAAAAATGGTTTTAGAATAAAGCAGCTTTTTAAAGAATGAATTCGCTTGTTGCTGGAAGTGCAACTTTAGCTCTTAAATCCAAATAAAGCCTTCAAGTCTGCGTGATTTATACCACTCTTTATTAGTTTATTAAAAGTGGATTTGTTGTGCTTGCATATCGACAATATCATTTACTGCTGACTCTAATTCAGTAAAATTGTTTAAACACAATGCCAAGTTATATGAGTCAAATGGTTATCGTTGAAATTGCAACGTTAAAGTACTGCTCTATATTATATTATAATCCGTTAATAAAAATAGCAGCTTCCTAGTTTTTGTACTTGTCAAGATCATATAAATTATCGAAACCGCTGCAAACGTGAGTGATTTTAGAAAAAGTAAATAACTTGGAAACTGTCAATGATCTAGGAATACTTCGGTTATTAAGAAGGCAAACCTAATATTAATTGTTGGTTTTACTATAAATTTTTTACTATTACAAATGCTAAGAAATACCAGTCAGTAAGCTGAATTTATATATTATAGTTTTACCTATTTAACTAGAGTTAGGGTATTGTTATAAAGATAACATAAATTCTGCCGATCTCATGTCCACTTAGTATACTACTAAGCCAGTAAATAAAAATAATTGGTAAAACGCAGTTATGGAAAATGTAATTAACATATAATCTATTTTGCAAAGAATAATTTGTCGAATTATGATTCATTTTTGTATATGGCTTTTTTGTAATTACAAGAAAAATAAATGCGATTTATATGATAAATAAGAACTAAAAACCGCAAATGTTTGCTTAACAAGACGCGTAAAACGCCCAGATTAACAACCTTTATCAGTATTTTGTCAAACTACTGGCCTCTTATTTATAACCAGAGTTGCATTGTTCACGCACACGATGAAGTGTAAATACCGTATGCTCTCCCAGGAAATGCTGCCGCATCGCACTTCTTGTTTGATATCCTTATCGACATGCCATATTAATGGTAATATTACAAAATATTTCTGGGGAACCTCCGAATTATTTTCAACGAGTGGCGTAGTCTATAACAATATACAAAGAAGCCATTTTTTCCAGTAACACTCATCTCAAACTCTCGTAATAAATATGCTAAAAAGGACACATAAATTACTACTTCGCCTAATACAACTTTGGAAATAAATATTATTTATATGGGGAAGATAAATATTTACATTTTTCATTAATTACTTTTAAAGCGTGTTTTTGTGCTTTCGAATTCACTCGTCACAGAAGCGCCATTATCGTCATTTTTTTCGTCCTAGGAATAGTTTCTAAAGAAGTCTAAACGGTACAAAATTTATGATTATGAGCTTGTTACCACTGGTAACATCATTTTAGGAAATAACTATATATAAATAATGAAAATAAGCTAAAACCACTTAGAAAGATCACATTATGTGGAAATAAGTTCCTATATTTTCTGGTGTTTTACTTCTAACTCGTCTTATTGATAAAAAATGAAAATTTGCAATACATGTCGTGTGTGTATATCAATGACTGTACACGTGACGGAAATCGCCTTTTAGAAAATTTTATTCTCTACAATGATTGTCGGAAGTTTACGAACCAATTATTATGCATATTATATACGTTATTTCATCAAGTCTTCCATTTGTAACACTAATTATAGGTAACCAATCGTATTTGTTAAAATTACCATAAACAACAATTTTATTTTGACGTTTTATCATTTATTATTATAGTATACAAGGAGAAATACAAAAATATTAATATAGCCTAACTGCACGATGTGATAAGTTCAACGCAAGTAGATTTAAATTGAACTGCCAATATGTAGCTATCATGTAAATGTTTATATAAGACCAGGTACTAACATTTTCATTCTCTTATTTATTTATACATATAATAGTAGTGTTGAGACATAATATTGATGTTGAATTCTATATTTTAAAGGTATGGTCGATTGCTTCGTACGCATTCCAAGAGAACAAGGTGTACTTGCATACTGGCGTGGTAACATGGCTAATGTTATCCGTTATTTCCCAACGCAAGCCTTGAACTTCGCCTTCAAGGACAAATACAAGCAAGTCTTCTTAAGTGGTGTCGATAAGAAAACACAATTCTGGAGGTATTTCTTGGGCAACTTAGCGTCCGGTGGTGCAGCTGGTGCCACATCATTATGTTTCGTATATCCACTCGATTTCGCCAGAACCAGGTTAGCAGAATTATAATTTTTACGCCAAGTCTTGGCCCACATCATAACCCAGATAAAAATTGGCACTGCACGCTTTAATTCTTGGTGCATATAAATGTAGTTACGAGTATTTGTTTAGGAGAAAATTACTTCATATGGGTCAGATAAAATTGTTCAAAAATGTATTCAAAACCACCTATACTAATTACCGTAATATATGAAGAGTTAAATCCAAGAAAAGAATAAAACTATAGGTTTAAAAGCTTGAACCTAAATTTCTTTTGTCTTTTGCCGATTTGGAATACTTGTCGAAATGTTTCTTATTTAGCGACTGCTCTGATTGTATTTATGAACTGAGGAATGAATTTGCTATCTGGGTTATCGAGCACCATTACTCAATAACATTTTTGTTCCCGACTTCATATTAAAGTGATTTTTCGCTTGTGGTATTATGATCACTTGCTTGGAATATTGTAAAATAAGATAATTTGTTTATCGAGTACCAATACTCAATAACATTTTTGTTCCCGACTTTATATTAAGGTAATTTTTCGCTTGTGGTATTTGGATCAGTTGCTTGGAATATTGTAAAATAAGATAATTTGCTTATAAAAATATGATATTCATTAATTTAAAGCTGCATACATTTTGAGATAAACTTCGTTACAAACAAATAACGGTTCCTTTAGTATTCCCAAACATTATCAGGGTTAATATAGCAATACATTAGTGAATTAAAACCTAATTATAGTCTAGTCGTGTATGTACAAACACCTTAAATTGTTGCACATGTAAAACATTATTCCAATTAATAGATAAGCGTTTGAAATCTGAAGTAACATTACCAATTTTCTAAAATATATTTTTCAATGTGATTACAAAGCTGTTATTGAAGCACTAAAATGAGTGCGCTATTAATTCATGTCAGTGCTGTAATAGCCTACTACCCTGGTGAAATTTACTTGTTGGTAGCATAAAAAGATGTCAATATGCACTCAAACTCAAACAAAATGGTAAACCATGCTAGACTGTGTAATAACTTACTTACATAATCCTACGTCCTCTTCCTACCTTATGGTGTAGAATTGATAAAGCAGAATCTTCTTCCCTCTACCTGAGTCTACCTGTCTTTTGCTAAACTTTTAAACATGTCTCCAGTTAGTCTTTCTATCTTGAAGAGCTTTTCTTACTTTACTATTTGAGAACCTCCCTAATCTACCTATTGTATGTCGGTCATCACCGCTCGTCATCCGTTCGCACCAAACCATCATTCTTCCTGACGCGGTCCCTCCAGCTCCTACTACCGGTCTCAGATATCGCATTTCATATGTTTGTAGACGGCTTTTGTGTCTTTCACTTAGCGTCCACGCTTCGCATCCATAGGCAATCCGTGGGTCTCAAACCAAATATCGCCGCACAAGTCTTTTCTGAGCAAAAAATATGCGATTCATATTAGCTCGCGACGAATTGCCGAGTAACCATTTCTGTAGAATGTTTTTTTTCTAAATCCATGCTGGTTTGGGTGAAGTATTTTAAATTTAGTAAATAAGTAACAGGTGAAAGAGCATTTAAGAGGAAATATAAATAAAGATCTTCCTTCTCATTCTAAGAACATTTTTCAGTAGCAAATTTGGATAATGTACTTCCCTTACTTTGTGTTTGTAGAGAAAGTAATTTATTTTAACAGCTCTGCACTCCTCATACGCATACGTCGGTCTGAAATAAGTATATACAGGGTGAGTCATTAGTAGCCGCTTCTTCGATTGCTCTTTTGTGTTTTAAATAAATGAAAAACAATTAGTGGAAGATGCATGGTTCCTTGTGGCGCAAATTAAACATACTTTAAGCTCTGAACCACTTCCGGTTTCACCGGAAATGCTCGGAACTTAATTTTTTTAAACGACTTACCCTATATATTTTTGGATTTTCTTGTACTGCTTTAAATTATGTTTCTTTAAATAATAAATGTCCATTTGTAAAGTTGTAAAATGAAGCAAAACAAAAAACAATGATGGATCCTCTTTATTCTTTACAAAAGTTTTAATTTATTCTACGGTACTAGTTTCGACATTATGTCATCATCAGCCGAGAATCTAAACAAAAATTAACCGTTTCAAAAATTTACCACGAATAAGTATGTATAAAAATATCAAATGCAAAAATTACACGTGTATATATGATACTCACAGTCAAATGTTTTTCAAATTATCTCTTATCATAAGTTAATGTATACAGATACAACTATGGGTTTAACAGGATCTTTCGAAAATACTTGATAGGTGGTTTTCATATTAAAATAGGATGATGATAGATAAAAATTTTTAGATAAAATTACACGTAAAATATTAAAAACACAAGTCACGTGACATGGTGGACAATGCACAATATAACATGAAGCAAATAAAATACCATACAAGGTCATGCACGCTATTGATAAAACATAACAATAAATAAGTTACTATCAATAACAACAAACTAGAAATCGCATAAGTCAGCTTAAAAATGTAAAAGACGGCAATCCAGGCAACCAAAGATGCAGGACAAAAATTTTTTTAGTGTTATTATATAGTTTCTAAAAATGAAAAGAGTGGTTTGTCATGTGTATATACTTGATCATTTAATAAATTGTAACGATGTTTGTGTCTTTCAATCTCTAATGTTTCTAACAAGTTAAGTTTTAAGCCTTTAGATTATCTATGTAAAATTGAAATATTTTGAAAGTCAATATTATGTCCAGTTTCAAGTCGATGTTTGAAAACACTTTCCTCTAGGATGTTTTGTTTGGGTTTTACATTACTTAAAATGTTATATAGTTGAGTATCTGTTTTGAATGAAAGTTTAATGTCAAATTTGTTAAATATTGGTTTTAATCCAATAGTGATAAAGTTATATGGTAGAGACTTATATTGTATATTATGTGAAATATTGTTATTTTTATTATAAAGAGGGTCTTGTTTTAGAATGATATGTTTTATCAGTTTATTAATTGTGTGAATAGGGAATTTAAAATTTGTAGCTAATTCATAAATATAATTAATTTCTTTAATTTTTGAAGTATGGTCTAATGGATATGTTATCGCTCTGTGTATATAATATTGAAAAGCAGACATTTTTTGTGATATACAATGATATGAGTTGTATGGGATTACAGTTGTAATAGATGATGGTTTCCTATAAATGTCTATGGTAATGTTATTATTACACTTCGTAAGGGTGATATCGAGAAAATTTAATTTTTCTTCTTTTTCTATTTCAAGTTATTATGTAAATTGTTTAGGTAACTGTGAAAATTGTGGAGTTCATCTATAGTACCCGACCACATGCAAAAAACATCATCTACATATCTTAACCATTTTATTATCTTATTGTGAAAAGGGTTATTAGAGTTAATTATATTAGTAGTTTCTATATCGTTCAAATACAAATCCGCAAGTAGCCCTGAAAGTGGCATGCCCATTGGTAATCCGTCATTGACTTTATAAAATTGTTCATTAAATTTGCAATAGTTTTGATTTACTATAAGTTCTAAGATTGAAGTTAAATCATTTATTTTAGATATATCTGTGTATTTTTGGGTAAAGATATTTTTAAGTATTTCTAATGTATGATTTATAGGGACATTGGAATATAAATTTACTATATCAAAGGAAACCATTATAAAATCTGTATCTAAAGGTGTATTTGTAATATTATTCATGAATTGTTCAGTATTGTTAACAGAGCAGGTTGATGTAAAGTTTATTTCTTTAAAGACTTCTAACATAATTTTTGATAAATGGATAGCAGGAGAAGAATAATATGCAGTGATAGGTCTAATCGGTATATCTATTTTATGTAATTTAGGTAGGGCATATAAAGTTGGAATTTTTGGGTTCATTGGTATAAATGTATTGGAGTGTGGTGAATACTCTAGGAGTGTACCTTTACACTGGTTAATAATTGACTTCGTATTGCTAATTACAAGTTTTAAAGGATTCTTTTGTAAAAGAGTGTAATTGTTATTGGAAATGAATTCTAAAGTTTTATCTATATATGACTTACGATACATGACAACCGTGCCAGCGCCTTTGTCTGCCTTTACATAAATTGCGTCTTGCACCTCTAACTTAGATTTGATCTTTTTAATAATGCATAATGTCGAAACTAGTACCGTAGAGTAAATTAAAACTTTTGTAAAGAATAAAGAGGATCCATCATTGTTTTTTGTTTTGCTTCATTTAAATTATGTGTTCAACTGTTTTTCCTTTTTCAAAATTGAGCCAATAGTTTTTGAGTTATTAATTTTTTTTGAAAATATTTGACCAAAACACGTGTTCAGAAAAAAATCATTTTCACATTGTTTTTAAAAGTAAAAACATTAACTTTGGTGGTGCTTGTAGCTAAGAAAATTCTGCATCATTTGGTTTCAGTTGCACTCGACAATACCTCAAAAAACCTTGTTTTTTCAGAGCCTACTTCCTGAAATTTTCACATACCAAGAACTTACTTTTTTTTAATGGAACACCCAGTATTTTATTGAGGTATTTTGTTTCTTTTTTTTATTCTCTTTCTTTTTTGTTAATAAAGTCCTATACCTCTTTTTTGTAATTTCTGAGATAATCACTATATGAGCAATTAGCGTTCAATTAAAGAACTACGAGCGCTGTTGTTCTATGCACCAAAATATTCGTTCAACCAATGAAAAGCAGGAATGGCGATCCTTAGTCAACTGTCAAACAAAGTAAATGTTAAATCCAACTATCCCAAAAGTAATAATTTTACAGAATGAAGAGCATCGCATTTCAATATTTTAATTCCGGCAATGTCCAGTTGCAGTATTTCATTTTTGACACTGTTGGTTAACATCGAAATAAAATAAAGGTTATGTTTTACTGACATATTTGAAGATGTCTTCAAAAAGTTTTGAAAATCCGTCCGTACATAGCAAAGATTCTCTCCTCCATTAACATTTTCATCAAATAAATAAGGTCCAATTATGTAACTACCCACTATTCCTCTCCAGAGTTTTAATGACCAACGATTTTGAAAGTTTGCAGGTGTGATAAAATGGGGGGTTTTATGTGTTATAATAACGGAAATTTGGACAATGAACGTATTTACTTTAATAAAAGTTGGCTTCGTTGGTAAACAACAAAAAATTGAGAAAGCCAGGATAATTTTCTGCTGCCAATTTACAAAAATGTAAGCGATTCTGAACATTTATTTCATCTAACCCTGTGTATGAATATGCTACGGGTGAATTTCATATTTCCTAATTATTCTGGATTCTCAAATTTGACTTACATCTAACTGACGACTAATTTTCGTTGTACTAGTATGAGGGTGCTCGACTACACTCGCAAGTACCATAATCCTCACCAGTTATTGCTTTTTCCGCTCTTTCTTTCGTATTGAATACTTTCTGTTCACTCAAACCGTCCACTTTGTACTTCGAAGGTTTCTGGCTTCGGTTGACTTCCACCAGGGATCGCTGTGCAGAAAGCTTGGATGCTAGCAAAGAGTTTCTTTCAGATTCATCCAAAACGTCAATCATATCTATTAACTCTTCATAAGAATAATTGATTTGGATGATAACTAATAGCGATGCTTTTATAAGTTTGACATAAATGTATACCGTCTTTCTTTAACAGTTGACTCGGGTAGTCAGCCGCATTCCAGCCTTTATTTGGACGAATATTTGGGTGCATAGAACAGCGTCCGTAGTTCTTCAATTGACCGCTAATTGCTCCTATAGCGATTATCTCAAAAATTACATAAGATAGGTATAGGACATTGTTAACAAAAATGAAAGAGAATAAAAAAAGGAACAAAATGCCTCAATAAAATACTGGGTGTTCCATTTAAGAAGAATAAGTTTTTGGTATGAGAAAATTTCAGGAAGTAGGTTTTGAAAAACCAAAATTGTTTGAGGTATTGTCGAATGCAACTTTACCAAATGATGCAGAATTTTCTTGACTACAAGCACCACCAAAGTTAATGTTTTTACTTTTAAAAACAATGTGAAAATGATTTTGTTTCTGTACACGTGTTTTGGTCAAATATTTTCAAAAAAATTAATAACTCAAAAACTATTGCCTCAATTTTGAAAAGATTTGTTACTTGGCAATGCACGTCATAATTACGTCACGAATGACAAATAATTTGCGAAATAGGTGCCAATGTTTTATTCAGAACTATGAAAAAATTGGTTAATTCATTTCATTAGCTGTGTTTATAATAATTCTGTTAATTATCAGTTAATAGATCTTTACAATGATATACACTTCCATTTATTTTATATGTAAAATAACTCGGATATTTATATTTCGTGTTGCCGAAGTTTTATGTCAATATGGAATCTCATCTTTTACAGCGCATGGCACCATATGACATAATCTTTAATATTATTACGGGTTTAGCAAAAAGTCGAAACTTTGCAATCACTAAAAAATTGGGGAACGATTACGTATGTGTATTGTCAGATAAAAAGCTCGAGTACCCCTATACCTAGTTTACAGATACACAGTATGCCTCTTGATCGGCAGTCGTGCCTGTCATTTGTTTTAAATTATTTTATTCATTTTAGAGAAATCTGAAATCAATTCTTCAATAAATACAAATTGCTTTTGTACCATATCACTATACAAAAGCATTTGGTTTAGCAGATTTTGACAGTTTGCTTCTAATGGTATAGAATGTGGTTTAAAAGCGGTTTAAAGATTGCCATAAAATAACCAATTTTTTTTATAAATACAATTTTCAATATTTCACTGTAAAGTAAAGGTAGGTTCCTAATTATACATTTAGCCTACATCGGGTACGACAGACTGATACTATCCATATGAGATGAGTTATATTTACTGTCAGTGTGTAACTTCAAAAAAATTAAGAATAAATCACACTTGTATTTCATTGAATGTGTAAATCGGACGACAGTGTAAGCAATTATAATTATAGGTAGTCTAAATACTTCAAAAATTTCAGTAATATGTAACATGATACCATCAAATAATACGCTTAAACCAGCTTTAACAAAAGCTTACAGTAATTGTTTAGTGTGCCTTCTGCTGCATCCGTTTTAACTATCGCCAAAATATGCTTTTGACATTCCTAGCTCCGTATGTAGAAAAGAAACATATATGTAGTCATTTGGAAGTATATCATTGCGATATATGCCACATGTGAAATAGTTACGAATGAACTACGTAAGATTGACAAAATTCACATTACTCTCTTGATTTTCAAACTAATTCTTGGATATAGTCTAATATTTTATTCGATAAGAAATTTTGTAATTGTACAAAATTAAAAGGAATTTACAATCAGAAGAACATTGAAAAAGTTTCAGTTCATCATTTAGCTTGAGCTTGAAATTCTGCTCATATTCTACTTATTTAATGAAACCGTTTAAATATCTTCGAAATATACAAATATGATTTCTTTTACATGTCTGCATTTATTTGGTAAAACAGCTGTTATAATATGTATCATAACTACCCAAACTTGTCCAAATATTATATGAATATCATTTACTTTTTTTACTCTTACTCTTGGAATACTTTGGACACCAAAAGTGTACGGAAAATCGGTCCATCATAACCAATAAATTGCTTCTAGATTGACAGTAACATTGTCAACCTAACCTAGGTTGACAATGTCTTCCTCGTGGCGTTGTTGGTTGTTGTCCTCAAAACCGAGGATCTACTAACTGAAGCTACAAATGGCGTTTTACACCTGATGGTCTTCCGTGTATGCTTACATCTCCAAGGTTATTCCACCTTATTTTTTGGCTACACCGTACTGATGATGACCAACGAGTCAGAAACACGGTTGTTCTACAGCCGAATTTACCCGATATTCTCTATTTCCTGTTATAAATATATACTTATCATATTAATGCGACTATTATACGTATTATTAATTAAAACTTACTAATGTACTTAACGTGAATATGTCGAAAAATATTACGCAATTACATTTATTTGTACTACAAATGCCTGTGCCCTCATATATTTGTTCTTTTACATAACCGGTATAATTGTATATATGTTGTATGATATCTTTTATGCATTCACGTGCCTCAAAAATCTATTTTAGTAAAGCCAACATTACTTTGCTATTTTTGATATATTTTACGTAAAAATGACCTTTAAGTTTGAACTGAAATTTCGGAATAAAAATAGTTAAAACGTTTCTTTTTTTTTTATATGCGTTCACTTCGCAAAGCGTGAAATGTAGGCGCATGATAATTACAAATATTTTTTTGCTAATGGAGCAATACTCAGTTCAAATACATATTATACAAAGTCCGATTTGCGAAAATAAACATTTTGATTTTACTGCGAATACTAAAAATTTGTATTTTTTACAGTAACAATTTTAAAGACAAATTCAACTTTGATTCTGATGTAATAGGTGATTATTAAAATTATCTGTAAAGACAAAATTATTGCATAACGATTTAAATTGCTTACTACCTTAAATTCTTTTGTCAAGATAAAATCCATATCTATAATAATTCATATTTGTTGGAAATACTTACGTCAATAAAGATAATTTGTTATTTACTACCACGATTGGTTCTCGTATTTCATGCACACTAAATGTTTGTTATTTAAATTTATTTTCTTTTTTTTTCAGATTAGCTGCTGATGTCGGCAAAGCAGGAAAAGAACGTGAATTCAGCGGACTTGGCAATTGTCTTATGAAGATCTACAAGACTGACGGTCTTGGTGGTTTATACCGTGGTTTTGGTGTATCTGTACAGGGTATTATCATTTACCGGGCCGCCTTCTTCGGTATTTACGACACTGCTAAAGGTCTTCTTCCCGATCCCAAGAATACACCCATCATCATTTCATGGGCTATTGCTCAAGTAAGTACTGAACATGTACATAGTTATTGGTTAGTTTTGTCAAGATACTTATGTAAAAATGAAGACACTTAACTGCCTTCTAATTTTAATGAAATCTCTATGTATTATGTATACTAAATTTACAAGAATACATAATCTTTATTATAATATTTAGAAGAAATAGACGATATTCTTCAGTATTAGTATTAAAATGTTTTAATAAACTGTCACGTATTGAAGTCGAGTTGTGTTTGGAATAGAATGGATATTTTAGTTTAAATATAGACAAGTTCACGTGCTTCTATATAAAAGTGAAATACTTGCCAAAACTAGTTACTCATAATTATATAAGGTCTTCTTTTTATTTATAAATGCCAAAAACTTCATAGAATCACTAAAATATAATTGGTGAACTTAGATTTGACGTACTATTCGATATACAGCGTGATAGATAAGGAAGTGAATATGAACAACGCCAACATAATGACATTACAATAAATCACTAAAAAGATTGAACAATTAATTTTATCTAAAAATTACTTAAACACCACCATGATGAAAATCTATCTTTCGAGAATTGAAAAACATTCAACAGTGGATTGTTGCTTAGTTTCCGGTTCATACGGATCCATGTTTTGTTATCTGTAGCGATATCAGATACGAATTTTACAGTTCCTCTGTCGAGTTTAGTGATCATTTCTTTAGACCAATTAACGCCTAACCTTTTTTGAACTTCGGTCAAATTATGCGTAAAATATACGGTAATACGACAGTCTTCGATATACCCATATCTCTGTTAGTCACATGTCCATCTTGGTCAATCACATTGCGCACAGCATCGATGTATTTTGGAATAACGACCGATTTTCGTCGACCAAGAAATTCGTCACTGACTGACACACGCCACGATAAAATTTTGCGAACAGTCTTTTCTACTGCTCCATCGTAAAAGTTGAACGAAGCGAATTTTTGTATTGTTCGGCCTTTATTAAAATTATAGAAATTCGTCAAACGAAATTCACGCGAAATTTCCTTAACAAAATTGCCTTTTGTCCATTGTAAACAAACAACTCGGCTAATTTCTAAACCGGCACTGTTTTCACATTAGTAAATGACAAATTTTATGAAAATAGTAATGACTAATGACATATTTCAATAGGTTTGTAAAGACAAGTATGCCTAATTGCATTGTACAATAACTACAGACAAAATTGGTGTATGCCGTACCTTTATATTTTTTAATACTTTTCATCATATTATAATATAGGAAGCCCAGTAACTTTTTTTTTTGACAAAATAGTACAAATTATATAGATTTCTAAGTGTATTTATTTAACCAAGTCATATTATTTCTACTTTGTTGATGTTTATAAGTGATGGGCAAGATAGGGTAATACGAGTACTTTTTCAATGCTCGGTGTTTTGTCGCAATGCAATGGCGTGTTGCCTACAGGTTTCCCAGAGAGTCGACAAAACGCGAGTAGATCTAGTCCTCATTGAAAAGTACTTGTATTCACCTACCCACTTGGCAAAATCACAATTTTAGAGAAGGATGAAAATACGTATTTGCTGATGTAGAACAAGTGAGCATATAGTGATTTTGCCAAGTGGGTAACTTGTCCAACACTATTGTCTATTTCACCTGTCACCTATTTCAAAGGAACGCCTTTTACTTTCTTATACGTAGTATAAGGAAGTATTGTGATGATGATAATTTTCGACCTCGAGATTTTTGCAGATGTCCAAGTTTTGAAGTCCCCTGATACCGAAAAAGTGGTTTTTAAAAAAGTGTCTGTGTCTGTCTGTGACCACGATAGCGGTCAAACCGCTGGAGATATCAATTCCAAATTTTGTATTTACGTGTATAATCTCCCTCTTGAGATCTGATTAGTATTTCAGTAAAATCGGTAGACCGGAAGTAGCAGTTTACTTCAGTGAAAAAATCGAGTTTTTTTCGAATTTTTGAGAATAATTTTATTTAAAAAGTTTTTCGAAATTCCTACCGGAAGTAAGTCTTTTACTCTTATCGAAAATCAGTTTTTTGCATGCTTTTTTAGACAAGCACGTTACGAGCATAAAAGTATTTAAAACATAATTTTCAATATCTTTTGTATAAAAAAATTTCAAAATTCAGACCGGAAGTACCACTTTTACTCTTATCGAATAGCGATTTTTTACAAATATGTCGTAAGTTATGCATTCTATATATATTTATCAAGAGTACAAAAGTATTTAGAATTGGATTTGCAATATTTTTTGTATATATGAAATTTCAAAATTCGGATCGGAAGTAGCACTTTTACTCTTAGCGAGTAGCACTTTTTTGATAATATCTTGCAAAGTATGCATTCTATAGATTTATTAAGAGAATAGAAGTACTTAGAATAGGATTTTGAATAATTTTTGTTTAAAAAAATTCTTAAAATTCTATAATTTGAAACGCTCATACGTATAAGAAAGTCGTGTGGCGGCCACACCTCGTTTTTTTGATTCTATTCTGTGTGTTAAAAATTGTTTTTCTTTTCAGACTGTCACCACCGTTGCTGGTATTATTTCTTATCCATTCGACACAGTCCGTAGACGTATGATGATGCAATCCGGTCGTGCCAAGAGCGAAATCATCTACAAGAATACTATCCATTGCTGGGCTACCATCGCCAAGACAGAAGGTGGAAAGGCCTTCTTCAAAGGCGCCTTCTCCAATGTTCTTCGTGGTACAGGCGGTGCCATCGTATTAGTACTTTATGATGAAATCAAGGCCGTTTTCTAAATAAATTAACAATTGCGGAAAGAAGAAACATGCAAATAGTATAAATAAAATTTCGTCACATCGCGTCATAAACTGAATTGTCAAGCTACTAAAACGTCCGATTTTTTTTCGGATTAGTCGATAAAAAGTTTAGGGTACTCCTTATGTGTACTGGATTGGCGGGAGTGTCCGGTGTTTTTCATTCCGGATGCGACGGTCGAAACGTGGAAGGAAATTTCCCGTTTACAGACCCCCTGTTTCTTTCCATGTATACGCGTAGAAAATGAAATATTTCCCTCATCGTTTCGACTTAGGCTGTCTACGCATCCGCTTTCGTATGCTACCGTGTCACTCCCTCTGATGACGCAATCGGGAGCAGTATTTTAATAAATTAATTTTTAAATTAGTGTAATATGTGTTATTATTAATTTATTTTCAAAACCAAGAATTCAACGGTATTTTCTAATAAAAAAAAATCGTAAAATTGACTGTTCGTTTTTATTATTACTAATCGCGCGTCTACTTCGCAGGAAAGGTCAACCTAGCCAAAAATTTTACTACATTATGAAAAATGTATTGTTTTGTAACATACGGTATGTCGTTTAAAGTTAAGAGAAAACTTACAAGGCACTTGTTTTGAAGACGTACTAGCGGAATTTCTTGGTGTTTGTTCGTTACAGCTCCGAGTAGTTTAATATACTATTATAAAATATAAAAAAAAAGATATAGCGATATGTTGTTCCGACAGACCAAAAAATAAAGACGAAAGAAAAATAGCAAAAAAATATTCATGATCGCGTACCTCACTGTATATATTATTATTATTATTATTACTTGTAAGATATGTTACAAGATTAATTTTTGTTTATTCTTACCGTCTGCCATGAAACATCGGCAATAAAAATTGAAGAACGACTTTGTAGTTTTATTTACTATTCGCAAATATTCCTATGCCATATAAACTTTCATTTCTTCACCACTATTACATGGTTCTTTTAGAATGCCAGAACTTTGGAGGTTCTGTGTAAATACCACAGAAATACCTGTGTAGGATACCGTTTTTTGGTTATGCATTCACAACAGGATAATAAAAAACAGTCTGAATATTCCTTATTATCAAAACAGGTGTATGGTGTCGCTAAAGTATGCTAATGTGTGTTCAAGTGTAACCGCCTTCGAATTTTTCATTGGAGGTGTGTGATTTGCAAACTACAAGCAAAAATGGAAATAAGATAAAAAGAAACAAAATTTCATTCACTTTACTTTCAGAGCAAACACCGAAAACTATATCACTATTAATAAAATATGCTTGATATAATTGGTATGGCTTTGTTTGAATTGCATAAATTCATATATCCGTGTAAAAGACACCTATATTACGACAAATGTCGGCAAAAAGGAGCAGCTGACATTCCACTATATCAGCTGACGAACTTATTAGCAACAAAGACAATATACTTGTATAGAAATAGAAGATATCTGAAAATACACATGCATAGAGTTGATGAATATCGTGCGACATATTGCTGTGTGCTTTACCAGCATCATTTATTAAATATAAATGTAATATTTTTATATTCGATGTATGAACTTATTTCTCAACAGCACGTACTTTGTAAGTACTTGTGAGTTCTAGCAGTGTATTCAGCCCCTTCTGTCTCCTGGTAAATTTCTTGCTTAGTATTATTCTGGGTAAAGGTTGTAATTTTTTTTGTTAAAGAAAAGTAAGTTTATATAAAAATCATATATTTTTATTAGAATATCAGTTATATATAGCTTCGCTATACTATATCCACATTAAAATTTATAATACACGTAATTGAAAGAAAACATTTCTACCATCATTCGGTTATAATGTTTTATAGAATATATATATTTATAATAGTAGTCATGAGATATTTATCCTGTTTTAAACAAGGAAAAATTCGATTTCCAATAGGTAATCTGTTAATATTGAGCTAATTCTATTTTACCAGAAACATTATATTTGCACGTAATGCCCTGATAATCTAGAAGTTCGCAATGGTTCATGTTCGAAGATTGGCCTGAATTGATCACTAGCCGCAACCATTCGCACGTATTGTTGCTAGCGTTTCAATATCTGCCACACAGAAACATTCCCCTTTTTAAATATATTATTATATTTTGAAATTTTAAATCGGTGATAAAATGCGATAATTAATGATGCCTGATAATGTATTCGAGAATAAACATTCGCACGTAGTATTCTCCGAAACACCCAACACCATTAATGATCCTTTCTGTATTATATATAAAAAAACTAATGAATTATTATTTAACAGGATAATATCTATTTAACTCTTACTGCTCAACGTTATACTAGAATAAACATTTTCACGTTGTATTCTTAGAAACTCATTGCAGCATTAATAATCCTTTACAATTGAACAACTTACTTTGTTTCATCAAATATTTCTTCAAACTCTGCCTTAGAAATCTCCATATTCAAATATAAAATATCAAAAGAAAATTATTCTAAAAAAAATGAAAATAAAAATTGAAATTTTATACTAATACAAACTAAATAATTATGCGCCTAATCGTAGTGTATTCAACCCTACGTTTCAATTCTTTGTTCGCTTTTCAAAATTGTCTTTTTCCTTCGAAGTCGAAATAAGAATTAATTCATGTTCATTCCTGCTTTCCAATTTTATACCAGAAACAAAAGAACAACGGCATTCATTGCGCCCTCTTTTTAATTAAACCTTAGGTTGGTATGGAAGCATCTTCGGTTGGTATTGACGCATCTTCGGTGAAATCTCTGCTATTCGTTTTCTGCAAGTTGTCGTTGTCACACTAACACACACGCACTGTCTTTGATAGTTCATTCACCAAACGTCAACATTTCAAACCGTTTGCTTATTTAAAAGTCTCCCTAAATTGTTCTGTGTCTCCAACGGTAGGTGTACTTTTCTTAGTACAGTCCCTCCTTGTATTTGTTTATAAACTTATTGCCTTTCTCATTATTTGTTAGAAGAATTCCTGTCATCTGCAATGTGTTTCTGATTTTGCCGGGTCGACATTTCTAAAAGAAAATTAAGTATTCGCTAACATAATACTTAATTTTCTTTTAGAAATGTCGACCCGGCAAAATCAGAAACACATTGCAGATGACAGGAATTCTTCTTCCCATATCACTTACATTAGGTACAACGATTAGTCGGTTCCACCACGTCGTCCTTCACTTCTACCCAGGACTTTTCCCACAGTAATACATTTATCTGCAAGAAACTGTAAACAAAGTTTATACTATATTTCTCTTTGTAGGTCTCAAAACCATACAAGATTTCCACAGTCTATGAAACTTCTGTGTTACACATACAAGTTCATGAATGTACATTTTTATTCATTCAGCTGTTGTTTTTATAAAACATTATTGCTGACCAATCATGTTAGAATATTTAACTTATATCATTTTTTTTTATTTATAAGTTTGAGGTAACTTTTATATTCTTTAAGCATAATTTATTAAAATCTCTCATAAAATTTATCATATTGTGCACGTTTAAATTCACATTATTTATTCTGCAATATTTTCGTCTCGTGCAAAACGAATTTGACCTTTTTCATATAGTTTAAAGGCGTTTAAATGACTCACTCTCTTTACCGTTCCATCCCTCAACATGACTCTTTCTCTATTGTTTGCTTTAAGTACCTTATTGTCTTTAAACAAAGGTCCATTATTTAAAATATTCAATGCTATTTTCACGCCTTGTGAAAAGTTAGGTTGCTTTTCAGTGTATACAAACCATACCTCCTGTTTATTTTCTCTACAAAAGAAATATATTGTTTAGACTTATTTTGTCTTTATTTTGTACCTATTTAATACATATCTAATCTATAATGTATGTAACAATAAATAAATCTTATTTATTTATTTTTTTTATATTTAAATATATGCAACCCATCATACCCTATTTGTATTGTATGATGAAATTTTGAGTAAACATTCTTTAAACTTAAATTTAATGTTTTCTTCAACACTTAAACTAGTTCTTAATATTATTCTTATTTTTAAATATGCAAGGACCACGGCAATATGTTTAAAAACATTCTCTTTTATTTCATATCGTAAAATTGTTATAATTAAATAAATGTGGATCTTTTGATAACAGAAATATATCACTAGAAATGCAAATGGGTTTCTTTCAAAACAACGATCGATGGACAAAAATGTACACATTCCTATGAATTCCACGAAAACGAAAATCTTGCATCCCTTCATAACATTACAATTAGAACAGGAACAGATGTGGACATTCGGACATAAATGGATGGTAAAAAATCCATAAATTTGCCTGGTAGTTAAAAAATGGTCTATATTTTTTACTTGAGTGTTCGAACGTGTCGATCCTGGAGTTATAAATTATATGTGACTTCCCCTTTTTTAAAATTTTAGGTATATAATAATATAAGTATGGTGACTAGAGACATTGCACTTTATTGCTTTTTTTATCAACAATGGACTGTGGACCAGGAATCATATTAGGAAAACGGCTGAAACTTTTCTAGCCATAGGGGAAAGTAGCCTATGATGGCATGGTGCACATGATGGCATACCAGCTGTAAATTCAAATTTACCGGTTGTAGCGCGCTAGTTCGCGCCCTTGCATGCGCAGGAGCGCGTTTCAAATGTTCAGTAGTAAATCAGTGACCGTCAAGGGAGGTATTGTTTCAGAATTCAGGAAAGTAAATTTTGGTAAGTAGTAAACTAACATTAACGACTTATTCTGTATCACATTGTACTCGAAAGATGTTATTTAGTCGCATGAAGTTTACCGGCACATATTTCACTATTGACTATTCATGGATCTATCTACTTATTTTGAGGTTATGTTGGCGGTAAAGGGGATTTAGGATGATTTAATTTAAAAGTCAGCTTTCCCCTATGATGGCTCCCTATATGGGCTCCTATGATGGCACAGTATGCCATCAAAGGAAACCAGTGTTATTCATATTTTTTACGCGTGGTAATACACAAATGAGTTCTTACTTGCATGTATTTTCAGATATGGCAAATTGTAGTTCAAAAAAAAGGCAGGAGTGGAAGGAGGAGGCAATGGAAGAAGCATTACAAAATATAAAGGACAAAAAAATGGGATGGCAACTAGCAGCAAAAACGTTCAACGTCCCGGCAACAACTCTACGTAGAAGGTTTCAGAATAATTGCGGTGCTACAAAAGGAGATTTAGGAGTTCGCAGAACAGTACTGAGTGAAGATATAGAGAAAGAATTAATCAAGCATATTACAGACATGGAAACAAGATTTTTTGGGTTAACGACAAAGAATCTTAGAAGACTTGTGTTCCAAATTGCAGAAAAAAACAAGATCAAGCATGATTTTAATAAGCAAACCGAAATGGCCGGTAAGAAATGGGTTAGTGAGTTTTTGAAGAGGCACCCTACTATCTCTTTAAGGATCCCAGAAAATACATCGTATGCTCGAGCGCAGGCCTTTAATAAAAACAACATTTGTCAATACTTTATTAAACTGGCTGCTATTATGAATCAGCATAAATTTCCACCAGAAAATATATATAATGTTGACGAATCGGGCCTGAGTACCGTGCAAAAACGACCGCAAAAAATATTTGCAACGCGAGGGCGAAAGCAGGTGGGGACCCTTAGTAGCGCCGAACGTGGGCAGCACTTGACTGTAGTCTGTTCAATGAATGCCATAGGAACATTTATACCCCCAGCTTTCATTTTTCCACGAAAACGATTTAAGAATGAATTAATGGACAAATCCCCACCTGGCAGTAAAGCATTTTGTCAAGAAAAATGGCTGGATGAATAGCGAGATCTTCATAAAATGGCTACAACACTTCACAGACCATACAAAGGCCTCTAATCAGAATAAAGTGCTTCTACTATTAGATGGCCATTCAAGTCATAAGAGCTTGGAAGTGCTTCAAATGGCCAAAAATAATGGAATTATTTTGTTTTGTTTCCCGGCGCATTGCACCCACCGTGTACAACCTCTTGATATCGGTTTTTTCGGACCGCTGCACACCTACTACAATCAAGAAATACAAACATGGCTAAAACAAAATCCAGGGAGGGTAGTGACGCATTTCCAGGTTGCCAGTCTTTTTACCAAAGCCTATTTGAAGAGTGCCACTCTCGCAAATGCCATAAAAGCTTTTGCCAAAGCAGGAATTGTTCCCATAAATCCTGAAATTTTCGAGGATTGGATGTTTGCGCCAGCCCTCACTACGGACAAAGCTCATGAACAACCCGTTGCCACCCACAATGAACAACCAATAGAAGACTTGCAAACAACCTTAGAATTGGAAGCTGCTGGTCCTTCTACGTCTATAAAAAAAATGAAATTGAGCATTGAAGAACTATCACCGCTGCCAGTAGCTGTCCCTAAAACAAAAACGAACAAAGGGCGAAAACCCGGAAAGTGTGGTCATTTGAACGCAACTCCCGACATCATAGAATTGAAAGACAAGGCAGATGTAACAGCTAGACAAGAGCGAGAGAAGCTGGCCCGAAAAGCGAAAAGAAGGAAAATCTTAGAGGAGGACGAGAAAGAAAATGAGAACGATATTAATGATCCTTACAATATCGATGACGATGACGAATCTGACGTTGCTTGCATATACTGCAATGGACTTTACTCTCAGTCCCGTTATAAGGAGTCCTGGATCCGTTGCCAGAAATGCTTGCGCTGGTGCCACTGTGATTGTGCTGGTGTCAATAAAAAAATTAAAGTTTTTATTTGCGAGTTATGCCATTAACTTTTCCTCATTTTAATGATTCAGAGGTCATGTTAATTTTTTATAGTTATTTTTTTTGTTTTTACGAATTATTGTTGATTTATTGTTTTTATAGGATCTATTGTTACTTTTGTTTGCGTAATGTTTCTCTTGTTATTCTCACTAATAAAAATTAAAGATAAAAAGTCAAGTTGTATTGAATTTATGAGCGTGCGCCATCATAGGACGTAACGGGTGCCTATGATGGCATAGTCAAACAATTTTTCCTAAAGCAATTTCAGAAAAAGAAATGACCTAATGCTGATATTATATAAGTAGCGTTAACGCTTACTTTGTACATGAAGCAAATGTTCAATCACAAAGTTTTATGTTGTTAATTAACAAAGTAACAGAGCATAGAAGTTAAGTATGCCATCAAAGGCTACTTTCCCCTACAAATTGTTTATAAATAAAAGACTTATTGTTTGCCCTCTTTTTCGTATTTACATGTCCTGCTCTCTAAATTTATTGCATTCTGTACAAGAGCCAATAAATTAGTACATTTTGGACACGGGCCTTGTACATTTTCTTTTAGAGCTCTAGTATAGTTGAGTTTCACTTGCTGGTATCGTCGGTAGCGTTTTTTTTTTGTGATTTACTGCTTTGCGGAGTACATTGTGAGCATTAGTGTGACTTGTTAGGTGAATTTTCTGAAATATGGATAAATTTTTAATAAAGAAACCCAGACTGGATTCGTTTGCTCAGAGCAACAATATTAGTGTAAGTATATTTTTTGAATATGACGCTAATGCCGCGGGACGAACATTGCATCAATGTCGCATTTTAGTTTCAAATAGACTTATTTCATGGATATACACAAACATTTTTCATTTTCTCAACGCAGCCTGTTATTTTTTAAACAAATTTACCGATTTTAATGCTGTTTTTGAATTGAAATAATTAATTTCTTTTAGATTAAAAATCCTTTAAAGATCTTTTGCGATATTTTGAATACATATTTTTGGATTATACGGGCTAAAGTCTAAATAAAAAGTCAAATAAAACGTAATAATCAAATGTATTTTTCTCTTTCAGGTTACGTCAGACTTAACTAGCTGAAAAAGTAATAAAACAAATGAAAAAGAGCCTTCAACATCTAAAAATATTGGTGAGCGACAGTTACACGAAGACAATTGGGTACTTGATTTTGGGTCGTATGTAGGAAAAACAATCGACGATATTACAAAGCAGACACTTTTAGAAAAACCTTGGTCACTGGATCTGTCTTTTAAATTTCCATCGTCAGGACCCATAAACTTAAAATTTCAGATAAAATAGCTTGATGAGTGGAGGTGGCTAGTTTACTCCCCTTCTTTAGATTCTGCGTTCTGCAAGTATTGTTCGTTATTTTCCACTGTTGTCGGGCAACAAGCCAGTAAGGCCGAAAAACTGGTTAAAACTCCGTTTAGAAAATGGAAGGACGCCAGAGAAGAATTCAGAAATCATGAAAATCATTTGTATCACAAGAATTGTCTCGATCGAGCAGCTAATTTTTTAGATATTATGATGAGAAAAACTCAAAATGTTGTTTTAAAAATTGACAAACAACGAAAAGATCAAATAATTAGTAATCGGGAAAGCCTAAAACCCATAATTAAAACTGCGATGTATCTTGCTCGATTAGGAAAGTCATTTCGAGGTCACCGTGACTCTGGACCTCTTAATATAAATGAACCTCCAGTAAAAGGCGAGGGCAATTTTCGGTCTTTGCTCAAATTTCGAATCGAGGCAGGAGATCAAATTTTGGCTAAACACTTAAGCACAGCAGGTGCTAATGCAACTTATATCAGCTGGCAAATACAGAACGAAATAATCTCGTCGTTTAATTCGATTTTATTAAAAAAAGCTTGTTGACAAAGTAAATGCTGCAAAATACTTCTCAGTTTTATGCGACGAGACCACCGACATAAGTGGTACTACTCAAATGTCATTATGTGTAAGATTTGTGGAAGATGGCATGATAAGGGAGGAATTTCTACAGTTTATTCCTGTTTCTGATGGTACAGGCGCTGGTTTAGCAAATAGCATCTGCAATGCCATGATATATGTAGGGCTAGACGTAAAAAATCTTGTTGGCCAAGGATACGATGGAGCTAGTGCAATGAGTGGTGCCCTTAGTGGAGCACAAGCCATTGTTCGGCAGAGCTATCCCTAAGCCCTTTACGTTCATTGTTCGTCACACTGCTTTAATTTAGCACTTTCTGATGGATGTTCAGTGGCAGATGTACGGAACTATCTGGGTACTATCGAAACAATTTATAATTTTTTTAATTTTCCAAAACGACAACGCGTACTGGAAAATGAGATCAGTAAATTACTCGAAAAACCAAAAATAGAAAAACTTAAAAGATTATGTCCCACCAGATGGATTCGGAGACATGACGCCGTGACTGCATTCGTTTCTCTTCTCAAACCAATAATAAATGCCTTGTTTGAGATTGCCAAATGGACCGATAAAAAAACGGCAACTGACGTTCAATTACTTTCGTCGGCAATTTGTCAATGTGGCTTTCTTTTATGTACTTTTGTGATAAAAGCTGTATTTTCACTGACTTTGCCACTGAGCAAGTACCTACAGACCCCAAATTTGGACCTGAGTTTAGCTCTTGAGTCAGCTGATAATGTCAATGAATCTTTGAGACAAGACGACGAGAAGTTTTTTTCAGATATTTATCAGGAGGCCAAAACTATTTGTGACGAGTTTGACATTACAATGTTACAACCTCGAACCACTAATCGGCAAACTCACAGAAACAATGTTCCTAGTTCATCGCCAGAAGATTATTACCGCAGGGTTATTTATATTCCGTTTCTCGACCAAACAATACAGGCAATAAATGCAAAATTTATTAAGCACAAAAGTACTCTTGAACCTTTGCAAAAACTTTTATGCAATAATAATAATTTAGACATTAAAGATATTTTAAATTCCACCCAACAGCTTTTGGAATTTTATCAATTGGATGATTCTGGTGGTATGGGAGAAGTTACACTTTGGGTCCAGTTTATTATAAATAAAGCAGAAAAGCCACAAAGTGCGATTGAGGCTTTGGAAAGATGTAATAAAAATTTGTTTCCCACAATTTATGAACTTTTAGTTATAATGGCAACATTACCAGTCACCACATGCTCTTGTGAAAGATCTTTTTCATCCCTAAAATATCTAAAAAATTATTTGCGAGATTCTACTGGGGACGATAGATTAAACGGCTTAGCTTTGATGTATATACATCCTGATATTTCTATTCTGGAAGATGAAGTTCTTGATGTCTTAGCTCTGCAATCTCGCCGTCTAGCTATTTTAGTATAACTTATAAATCAATTTTAATAACATTTACTATGTTGATGTATTTCTCGCCTCTTGTTTTTAGTTGATGAGTATACTCAATTTTTTTTATTGTCATTTATATTTGTAAATGTATTTTACATGTTTATCACTACATGACGGTTTTTTTGTTTATTTTTTTTTAAATATACTTTATATGTACGTTGCGTTTTGAGTTTTATTATAAATTTTGGTGCTTTAATACGCTTAATATTTTTTTTTTGAAAACCCCCCCTAATACAAAATTCTGACTGCGCCACTGGTATTAGCACAATAACCCTGTACAGAAAATTATAATATATATTACATTGCCTAAGATAGCTATAGCCTGGAGCGCGTTCACATTAATTGTCATGAACGTCGGGCGTCCTACCAGACATACATATTGTATACCTGGTGCACGCCCGACGCTTATCCGACAATTAATTCGTGAGCAAAAAAAAAGACATTCAAAACATAAGTACATAGAATATCGAAATAACATAATGCCATCGAAAATTGATAGTTCGAAAATACATTTGACGTTATCCAAAATCCATATGATAAGGATAAAATACATCTGATGCTTTCCACAATCCATTTGATTGGGCTAAAATACATTTGACTGGTTCGCAAATCTAATTCACTGTTACAAAATACAAATGATATCTTCTACAATTCATTTGCTAAGACTAAAATACAATTGACGCTTTCAAAAATTAAAATGATAATTTCGCAAATACTGTTTGAAAAGGTGTAGTGATACAAATAACTATTTCTAACTACCTATACAACCAATCATACAAAATGCACTCAGGTAAAATTAACAGCTGTCAATCAAGAGATTAGTGTACCACACGCTGGGATTTTACTTGACCCATGAATCTACGGTTATTTTACTAGCCACTTTATAGATGGTTGCCCTGAAGCCTGTGTTTAATATATTAGAGAATGCTAAAATGTACTTAGATAAAATTTGGGCAGGAAGAGCGAGAAAAAAGCTACAATAAATATCAACTTGTATTTTCTTTATTCAATAAAGTTTTAATAAAATACATAATAAAAAATTACATCAAAATTAAAGAAAGACACAATAGAATAATTATTATTAGATACAAACAATTTCAATAAAATAAGTATATTATAAAAAAAATCTAAAACACACACTATTCATACAATTATAATAGTAAAAATATGCTTTTTATTAGGTACAAATAAAATAAACAAAGAAGAGGTACATTATTCTGCATATTATAGGGATACAAATCACGACAAATCATCATTGACGATAAAATAAAATTGCATATTCACGACTACCTAACAATTATAAATCTCTACATTTAATGTCTCTTAAAGCCATGTTTCGATTGTATCTTGAATCTAATAATTCATATAAATATGCAGAAAAATAAAATTTTTCCAATTTACTGACTATTTGATCTTTCCAAAATTGTTTATTTCTTACAATAACTTCGCAATGGCAGTTCTTAAAAGTATAAATAAAAAAATAGCAACATTTTCGATTTGTTATTTCCAAGAGACCTTGAATTTGGTACATATAACTATGTATTATAAATTAATTGTTTCACGGTCGATGCAGTCGAAGTGTTTGGTCGAAGCTTGCAAAATTTTCCAAAATTGCTGGAAGTTAATCGATACACACGTTCTTGCAGCCATTTTGGATTTAAAGATTGTCTCCGAGTATTTTCTTCAATTGTTTCACAATTGGTATTTTCAATATTAATCAAAAACTCTTTTTTAATGCTTTGAAATTCATCAACACTTAAATCGTCAACAGTAGGTGTGCCGCATCAGCTGGGTAAATAATTTTCATTTTGCGTAAACTGCTTTTTTTTTACGCTTCCTTTTCAAACAAAAATTTTCCGTGAAGCTTCCAATTTTACCAATTTTGTTTTGAACTTCATAGAAGAATGGACGATTATTGTTAAAATTTGCGACACTTGCAAGTGCTCTATTTTGGTAAGATCCCCCTTTAGAAAAATTTACACTTTTCCCTCCAATCATTTTATTAACAATACTGTTATAACATTCTGCCATATTCGTGTCAACATCGTGTAATAAGCTGGATGCATTATTAGCCACTCTTGTTAAATGTTTATTAAAATCGGAAAAGACCTCACTATTTTTAAATTCTATCCATAAATTTTCTTCGTCAGTTTTTGGGCCATTACAGAAATATGCCGGACATTGATCAGGGCAACCAAAAACATGTTTTAGTCCATTCAAAATATCATTTTTCAACGCGCATATTTTTTCACCAAAAGACACCCTCCTTTTTTCTGAATTTTACAGCACCAATTATTGCTGCACGAAACCGCAAAACATGGCGAAACAGACACCGTATTTTAGGACTGAGTTTGGTACATTTAGCAAATTCTTTGATTCTATTGCAATAGTTGCGTAAAATATGGTTTCTGCATTCAATTTTTTCTACATACCAATTTGGTCCGTATGGCTTGGTATTTTTTATTTTACTATATACACTACTATCTGCATCTATCATTTTCTTGTACTTTAAGTCGTGCATGTCAACAGAAGATAGAAAGCCTTCTAAAATAATCTGAGACTCCATGGCAGTTGATGTGCCATCCCAATTCTTGTAACACGTATGTTGGGGAATGTCCATTTTGCGGGCAAGATATGTTTCACAAAACTGGCAATATTTATTTTTAATACCAATATACAATATTTTTTTTGTTCTCATACCAATTATGCAAGCAACACCAGAAGAAGTATTGTAAGTCGTCCTGTAAGACCTTTTAGACCATGCTGCGTCAACAACTAATTTTCTTTGGAGACTTGGATTTTTGAAAATGGCACTACCCAGATCATGACAAGGTGATAGTCATAAAAGTGTTCTACTTGCCAGGGGGCAAGAGAAAGTATGAGGGCTCATAAATCACGTCTCTAAGAAAACTTTTTCGATGCAAAAGTTATGTTGGTTGCATATTATTTTTTTTTAAAACAGAGAATTAGACTTTTATTAAAACATTTATTAAAATACTAAATCTGGTCCGCCCCAGCTCGCAGCATGCTCGTCATTTTGGTGTAAGTCTGAAGAATATCAAATGTAAAGTCTAGGAGAAAAACGTGTTTACAATTTTTCAATTATTCAACCATAAAAAGTGTTAGGAACAAAATTAGGAAATAATTAATTTAGTCCAACCTAGAAAACAACTTTGTTATCCTATAGAAATATGGATCTCCCTGTAGAATTGAAAATTGAAGATGTTATTTACGGGTAAAGAATTGGTGCTTTCGCGTATACATTTTCGGTACTGATAGATACCCTTAACACAATCGTCACAATAAGTCAGAGGTAAGAGCATGGTAAGGGTACGTCGTAGGTACTAATAAAGAGATTCAGCAGTCGGAGTTCAAGCCTTTAATGTTTGAGAGGTTACAGAGAAATTGTGTGATGTTTCCTTACGGTTCCAGTTTGTAGCACCCGATTTTGTCGGTTGCTGTGAGAGGATTTAGGTGTTTTTTTACGCGAATCTGTTTGATATTCAGCGAGTATTTTTGTTGTTAGGATTTCCATGTGTTTAATTGAACCCACATGTTATAGGAGGTCAAGTATTACTAATTTTGACACTATAATAACCCTAAATAACCAATTAGACTTGTGATTTTAGCAGTAGAGACAATAATTCTATGAACTTGTTTGCCGTTAATAATTAAATATAAGTACAATAAATGTAAGATTTTCAGAGAGAATGGAACTTTTGAAGTTTATTTAAACATTCAGGAATGTATTAAATAAACACGTTCCAGTTAGTTTTACTACAGACACAGATAAATATCCAGATGGCCCATGATTAACAAATTTTTGTAGCCCTAAAATGGTTACGAACACCAGGCTACGCCACCGTCGCCCGGTTACTACCACCAGAGGCGCTGAATATTTGATAAATTTATATAATCTGCAGTTTAGTTGGAATTTAAGAGATTGAAACCTACAATTGATATTCTAGTTAACGACAGATGATGCTCCTAAAAAATTATTATTTTAGGTAATTTATTTCGGTACTGAATAAGTTAGTTTACATATATTTTTTTCTGTTATTTGAAAATATTATAATTATTTTTATCTAATTATTGCCAAAACAATTTTTCTATATATAGGATTCAAAATTTTATTGAATTCCTACCCATATGATCATAAGACTTAAGGTCTATAGTTGCTTGCAATCATTTCTGCACAAAAAACTGTTACATCAACTAGGCACACAAAGTTACCTTGTGCGTACTTTTTTTTTCTTTTTATATGATTTATTGACTATAAATTCCAAGAGCTCCTTCTTTGAGTAAGATTAAGGTTTGGGAGAATATTATTATAAAAATACAATCCAGGAAGACGATTGATTTTAGTGAACAAACTGGAAAATATCCTAATGTAAACACTTATATGTATATAGCACAGATAATATACAGGCTGGCGCACCACATTTCCGTCGGTTTATATATACGAAAAGTGGCAAAATGTTTTAACACTGCCACATTACGGGCACGTTTTAAAATTGTTTTGAAATATACAGAGTGATTCAATAAAATGTTGCGTACCAAAGTTATGAAAATTTAAATGGAACACTTGTATATTATGGCATATTTTGATACTATAGGCTAAATGAAGGCTACTTACTGTTATACTCCCTATACATAACTTAACAGAGACATTTAACTATTTCTGTCTTACATATTTGAGTGAATTATTTTAAATTGTATTTATTGTTTACTCAAAGCATCAGACTTTAAGATAAGTTAAAGTTGAAATCTAAAAATTATACAGAGCGTTTAAAAACAATATTATTATTATTACTTCAAACAGATACATTATTTACTATTATTACTAAAAACTATATTAGTAATTTAGGATTTTCAATTTCAAACTTTAGTTTCTTGCAATACGCTCATTTAGTGCGCGTCATCAAATTCTGTTTGCATCCAGTTCAACAGACCTATCTATTGTGACGTATTTACTAAATGAGGGTTGTTTGCATCCACTTCACTGACTTACCTTATCACCGTGCTTAACAATTTGGCGTTGTGACGTATTTACTAAATGAGCGTATTCATTTTTTAAATGGCTAATATTTATTAACCTAACGGTTTGATTGGTTTTGTTTCACAATAATTAAAAAGCATCATAACTAGGTAAACAACAAATACATACTTTATTAAACAAATAACAAACTTAAGTAGTAAAAGAAAACTAATGTTTTAACAAGTACTCAAAATGATGTCCTTATTTTTCAATACATAAGCGAATTTTCTCTTGAAAGGACTGTTTAACTCTTGTTAAAATACTTGGTGTTAAAGAACGAAACGCTATTCTTATTCTTTCTCTCATATCGTCTGGTGTGGTTGGTGGTGTATCATAGACAATATTTTTGAAATATTCCCATAAAAAAAATCAGAAGTCGTTAGATCTGGAGAATTTGCAGACCAATTGAGTGGACCGACGCGTCCTGTCCACCTATTGGGATATTGCTTATCCAATTCATTTCCAACATTTACTTGAAAATGCGCTGGTGCACCGTCTAGTTGTAACCACATTCTTCGTTAGTTACCATCAAAGAAGAACGTATCACTAGCGTTCCAATTATTCCACCCTACACATTGACACAACATCTGTGTTGCCTTCTAGAGTTCTAAAAAAATGGGAATTTTCGTCACTGTAGTTGTGAAAATTATGTCTATTAACTAATCCGTTACTCGTCCGTAAAAAGTACAAAATCCAAAAAAACTTCATCTTTATTAAACTTCTCTAGAACCCATAAACAAAATACGAGTTGACGATCGTAATCTACTTCCAAAAGTGCTTGGTGTAATTGAATACAATACGGGAAAAAGCTGTGCCTTTTTATAATTTTTCCGACGCTCCGCCTGCTTAATTATTCCATTGGCTTCACTTATTTTTCGCTGACTTGTATGTGGATTTTCTACAAGAGATTCGATAACAACAAAATCATTTTCTTCATTTCCCATAATTGGTCTTTGCGTTTCTGGTTTCTAATAACACTTGCAATAAACTTTCTAATGACCAACTGTCAGGGCGATGACGCGTGTTAGGATATTTTTGAGCATAAACTCTTGATGCTAGCAAGTAATTTTCGTCAAACTCTCTAATTACTAACATCATATCCACCTTTTCGCTTTGAGAGTCGGTTCTCATTTTAAATAATTGAAATTATTGAAACGACGTTGAACAGCGATGACGTCTTAACTAATATGTACTGTAACTGTCAAATAATTTATCTGGCTGAAGTAATAATAATTCCGCCTACTTTTGAGAAATAAATTGCAAGGAATTAGTGTTTGAAATTGAAAATCCTAAATTACTCAAGAACTGAAAACTCTTATAGCTGCGACGATCATCTGACTAAAAATTTTAACAGCGAATTTTACACTCAATTTTTGAAAGGAACTGGGTGGCATTTGTTATTTTTGTTAGTGCTCTGCTCTTCTCTGATCAATACTATAGGTCTCCTTTATGTCACTGAAAGAAATAATTTTATTATCCAAGATATAGCCGCCATTTAGTAAATTTTTCGAAAACTCTTAAATAAAGAGGTGCAAATCATTCACCGGCACTTCGACACACTCTTTGAGGGCAGTCATTTGGACACTTGATGTAAAACCTCGACTCGATCATTAGTAAAAGGAATATTGCCTCATTTTCATATAACAAAAATTCTGCGATATGCATCTTTAATAAAGCTACTAAGTTGATGTAAACATTTTTTGTTAAATAATCTGCTAAATAGGTAACCGAATAACATTATTATGTTTCAGTGAAAGGACAATAATTACAGATTGAGAATAATCTAAGAAATTATGATTATGATCGACGGACTTCAGTGAAATCATTCCGGGCTCTTTTTATGCTTCATTCAAAGCGAGATGTGGATGGTGACACCATTAAGCAATTTATAGGGCAACGTATGAAAATGATATTCTAATACTGGGATTTATTTTATATTCAATTTATTTATGGCATGTATATGTTTTATTGTAAACTGATTCAGCGTTAAACGTAAAATGACGATCCTCATAACTAAGACCTGGAAAAAACATACGCATACCACTGCTTTTTTGTACATAGGGCAAAATTGATTTAAAATTTAAAGAGTGCTAAATTAAAAAGTCGTTACTACAGTCGTATAGAGTGTAAATTAATTAAACAAATTTTAACAAAAAAAAATGATTTAATCCGTGCCTGAGGTGAACATAAAATTTAACAGCGTGCCAAAACATGTACCCATGCAATTAAAATTGTTATCCGATTTATGTCAACTACTTTTCTAAGCTTTTCTTATTGGGAAGTGTTTACAACTACGATCATAATGATTCATCGGTACGCAGACATACTCTATTTAGTTTATTTTCTAATATAAAATCTCACTCCGAAAACCCAAAATAATGTTTGAATTTATATAACTTTGAAGAATTCCTAATTTATATTTCATAACTCATAAGTATGGTAAGTGTTTACATATATGCTTTTTTGTCGTTGACTAACAAAAAGTGATTTGGTTTTTTGTCGTCAACTCAAGGCTAAATGTGTTTCGGATGAGATGAATAAGGAGATTGTATTCTTGTTAAATATTAAAAATAGAAAATAGATCTTAAATTCGTTCCCCAATATCGTCATCTGGTGTCGGTTAGTTAAACTTAAAAGATAACTTATAGCATATCATAATATCATTTTTCTGGCAAACATGTGGTTCAAATATAAAATAATGGTAAATTCTAAATCGTAGTGTCCTCTATTTTCCTTAAATGAACTAAAACTGATGGGCTACAATAAAGCCTATCTCATGGGCTCTTTGCTTCTTTCTCTGTGCTACAGACAATAAAGGATATTATTTAATAGCAAAGACAATTGTACAGCAGTATTCTTACTAATAGTGCTATATCGCTTTTCCATTAAATGCATTACAATTAAAGTGATTTTAAATGCAACAGCAAAAGTGTTGGGAAAGAATTACAAAAATTAATTAGAAAAACATCTATATATAGCATCTCACCGTTGATTGAAGGAATACATAAAGATGCGCAACGCTATAGCAAAATAGCGCACACCCCTTGCCATGAAACACAACTACTACAACTGACTGAACTGACTACAACTAGTACAACTACTGTCTTGTGGCGACACTCCACGGCATTTCGTATAACTGCTAGAAATTGACCATACCGAGGAAAAAGTGAGTTTTGCCGTTTGCAAGTAATTATACTAGCTCTGGGCGAATTTACATGCTTTAAAATCTGGAAATATGAACCTAAATATTTGTTCAATATACATTAAAACATGCACAAACTTATAATATATGCAAGTTAATGCAGTAATATGCGTTTAATATCAACTTCTCGTTGGTACTTAATTTATTCATTGAAATAGATGTTCATTTTAAATATGGGAAATGTATATAAAAAATCGTATTGTTAGATGTGTGTATATTCGAGGAAACAAAAGTGTGCGATTTTGTGTCTTGGTTTTATTTCTTAAGGCTCCTCTGTACGCTTGAATTTCTGTTTTCTACAGGTATGTGGGTTGCATACTCCCTTTTTCTAACACCGACGACAGCTGTCAATCATCTCAAGTATTCGACCGGACAAGGTCATAAAAACCGTTTAGGGGTAAACCTTTCTTGCCGTCCTTACCGATGAAAAAGGAAATTAATTTTAAAGTGTATTTAGTAAAAATAGATGTGAGAGCAAACAAACACTGCGATACTTTGCAGTTTATACAATATGTAAATTTTAAGATGATATAAATGATAACACATGTTGTTATACCAAATAATAGAGTTTCTTTTAGCAATTGAATATTTAGCATCATAATATTGTAACGTTTTCGGGTTCCAATAAACAACTCGTGCAATTATTTATTTAAAACAGTCTGTATATTTATATACTTAAAATTATATAACAATATAAAAATATAAAAACTAACGTAACACACTTAAACTACTACAATTTAATTATCACAGGTATTTATTTATTTCCATTACTAATATCTCTGTCCGTATTTATTTATATAACAGTTCTATTTATATAAGACGGCACTACTATATTTATTTATTTGGCTACCACTACTTATTTCCACTGTTCCACGAGACCACTCGAGACTACCGAATTACTCCGCGATTCCCTCCGCGATTACTTTTCCCGCAATGAATGAATCCCGGTGACCCAGTCGCCTTATGTACCTGCATGAAATGTTCTCGAAAAGTACCAGTAAATTCGGCAATATACTGGAGGAAATCTGGACCCTTCCTTGCTTACGTCGTACATCTGTGAGATGACTCACTGCATTTACGATATTTACCGGTCGTGCCGAGATGATTTATGGCGGTGTGTAAATAAGAGCGTTTTTATACGTTGCCCGGTCTGTCTCTTTTTTTGCGTGTGACAATTTCGTTTTTGTCGCGCCGAGAGATCTGATTCTTTTATTTAATGTAAACTCATTTCGAATGTCTGCTGGTTTCGTTACAATATGAAAAGAAACTTTACATTTATATTATTACCTGAATATCCTCGTTCTTATATTGTAATGTTCTCCGATTAAAAATAAAACACTTTTTCTTTGCTATTACTCAGTATCTAATTTTGCATATTATTTTGCATTTCTAACTCACTTGAGGTTGTCTTGATGATTGTTAGTCGCCAACAGAGTAGTGTGGTAGTGTTTGTGTTTTTTTTACAAGTGAAGGCAGCTGTGTGACCAAATCTTCATTATTTGGTATCAATATGTGCCAACAGAGTAGTGTGGTAGTGTGTGTGTGTTTTTTTTTACAAGTAAAGGCAGCTTTGTGACCAAATCTTACGGCGCTATCAACAGTTTTTTTTTAAATATATCGTCTTATATAGTATTTTAATAATAGTTAGTAGTATTAGTTAGTAGTATTTTAATAATAGTTAGGTTTACATTAACGTAACGTTAGGAAAAACTTAGGATAGATATTTGAAGTACCTACATATCATATTGTTTGAAAATGGGACTTTCAAAAACTAAGCGTGTGGCTTATAACAAACGTAAAAGTAAACGACGATTAGTAAAAAATATATGGAAACAACGGCAGGGGGAAAAATCGATACAATTAAATTCAAAGTCTACTGATTATGAATCATGTAGTAGTTCTTCGATGTCCGTTCACAATGATAAAATTCCAACATCTGCAAAAAAATTTGAACTTAGCGGTCGAAGAATTGTAAATATCAATCATTTGTTTTCATCTTTAAAATCTATAGAACACAAAGGATTTGACTGCAGTTTTTACCAAATAAATATTATCGGTGAAATGCGCTTGGGATTTAAAAGTGTCTTTAGTTATAAATGCGCTATGTGCGGTATTGAAGGTTCTTTCAGTACCGAAGATAGTGACGTGGGAAATTCAGTAAACAAAGCAGCGATTAGCGGGGTAGTTGCAATTGGTGCGGGTGGTTCACAACTTTCTGAATTATGTGCTAGTTTAGATATTCCTCAAATGTCAGAACGAACATAATCAAAGTATGAAAATGAGGTAATGACCAGTATCAAACAATTAGCAACGGCAGACATGTTTGCAGCTGACAAAGAGGAACATGAATTAGCGGTAAAAGCTGGGGAAGTTGATGCAGATGGTATACCTATAATTGCCGTAGTAGTTGACGGTGCTTGGAGCAAACGGTCATATAGGACAAATTATAATGCTTCCTGTGGTGTTGGATGTATTATAGGGGCAAGAACAATGAAAGTTCTTTAGGTAGGAGTGAAAAATAAATACTGGCGAAAATGTGAAAAAAACAAAGCCGAAAAAGTCAATTTACAACACACATGTTTTAAAAATTGGAGTGGAACTTCAACATCAATGGAAAGCCAAATTATATTGGAAGGATTTCGAAAATCGATAGTAATGCATAATTTGAAATATGGAAAAATTATTGGTGACGGAGACAGTTATAGTGTATATAAAAGAATACGTGAGGACAAACCATATGGTCCCGATTTTTTATAGAAAAAATCGAATGTAGAAATCACATATTGCGAAATTTTTGTTACAAACTTAGAGAAATATCAAAAATGTCAGGAGGGAATATGTATATGTATGTGAAAAAATTCATACGTAGCAACGTTTTGAAATTTAAAACAGTAATTCTTAGTGCAATAAAGCACCGTAAAGTAGAGTCCTCACCAAATCACGTCAAAATTGAAAATTTAAAAAACGATATTTTGAACGGTCCTCGACATATTTTCGGCGATCATTCTAATTGCGCTACATATTTTTGCGATAAACAAAATCAAGCAACTGTAAATGTAATGCTCAATGAATTTCTAAACAGTTCCACTTACACAAGTTTTATCAAATGTTTAAATGGAGTTGCAAACGTATCATCCAGTTTGTCATATGATATTGATAACAATGCTGCTGAGGCATTTAATTCGGTTGTACAGAAAGGTATTGGGGGTAAACGAATAAATTTTTCTTTGAAGGGTCTTACGAGGGTAGATGTTACGCAGCTGTAATAAGTTACAATAACAAGGGGTTATTTATTTCAAAGATTATTGCAAATATTAATAACGGTAAAGTAGGTAAGTATACAAACAGTTTTTCTAAAACACGCGTTAAACTAATTGGAAAAAGAATAAAACCATTGAAGCGAAAACGCATTCAAAGCGCAGATTCCGATTATGGACTTAATAATCTAGATAATGAAGACATTCCAGATATGAATGAAGCACAATATAACATCGCAAAACAGACATTTTTAGATAACATTGATAAAGCCGATGTTGATATAATTCAAGAAATAACATTAGGACAAAGCTCAAACCCTGTCTGGTTTAAGGAAAAATCAGTTAGGCTAACTGCGAGCAACTTTGGAAAAATATGCCATATGAGACCTTCGACCGATACAAGATGCAGTGTAAATCAGATATTGTATTCAAATCAAAATTTGCAAACATATGGGTTGCCAAATTCATTACAACACGGTATAAATAGCGAGAACAAGGCTATTGCAAAATTTCAAAATTAGTTTAAAATTGAAATAAAGAAAACTGGTTTATTTATTGATATTGAAAAAAAGTTTTTAGCCGCATCCCCTGACGGATTGATTGGGAGGCTATTGCTGTTGTAGAAATAAAAGCCCCATATTCTGCGAGAGAACTAACAGTTCAGGAAGCCATTCGAAATAAGATAAATGATTATTGTACAATTAATGATGCTGAAGAAATAAAGTTAAAACCGGATCATAATTACATGTTCCAAATACAGGGTCAGTTACATATAACGCGAAGGGACGAATGTTACTTTATAGTATACACAGAAAAAATATAACTTGCGAAATTATTGAAAAGGATGATAATTTTTAGAATACGAAAATGGTAATTAAATATGAACGCTTTATTACCAGAAATAATTGATTCCCGTGTAAATAGGAAAAAACCTATCAAAAGTATTTTACGTAGAGATTTGCAGATATAGAGTACATATATTCAATATGTAATCATTATTGGGTGGGGAGGTGTTTCGGAATGTTCCTTGAGGAACTTAGATATAGTTCAGAAGTGGATATTAAAGATTATTTTCAATAAACAAACGCGATTACCCGAGTGGAGACTTATTTGAAACGGGTGTCTTTGATGTGCGACAAGTGTACGCTTATGCTATGCTTATACATCTTTAAAAAAACAAAATTATTAAAATAGGTGAACACAATTATAACACTCGGAATAAAGATAATATCATACGTAAACCTTTAGCTTTGAAAGCAATTGGACAAAAAAATTACATATCTCGCCCTGAAATTTTATGATTATTTGTTTCGGGAGGTAAGATTTGAGAAGTCCTACAGATCATATAAAAAAAATAAAATATTGGATAGCGAAACCGGGACAGTTCTTTCATGCAAAGCATATACAAAATTTAACACAAAACCCTTAGTAGGTAGTAAATACAATCCACGACCTAAAGAAAAATATTCATTGCGGCCTTGTAATGATCGTAACGATTAGCCGACCCCCGCTGGTTAAGTACCTAGCTATTATAAATCAAATAATATGGATTTCTTAAATGTATAAGGGGCTGCCTAGATTAAAATTTCTGGCAGAAAATTATAGAGCTTACAATTAAATTATCAAAAGAATGAAAGAATTTTATTTAAAAGAAAAATGAGAGCGCACTTGGTATGTGAATTCTCTACACACCGATATAAATTTCAACTAAAAATCATTATAAATAACCGCAAAAAACCGGTTTTTATAAAAAAACATTTATCGCAATATCTACAAAAATAGGGCCTATTTCCCAACTTTGATATTGCAGCGCACTTAAGCAGCATATTTGATACCCACACAAACATCGATCTTTCCTTCAAATATAAAAATGGAGCTAAAAAATCCGCTTCCATTTTGTATTGTTTTCTGGGGTGGTACAGAGGAGCCTTAATGTTTAATAAAAGTCTGTTTTCCCTGCGTGTATTTCACAAGGGTACCTGGCGGTAATAAATATCTCGTTTGCCTAGTGAGTGTGTACCTGTAAAGAGTTCTCGGAAAATACATCCGATCATAAACCGTTATACGTGCATATTATATTATAATTACATCAGGGAATATGAAATACACAGAAAATGCGCAAAAATGTCAATCCATTCTTAAGGTGGCCATCTCGCCCATCTCAATTACATTGCAAACATGCTGCTAACATATCGCACGAGAATCCGTTAATAAGCAACAAAATGATATAAAAAAAAATACTGGCATAATCTGCAAACTTATCTCTAGGGGACTGGGTAGTTTTAATAACTGAAATTTGTTCGATTAATGTGGAAAAAATTGTTAAAAAACAGGGAGTTTTTGTATTTGTGTATTTTGATGATGTATAACACGTCAATTTTTCAACCTAAGTTTCAAGTGTGCCGTGAATAGCAATCAAATGCATCAAATAATAAATACTGTCAATTAGAATGTAAATGTTAATAAATACTGTCATTGTGACATTTGTGTATCGGTGTGACATTAGTTCAACGTTCTGATTCTTTCTGTGAGTTTAATTCATCATTAACATGGATAGCAATCAACTGACCGACATGTTGCAAGTATACTTTGAATGTAATCGAAATAGTGCTGAAGCTGTGAGACTCTACAGTTATCGTTATCCGACAAGAGAGGTTCCAGACCATCGTAAATTCGGAAGAATCGAACAGAATTTAAGAAAATATGGAGCCTTCAAAATGCCAAAAAGTAAGAGTCGACAGTTTAAGGAAAATACAGAATTGGATGTTCTTTTATGCGTGGAAGAAAGTCCATGGACTTCTACTCGGAGAATTGCAAATGAGGTCGGCGTATCGCACCAAACAACACAAGCGATACTCAAAAAGCACAAGTTCATACCATACATCTCTCAAAAAGTACAAGCACTATTGGAAAATGATCATGGTCGAAGAATGCAATTTTGCAACTTTTTCTTAAATGTTACACAACGAGATCGTAATTTTTATCGAAAAATTATTTGGTCGGACGAATGCAGCTTCAGTAATAATGGCATTTTTATCAGAAAGAACAATCGATGTTGGAGCCAAGAAAACCCAAGAATTATAATTGAGAATAATTTTCAGCAAAGATTCACTTTAAATGTATGGTGCGGTCTTTGGGGTTATCGATTAATTGGCCCATTTTTCATAGATGGCATCTTAAATCAAGCAAAATACCATCAACTATTGCGTGAAAACATTACAAACTTTTTAGATGATTTGCCAATTGCCGAGCTAAACAGAATGTACTTTCAGCAAGATGGCGCCCCTCCTCATAATGCCTTAATAAATGTTGAATGGTTAAATGCGACATTTGCTGAGGTGGATAGGGACCAATGGACCAATTCAATGGCTCGCTCGTTCGCCCGACCTTACGCCGCTGGATTTTTGGTTATGGGGCTATCTTCAAGATCAGGTTTATTTTACTAGTCCGGAAAATATAGACATTTTACGGCAAAGAATTCTGAATTCTTGCCGCGAAATACCTCCTAATTTTATACTCAACGCTACTAATGGAGTAACTAGAAGGTGTCAACTATGTCTTCAACAAGGCGGCAGACAATTTGAACAATATTTGTAGACAAGTTTCGTATTTATTTGTATTTTTTTAAAATTTCCATTCCAATAAAATGATATTAACCACGGCACACTTGAAACTTATGTTGAAAATTGACGTGTTATACATCATCAAAATCAGGAAAACATTCTTTATCCGAAACATTAATTTAAAATATACGTTGCCATTTAAAAAAAAAATTGACTATCGCATGTGCAAACTGTTTGTTCCTAATAATATTTCGATTACGCCAATTGATAGTATTTACTTAACCATTTTATTTGATATTTTGTTTTTTAAAATCGGATAGTAAATAACGGAAGTACGGCTTGGGGCGTTTTTTGTCAGCCACCCTGTATGTAGCAGTATGTTCCTATTATTCTTGTAAGGACGTTATTTGCATTTTTACAATTTAGGGTAAATATCAATGATTTTAAAATAGACACATATTTTATTAAATCGTGTACATACACAAAAAAACAACGGTCTGGTCTGCCAGTCTCTGTATAATTTGGTTCAATCTAAGAGATACGTAGCGTTAGTAGTGCCATCTTTTATCCAATAAATTTGTTTTACAAATAATATCGCTGCTACTGGCAACCAGATGGCTAATTAAAATACAGTCACGTATGCAACACATAATACACGCCTAATGGTTAGAAAAGGACAGAGCAATGTGATGATTCTCTTTCTATTAGATGGCCACCTTAATAGTTTTCTTAATAGCAGTAATCCTCATTCTGGGGTTATCAGCACATAATTTTTTGAATATATTTACTATATTCAGCTTCACAACAACAGATAGATGTCCTAAGAGCACAAATTTTCGCCTTCTCAACAGGGATATTTGCGATCAAGAAGTGCTTGCTACTTCCTCCATATCCAAGAAAAACGCTATGAAAATGTTTTACACGGAGAGTATATCAGTCGATTCAGTTCTTAAAAGAATTATTTTACTATTATAACGCAAATTGAACGTAAAAAATTGAACAGAAACGCATTGACAAAATTAACGATGTATACAACAGCTGTTGTAACAGTATGGCGGCCGTAAAGATGTAAAATTTCCATACTGTAATTCTTCCCGAAAACTGACACATAGCAAGCCTCCTTTTTGGCGCTTCAATTTAAAAACACTCCTCATAATTAAAAAATAAACTATAGATAATTTAAACTTAAACATTGACATTGTTTTATATGAAAAGTACGTAGGTATTCATGTAATATACAAATATACGCACACTAAGAAGTAAATAAGCAAATACCTGATCGTGAAAGTTATTTATTATGTACCAAAAAGATGCTTTGACTTAGAGAAATATTACTAATTACATTTTTTTATAATAAAATTTCATATTCTAAAATAAGAGCTGGTATAGTCACCAATTTGTTACAAAGAAGCTATTATATAAATAATGTATTTTTTCATTAGATGTGTGAATAAAATAAAACTTATAATTGTTAAAAGTAATATATTGTAATAAAACCTTACAGAAATATTGTCGCATTGTTTTTTGCAAACACAACATATTTATTATTAATAATAAGAATCGCCAAAGATGTAAGAACAGAAAAAAACAAAAATAAATAAATTAATTGCTTGGGTTGTAGTTGTTTAGGAAAATGTTTTATAATTCTGGTGTTTTTTTATGTGAAGAATGTTTACTTAATTCACTTTAATTCAGAATTAATTTTTATTGGCATAACTACATAAACATTTGCACATGTTCAAAACATTCTAATCTTTTGTAAACGCAGTGAAATAAGAAAAGATGTCTGTGGCTAGATACAAGAACTCGATATTGCAAGCGCAATGTGTATATTTCAACGGTCAACACAAAACTAAAAATCTCGGATCCAAATGACTGGTGCTGCCGCTCTAGATGTCGGATCCAATTTGGGTACGCTCAGTGTTATGTAGTGGAGCATCTTTACGTATTCCTTCAATCAACGATCTCACTACCCCTAGTAGTTTACATTTAGCTTAAATCGTTACTTTTGAAACGACTTGTAAATAATCCCTACGTATTTATAGTCCCCCTAATTTTACTTGACTTAAATTGAAATTGCTTTTTTGAATCGTAATTTACTTTTAATTCGCTATTTATTTTTAAATAAAAACTTTAAAGAAACTCTGCTTTTTTAATACTTTCATATTCTTTTACAGCACAGTATTCTGGACCTTTGTCCAGTGTTCACTACACAACCTTTTCTAAACAATTTTAACCACCAACATAATACTAAGTATGACAATACAAATAAACTCTCAACTTGTCGGCCTGATTTCACAAAAGATAGTGAATCAAACATAAACTAAAAGGAAACTAAACATGGTATTTGAAAAAATTTATTAAATCAATACAGAAAAAAATATTCATTATATCATATCCGCCAATACTGTGGAAAATATACTAAAATATATATATATGTACAGGTTCGGCCTGTTTTTATCTTTCATGCGGCTTCCCGTGTATAACACGAAAGGAGTTGCCAAACCGTACCCGCCTATCAAATATACATACGAGAGCCGACAAGCAGATCTTCAGCGAATGTCATAAGCTACATGTGTGTGTAACGATGAGATCTAAATTAGTGGTTTGCCGTAGCAGATGTGATAGACAACGTACTATAATTTTGCAGTACCGACTCTTGTTTGAGAATTAACAAAAGAATATGAATATATTCCGTAATAGTGATATACTATACAGCTACGCACATGTACAATATTATTAACTACGACCGCAAGAAAGACATACTTATTTCTAGAATCTTATACGTAGTCATCAAATGCAAGCTCTAAAAAAACAGTAAATGTATAACACTACCAAAATAATAAGTAGGAGAAATAAAAATATTCTTCTAAAGGCAATAAATTTCAAAACAAAACAAAATAAAAAATAAAGGAAATTCCTGGAAAACAAAATGTAAAAAATCAATATATATAATTTATGGGGAAACAGGATAAGTACGATAAACTAAAAAAATAATTCTAAACAAAGGAAATTAAAATATGCTTCCAAAATAAACAGAATTCTTGAAAAACGAAATTAAAATTTGTAGTAATGATCGTATCGGCGCCGGCTTATCGTCTGACTTCCCTACTACTTTTCTCGCCCACATGTGTACATATTGGCAACAACGTTCGTTTCAATACATGCATTTTAGCTGGCATGCAAGATAAAAACAGGCCGAACCTGTATAACTCTTTTTAAGAACTTATTCGTTATTATTGCTGAAACTAATCAATATACATAATACGCAGATATAATCAGATTTTAAGTATATAATAATATATTAATACTAAACAAAATCACGATAATAATCTAAATAAAGCAACATGTTTCGAGTACGTACATATCCTTTTCTTTTATTAACAATTGGGACAGATACCGTGAAAAATAGAGTACTTATAAGGAATGTTATATCAGAAATTAAAATACTGTTATTATGACTAAATACACACATTCAACATGTACAGACGTTAAATATTTTATGAACTTAAAATTTAAAAAACATTGCACACAAAAGTTAATATATACAATTCATAATAGCTGTCAAAATTATATTAAAAAAAAAACAAATAACTATAAATAGGTAATAGAAAAGTTATGATAATATACAGGTGCATTCATTAAAAAATATTAACTTCTACGAAATTAATTCTTTTTATAAATATACAGGGTGAGTGAGTCCGCTAGAAATATGCAAGAAGTACCTGATTTTGCACGAACTAAGCGCTAGCAATTGAATATGAAGACCTTGGGCTACATGCATGGATGCAATTGCTTGTGCCATAACGGTTTCTAACGGTAACAATACGTTATATCAGTAGACTTGCCAGACGTCCCGGTTTGACCGGGACTGTTCCGGTTTTCAGACAAAATCCCGGTGTCCCGGCCGGTTTACTTCACGTCCCGGTAAAAATTAAAATTTGATTTTATAGATGACCAAAAAAGTCTAAAAATAATTAACTGTAAAGGATTATTAGAATTTTACAGATTTTTGAATGTCTGAAAGCGTTTTTTTGGTCCAAGAAATGTGCCCATCAACAATAAAAAAAACTTGTTTACTGATTTAACGGGCGAGCTCTACTTGTGGTTTGTCCACGGATAGCTTGCACTGTTTAACAATGGTAATGGAAAAATATAACACTTCAGCTTTTGAGGTTGGTGAAGCTCATAAAGCTCTCAAAAGAAACCTGACAGAAAGAAAGGCTTCAAACTTTATCCCTATGGGCGCAAAGAACTTCTATAGGAATCTAGATGAGCAAGTCCGTACCAATGTGAAAGAAGAATTTGTTGGCATTTATGAAAGATGCATTGCATGCTTGGACTTCTGGGAGAATGGTTTTGGAAACGCTGAACAGTTTTCATGGGTCAATCTGACCAAAACAAATGCTGTTGATTGGGAAAACGCTGAAATTTCTGCTGAAATTATTAATAGCAGCCTTCTTGATGTACCCGATATAAAAATAAACAATGATCAGCTGTTTGACGAAGTTGTGCTTGCTAGGGAGTATTTGCAGTCAAAGTGGGAACAGTGGAAGAAAGAAGAGATTACCAGAGATGTGATTATTTCAAGTGAAGAAAAATGGCTCAGGCTGTTTGGTCACTTCAAGGAGAATCACATAGCAGCCCCCAATCTGATCAAGATGATTGAGTATGCCTTCTGCTTACCTGGGACATCAGCACCAGTTGAGAGAGTATTCTTTGATGAACAACGCATGGACTGATGATAGGGGTTTGATGAAGGAATCTACGGTTAAAGGCTTGATGACATGTAAAATTAATATCGGATTAGCTTGTGAACATTTTTACAAGATTAAAACCAAAACATTAAGTAAGTAAATAAATATTAATATGTAAGAAATAAAATATTTAAATTTATATGCTTGTGTCATTTATTATTAGCCTCATAGCATTAAGAATAAACTACCCTCTAAAACACTCTAAAAAACCGCCAAGGGTGCTATTGAATACCCACGGCGCTGGGGGACATTCCGGTGTCCCGGTTGAACATTTCAGAAATCTGGCAAGCCTAGTTATATGGATGTATGTACGCAACGTATTTACCTTTTTGATAAATTTTAAATATGAATGTAATATACATCAATTAATTAGGTTGCGCACTAGTGTGGCACATTGTTGTTTTTGATGAAATGCACAGAGACAAAATGTAAATTTAATGTAAATATGCTAATCATCTTAATTTTAAAGTCCGGTATTGTTTAAATAAGTAGTATTCTAATTGGTAACACTTCCAGTTCTCCTTCTATCGCCATTTCCTATTATATGAAAATCTCTTTATCTGCATAAGATGATAGAACACTTATTGTAAATTATGTATTATACAGATTGTCGTATTTAAAAGTTAATATGCATCTTCAAATACACACACATAAACATGTACCTATGTATGTATGTATACAACAGTTCAAGAATGTGGCCCCCCACACCACCGGTCTTATGGTGGTGTGCGTAAACCGAGAGCGCGAACACCATGCGCACATGGCATTCGTTTCGTATCTTTAGAGCGTGAACTTACATTTTGTCTGAGCAAACTCGCAAATATTAAAATAAAATGCCCTTAGCTGTCGAGGAAAAAATACAGATTGTGTTATGGTATGCGAAGGATAATTCGTACAAAGACGTGCAAAATTTATTTGTATAGTTCATTATAATATTTTGTTTCGTTTTAAATGTGAGAATTTTATTTTAGTTACAATTTTTATAGTTTTGTTTCAGTTCAATGTTAATACATTATACATCAATTACCAAAATAGCGGAGCAATTCCTTAAAGCAAACGTCTGCATACTAGCTTTCAACGTTTTGCACTGAAGCCTCAGTCTCGGTACCCCGTGTCCCCCCGATATGAACTCATCTGTATTGATATAGGGAAACACAGACACGCACACATGTGCATGCAAACATGAAATGGAGGGGTACGATAATAGGGGTATTATCGTACCCCTCCATTTCATGTTTGCATGCACATGTGTGCGTGTCTGTGTTTCCCTATATCTACTTTTATTTCAGTCAAACGGTATATTATATACATCTGTCGTAGGATGTAAATACTGTTTTCCCCATAAACATATCTCTCTTGTTATAAGTAAATTTATTTACACCTAGTAACGCAATCCACCATTTGTGTCGAACATACGGTAGAATTCAAAACAAGATAATGTCTACCTTTAAAGTGTTTTAGAGAAACATAAAGTGCTAGTCCAGTAATATAGTTAAAGAGGTAACTAGGGCGTTGGATATGTGGTGGATTAGGTATGTTCGGCCCCCCAAAACCTCGAAAGATAGGGATAAAAAAGAAAAATATTCTATTTTTCTTACATTTACCAAACGTAGTTATTAGGTGCGTATATATCGTTTTCTTTATATTTTTTGTTTTAGGTTGGGACAAGTTTCCGTTGCTTCTATGAATTATGAAGTTACTTTCATGTGCAATTTTGATATCTTGACAAAATATATCTTCTGTTTAATTCAAACTGTTGTACTTTCAATGGAGACAAAATAAACAACAATAATGAACATGATCAATTTGAAAACTTGAGACGCATTTCTCAAGTCCGCACAAAGTCCAATTTCCGATCAACTTATGACGGGATGGATATGTTCCCTATCATTTAGTACTTGAGGAAGCATTGTAATATTAAGGACTTGGATATTCCATGCGAGTTCAAATGTAGTTACGTCCAAAATCTGACACTACACTAAACATAAGTGAAATAGTCCATGCCATGGTGTTAAAAAAACCCATTGGTTTAGAATACTTGATGTAGCGAAAGCTGTAAATATATATAAAGAACACAACATACATTATGATGCCGTAACTGCTCAGGGTTAATCAAATATCTGAACGGACGCAAATTTCTTAATAGAAGAAAGTGGATTTTATGCAATAGAAGGAAATATCTGCTCCACCTACATGAAAAGTAATTGCTTCCATTTCTTTTTTTGGAATGCAATAGATGTTTCCTCTGATTTTTTACCTTTCAAAAGTCCAAACTACTATAAACACAATGTGAATCTTTTGAATAAATTCAAACAAAAGATAAAAGAAGTATTGTGGCTTGGTAAATAAGAATAGGCTTCAGTTTGCTGCCACTTCCTTCTTATTTGCAAGGTTTAGCACTGCTGAACTACCATCGGTTTCCAATATTTTCAACACATAACTTTGTTAAAGTAATATCAATCTCTATTTATAAAAACCTTACTTTGATCGTGGTATATATAAGTATTTTAGATAACCACTGGTCCAAATGTTAAGGTAGGAGTTATATTCAGTAATAAACGTAATTCCAAACCTCCAGGTTTGGCGTTTATTTTTTATTGTATGATTTTTTCAGGCCCTTCTCGTAAATAATTGGCATAGGGGTTATCATGATAAAGTATCCTGTATATTACCAACACTTTGATATATATTTGGACAGAATAGACAATAAACTGCACAGTTAGGTAGCACAGCCTTATGCAGTTATACACAAAACAAATTAATAAAACATAAAGATATAAAATATAAATTATAGATACATACATTATAAAATTAATGAAACGCGTAACAATACATCACAAATGTTAATAATAAATATCATTTCCTCTTTTTCTTGTATATCAATATCTAACGACATATTAAATACATATTTAATATAACTTTAAAGCGTCTTGTATGAAAAACATGACAATAATTATAATTAATAGCACATTATATGCGAATCTCATTTACTTTGAACTGAAATTATTTCATTAAAAAAAAAGGAATAAAACTATATAAATATTTAAATTGCCATAGAGTTAGATTTCGTAAAACAAATTGATTAACGTACAAAACTCTTTAAAATGTATATTAATGAAATTCATATTATTATATATGTTTTGGACCATTTTCCTTTTCTTTTTTATAATATTTATATAATAGGTACATACATTTTAGTAAAAATTTCTTATTTTTTTACTTACATATTAATGTCATGCCCATACACCATAAATTTTTATATTTTAACACAGATACTAAAAAAATCTAACCTAGTTTAGGATATAGTGTCTCACTATTTTGCTATTTTCCTTTTAATTAGCCCTAAAGTCAAAAGTCAATACTTGCCATATATGTATGTAGTATAAAAGCAAATATCAAATGTAGAAAATATATATGTATAAACAACTATGGTACTGAGTATAAAAATTCGGTAGATATAGTGAAAACCATTCATTACTAAAATTAAAATATAAATTATAATAAATAGTAAAAATAAGCTAAAAGATTAAGTACAAGAAAGTAGAAGTGGCGTTGTTTATAACACCAAGTTTTATATTTATTTTAAATTTCTAGAAATATCTCAGTTTTCTCATAGAGCGTATTAATTCCAACGCAGGTAAATCAGTACACAGTATTATTACAAAATTATAAAGTAAGTAATCATAAGGTTATTGCCAGATAATATATTTTTATTGAGAGTACGGTTGTCCCGTTAATGGTCATCCAGTATAGCTTTGCCATATAGATACGCATTTCGGAAACGACATACAAAACGAGTAGAAAAAGATCAATAATGTACAACACAAACAAGAAGAATTCGTCATTTCACTTTGTCAGTATATTTAAATGCACTATTCACTTCTGTCACACACTGAACCACCGACTCGACCACTTCGAAATTTGTAAAATAAATCATCACTAACTGTCCTTTCGTAATTTCCGACTGCGCATTCAAATCTTAGGTAAAGCTATATTAGACAATTTCTCACGCTCTCTCTCTCTCTCTATATATATATATATATCGTCAACCAGAATAAATAACTACCTTACATAAGTTAAATGCTAGTTAAGGTGGACGAATATTACTAGTTTTAAAAAAGACTTTATAAATGTCTTTCATAGAAACAGGCATTTTGATTTTACAAAATAACAAATAGAAAAAGCAGGTCGTCATTTGCAACTTTTGCCAGAAGATTCTGGATTTATCAGGGAGAACAACCAATATCACAATATGGTAGACAAGGCCAACTTATGTGTTTAATTACCCACTAGTTCTTCCAATATGCTTGGTCGGAGTCTATTTTTTTTTTATTGGTAGTTGCAGATGTTTCTTAATTGTAGCCGTTTAATTGTTTATTTGCTTCCGATGATTTCTCTATGTTGTTTGCTTTTTTGACTTTTATTTTCTCAAGTTCTTAGTTGTCTTAAGTTCATGTCTGTCTTTAAAATGTAAAAAGTAATCTAACATGTCAATTTTGACGTAGAGGCCTCAATGAAAACTGATAACAAAATAAGGAATAGAAAAGCAGGCTGCAATTCTAGCTAGAAGATCCTTGATTTATCAGGGACAACAACCAACATCACCACACGGCAGATAATGCCAACATACACGGTTGGTCTACGATTATCTTGCATGCGGCTTCCCGTACATAACACGAAAGGACTTGCCAAACCGTACCTACCTAACAAATATACATATGAGAGCCGACAAGTAGACCTCCAGCGAATGTCATAAGCTGCATGTGTGTAACGATGAGATCTAGATTAGTGGTTTCCCGTAATGTTCGTATCGGCGTCGACCTGTCGTCTGGTGTCCCCACTACTTCTCTCGAACAGTACTTGCCCACATGTGTATAAATATTGGCAACAACTTTCGTTTCAATACATGGACTTTTAGCTCGCATGCAAGGTAAAAACAGGCCGAACCTGTATGTTAAATAACCCACTAATGATATAACACAGATATATGTAAATTAAAAATGATTGGAAACTTACGTGTATTGTAAATTAGCTGCAGACGCATGTTTGTATAACGTAATGGAAGAGTTTAAACTAAGACACACTTTATAATTTTTTGTGAATTAAAAATGGTCTGTTTTGCGCATTCGGTGACAAAATATGTGAAGAGAAGATATGTGCTTTTTGAAAATATTTGTTGTAGATGTAGATTTGAGGTTTTTTACTTTGCCCTTGGCCACGATTTTATTATTAAACAAAATACATATAGTATACTATTACAATAGAACAATTTAATATCTATAATAAGAAACCGATTTACTTTATAATACTCATTATGACCAATGCTCATCAAAAGTTATTGAAAAGTTAGCAACTGCTTTTCTTGCGTTAAGTTGGTTGCGATACGGTCTTTACTCAATGATCACAGAAATTTAGAAAATCTAATAAATTATCAGAAAAGAATTAATAATTTTTCATTTATCTACTTTGCTTTCGACACGAGTATTACCTTAAGACAGTTATATGTACTTATATATATTTAAAAAGGTATTATAAACAGACAAACATTAAAAAAAGAAAATATATAACTGAAAGCTTGGTAGACTTGGTAAACAAACATCAATAAAAAGACCTGTTAAATGATACTTAAATATTATTGTTTTTTATTTATTGATTCCTCGTCCCAGCGAACAACTTTGAGAGAAAAGTCCGAAATTATTTTTAAAATAAAAACAAATGTCATACAAACTTTGATTAAAAAGTTATTAATTTTGAATTCGGTAAATAAATTATTGTAAAATATGCATTGATTGTGAGCGACATTTCTATTTTGTTTGATAAAAAATGTGTTGTTCATAATCGTAGCCAGCAAGGGTTAAAGACAATTATTTCTACTGCGGAGATGAGACAACATGAATGTGGAAAGCGATACGCACTTAACACCTTAATTTAATAGATGTTTGGTATTATTATAGTAAATGGGTATGCATTTTGTCGAAAATCTATGTTTGATTTGCTTATGATTACTTGTTATAATTTGATTAATACAATAAAAAAAACTTTTCCAAAACCCTTCAACTATCAGACATTTCTAACAATCTATAATTCGAAGTGCATGAAATAAAAAATAAAAGTCTGCAGTCTACATCTTACTTTGTCTAGTTTGCTAGGTCAAACATTTTTTGTTTGCTTTTTTCCCTCCACCCTTCAGTATATGGTCATGTCTGTTGAAATTATTTGTAGGTAAACATATTGGAAATACATCTATTGGTTGGAACAACCTTACAGAAATCTGTGCATAAATTATTTTCAACAGCCATATGTAGGACAATTCCCATAGTACTATCGATTTTTTTTCACAGTAGGTTTACGTGTTAGGTATATTCATCCGTTCAAAATTTCTTATTGAAATACTTCTATGGTCGCTTTAGCAACCGACATGCGCCAATAATTCAAAATTGTGTTAAATTTGGGATCTTTCAACATTTTATCTGTCAAGTAATATAATCTGCATAAGCCATTTTAGGACTGTCATAAATAATACTATTCATACACCTTTGACATTTGTCGTAATGACTTTTCGACGTTTGTTATAATTGTAATATAAACAATAATAAATTTGTTAACAATGCTTGCCTACTTTGCAGAATAGCCAAGTATTAAATATAATACAGGTATAAAAAATGATACTTAATAACTAATAACTTTATAATATTCAATTTGTAACTGGTTTTCATATAATAGTATTTTACTAGCAGAAGCTACATATCCTCAAATATTAATTGATTAGTAGTTACATTTTTTTGTTCTGAAACTTTTTCGGTCAATAGAAATTTGAAGTGACATTCTTCTTTAGCCGTGTCGCTTGCCAAAACGATTTAACTATAAAAATGTAATTTTTACTATATACAAATCTATATTAATTGTTATTTTTAAGTTTTGATTTCTATTTCAACACTTTCTTTAATCCTGTAATTTCAAAGGCATATTTACCGCTAAACAGACATTTGTATACAGTGCGTTCATGATGAACGGAACAAATTCGTTTAAAATTCAAGTAATTATTTTGCAGAAAAACGCTCGGACAGGTCGATTAGTATTTTTAGTTGTGAATTTTATGACATAAGAAAATTATATACAGGGTGTCTAAAGAAGAACATATGCAGCAATCATTTTTTTTTTAATGGAACATACTGTATATTATGCCATATTTGAATTGTATGGTAAATTTTCAACACTTTTTGTGTAACATACCATATCCCCAAAATCAGCGGTTTTCGGAATAATGACGTTTGAAATGTGATAAATTAAAAAAAATACATGAAAATCGATTAATTTGAAGTAGAGTTTTTTGTTGAAGATAAAATTTGCAATACCTGGTTGTTTTTGTTGGCTTTTAAAAAAATGTTTAAGGTGTCCTTGTTCAATTTAAACATTTTATTTCATTACCTATGTGTATTTTAATTTATCACAAAACTCATTATTCCGAAAACCGCTGATTTTGGGAATATGGTATGTTACACAAAAATGTGTTTAATGTGTTTAGAATTTACCCTACAATTGAAAAATGGCATAATATACAGGCTGTTCCATTTAAAAAAACCAATGATTGCTGCATATGTTCTTTTTTAGACGCCCTGTATATAATTTTCTTATGTCAAAAAATTCTAAACTAAAAATACTAATCGACCTGTCCGAGCGTTTTTCTGCAAAATAATTACCTGAATTTTAAACGAATTTGTTCCTTTCATCATGAACGCACTGTATAGTTGTATGAGTACGTTTTACATGCGTTATCTAGTTGTATTCGTCCGCCTTAACAGTTCCTATAAAACAAGTAGTGAGAGATATCACATGTTCTCAGAGAAATAGGTGTTCTATAGAATACCCTACATTGTTTATACAAATTGCAGTAATAAGTACGCCTATTCAGTGAATATAGTTTAGTATTATGTAGTATGCAGGCGTAATGTATGTATTTAATTGATTTACCGATCGGTTATTAGTATTTTAGAACAATTTCTATTCCTGTTTGAATTCAACACAATTGACAAATATGACATTAGTATAATAAATTTATAGCAATGGTGTCAAAAATTATCAAGATAAACTAATAAACTTTAACAAAATACGAATTTAGAATTACAGGTTATTAATTCCATCTAATCATTTTGATAAGGTTATTATTGAATGTGTATGCATGATCGAATGATTATTCTGTATATTGTATTTTTAGGCGCGACTCTGGTGGTGTCAGTTTACTAACATGAAAATTTCTAAATAGCTATGAATGAATCAATTACATATCAAATCTTAAAGTGATATTTGAACGTAAGACTACCTGTTGCTATACAATTTTGATAAAAATGACATGCACAGTAAAAATTCAGGGCTAATGTTCATAAAACTGAGATACTTCGGATAATATTGGTATAATTTAGTTTTTTTCAGAATTTTGGGGTTCATAACTTACATAGCTACTTACTCATTTAAAAAATAATATTTTCTTTTATTCAGCTGCACATAAAAATTGTCACATGTCAACCAAATAATATACCTATGTATTACGTCAATAGCTAAAAATGTAATATCAAATGACATATTATTTCTAAGTAGACATAATAAACCAAAATCAGATAATTTAAGTGACTATTTGAATTTCTATACAGAAACAGTACAATAAATATAGGAAATAATTAAGATTCTCCCGGAATATGACATTTTAATACATTATAGGATATATAAGTATTTCAATTTTAAAATTGTTAAAGTATTATAAATATAGATTCATTAAATTTGACATAAGACATGTAGAATTATAAAAATTGTTAAGTAAAGCTGTCAAAAGTATTTTCTCATATAGAGACAGCTGACAAAATGTAGAAATATTAGAAAGAATCCATTTAGAATATTCTATAGTAGTGACTAAGGTATTGATAAATTTGTTTAAGAGAAAAGTATACATTCAATATGAAACTATTATTTTTACAATTCTTTTTATTATTGGTGTATTTTAGTTTTTTTTATATGCACAAACAGCAGCATTTTCTTTTCTAGAAATTAGTTTTTTGCATACTGAATATGGAGGACGTTTACATTAGATAAATATTGTTTTTATTGGTGAGAAAATAATGCAAACTTAGCAACAGATACTAAACGTTAGGAATGCTACTTTAGTAATTTTAAAACAGATTATAATTTTTTCTCTTAAATAGCTCTAATCGTAATTGTAAAATGATGTATAAAATTATCACACAAATTCTTCGTTGTGTTTTCCTTACTTTCCAAGCAGATTCTTTCGTCTTCTTCATGATCTTCCACATTTTGGCAACTATATCGTTTTATTAAAACAGTCCTTTCGGTTTGGCCAACTTTCTATTCACATAAATATGTATAATTATCTTCATTTTGACTCTAATAAACGTACGTGTTCTCCTTATTACACTACGACAGTACAAATTATCTAACTATTCTAAACCATCTATTTAAAGTATACGGGATTCAGTCGTGGTGTCAGACATGGGGTGGGGCACTTTGATCGAAATGTGCATTGTTTAGCGACGGTCTGTGCGTATTCATGTTCGGATCTAAGTCCACGATTTTACTTTTCGAATTGGGACTTATACAAGAGATAACATTGGAGTCGCCGAAGACTTGTTGATGTTGGAAATTCTGGAATTGGTGCTCTGTAAGGTGGTCGGCGGATTGGGGTGGACTTGGAGAATCATTAAGGGTCAAACGGAGGGAGGGATCGTCCAATCTTATTCTAATGTCTTCGTCGTTGCTGTCGATTGATGAGGAACGTCCTGTTTGTAAACGGACACCTCCACTTCTGGATTCCAGTCTCATGACCTAGAAGTGTTTTTTGATGAATATATATTAATAAATATTAATAAATGTTTACAGCCTAATTCTTAATTTGTTTGTGCTGTAAGTTGATTGTGAAGCTCATGCTTTATTAAGCGTATAAATATACTGTATTCTACAAGAAACAAATACATAAACTACACTGCTAAAAATCGTACAGGGATATTTTTAAAAATAAGATGCAAAAACAGAATATCGCATTGTACATAAATATTTTGAGGAAAAAAAATATGCACAAAGGTATTATCATATTATCTCGCTAACAATGGAGTGATTCTGTTTTGTTTGCAACACCTATTTATTAGTTGTCATAACGGCTGGATTTGTCACTCTCCGTTTAACTTCATTGTAGCGTCATTTCTTGATGCAGAGTTTAAAAACATTAAATTTTGTGTATAATTTTAGTAGTTTTATCAACAAAATAACGTCATTTTCCGCACGAAGAAATGTTACGTGTTATTGGCATTTTGCAAGCTGGGCGTCGCACAGAGGTCATTTTTTAAATTTTAGGTGGAAATAAATATGGCATATGAGAAACTTCCCATCTAGCCCACATGCAATTTGTTATTCACATTCAAATTGTAAATATATTCACTATATGTAATATATACAGAGTGTCTTAAAAAAAGGACGAGTTAATCGACCTTCATTTTTGGACGATTAGACTAAGTGATACACCAAATAAAATGGGTGAAAGTAGACTATAAAACAAAATATAATAAACTATGAAGCATGATCGACAGATTGTTTCTTAATTTTTGATTGGCCCTAAGACTTTAAAACGCTTTAGTGTTATGAATAGTTTTTATTCATAACACTTAAGCATTTTTTCATTTTATAGCCTACATCTGACCATTAATTTGCCTTTTAAATTATTAAAATCGATTTATACATAAAGCCCCTACAGACTCGTCTTTTTTATCATATATATTTTTGACATGTTTTAGTTGTCACTCATAAGACCATTTTAGTTTCTAAAACAGTTTCATGATATTTAAGGAGATCTACATTCATAACCATATGAGGTTTAGTTTATTAATATTTTTAACAGAAAGAGCATACTTATTTCTAATCGTATTGTAAAGAAAGAAAAATTATTAATTATTATTATTATAACAACGGAACGCAAACTTCCTAGTTGCTATCATTGTCTCCCTTTTCTTCATTTTTTTCTTGTTCGTTGAAACAATTTGGGCAAGTGAGGCTCTGTGAGCAATTTTAGGACGGCTTCATCTAAGAGTTTTTTATTGGAACGTTAATCTACACATTGCGATAAAGATGAAATATGGGCATCCGACGATAATAAGAGGCCACAAAACACATCTCTCATTGTTTGGCGATTGGTGTAAATTAAGCCTATCCAATTCAAAACAGAAGCGTTTTTCTCTTCCAGCGATACTTGCTCGCACCAGATGACAAACAAGTCATACTACCTTCGCGTTGCCATAGTTTCTGAAATAGTATATTATTTAACGAGCATATAAAGTAGTCTGTATTGAGGAGGAAGTTTTTCTGAGTTAATTGCATATTCTACGCCCGTGGAAATCATATTTCACGAGCGCGTAGTATGAATAGAATTATGCATCTATGGATACGTAGAAAATGAATATATTATTTCACAGTCGTAGATAAAAGTGCCAGTTCTTGGCACTTCTTGGCAGCCAAGTCTGCCATGAATCAACAGATAATAAACTGACCTAACAATAAAAAATATTATTCAAACAAATATGCGTAAACACCGCATTTTGCATACTCTTTAAATTCGTCATTCCAAAAAAAATTACAATTTTCGAGCAGTTGTGATTTATTATTTTTTTAGTATGTACAAAGATTTTAAAATAACAATATTTTGTCTATGGTGAGTGCTTACCTTATGATTTCTTATTCACATTCACTGTTTTGTACAGTTTTATAGAACCACCAAAAAGAAATCATGGAAATGCACTGATGGGATGGCACTAAACGTATAAATCGCTGAAGTTAAATATGTTATACTTTTTGTTTATTGTCATAGCGACGGGCGATGAGGTATAACAATTCTGCCACAAAAAAACTGTTTTGCAAACTGTCTTTTTCAAGATAAATTCATTGGAAATACATATTTTCATAATAAATTTTGCGATTTTTTTTCCACGTAGAATTTAAAAAATGACCACTGTGCGACGTCTAGCTGAAGTTGCAGCCGAAGTTCAAGTTATACAAAGCGTAATAACTCGCTTATGGCACGGCTATAGGGATACTGGTGACGTACGTAATCAACATCTCGGTAACGGTCGCATCTGTGGGATAAGTTACAAAAGAGGATTACAAATTCAAATGACCACATTAATGCTCCCCGAGACCTTTTTAGAGTTCTTCAACGAGCATGGAGAGCAATACCACAGAAAGAGATTGACAATTTAATTGCAACAATAAGTAACCGTATTAGAGCAGTAATAAACAATCGTGGAGGTCCTACTGATTACTAGAAGTTGTTTTTGATTATATGTTTAGGATTGCTTTTCAAATTTAAACATCTTTGAGATTTAAAATTATATCGTTAAGAAAATTCGTATCCGCAAACTTAAGTTTATTAGAACTTTCTGAATTTACTTTTAATTTTGTAATTTTTAGTTGAATTATGCTGTAAATATACACATCGGGTCAATATATGATAATCCCTGTTTCTTTTATAATTTTTTTTCTTTTTATAATTATATAAATATCACTGTGGGATTTTGAGCAGTGTATATTTAGATATACCTATACATAATCGTAAAATCATATGTAAGTAGTTCTGTAAATAATAAATTCTATATTATTATGGACAATTTCGTTTTACAAATAACGTAGAAATGATGTTCATTTTTATAAGATACGATAATAAACAAGTGAAAAGGTTACTATGGTAGAGTTAGTATAAAAGCTAGCTTTTAGGTTAATGTTTTTAAATATTAATAATCATATAAAAGCGTATATTTATACAAGATACCACAAAATATGCATTCCTCATCAGTAGCTCTGATATAGGAATTACCAAAAAATATGTCAATTAATGGTTGTGTCAAATCATATTCTTCATATTTTTAAATTAGTGGCAATTATACAGCCTGCTATTCATTAAAAAAATCACTCTATGTATTATTGCATTCCCGAAATTACATTATATTTAAGAGGAGCGTTTACCTATCGAAAACTAAGGCACCGCCGTTTCGCGTTTTTTGAATTTATTTTATAATTTTAGAATCTCAAATTTGGGTTAGTGATGTAAAAGGCATCAATTTATAATGTCAAGGTCAGTTTTTGTACTAATTTATTTTCTTAAAAAAGTTATGTGTATTAGAAATAACGACAAAAGTGCATGAATTTAATTAGTGTCTACTAAGGCTGAAACACAAAAGAAAAAAACAACCTCCACGCGCCAGCTGCACATTTGATGAACGATATAAAAAAAAACTTTCTGTAATTATTTTTGAAGATAAAAAACATTAAATAGTAAATATTGTCACACACATTTCACACGAGGTTTTTCCAAGCTATTGCGTCGTCTATCCCCACTTTACGGTATCTCTACCGGTCCTAGCCAAGACGAAAATCTATCGGAATCGGTCAGCTATTCCAGACTTAAGTCAGAGTGACAGTTTGTAATTAAAAAGAAATGTCACATATACCTATAATATTCGAGTGTCTAATAATATAAGTTATGGGTAAACGAAAATTGGCTTATTATAAAACATCAACAACATCAATAGTTCCGTAAGTACTCATTCTTTATACATTATGTTTCCCATCTATAGTATTCCTTTGTCGACCCGTCCCGCGAGTAATTTAAGTTGCATAAGGTTATATTTGTTAGTAAACGGCCCTCTTAAGGATACTTCTTCTAACAAGTATTGTGTCTACATGGGATTGATGTCATTTTAGTGACGTTTGTTGTATCTTCAACATTTTGCAAAATCTTGTCAACTAGGAAATGCCTTTTCTTGCTGAATGATGAATTTAAAAAATTGTATTTTTTTTGTGGAAACTTGAAGTACGGTAATTTAAATTGTCAAGAAATTGGAGTAATTGAATATTGACACCTTCAATCAAGTATAACTTCATTTTCTTTTAAGGCAGCAGACACAGTATGTATACAGATAAGTCACATGTTGGATTTGGCAAATTAATGTCTCTATATACTTGTATATAGAGACATCTGTTTTTCAAGTAATAGTGCTTCCGCACACATTGTCAATCTGTTAGGTTAGGCCTAATAAGTTGTGATTTTGCTACAATTCATTTCGATTTGCCAACTCAATATTTTAGTATTTTGGTTTCCTAATCACATCCTACTTAGATTTATTGTAATCTCATTTTATATGGTCACCGTTCGACTGATATTCCGACTTTACTTGTTTAACTATATCAAGATTAAATAAAACCTTGTTATTTGTTTTGATACGTAGAGTCTTACGAACAGTTGTTTAACTTTCCCTTGACACCCCTCGTGGTTGAGTGATACTTGCATAAGGCGTTTGCGGAAATTAAACCCGGGCATTGGGGTTACAACACAGTTAGCACAAATGGGTTCGTTAATTCAGTCGGGTAAAAACAAGCGTGTTCGTAAAATCGAAAAAGCAACAGGGTTCAACAACCCGGTTCGGTTTTCATAACCCTGATAAGTGAGTAGGGTGGTGTAGGTTGTTTTACCTCTTCTCCGGATATAACCTTACAAAGCGTTAGTGTCAATACACAAAACTCCTTTATTTACTTTTATAGGAAACAAATTTTAAAAAAGCCTTGATAAATTGTATTTTGCGATAACTACTTTATTTTGTTTTTAATGCAAACTCCCTTCTTATTCCTCTTTGCATTGAGTTTTATACAGATTATAGTATCATCGACAGATTCAAGTACAAACAAGTTTGCTAAATAGAACTATTTTGCGAATATCTGGAGTTGGAATATTCACTGTGGTATTCATTTCTTATTTCATTTTGCTGATACAGAATCTAATCTACGAATATAGGTTATGTTTATGTTACATTACTATACATGGCCGCAAAGTGCGTTCGGAAATGTTTTAAATAACCTGGTAAAATTTATCTAACTGGGTCAGTTAAATGCTGTACATTTTCCGAAAACGCCTATAGAGTTCGATATTAATTTGAAAGCGAGGTGATGCTCTGCTGATACCATCGTAGCTTTGAATTTTCCTTCGTAAGAGGGCATAGCGGCCTCGAACTATGTTCAACATCAACGTTAGCTACATCACTGTATAAGTATGACGACAAAGTAGCTTTGACAGGTAGTGTATTTAAGAATTAGCACAGGCATTTAACTTTGAGTTTGGAATAGATGATATACTTCATACTTCATCGTTTTTGGTAAGTGAGAAGCAATACATCAACGAACTGTAGCGGTATTTTATGAGTTATCCTAAAACTATCTGATACAATAGTCATCTTTAATAAAACAATTTCGTTTGTCTACTTAAAATGTATACAAATATAATAGAATATTAAACATAGATATGTTTTCTTACTGTTTTATATTAGTTTCTTACATATTTGTTGTGTCTGTTGGGAACTTTTTCAGTTACCAGTAATATTATTTATAAAAATGTAAATTTGAGGAGCATCTTCCTATATCACTTTCACTTCATATAACTACCTACAACTTGAAGACTATTCTAAACAGTTTAAAAACCGATTATATCTAACCAAATCGAAAAAAAATAAATCGTCTGATGACACAACATGTTCAAGTGCCCTTACTTCAGAACGCTTAGTTAGCAACGAAAAAATTCTGTAAAACTTAAAATAACCATGCAATAAAAAAAAAGTGAAAATAACATAATAATAAATAATATGAAGAATATGTTTTGAACTTTTAATTGAAACACTTGCGCCATGGATGTGATTTTAAAAATATTACAAAATTAAACACTTATGTATATACCGAAATCTTTTGGGTATTCTATTATACAACTATAATACATATATGCTAGTGTTTAGGCTAATGTAGAATGAGAAATCTAAGTGCAACAGAAAACGAATAGGCAAGCAATACAATAATTACAGAAATTAGAACAAAATATATTACATACATAAAAAGTACTTTGGACACGAATTTCTAAACAACCATAATTAATAAAGCACCAACACGTAAGTATACATATAAAATGCATGTGCATACATACAGATTGGTTCAAATTAAACGGAATTTTCGCTTATAATTAAGGAGGAATTGTTGACATACATATTAATAAACTAAGATTAGACAGATAATGTTAACTGATAGGTATATGAAAAGTAATTTATTGATAGGTTACATCATTCAAACATTTGTACATAGCAAGACATAGAAATGAATGCAAAGTTTATGAGGTAAGAGTGGGTTAATGTAATATTCAGAATTTTAGATTAACTATGTTGACTTGTAACTTGCGCTTAGTATAAAATCATTGTCATTTTTTTCATATTTATTTCATTATTTGTAGGTAAATGTATTTTAAAATAGCATTTTGCCAGAAAACAGCAGAAGTTGAAATCATTTAAATCTGGGTTTCGTCACGTTTCGACTATTATCTTTGCGATGACAGATTTCTGGATAAGAATCTGTTGGTTTTCTTTGGCGTTTTTAAATTCGGATTTTTAATACGCCAAGAAAAGAGTTATATAATTGTTCTTAACTTTGTAATCTTCTTTCTCTATTTCTCTCTAATCCCAGCGAAACTTTGAATAGTCACATACTGAAAGGTTTTCAACTGAACAATACTGAAATTCATTGGAAAAATTATCATAAAGTATTTGATTTAAAATTTTGTAGCATTTAATTATATTTGATTTTCATGAACGTCAGCTGAGGTTAAAGCCTCAGAAAAAACTTTTAAAGTAAAGAGCAGTAGGAATTATGATTGGAATGTGTACAAAAACATTAAATTGTAATAATTGAGATTTTTTTGTAATTGTTCTAATAGGAGAGTGCATGTTCTTGCAAAACTATATCTAAGAATTGTAAATTCAGATAATTTTAATCTATAAACCTATGTTTGCCGATATTATTTCAGACCTTATATTAAAAGAAAATATCGGACAGTTCCAACACGTTTACGTTATGCAACATAACCCCCATGTAACATATGCCTGTTACTGAAATCCCAAAATGTAATGATATATCCTATAATGGATACCTATATCATATGATTTTCAGATTTCAGTATGTTATATGAGGATAACGCACGTGTTATTTATAACAGAAATGATACAGCACAGGCTACAATGAAACTGCTGGAAAGAAACACAATGTGAAGAATAATAGGACCAGTTAGAGATTAAATCAAAATAATGGGTGAGCCATTTGTAAATTTTGTTTTTAAAAACGCTAAAAAATGAGTCTACATCAATGTTTTTTTGAAATTTTTTTTTTATTGCGAAGGTTGGAGTCTGGCTTAACAATGAAAAACTATTTCGTTCATGTGGCTCCCTCTGCTGGCCTTACAGTAAGCCATCCTCGGAGTCCAGTTTTGAAGAACTTTTTCGATAATTTCGCCAATAACAGTCGCAATGTTATGTTTCAAAGCTGGAATTGTCTCTGGATTATCCGCATAACATCGAACCTTAACGGCATCCCATAGAACCAGTCCAATGGCGCCAAATCGCAGCTCCACGCAGGCCAATTGACATCTCCAAAACGGTTGATTACTTGGTTGTCAAATTTGACGCGCAAGAGATCTATTGTCAGTCGGCTTGTATGGCATGTGGCGCTATCTTGTTGGAACCAAAAGTCGTCCACACTCATAGCGTCGATTCGGGGCCATAAAAAGTTGGTTAACAAACATGGCTCGCCATTGACAGTAACGGGGCGTTTCCAGCAGTATTTTCAAAGAAACACGGGCCAATTATGCCACCACTCCAAAATCCACACCAAACTGTCACTCTTTGTGTATGCATTGGCCTTTCTACGATTACATGTAGCTGTTCCAAACCCCAAATCCGACAGTTCTGCTTGTTTACATAGACCCCGAAATGGAAATGTGCTTCGTCTGAAAAGATGATTTTTCGACAAAAATCGACGTCATTACTGAGCTGGTCTATGGCCCACACAGCGAATTAATATCGAAGCGGATGGTCATTGGTTTCAACTCCTGAGTCATCTGGACCTTGTAGGCGAATAATCTAAGGTCTTTATGCAGTATTCTCCTCAGGTTGATGCGACTAATGGCCAGTTGCTGCGATCGGTGACGAGTTGAGGTCGATGGATTCTGTCCCACACTACGAGCCACAACCTCAATTTCACGAGGGTGCACACTGTTAGAGCTATGATTTAAAAAAAAAACCAGTAGATGGCCCACCCGTTAGTTAAATCAAGTGTTTCCCACTTACAACAGAAATGAACTTTTTTTAAATCACTTACTGAGTATGTAATTTGGAAGGACAGGCTCAGGCTCAGAAGTCTTTTAGTTTCTTTTTAATTACTTAATCAGAAAAATGTTGGTTAATATTTTACATCTTACATTAAACACAAAACTCGATATTTTATCAAGATTGAATTCAATTACTGAGTTCTGTTTTGAGAAAAAAAAAGGAAAAAATCTTTTTGGTAAACTAGTTTAATCAACAATGAGACGATATCTGTTGGAACACGATTAATATTATTATTATATAAAATAATAATTAAATTTGAAAGGAAATGAAGATTAGTTATTATTATTAGTGCCTAAAATTGTTCTATCAACATGTCCTAAAACCCCAATCACTACTACTACTAACCCATACAGAAAATAGTAATTTACACAGTGAACCAAAATAAATCACATCATACAAGCATGCCTCAATACACTACATATAAATGTTCCCGTACTCATATCATTGAACAGTGTCAAGCGAGCAAGCATTTAATGCCATTGTTATAGTAAACTTACTCGAGCCATTTCCAAGGCTCAGTATCCGGGCTTGTGATAGGCGTAGGAAACTGTACAGACAATTAATAACACAAATTTCACATGACTGTTAGCAAACATGTTCGTCATCAGTCTAAAGTCTCTCACTGCTCAATATTAATCAGCTTAAATAGAAGAGAAATAATAATTGAAAAGAAGCCAACTAATATGAATAATATTAATGGGCTCTAATTGTGTAACATGAGCAGATTAAATTTGTACACACAAAACGTAACTCGCTATTTACAATTCGTGAATTATGTTAGTATTTCGTATGCGTTTATAATATGTTCAATTCAAACACAGAAGCTGTAAGCGAGTGCTGTTAGAAGATTTATACAACATGTGTATAACGAGAGCAATTGCGAAAGTGTGAATTGTGTATTACTTTAACGAATGTAGAAAATTTTAAACGTTCAAAAATGGAGGATAGTACATAAAGTGAGCTGTGGTTGTTCCATGTTTTATTAGTTTGTCCCGTTCAAAATTAAAATTGAAATTAAAGATGTTGATTATGTATTTTCTTATCAAAATTTATGATAAGGCTTGTATGCTAATTATTTCTGTAATTGTTAGACTAAAATTAATACAAAATGCAGATATTAATAATCAACGCCTACTCATGAATTATAATTATTAATATACCAATTGACAATACGTGGAAGTACAGCTATTCTCAACTCAAAGAATTTAAAAATTTGTGTTGGTTTTGTTGAATTAAGTTAAAGTAATTATAGTTATTGAAACTTAAACACAAAGTGTAGATTTCACTTCACGAAGCCGCTTTTTTGCTTCAATTCATCTAAATTTATGACTATATTTATTATACTGCCACAAGTTTTCATGATTTGATATCGTTTTCATACAATTACTACCTTTTCAGATCATTACAACAAATTTGTTCCTTTCCCCCAATGTGTAATTAAAAGCACTTCGATGGTCTTTTTTTTTATTTCATTGTCATTTTTAAATGTTTTTTCTGAACCTATTTTTGAAATGAATTCCAGCTGTTGCTGAGTCTGATATATGTACCTATGGAATTAACTTGGTACATGCTTTGGGAATATTACTATTAACTTGTCTATTTGAATGAAATTAACCTCTTGAGTACATTTCAATAGCACAAGGGTCATTTATAAGTAAATATGTATCTTCTCATCAATTTGTTCCTCATCAGTGGATGTGATCTACTTTATCAGGAGGAGTTCAACCACATCCACATGATCAGCATTACTTAGGTTCCTTGAAAACTAATCAGGGTTATTCCAAAAATTCTTCTGCTCTTGAAGGCACAAGTAAAGCTATGTTAACATCCTGCAGACAAATATTTTGATGACGCATAAAAACAAGAAGATCTCAAAATTACCTTAAATATACCATGATTCCCAACTGGGGATCCATGTTCATAAAGATGTAAGATGAATCCAAATTATTAAAATAAATTGTAATAATCACATTAAAGAAACCTATAAAATTAATCAAAAATGTCATCTTGACATAGAGGCATCACCGACAAATGTAAGCTAATAATAAAAATAGCAAGGCTGCCAATTTGTAATCAGTCAGAAGATTGTCAATTTATTGGGGAAAACAACCAACTTCACCACATGGTAGACAAGGCCAAGCCGTGCGTTAATTGATCCAGAAGTGACGAAAGAGAAAAGTGATAATGCGGAAATGCGCACAAGAGAAATGAATTACTAAAAACTTCTGGTGAAGTGCAACCTCAGATATGTGTTTCAGAGTAAATACACATGTGCCTTGTTTGAATATGTGTGGTATAAAGTCTTATCCTCATTAATCACAATATCCCACAAACCCTAGCTAAGTTAAAAGTAACACCAATAGTCCAAAAATATCGCATTCGTATTAACAAGAAATTACTTAATTATTTCCCAATATTTTCCAATTTGCTTGTTATAGCAACAGTGGATGCTGATGCGCTGTACTGTTTGGCAAATAATAACATACCACTTCTGCAATTTCGCAGAAATATTACCATAGCTTAACTGAAAGTACCCTCAATTTCGAATCCGAAAAAAATGGGAAGGCCACAATATAGCAAACGTTCCTTTAAACGGGATCCAGAAACTGTGAGGAAATATCTTGCAGGACGTTCCAATTAACGAATCCCGGGAAAAAACAGAGAATATACACTCTTTGTAAGACTAACGCTAGAAAGTAATGTGTCAAATGCTACGCTGGCTTATATTTAGAATGAGTGCAAAAACAGTATTCTTAAATTTTGTATTTTATTGCACCTTTCATTATATAGCTGCCATTTTAAACACTTTCAAATAAATAACAATACTTTATGACATACCGTAGTTATTTGTCGTCATCCTCAATCCTATTATGTAAGCGGAAAAATGACAGTGCCAAAAAAAAATTTAAAATTAAGAAGTTGACAGTTAATGGGTTAATATGAAGCACAGTATAAAAAAATAAATATATAATTTGTTGTGAACTGTTAAAACAAACTAATTCATTAAAGTGCTGGTTTCTTCATCACTTTTATACGGTATTTGTCATCCGTTATCAAACACTATAAAACAGTTATCAGATGAATATGTTATAATGACTGCTGGTAACTATAAACATTATATAAGAAATTAAAATGCAATCATTTTTTCCACAGCATAATATATACATACTAATCCTCAATTTTTGAAGTATCCCAGTTAGAAATTAATTCTCAAATTGTATTAATTATGTCTTTCTCAGAACAAAAAAAATATATCGAATTATTTGATTTACCTCTGCCTGCAGATCCGCTATTTTATCTTGCAAGTCCCGTACTTTTTCGCTTTCGTCGACTGAATGACTTCGAAGTTCTCCTTCTGTTGCTATTTCTTCATTCTGCATATTGAAAACACATTTAAAAGTATATCTTTTATAAACCTAGCATATCGCTGCATATTAAAAACAGCTATAGTTTATTTAACGGTATTAATATTTTTATTTTATAGTATTACTGATATATTACCTTCAATTCCAGTTGACTTATTTTTTGTGCCAATTCTGCAACCGTCTGAGCTTTCTCTGCATCTCTAATTTTCGCATTCATTAGTTCGTCCTTCATCCGACTCTCTAGATCATTGTAACGTCTCTGCTCTTCTAACAGTTTAACCGCAGCTTCGCGGTCCTTTAATTCACCTATTTCTAGAGCTTCTCGCAGTCTCTTTATTTCATCGTCCTGTCTTCTTAATTGGTTAGTTCCAACTTGTACCTGAGTTTCTAATTCCATAACCTAGATTTAAAACAACCATTAATTAGTATTTCATAATAAACTTGCGATTGTGATAACAACCTTAAGTCTGAGTTCCTTTACTTCAGTTAATGTTTCCATCTCTCTTATTCTGGTTGTCATCAATTCTTCTTCCAGTTTCTGAGTTTCATTACTTCTATTTTCCCAGAATAATAATTTCTTTGGTGTACTATGTGCTTCTCCGGATGTCGATAATTCTTGTTTATGTTCCTGTAAATTATTTCTGACCTGTATTAAACGAAAACAAAAATAATTTGATCATTATAACATCATTAATTGATTTATGTATATACAAATATACCGATAGGTCCAGCTGGGAACGGGCCATACATAGGCAACAATATACGTATGGACGTAATGCTATGTGGCAACGTGTGTACGATACCACTCCGCGTGGGCAACCTAATTCCGATGGTCGAGCGCAACAGATGTCCCGTCATTCGTATTTAGCTGTGCATACGTAAAGGTAGTTATCATGTCGGTGTATACAACCGCAGAGAAGGTACAAATAGTTTCGTGGTATCTTGCAGGCAATTCCTGTCGAACAACCGCTGATTTATTTGCTGTAGAGTACGTAAATCGGCCTATTCCTTCGCATTCGACGATTGAAAGGATCGTAAATGCGTTTAGGAAATATGGCTGTGTAGACGGAAATTGCCGCAAATGCCAACAAATTGACGAACAGCCTCATATCCCTCTAATACCTGCCGATCGGGAGGAGAGAGACGTGAGGGTTTGTTCGTTAGTTGAAATGGGCGACCTTAAGTGTACCCGGCAAATTGCAGACGAAATCGGTGTTAGTAGAAGTACAGTAAAGCGGATTATAAAACGCAACAAATATAAAAGTTACAAAGTTCGAAAGTGCCAGGAGATTTTTCCCGAGGACAATTTTGCAAGAATGGAGTTTTGTGAGTCCGTGATGAAAAGGCTAACAGGGACGAATATTTTACAAAAAATATTCTGTTTACCGACGAGTCTTCTTTTCCACGTCATGGGAAGCATAACCCCTCAGTCGTGCAATATTGGTCTCGAGAAAATGAACATCTAACTCGTAATGTTAAAACTCAATACCCCGAAAAACTTAACGCTTGGGCGGGTATCTTGGGTGATAACATTATAGGGCCATTTGTTATCGACGGCAATTTGAATGCAGTAAAATATTTAGATTTGCTGCGAACACGAATTATTCCTGCTGTCCGTCAACTAAACATCGATTTTGATGCAATTTGGTTTATGCAAGACGGTTGTCCCGCGCATAACAGCAGATTAGTAAGAGAGTTTTTAGAAAACACTTTTCCTAATCGTGTTATTTCCGGGAGGGGTACGATAATATGGCCACCTCGATCACCCGGCCTCAATCCCTGCGATTTTTTTCTATGGGGTTATGTCAAAGAAAATCTTTACGGTCTTCTAACAATCCCGAACTTGCAACAGTTACAAGTTAAACTGTTTCGCCTTTCCGAGACAATAACCCCTAGAATTCTCGAGGGAGTGAGGCGGAACTTTTACAATAGGCTCGGCTATTGTTTGGCAAGAGAGGGCGGTATTTTCGAATCCTAATTTGAGTGACTTTCTTAAAATTTGAATTTATTTTGCAGAATTATTGATTTTTTTACTTTTATCTTTTAGAAAACGTTATTGTTTTTTTATTACTTAAAATTACTTTTCCGTAGCAGCTAAGAATACAATAATAATAATAAATTGGACCTTATTATGTCTGAAACAAATGGGCAAATTACGTATACAGAACGAATATGCAAACGACTATATCCTTGCGCGGTTTAAGTCTTACTAAATTCTTAACTGCAATTGAAGCTGCTGCGGGTAGAGGGGTTTCGGTGTTGCCACTCATTGCTGACTATGGCCCGTTCCGAGCTGGACCTATCGGTATAAGCCGTCAAATTTCACAAAATCTAATAAATTTCCGTGTCTCATAAAGATAGTATTAGATTCAAAGAAAATATCAGTTATTAAGATTATTTTAGAAAGTAGTTAGTTGTATTTCATTATCAATATTAAAGAACGTTCCATATATATTGGTACTTTATACTATATACATTTATCATGAATGTAATATTTAAATTAATACATGACATACCTGAAGATGTCGCTGCCATTGTGCACTTAATTCAGACACCCGCTGCCTCAGATCTTTCAAAGACAAATTAGCTTCGGCTTCTCTTAATTTGACCGCAATTAATTCTTCTTGTAGATGGGCCACGCTGTTATCAGGTGTGATTTCCCTGAGTGTCTTTTTGTCTTCCTCCAGTTCGTGTATCCGCGAACGTAAATCTCGGATTAACGCATCGTTTTCGGCTTCCCTCAGTCTAACTTTAACCAGTTCTTCCTGTAAACAGAGGATCATCTCCTCGCGTTGTTGTAATTGTTCTTGTTTTAATGATATCTCTTCCATCGAGGACTGTTTGGAGGTGTGCTGTGGGATAAGTTAGTTTAATAACTGTTCGGTTTAAGTGGATATAATTAATTACAGTTTCTTCCATTATCATTGAGAGTTGCTTGATTTTCTCGTTTGCTAAAGCCAGTTGATGTGTTGTCTCTAAGTAGGTTTGCCGGAGAACGTCTAGTTCCCTCTGAACGAAAAACGTTGTTTCCTCCTCCTCTGCTCTACTAACTTGTCCGCGAACTAATCTATCTGCGAGAGCTTTGCTTTCTTCTTCTAACATTTCACATCGATGTCTAAAGTGTTTATTTTCGGATCGCAACCTCTAAAATTTTAACACTAATTATGAAGTAGCTATACACATACTTCAAGGCGGTATTTGTTAATTATATGTTTAAAAATTTAGAACTAATGTAATCACAACTAATATTTACTTTCTTATTAAACATAAAAATATATAGTATGCGTCAAGTTAAACAATACTAATATTTAGGGCTCATAAAGCAACACCGCCGTTTCTATCAAGGAAGAAAAACAATAAACAAGAAAAAAGAATCCTAGGCATAATAATTTACCAAGTTAAACTCCCAAGAAACTTATTTAAAAATACAAATATTGAATTTCTATAACTTCAACCATATATCATTTTAAGCATGTTTTGATATTGATAGAGTGTGTCATCTATCAAATTTAAGTATACAATCAATACAGTAAAATGTGTGAAATTTAATTAACATTGTTTTATTTCTTACTATTAAATATGCAATTTCAAGATAAAATCATCGCAATAAATGGAAATTTTAAAGTCATAGAAATAAAAAACATAAGAAAAAACTTACACACAAATTAGACACTATAGTAGAATTACCGAACAGATGCAGTAGCAACAGCGCACGAGAAATGCGTCACTTAAACCTCATACGTAAAATATCGCTTACTATTGGTTCGTTTGTGGCCGTCCTTGCAAACGAACCAATAGTAAGTGTTATTTTACGTTTGATGTTCAGGTGACGCATATCTCGTGCGCAGTTGCTACTGCATCTGTTCGGTAATTCTACTATAGATGGCTCCAGCAAATATGAGGGGTGTAAATAAGCTTAAGACCCATTCGTACTCGGCAAAAATAAACATTTTAACGTGATTAAAGCAGAAACAAATTCAATATTTATGTTGAATTTTATTTTATTTGGCGCATACATTACGTTTTTTTACTTCTTCAGAAAATTTATTACCTTTAATTCGACCATTTCCTCTTGCTCTTTAGCTTTCATGACGCTATATTCCTTTTCTAATTTTTTCATTTTCTTTGCGTTATATTTCATACAGTACGCCAGCTGCATTAGACCTTCTGGATCGGCTTCCGCTTTAGAGGGAAGCTCTTTTTGGAAGAACTATAATTATGTAAATAATTAATATTACTAGCTACGAAAAATTGCATCCAAATGTAGTAACATTAGTCAATGTGTAGCTAATATTGACGATTTAATTCTTGCCTGATTTAAAAATGTGTATATATGAATTTTAATATTTCGATGGCCTAGAATCAATATCTCGTAAGTACAGATTTTTTTTTAATTAGGGTTTTATCGCTACTACGTTGCTGTAAGCCGTTTCCACATCTTGGCAATAGCTCCTAAATACTCGACCAATAGAAATACTTTATTTCATAATAGTAAAACCAAAATTGCATTTGTAGAAATTTAATCTTTAATTATGACATCTGGAAGATTTTTGATCATACTGAAAACTTTTGAATTTTTCACTTATAGGGTTTTGATTCTAGGCCATCGATTTGTAAGGTAAATATGCTTGAAATAAAAATAAAATATCATTGGGTATTATAATGAAATATAACAAGAATATACATCTAAAAGTTGTTACCTTAAGCATTCCTTCCATGTCTAAAGACATTAATTCCTCCTTTCCCAAAGTTAACATAGCCAAAGCAAGTTTGAAAATGATCTCCATTCCTTCCGATAAAAAGACGTCCATTATTCTACAGGCTAACGGTAACGAGAGAGCTGTTGTGAAGAGAGTTAGGAACCAACTTGAAGCGTACATCGTCGTGTGGAACGCTTGAGATTGGAAATGTTGATTCAGGTCGGGCAGTTGCTCGCTAACGAGATTCTCAAGTTGAAACATGCAGAGTCCTAGTTCCGCCATCGTCGGCTTAAACATGTCTCTCATGCGATAGTCTTGCATTATTTTCACTAATACGGCAAACGCTTCTTCCTCTGGCATCTAAAAAAATGAATTCATATTAATTGAGTAAGTATACAAAAATATCTTTAGAATACATAATCAACAAAACCATTCCGAATATTAACTAATTCTATCTTATTTTATTGCGCGTAGATATACCTAAAATGCACAAACTTGTGTGTTTTACATAATAAAGATACCGCGAGATCAAATATTATATTGACAAAGGTTTGCCATGGAATGTAAAACATCTGTCTTAAGTTATATCATTAAGATTCATACTGTCATTAATATTTGTCATTATAATAATGACAGTATGACACTTAATGATATAACTTAAGACAGACGTTTTACATTCCATGGCAAACCTTTATCTAAATAATTTTTGATCTCGCGGTGTTATGAAATGCATAAATTAGCGCATCGCTTGACACTTTATGACTTATTCAGTATTATATTATACAGTGAGGACGCGCGGGTTCGAATAAATTCATTTAAAATTTTTGGTTTTGTTTTATGGAAAAACGCTCGGATAGGTCGATTTTTATTTTTAGCTGCGGTTTTTCTGATGGCAAATTGATATACAAAGGTGGTCCAAAAATAAGTTACGACCATCAATTTTTTTTCAAAAGGAAACATATGTTTTTTATTTAATTTGTTAATTCTACATCGAATTCCAGGTATGTTTCATGTACCATGTCCTACACCTATAATTTGAAAAAAAAATTGGTGGTCGTAACTTATTTTTGGATCACTCTTTGTACATCAATTTACCATCAAAAAAACCGCAGCTAATAATAAAAATCGACCTATCCGAGCGTTTTTCCATAAAACTAAACCAACAATTTTAAATGAAATTATTCCAACCCGCGCGTCCTCACTGTATGATAAATAACACATTATTAACGATATTTAACAACATTCCCAGAATTGGTGTGTTACATGTGAATATTGGGTTATCAGTACTTGGTTATTTCCTCATTTTCTATCTCATACATTATGTACCCGATTCTACCCTATTAAGGCGTCATAGAAGTCATGGTTCTTAAAATGGAGAGTATATGTTTAGGCTGAAGGAATGTCACAGTTAAAGAATTTACAGCAATTAACGTAATAGAAGCAACTTCTACCATGGAACACAAAGAATAATTTATTAAATTGTTTGTATCTTAGCGGTAACTGTTATAAAGCGATAATATTTTTAAATGCAATATAAATTAGAGTTTCATTTGTTTTTAGAATTCATTTCCATTGTTATAGTCCAGTCGAATTAGACATGAAATCAAGTAAGTTCTATTCTGGAATATGGTTTTGTCGCCGATTTTTTTATAGGTACATTAGACCCCCCACGAACATACCCTGAAAAATGCCAAAAGTTTAAGGTCCGGGTTTGGCCGTGAGAGATTGTTAAACAATTGAAAAGTGACATTTTCCGGTTAAACTTTTTTCCTGTAGGTTAAATGTGAAAACAGTCCGTACAAACGTTGTTCGCCCCATCATTCTCTAAAAAACAAGCCATTGCACGATCGATTATCATTATTTGTTTAGCTGCAAAATGCATAAAACGATGGCAATTTTGATTTTTTGCATTCAATCGATGAATAATCAACGTAGGTTCGAAATTATTTGCTTATAAACAAATGAAATATCTCCGACAATTGACATATTATCGTAAATATTATGGTAGATACTGCTTCCTTTCTCTTCAACGAGTAATTTGAGACTAACTTTATATGAATATCTTGATTAGAACTGGAGATAACAACGTTCTAGTTTTATTACGTTTATTATCGTTCTGGTGGATATTTAAGAAAAAAAAAATATCAAATTTCTCTCAATACCTCAAGGAATCGCCGTGAATTTTTTCAGATCTGTAGGAGCACTCTATGTAAGTCAAAGAAATTAATGAAGTTCGGCGCGCGCTGGCGGTGGGAAAAATTGCGGCCGGGCGGCGTGGTGGGGTAAGCCAGAGGCTCCGCGCGCCGCCCGCGTCGAGCCCTACTCGCCGGTTATTTAACAAATATATAACTCCGGGCGGCGCGCGCGCCGAACTTCATTAATTTCTTTGACTTACATAGAATGCTCCTACAGATCTGAAAAAATTCACGGCGATTCCTTGAGGTATTGAGAGAAATTTAATATTTTTTTTTCTTAAATATCCACCAGAACGATAATAAGCGTAATAAAACTTGAACGATGTTATCTCCAGTTCTAATCAAGATATTCGTATAAAGTTAGTCTCAAATTACTTGTTGAAGAGAAAGGAAGCAGAATCTACCATAATATTTACGATAATATGTCAATTGTCGGAGATATTTCATTTGTTTATAAGCAAATAATTTCGAACCTCCAAAAAAATGGCAATTTTTTGAGAAAAAAAATTTTTTTTTCCTTTTTCGGAAAGTACTCTCAATGAATTAAAACCATGATTTTTTTGAACCATGTGCGACAATATGCAAGAAAGGGGCAGCTAATTTGGGAATTTTGGCTTGTCGCACACAGGTGAGTGAACTTTGCACTGTTCTCTGGGGGACATTTTATATTGCCTGCACCATGAGGTTCAAAGCCATACGTTGATTATTCATCGATTGAATGCAAAAAATAAAAAATAAAAATTGCCATGGTTTTATGCATTTTGCAGCTAAACAAATAATGATAATCGATCGTGCAATGGCTTGTTTTTTAGAGAATGATGGGGCGAACAACTTTTGTACGGACATTTTTCACATTTAACCTACAGGAAAAAAGTTTAACCGGAAAATGTCACTTTTCAATTGTTTAACTATTTCTCACGGCCAAACCCGGACCTTAAACTTTTGACATTTTTCAGGGTATGTTCGTGGGGTCTAATGTACCTATAAACAAATCGACGACAAAACCATATTCCAGAATAGAACTTAATTTAATTCGACTGGACTATTATTTGGTTAAATAATCCCTAGATTAATCTTTCCTCTTTGCATTGAAGATATTAAGTTTCCTAACTACGCACTGCAAAGTAATAAGCCAGTCTACATAACAAGTGATAAGTATACTTCTACCATTGTTTTTAATGACTTTAATTTCTATACAGCAATATTGGTTTTAGGAAATAACGCTATTAATGGGTGATTGCCCTACTGGATAACAAGGCCAAGCAGTGACAGTGAACATTTAAGGTCAATTCACACATACGGTACTGGGCACCCACTGTGCACCGACTGTGTCGATTTGAACTAAATCTATCACCTGAAGTTTCCATTGAAAATGTATTGAATTGCACTGTTTAATTCACACATGTAGGTCTAGTGAGAACTATTGGAAGGCGACCAGAGGGAGGTCGTCATGTTTCGGCCAGCGCTCGTTCATTTTCGGGTGTCGCAATTTCTCCACTTTGTGTTCTGTTTTTGTATGTCTGGTTTTACAAGTTTCAGCAGATTGTCAAATTTCAAGAAAGTCATGCGAAAGTATCGAACAAATTGTTCTGGATCATCTTTGAGTCGAGCAAATGCTGTGTGAAATTCCCCTTCTTCCTCCCTAGCTCTCCATAAACGATTAATCCAAATCTTCCTCTTTCTTTTTTTCACCTCTTCCGTTAATACTAGATACGCTCCGCATGCTATAACCACGTCCTCCTCTCTTGGATCCATGATACAAACTAACCAACTGTGGCACGTAATAATATGATTGGTGTGAATATGCACAACAGAACACAGTCGGTGCACGGTTACGACACAATCGGCGCACAGTATGTAATGGTACATACCAGTTCGTTTACGAATTGGTAATTTTTTATATTTTTAGAATTTAATTAAGTACATTTCATTATTAATATTTTAAAGAAAAATAAGAATTAAAATCAATGAATATGTTGTGGTATTATTAAGTAAATATTAGTCATAAGATAAGTTTAGTTCTAAGAATTGTGGCGCCGAATGTTTACAACAGTGAAATAAACGCTACAGTTGTGATAAACATTCGCCGACGTAAAAGAGTGTGTGTGAGAAACTTAAGTGGGAACAACCTAACTATATGGAAAGCGGGGAAGCACCGGCGGTTCAACATAAAAATGCAAACACGCACTGGGAACAAGAAAGAGTCGACAGCTAGACCTAGAGTCGAATGGTTAACTTCAAAGTCGGGAGGGTTTCGACTGACTGATTTCATAAAGAAATCGTCGAACCCCGACTAGAAAACATTTAAGTAATATTTGTTAAATGTTATAAAAATAAAGGAGAACCTCCACTCCTATAACAAATTGGATAACAATAATAAGAATTGTTATTACAATAAAAGTGATTTAAGTAGCACGTAAAGAGTAAATGTGCACGGTGTTAAAAGTTTGATAAAAGAATATATTGTGCTCCTGTAAACAAAGCAAGGGGATTCGTCACCATAGGATCGTGACCACTGATGCCGATGAAAACATCGAAAGAAAAAGAAGATTTGATGGAAAATAGACATCATTGAAGAGAGAAGAAAGAAGCTTTGTTATAAGGTATTTTATAAAGATTATAAAATAACTGTTAAAGTGATGTTAATATAATAAAGTTATCAAATAACTATTATCTCCGTTCTAATAAGGAGAATGTAATTTAATCTGTATTAGCCGCATTGTATGTTTATATAATGATACACAAAACGTGTATAAAGCATACGTAGTAAATGCTAGCATTCGTTGTTTTGTTTGACTATATGGAAAAATATATATAAAGAATTGTATCTGTTTGGTATTTATAAAATTGTATTCAAATTGTCTTTTAAATAAATTTGATCTCTTTCATGTTCATATGAGATTGTTTCGTTATCTATTAAAATTATATGTGTGATTCATTGATTTTAATATAAGTATTATTTAAAGTTTCAATAGTGTTTTTCTTTTTATCAATTTTAATTAATGTTTAGGAACCCTCTTTATTAAGCATTTCTGATAAACCCAAACCGCCCTGAGAGAAATTGAGTTATAGTCGGTAGTAAAGTAGGGGTTCCGTTGCATTATGGCGCGCCAACTGCAGGGCTCGAAGAAATGATGTTTTTTTTTAAATTTTACGTGCTTGTAGATTTTTTTATTGACTAATAGACATAAAATTGAAGTTTGGTATTGAATAAAAAAGTTTTTGAAGGATTTTATAACATTCAATACACATACATTTTAATATGTTGAATTGTATTTTTTTCATATATAAGGTGTTATATAATTAGAGGTAAATATTTTAAGGGGGTATTAATTATACAATAAGAATAAAACCAAAAATATTTTACGCGAATAAGCGGAATTTTGGAAGCAAATTAGCGACGTGTTATACAGGGTGATCCAAAGGAATAGGCACACCTGGTCGGGGGTCACCAGAATTAAATAAATAAACATTTTATACAATTAGCGGAGCTTTTAAAGGCAAAGCAGAATAAAATTTGAACGAAAAAGAATTTTCTTTTATAGCGTTGTTGTCAAATTTTATTTAGTTGTTTTTTATATGCCTCATCGTTGTTTAAATAAAGCTACCGTAGTATAAAATAAACGTAGCCTTCAAAAGAAATAATCATGGGAGATATGCAGGCACTTTTTGACTTTATGAGACAATCAATGAAAGATTTAAAGGAAGATTTAAAGAAAAGTTATGAGGATTTTAAAGAAGACAGGGATAAGAAGTTCAAAAAACTCGAAGAATCAATGGAAGATTTACAGAAGGAAATGTGTGAAAAAATAGACAAAATGATACCAGTATACGAGGAAATTGAAGAAAACCGACCGGAAGTACCACAACAAGTTGTCGTAATAAAAGAGGCAGCATACGTTGGCATGGTTAGAAGAAATATAAAGGTGCCAAAATTCAATGGAAATGGTAAAAGAACACATCCCAAGAAATTTCTAGATTCATTGCAGAAATATTTTGAAGTTATGGAAACTCCCGAAAACCGGAAGTTGAATTTTGCAATAAGCCAATTGGGGGGTGGAGTTCTACGATGGGCCAGCATCACCAAGAGCCAATGGAAATCGATGGAGGACTTTCGACGAGACTTTCTGGAAAAATATTGGTCAAATAATATACAGAGTGGAATCGGTAAGGTAGTTGGGTTTTCTAAGAAAATAAATAATAATCGCCAAAAGAAACAAAAGAAGATAAAAAGAAAGAAAAGGAAGAAACCAATCATATTGAAGGAAAAATGGGTTCTCAAAAGGGATTATAATAAAAATAATACGTTCCGATGGGATAAGCCGAAGAAGCGTCATTATCTCTGCAATAATCCACATTACGAAGAAGTAATGCTCTCAAATCATTCCTCAAAAATGCTTAATAATATTTTATCAACATCTGTTTACTTTTATGCAATACCAAACGTTACCGACTTGCTATTTCAAAAAGTAAAGGGGGGTACTGTAATGGTACATACCAGTTCGTTTACGAATTGGTAATTTTTTATATTTTTAGAATTTAATTAAGTACATTTCATTATTAATATTTTAAAGAAAAATAAGAATTAAAATCAATGAATATGTTGTGGTATTATTAAGTAAATATTAGTCATAAGATAAGTTTAGTTCTAAGAATTGTGGCGCCGAATGTTTACAACAGTGAAATAAACGCTACAGTTGTGATAAACATTCGCCGACGTAAAAGAGTGTGTGTGAGAAACTTAAGTGGGAACAACCTAACTATATGGAAAGCGGGGAAGCACCGGCGGTTCAACATAAAAATGCAAACACGCACTGGGAACAAGAAAGAGTCGACAGCTAGACCTAGAGTCGAATGGTTAACTTCAAAGTCGGGAGGGTTTCGACTGACTGATTTCATAAAGAAATCGTCGAACCCCGACTAGAAAACATTTAAGTAATATTTGTTAAATGTTATAAAAATAAAGGAGAACCTCCACTCCTATAACAAATTGGATAACAATAATAAGAATTGTTATTACAATGAAAGTGATTTAAGTAGCACGTAAAGAGTAAATGTGCACGGTGTTAAAAGTTTGATAAAAGAATATATTGTGCTCCTGTAAGCAAAGCAAGGAGATTCGTCACCATAGGATCGTGACCACTGATGCCGATGAAAACATCGAAAGAAAAAGAAGATTTGATGGAAAATAGACATCATTGAAGAGAGAAGAAAGAAGCTTTGTTATAAGGTATTTTATAAAGATTATAAAATAACTGTTAAAGTGATGTTAATATAATAAAGTTATCAAATAACTATTATCTCCGTTCTAATAAGGAGAATGTAATTTAATCTGTATTAGCCGCATTGTATGTTTATATAATGATACACAAAACGTGTATAAAGCATACGTAGTAAATGCTAGCATTCGTTGTTTTGTTTGACTATATGGAAAAATATATATAAAGAATTGTATCTGTTTGGTATTTATAAAATTGTATTCAAATTGTCTTTTAAATAAATTTGATCTCTTTCATGTTCATATGAGATTGTTTCGTTATCTATTAAAATTATATGTGTGATTCATTGATTTTAATATAAGTATTATTTAAAGTTTCAATAGTGTTTTTCTTTTTATCAATTTTAATTAATGTTTAGGAACCCTCTTTATTAAGCATTTCTGATAAACCCAAACCGCCCTGAGAGAAATTGAGTTATAGTCGGTAGTAAAGTAGGGGTTCCGTTGCAAGTACCGCATTTGTGAATTGACCTTTAAACGTTCACCGATGTCGGTAGGTTCGTATCGCCCAACAGGTATATGAAATAAATATCTACTCTTTCTGAAATTGGTATCTCTCTTGCTTTCTTTAGCTGTTAGACACTCAATTTGCATCGTTTTTAAATTTTTGTAGTTGCTTTTAATTTTTGATATTGTGCTATAAAAGGATGCTACGTGGTTGTTCTCATAATAAATTTTAATGTCTCATCCTCCTCGGATGTCTTTATATGGTCACTGTCAAATGTAATTTTCAATAGAAAATAACTTCACAACGACAGCAGTAAATTTGTCATTAATTATAATTATCAAGCGGAATCTTAAAATGAATTATAAATATAATTTGGAGAGTGTCTGTGATTGATTTATTCATTGCAATTTAGAATTCCATGTTATTAAATCGGCAACTTGGTATCGTCTTTATTTTTATAACATTGACAACTAAATATTTTGCATATTAAATATTTTCTTTGGATTTATCACTTGTTCTTTAATTTTTGTTAATATTTTTTTTATACGTGTACTCATTACATTATATTATATTATTTTGAAAATTGTCCAGTAATTGGAATTGTATTATTCTGTTGGGCAATAAAAAGAATTATTATTGTTATTATTAAATATCAAATGTTGGCGTTGACAATTATGTATTTATGTTGATATTACAAATGCGTAAGTTAGGAAAAAATGTTTTTTCGTGCACAACCCACTTCGACTCCGAGTTTATTTGATTGCTCGTTACATTATAAGCATCGGTTTTCCACCTCTGAAATTTAAAGCCACTTAAAATATAAAATTTGGGCTCATAATCACACTTTAAATCTAAAAAGTTCATTCAAATTACAGTTCTTCGCCCTTTGAGAAAGTTTTAGTGACGTTCCCAGTGCAGGCAAACACAAACGTAACTAAACTATTTGTGTCACGTAAAAATATTATACCGTAAGCGTCAAATTTTAATTTCGGTTTGCACTTCTATTTTCTATCATATGCAGAAGATCATCTTATCATATACAGCGATGCCTGCTTGCTAACAGTGGAGGGAGAGCAACGGAGTGGCGGGCGACCCCCACGCCTTACAAATGTCCAGTGTGGCAGCCTCGCTTATGTCTATCTTTAGTTTAATTCGTCGCGCTCTTTTCCTCTTACCACTTTCCTATCAGAAATTAAAATATGTCCACCTCGGTATATTTGCATTTGAAATATGCTCGGTCTAGATATTTCTAGATTTTTTTATTGTGCTTATATACTCCCGGTAGTTAAGCACTTCTAGTTCAAATCCATCATGTGTTGATGAACTTGAGATTTTTATGAATCTATAATATTTTGTACACATAAATTTATAAGTACATAAATTTATTCAATTGAGCGCTTGCTTTATAATTACGAGTACTTATAAATGTAAATATATTTCAGATTGGTGGAATCAACCTTCCTCTATGTTAATGTTTACTACTAATTATACAATACATCAATGTCAATTTTGTTTATATCCTTTCTAATACACGGTATGACATGGTTTCATGGTTTTATTTTATCTGTGTAGTATATTTAAAATATGGGAAGGAAATGATGTTTCATTTGTTTTATTTAAATAAAAATTTCCTAGCATTTTTGTTCCAAATTCAATATTTAATATCAATCAACATTGCAGTAACTATTCCAATCTGCACGATCAATTAACTTTCTACATAATGGGTTCCGAATTCCACGTTTCATGGAACGTTCGATAATATCAAGTAACATTGCACTAAGTTCTCCAATCTACATAATGGGTTCCAAATTCCATGTTTCATGGAATGTTGTATAATATCAATTAACGTTGCACTAAGATTCCCAATTATTATACACATCTTATATTGTATTATTAATTTGTACTGTCCCGTGTATGACTCGAACATACACCCGGTGCCGGTCGGGTGTTTTTATTTCATAAAATAATAACCGATCTAGTGGCCAGTTATAATCACTTGGGCAGCAAAGATATTATTATTAGTAAAATTACATACAGTAATCAGGAATAGGAAAATAGCAGTGATTGCTTTCCAAAGATAATTACAACTCAACGGTCATAATAGAAATTCATTCGATGCACCTTCTTTCGTTTGAGCATATTAGATGGATAGATTGATGAATTTATTTTTATATTTTCATTCATATAAAAGTGTTGTTTGGTTCAATGCATTAGTGATTGTAAATTCGTTCATATTATGTATTTGCGTATATGTAATAATTTTCAGATTTATATTTAATATATGTAATACAAGATGAAAGCATATTCATTACAGACAGATAAGTTCTTTTGTTATAAGAAGGCAACAACCGGTATTTTAGATTAAAAAATACCTGTATATATAGCTTGGTTGTAAACATTGTTGGTTGTTTATAAAAACTTGTTTGGAAACAAAGTAAAGATAACTGATTGAGGTATCACACTTAATTAAGGATATATTATAGTAAGTGATTTAGCAAAAGAAAAAAATACAAGGAAGTAAACAGTAGTGTCTAGCCACGCAATTGCTTCTTAAATAACGCTACTGAAATAACATACTCATTAGATTATAGAAGTAGTGCATTTCTTGTGAATATTTTTTCCACTAAAAGTGATAATTTACTTAAAATACAAACACTTCTAGTGTTAGTGTAGGATTGATCTTGTCAGCAGTATATTGCAAATATTTACTAGTAATATATTCAATATCTATAGTGTTAAAAAGAATTCGCCAGTTGCAAAGTGCGTGCTATAATTCTAGTTGAGGAGATATGCAAGTTTTATGGGCTTGCAATAGAAGTGAAGAAAAAGTTGAACAATGGTGACAAGACTTTAAAAATAGATGCACAAAGAACGAAGTGGCACGCCCGGTGACCAGACCGACGAAATCGTATAATAAGTGTACGAAAGAGTACAAACAATTTCCTCATGTTGACCGCAGTACTATTTACAAGACTGCTCGGCTATCGCAAATTGTGTGCAAGGTAGATACAGAAAGTGGTTACCGGCCAACACAAAGAGCATAGAATGTCAATAAGACGAGCGTTTTTATACCGACATTGACAAAATGGAGGCGATTTGATTTTCCCGTGTTGTTACGGGCGACGAGACGTGGATATCCTCAACTCAAAGTCGCCAAAATCGAAAAATTCAAGCAATCCCCTAACTCGAGTCGTATAATTATAGCCACCGTTTTCTGGGACGAACAGGGGGATTCCTCTGGCTGATTATATGGAACGTGAGACAATTATTACACCTGTCGTGTACCGCTAAATGTTCACCAAACTAGGACATGCCTCTACAATCGATGGTGCGAGAAACTGTCGTCACGGATAAGTGTTAAAATTTTGCATTTACATGAATTATTCGTCAAAATACGTGCGGATTTAAAAGGAAATATGTTAACTTGTTATTTCAAAATGTGACACTTATTGAAAAAAAAATCTATCCAACACGATATGCAAATATGCTTTTACGGCCGATTTTTACGACTTGCTTTTATCGTTTTCGGCAGGACAATAAAATCTCGGTACACCTATAAAACAGATCGCACTCACTTGCATAAGCAATAGTCCTACGATAAAACCTGATCCCTGGCAGTAACCAACTTCACGATCATGAAGGGAGTATGCTTTAATCACATTAAACAAAGACTCTTGACCAAGGCCGTCTTTTTCCTTGAAGAAATCATGCTCCGGATAAGTGCGAGCTATGTCCCTCCGAATCACCTTTTCGCAAGGCGATTTTGTCTGTAACAAAGGAGTATTCAATAAATCATCAGATCATTAGAAAGAGGAAAGGAAATACTTTGATATATTCGGCGTATAATTTTTTTTCCGGAGCTTCCGTCGCCGAACAAAGGAGCTGCCAGGCGATCCCTCGGAAATGGGTCGGAATTCCCCGTCGACAGAGGTCCCGTACTGTGGCATTCGTCTTTTTCCAATAATTATCCCAATCGATAACAATTTTGCCCCATAGTGTCCACAAATCTTCGCCCTCTTCTGTTTTGTCCTGGGTTAGGCTCGCTCCTAGTTCGTGGAAAAACAAATAAATCAATTTAGACATAATTTATAACGCTGTAAACCTTTATTCTTTAGTAATATGACTGCTAGATAAACTTCTATTAAGAAAAATATATTTCTCCTCAGCATATTTCGTTATTAACTGAAGTAAAAAGAAATGTATGCACGAAGGAGCCAAAAACTAGGACTAAATAAACATTAAATGGTTGGTCCGAAAGATAGGCGAAGTTATGTACTACCAAGCATTTTAATTAAATAAATTTTGTATAATTCCGTATGTTTATTAAGAGAGGTGTGCCCATGATCTAACACGCTTAATTGGAAAACACCGTCACGAAACATAATTATGAGTTGCATCTTTCTAAGCTAATTGATGAGATATAATAAATAGTAATTACTTCTTCGTTTTACTAGACAAAATTTAGATTACAGATACGATTTATATATTCTGTATTTTTGAAGCAAAGAGAAAGAAATTGCATGGTTACATAAATGTACACTGTCCGTCAAAATATTCGGACACCCTAGCAATGGATTGCCATTAGTGTGTGTAAACAATACGAATTAGTATGACTTGCGTAAACAGAAACAACACGTAAACGTAGTTTTCTTTTGTTAGACAAGAAAGCGGACATCAATTTTCTTTGCCGCTGGACTAATGTATAACGTTCTGCAGCTTTGTTGATCCATTTAAATTTATCTGATATTCTGTTCAGGTGCAACAAACAATATTCACCTTGCTCCAGTCGATTTTTCAAATCGACATTGCGTGAGCGAGTAAAACAATAAATTCAATAAATAGGCGTTGCTAGCTGACGTTGTTGAAGTGAAAAACCACTGATGAAGGTATCATTCGTCAAATATAATACCACATCTAGAGAAATTTATTTCAGGTTTGATAGGCTTATTTATATTTTTAAGAAAAAAATTATTTATTCTGTTAATATTGAAGACAAAGATAAGACTTAAATTCATATGTCCAGATATTCAAATAGTTTTCATAAAACAATGTAATGTATTTAAAATACAAAAAGATTTCTAAGCGATTTCAATCAAGTGCTTGGATTTTGTGTATTAGGTATATCGGTAAGCGGCTTAGTTTTATTACATTTCAGTCGTATTAAACTGCACACGAAAACGAATTTAAAAAATCAATAAAACATTAGAATCAAAATAAAATCCAAGAAACAGTCCCATTTCGTTAATTAAATTTAAAAAAAGTCGCAAAAGCAAACAGGGCGAGACGAATTTTTCACCTCATTCTTGCAAGTTGACTAGCTGTCTTTTATTCATTGTCATTTATGTATTTATTCGTATCTAAATGCAATAGGGTTGTTCATATATAAAAGACATTATTCAAGTACTCAGGTATAATATTAAGGACGTTTCTGGGACACATTACGGCAGTCTATTTACTTGTGGTCTAATAGCACAATGTTATTAAGTGAAAGTTGTGAAAATATTTATTTTAATTTTAAATAAAAATATAATTTAATATTTTAATTAATGATATTTTTTTAAAACAGTGAGCATTTCAATAAGAGCAAGAATTCTAAGAAAGATTATATTACAGAAAACAATGATAGGTAAAACGTGAAGACTTTGAAGTTAGGAATGAGGAGAAGGTAATCCATTGTCGCCATATATTATTAGCATTAAAGGTTATAAACAGCAGTGTAATTGACGGTCAAGGAGCACTACTGAATAAAAATCACTAGTTTAGCTTATGCCGACACAAATTCTGCCGTGAAAACTTAATACAAGGTCGAAGTTATAACATGGTTACCTTAGAGCCTGGGTTCTATTGAGCTTCTGTGGGAGAAACTTCTTCAGCAACTAAAACAATATCTATCAAGCGCCAAAGAAACATTATGGCAAAAAACAAGTACCTTGGGTTAAAATAGAACCTGCTACCCATGCGAATTTAATCAGAAGAATACTGCGAATGTGTGTTGCAATTATTACAACTAAAGTTATTATTTTTTTCTTTGACATGTTGTGTAACGTAATGGAAAGTATTAAAGAGTATTTCATTAATAGAATACATAAAATTCATATGTCAATTAGTACTCGTTGTATTTAAATGTATTTTATGGGGTGGGCAAATAATTATGAGCGGTAGTGTACTTATGCGAAATTGCAATTATATAAAATATAAATACAAGACGTGATTGCCGGATAAGTAATTTGTTCAAGCACTGTGTTTGACGAAAAGCAGTAGTGTATATGTTACCGTGAAAGACCGAAAGTAGTGAATGTCAACATCCGCCGGTGGATGTCGACAAATACCAAATGCCTTGGTGAAAGTCCGAACATTTCTTAATTGTATTATAGATTCGGACTTTTACCGGTATATGTCGACAAACACAAATGAGGTCCGGTGAATGTCGGAAACGGCAGGTCGCAACAAGTTTTTAGACGGTTCCAGCATCTTGTTTCAGTTAGCTTTGCCTTCGTCAGTCTAACGCAACGTTTGACAGCCTGCGGGCACGCTCCCTAACCTAATTTAATTTTCTTATTAGAAATTATAATTTGTATTCAATGGCTACTACAGTGAATCGTGATAAGTTTTTTGAAAAGTTACATGCCTTAATTGGAAGTAAACGAGAAGACAATTGTTTTTATTTTTCACAAGAAAAGTACTCTAAAATCGTTTCTGAAGTAATTTCTGCTAAAAGTAAGTGTAGTACACCTTTGGACTACAGACGTTTAAAACGTTTTGACATTTTAAAAGTTAGTGATGAAGAAAAGTTAATTGTGCCATTAAAACCAGGAGAAACGAATATCCAGTATTATGTTACTAATGATGAGTTGTTTACAATACTTTCTGAAACTCACATAAGAACAGGCCATGGAGGAAGAACACGAATGCTTAAAGAATTGCAAGTTAGATACAAAAATATTACTTATGAAGTTGTAATGTTGTATTTAAATTTGTGTAAACAATGTCAAATGAAACACAGTGCGCCTAAAAAAGGTATTGTTGTGAAACCAATGGTCAGTTCCGAATTGAACTCTAGATGTCAAGTCGACTTGATAGACTTGCAATCACACAGGGATGGCGATTACAAGTTTATATTGGTATATCAAGATCATTTAACCAAATTTGTCCAGTTACGACCTTTAAAAAGCAAGAGAGCGGAAGAAGTAGCTTATCACCTTCTCCAAATTTTTTTAACATTTGGTGCTCCCGCTATATTGCATTCGGATAATGGTAGAGAGTTCAGTAATCGAGTCATATCTGAACTATGCGCTATGTGGAAAGATGTTAAAATAGTGCACGGAAAGCCTCGTCACAGTCAAACACAAGGCTCAGTTGAAAGAGCCAATCAGGACATACAAAATATGTTAACTGCATGGATGCAAGACAATGATTCAAACAAGTGGTCAGAAGGTTTGCCGTTTGTCCAATTCGCCAAAAACACAACTTATCACGAAGGAATACGCCAGAGTCCTTATGAAGCCCTGTTTGGCGTTAAACCAAAAAGGGGTATAACATCGTCATCACTCCCCCGCGGGCAAATTGCAAACATTGAGACCGAAGAACAGCTAGAAGCTTATGTTGAAGAAAATTTGGGTAGTGACCATATTGAAAGAGGCATGGATAATGAAAATACCATTGGAGCTGATCCGCAACCTGGCACGTCTTCATCTCAAGCACTGACTGACTCGCAACCTAACACGTCTTCATCTCAAGCACTGACTGACTCGCAACCTAACACGTCTTCATCTCAAGCACTGACTGACCCGCAACCTAACACGTCTTCATCTCAAGCACTGACTGATCCGCCACCTAGCACATCTTCATCTCAAGTACTGACTGAACAACACGAGCTAATTTCTTCAAAAAGAGTAGCTGCAAAAGAGAGTCTTCTACTTCAAGCAACAAAAATGTTGCGAACCTCAAAAAAAAAGTTTCCTCCTGCCCAAATTGGTGATACCGTAAGAATTCAAGTCCCTGATGTCGACCGTGGTCGTACAGACCCTCGAAATGTGTTAGCGGTTGTTGTTGGAATAGAGGATTCAGCCTTTTATAGACTAGCTAACAAAAATGGTACCTTGAAGCAGCTTTTCACCCGTAATCAGTTCGTAATTTGTAAAGAAAAGTTAGTTTCCATGGACGAAGTTTCAACAAAAGAAATGTCGCTAAGAGAAGCAGCTTCTGCTAATTCAAAAAGTGGAGGGCAAGGCTACACACGTTGTAACTGTAAAAGAAAGTGTTCCACGACTAAATGCAGCTGTAAAAGCAAGGGACTTTTGTGCAATTCGAAGTGTCATGGTAGTTTATGTTGTTGCAATAAATAAGATATTGTTATTATTTTTTATATTTCATTTTATATTTTTATGTTCTACTGTTTGTTTTGAGTTCAACAAAGTCTTTTTCCCATATTATTTTAATAAATAAAGACCTATGGGGTTTTTTTTTTATTTAAAAAAAAAATGTTTTTAACATACACCATGAGTGCATGCTGAATGTCGACAATCGCCGGTGTAAGTTAGAAATAATGAAATTTCACCAATATTTCGGACATACGTCAAGCAACGTTGAGAATGTTGACATTCACCGGTGAATCTCGACATTCACCAGATTTCGGTCTTTCACAGTAACATATATATATCCCCAGTTCACCTTGTAATTTGTATTAACGCATAAACGTCTCCGACATGGACAGCCCCCTGATCTAGGAGATACAAATTTTGTTTGAAATATTTCTACAAAACGAACTGATATTAACGATGAACAGATGAGAAAACTCGAGAACTTGTTTGATGGGTGATTGGACCTATTTAACGCACCTGTAATAAATTCCCACAATATAAATACCGTTTTGAAGCGATATTTATAGCGGGGATTACCCACTAGCCACTAGTTTGCTGCGCAATTAATCTGTATATGCAAAATGTATATGTAGTTCCAGCATTCACTTAATTTTGTATGCATAGGTTGCAGAGTACTTACAGCTTTATTTAGTATAGCTACTACATGTGCATATCCAGTTATTTTAATATAAATATTGTAAAATATTTCCTTGATGTATGTAGATAGGTAAAATTTTCAAATAAAGCTTCAAGTATATATGTGCTTCACTGGTATTATACAGCGTGATCAAGATATGCCTATATTAAATTTATGTTTTTTCAATGCGCTATATTTAACATACTTTAATTTTATAGATCAATTAGAGGAATTTTATATAAAATACCTCATACCCAAAATCTACCACTTTTGAGATAATATCAAATTTATAAAGTTACAGGCTTACTTGACCAGGTAACATTGAAACCACAACTCTTATTGGCATTCAAGAGAAGATCAGGACTATTAAATGAGATACAATCATAACAAAATTAAACTCATATTCAAATTAGGCAATGTTTAACAACATATACATGAGAACTTAATGGTACATAATATTAAATTATCTATATAATTGTATTAGAATTCCCTATACTTAACGTTCTAGGAATTGATATTTTGTTTGTCATACTTAAAGAGGTATTATCCTCTTTCGTGGCATAGTAAGACATATTTCAAGCAGTCACACAATTTTTTTAGAGGTACAAGTTGTGCGTTGCTATGCAGGTCATGTCACGAGAGGCTCGTGCGATCGGGCCCATGAATTCTAGCGACTTTTATCACGTGACTCAGAAAAACCATATATTTTCCTAATCTATATGGTCTGAACTAAGATTAATTAAGTACGAATATTTTTATGGAAATCGCAGATGTTTGAAAAGAAAAATTTTCCGGAAAATCTTCAACCAAAACATGAGATTGTAACTAAAATATTCACGCTATCGGAATAATCCTGGTTCAAACCATGGGCGAATGGTCCTACATGTGTGGCAAATCGCAAGTCAATCGGTCCAGTATAGTTTTGAGAAAAACGCTTTTAAGTTTGGCATAAATACTACAGCACTAATATAAGGTTGAAAGGCGCATAATAATTAATTAGAGTAACTCACCCTAAATCTACTATAAAAGGATCATAAAGACTACCTGCCACCGCTTCAAAATAATGAGGTGTGGCCACCACACGACTTTCTTATACGTATGAGCGTTTCAAACTATGCAATTTTAAGAATGTTTTTATGCAAAACTTATTCAAAATCCTATTCTAAGTACTTTTATTCTCTTAATAAATCGCTATAGAATGCAAACTGCAAGATATTCGAAAAAAAGTGCTACTCGCTAGGAGTAAAAGTGCTACTTCCGGTCCGAATTTTGAAATTTCATGTATACAAAAAATATTGCAAATATAACTCTAAATACTTTTGTACTCTTAATAAATATATATAGAATGCATAATTTACGACATATTTGCCAAAAATCGCTATTCGGTAAGAGTAAAAGTGTTACTTCCGGTCCGAATTTTGAAACCTTTTTTATACAAAAGATATTGAAAACTATGTTTTAAATACTTTTATATACGTAACGTACCTGTCTAAAAAGCTTGACTTGCGAAATATTCGGAAAAAACCGATTTTCGATAAGAGTAAAAGACCTACTTCCGGTAGGAATTTCGAAAAACTTTTTAAATAAAATTGTTCTCAATTTTAATTTTAAGTACATATGAATTCTTTATAAATTTGTGTAAACTTAGGATTTGACGAAATATTGGCAAAATTCGATTTTTTCACTGAAGTAAACTGCTACTTCCGGTCAACCGATTTTACTGAAAATCTAATCAGATCTCAAGAGGGAGATTATACACGTAAATACAAAATTTGGAATTGATATCTCCAGCGGTTTGACTGCTATCGTGGTCACACACAGACACACACACACACACACACACACACACAGACATTTTTTTAAAACCACTTTTTTGGTATCAGGAGACCTCAAAACGTGGACATCTGCAAAAATCTCGAGGTCGAAAATTTTCATCATCACAATACTTCCTTATACTACGTATAAGAAAGTAAAAACGAAAGGAGGAAGAGGAAGGGATAGCTAGGGAATTGCCCAAACCAGTATGTAACTCTTATAACGATCGAAGAGACGGACTACCGGTCGCGCGACCACGTATGTACCACTAGTCTGGCAGCCTTGTAACTATGGAAGTTTCCTGAATTCCACTTTCATATTTTCCTGACACATTCTCGAAATCCCTCATGATAAGAAAATCAAAAAAAAGTCTATTTTTTGAAATTAGTAGATTATAATGGCCTCTTAAAGAATATTGTTTAAACTCAAGTAGCCTTGAACTTAGCAAATGTAATATTTTATAGATAATTTTTATTTATTTTATTATCTAAATATATTTACATTAAACATAAGATGTTAATTATTAGAAAAAGTCATCACATACAGCCTGTTTACTTTTTTTGAGAACATTACGAAACATGAGTATGAGCTTTTTAACACTTGGTATAGTTTTAAGATTAAAAAGGTAATGTTATTTGATAGTCCAGCCCTTTCTTAAATGTTAAATAGGTTTATGTGTTTTCAATGTTATTCGGCTTAGAAAAGCTTAATTTTCTATTTTACGCTGCACCGTTGGTGATTTGTGAATATCACCGAAATGGTATATTTTCTGGGCTACTATAAATAAAATTGCCTAATTTAATATGTAGAATTGACGTACATTATTATATATAGGGTGTTCCGTTAAAAAAAAGCATAACTTTGATATGTATACTTAGTTGCAAATAAAAGTTTCCACTAACCACATTATTCGTGATATTCGAAATTTTTGTGTAAACTTTTTTGCAACTTAGTGTATACGTACACTAAGTGTACGTACATACGTTTTGTAAGTGTACATATGTACACTTAGTTACAAAAAAAATTCCACTAATATTTCGAATCTCACCGCTCTAACGTCTAACCTTTTCTGGAACACCGCATAGTGAAAAATAATTTTAGGTTGTGTATAATGTTTCAACATCTACCACAATAAAAAATGAGGCGTGGCCACCATACGACTTTCTTATACGTATGAGCGTTTCAAACTATACAATTTTAAGAATTTTTTTTACACAAAAATTATTCAGAATCCTATTCTAAGTACTTCTATTCTCTTAATAAATCGCTATAGAATACATACTTTGCTAGATATTCGAAAAAAAGTGCTACTCCCTAAGAGTAAAAGTGTTACTTGCGGTCCGAATTTTGAAATTTCACATATACAAAAAATATTGCAAATCTAGCACTTAATACTTTTGTACTCTTGATAAATATATATAGAATGCATAACTTACGACATATTTGCAAGAAATCGCTATTCGATAAGAGTAAAAGTGGTACTTCCGGTCTGAATTTTGAAATTTTTTTTATATAAAAGATATTGAAAATTATTTTCTAAATACTTTTATACCCGCAACGTACCTGTCTAAAATGCATGATTTGCGAAATATTCGCAAAAAACTGATTTTCGATAGAAGTAAAAGACCTACTTCCGGTAGGAATTTCGAAAAACTTTTTAAATAAAATTGTTCTCAATTTTAATTCTAAGTACATATGAATTCTTTATAAATTTGTTTAAACTTAGTAGTTGACGAAATATTGGCAAAATTCGATTTTTTCACTGAAGTAAACTGCTACTTCCGGTCTACCGATTTTATTGAAAAACTAATCAGATCTCAAGAGGGAGATTATACACGTAAATACAAAAATTGAAATTGATATTTACAGCGGTTTGACCGCTATCGTGGTCATACACAGACATTTTTTAAAAATCACTTTTTCGGTATCAGGGGACTTCAAAACGTGGACATATGCAAAAATCTCCAGGTCGAAAATTTTCATCATCACAATACTTCCTTATACTACATATAAGAAAGTAATATATCAAATAGCAGTTAAAAAAACATGTTATTCATATGTTCAAGTTACTCTGAATTGTGCGGAATGCTTCACTTCGTGTGTACAATATTCAACTACAATAATTTGCAAAATTTTAACAACTACAGAAGATATGAAGTTGGGGTTTCTAAGAATGATATAATTATAAAGAATATTATCTGACATTTTCAATCGAGTATTGAGTTAATTTTTAATGGGGTATGTACCTAAATTTACGACTATGCAAAATTTAATTCTTGGCTTATTTCAGGTTATTTACAGGTATTTATAGAATTTCAATTTCTTTTTACTGTCATCGACTTAAAGAGAGAATCTAAAGAGGTAAGTCTAAGATGCTTAGGGGATAAAGTAATATTTAAATAAGGGCAAAAAACATTAATTCTAGCACCATACACACCTAAAAGTCTTTAAGCTTGATATTTTGTATGTATGTATTATTCAATAATTTACAGCAGATTATTTAAAAAGAGGAACCGTTTCAATAGAAAAATATAAAGAAAAATATAATATAAAATGTTGCTTCTCGTGGCGGGTATAATCAAAGTAATTATTGACAGTTTGTGAAACTGTACGACATACATACCGAAACCAATGGACTAAGAATTCTGGAATTTTCATGTAATCAATTCGCAGGGCGAACGTTTAGAACATGCAAATTTGCAAAAGCAGAAATGTTAAATTTGTCAAGATCAAATGCTAATAGCCTGAAAGCGCTTCCGCAGTGAAATTCCTTAAAAGAAAAATTCCTGCGAAAAACAAGGAAGGGATATAAAATTGAATTTTAACAAATTAATTATATATGAAAACGAACAACCTGGGGCATGATTTCCTAATGTGAACTTCGAACTCTAATTGATTCGCAAATAGTTTTAAATACATGCAAGACTTTTTGTAAACCATTTACTATTACAATATGCTAGTATTTCATTAATTCCACTCAGTTATTCTCTTAAAATAAATAAATGTGCTATGCTCAAAATGGACACGATCACAATCTTCTAAAATGCGATGGAATGTGTGTTCATGATAAACATTTTCAAATTAGAATACATAACACACATTAATTATCCCTTTTTTAGAACCTATTAAAATACAAATACGAGCTACTACGAGTAATATTCTAATTCTGCACTGATTTCACTTAATATTATTGGACTAATATTTATTATACGCATTGGATTATGATCTAACATCAATACTGTGACACCATAGTGAAATCTGATACTTGTACCTAGCAGCATTAGAAGAATTCGTAATGATAATAAATATCGAAACAAAATTTCTTAATTTTTTTAATATATTAATAATTAAAACTTTGTGGATAAAATTGAAAAATGATAAAAAAAATACTTTTCTAATCACCACTATTTATAGCAAAATTTCTTGTCATTTTAAACATATTGTAGTATTAAAGGCCCAATCCCCGAAAAAGAATTATGTGTTTTCTCTCAATTTATGATTCTTAAAAATCCACAGATGCATTTACATCAACACAATCTTAAACTAATAATTTTATTTCTTTTCAAAATTCATTCAAGAACGACTGTACATATTATTTTGAATTCGTTGGGAGCTAGATACACTTGAATTATTTCGCTGGTGAACTTTTGGCATAACAATCTTACCTGATGTCAATGATATTTGAGAGGTGTCTGAACTTTTCCTCGAGTGCCCTGACGCCGACGCCCCACTCAGTGAGTTGAGCGACTTGGCGTCAGACTCGTACAAACGGTTTGCTTCCTCCAGTTTGGCGAGAAGGGCTAGTTCCTGCCCCGAAACTGCGTTGTTATTGTTATTATTGTTAGTACAAGGAGGACTCTCCAGCCTCATGGCTGTCGGCGGCATAGCTGTATAGTAGCCCCCATCGGACTCTACAGCCAGACAACTTAACGATGGGCTGATCCTGCAACAAAAAGAAAATATATTTAGTACAATTTTCATACTAAAGGCAAGTTATCCGATATCAGTTCTTACAGAAGCTATGTATATTTACACTAGCATAAGACTATCTATAAAGTAAGAATAAATACGAATGCCTTATTATTATATTAGCTACAATATTCTTATGTTGATAAAGATCTCGTAAAAAAATCGGTAAAATGAAGCATTATTTATTTAAGAGCAAAATTGCTGAAGAAATAAAGAAACCATTAAACAGTTATATTATACGCTAACTATTCTGTTAATACGTAGTTTCTTCTTCGATATATTAAATAGAGTAGTTTTTATCAAATGAAAGATTTAAATTGTAGACAAGAACCCTGAATAGAACCTTAAAACATAGAATCTAAAACATCCACTGAGATGAAGAGCTACTCTGTTCTGGCAAACGCATTTAGTATCACAGCAAATTTTAAGAAATACTAAAAACTTTAAAAACAGAATTATTAAATATTTTGGACATAATAATTTATTTACATCGTGCCAATACACTTTTAGACAAGGGAGATGTTATAGGAATGCAATCAATTTTGAATAAAATGAGTTGTTTTCTAATAGTATATATATATAAAAAAACTAGTTGAATTTTCAATCTCTTCGGGCTTGAATCGCTTAAAACGCGAGCATCGCCTTGATTCTCTTTATAATGTCCGGGTTTCTAAACTTTTGACGTGCACTGTATATACGTCTAATTTAAGTTTTTGCACAAACTGTCATTGCGTCTAAAATTAGTTGACGTTTAACCGTCATTGTTGACATAAGTAAATGTGGCTATTGTGTCTATTTTTTTAATATTAAGAAGCACTTTTATAATATTAAAAACTCGTTATTGTTTTTGTTGTACTTACATGTGATAGCTGAAATCCAATTTTCGTAAGACTGTCGTCAAAAATTAAACTTCAGTTGGATGTTTGAAGTTTTTTGTTACTTTAAAGAATATTCCGCATTGCAACATAACATTAGCACTTTACTAACTGATTTACTTCGGTGTATGTTTTTCGGCTAAAGTTTGCACACAGAAGAATTAAAAATGTGCATATCTTCTCTATAATTTTTGTATGTTTAGTTTACGTTTTGTCGTATAAATACTATAATCGTTTTCAGTAAAGTTAATGCCCTTTAACGCGTTCGTATTTGACTTTCTCGATCTATATACTCGCCTGTCTTTGATAGTTCCAGTTTTTAATAAACGATACCTGCAAGAGTTTAAGACTTTAATTTTTAATGATATACCAACAATATATTTCACCTTATGGCGTTATAATTCCTTCCATCTTACATTACTGTCTTCTAAATGTCAATTCTTTGCGCTCATCGTCGTCATAATTATGAATTTTGATACGTGTGCGCGTTTTTTTGTAAATTAGTACTGTCCGTCGTTATAAGAAAATTTCGAAACATCAAATTCCATCACAAAAATTTAAACTACAGCTGTCAAAATCATACGTCCGCGTCCGTTTGAATTAATGACACGCGAACTCGTCATTGCGAGATTTTTTTAACCGCATTCTCCTGCAGAAAGGCTTTAAATGAGTCGTACCTTCGACAGCGAAATACTTGGCACGTGGACAGTGCACTCAATCGTCGCGGAAAAGTCCACTCTTTTGGTTTCCAACCCTCTTTCGGCACTCTAAACCTCGACGGCCTGGAATTTCTTCGTCAAAGTGAAACTTTTACAATTCTTCCGTGTGCCTGTCATACCTGAAATTTTTACGATTTTTATCGGTTGTCGTGGGAATTGGTCATAAAGTAAGCCATTTTTCTGTTACAACATGGAGTGCAAGCTCCTCTTTAGAAGCCCGTATCTGTGCACGCGCTCCACTTAGGAGGAAAATCTCTCCGTCGAGGAACCCTTTAAAGTCGTCCGTACATCCACGCCAAAGGACAGCCGTTAATTCAGCGTATCTAGAGACGAGTTCTTACCGTTTTGCCAATTTTTGTCGATTTTGACGGTTCGGCTGAGCTCTTTCAACCGAGGCGATTAGAAAGGGACACACAATTCGCTTTTATATATTACGAGTACTTCCTAGCGTTTTGGCGATTTTTATCGATTTTGATAGTTCGGTAAGGGCTCAGTTAAGCTCTTTCAACTCAGGCGATTAACATAAGAGGCCCGTGCGCTTTTATTATATATAATAATTGCTGCTGTAACCTTAGAAACAGCCTCTGTCTGCATTCAGAATGATCCAAAGAAAGTTGGGAAAATACAAGTAACTTTCAAAAAAAGATCTTAGAATTAGATATAATGTTTAGAAAATAAAATCGATAATAATAACATGGGTGTTCCGCAAGGGTCAATCCTGGGTCCTTTATTATTTTTGATCTATGTTTTTGATTTGCCGGATAACATATTTACTGAATCTGAGGTTATGTGTAATATGCCAACGACATCACGATATCGCATAAAGCGTTGTTTTGAAAAAAGCCATTGTGTTGCTTGTCGGAGGCTGAATTATCGCTTGTTCATTATCTGTTAAATTTAAATAGTAGTAAAAGCATTTACATGATCTAAGACGGAAACTGTTAGGTATTTTTATGTACCTAAAAGCATAAAAAACATTAAGAACTTTGAGTGGTCATGTATCTAAGAAGTTATCATAACCGCATACTACTCCTCGTTTCAATAGCTAGTCTTAATTAGAAGGATCAATGTGAATGCGTTACATACAGGTAGGCGCCATAAATTCTCGGCCTGATATACAAAAATGAAGCTTGAAACAATATAAGAATTTTTATTTTTCAGTGCTATCTCCCCTAACTTATATACATTTATTACAACGATTAATTAATAATTCGATACCCTTGTAAAAATAATCTGAAGTTTTTTCGTCAAATGTTCTATAACCGATGCTTGCAACTCACTGTCGTCCTTAAACCTACGTCCCTAAGGTCTTTTTTACTTTCTTATACGTAGTATAAGGAAGTATTGTGATGATGAAAATTTTCGACCTCGAGATTTTTGCAGATGTCCACGTTTTGAGGTCCCCTGATACCAAAAAAGTGGTTTTTAAAAAATGTCTCTCTCTCTCTCTCTCTCTCTCTCTCTCTCTCTGTGACCACGATAGCGGTCAAACCGCTGTAGATATCAATTCCAACTTTTGTATTTACGAATATAATCTCCCTCTTGAGAACTGATTAGATTTTGAGCAAAATCGGCAGACCGGAAGTAGTAGTTTACTTCAGTGAAAAAATCGAATTTTGCAAATATTTCGTCAATTACTAAGTTTAAACAAATTTATAAAGAATTCAAATGTACTCAAAATTAAATTTGAGAAAAATTGTATTAATAAAGTTTTTCGAAATTCCTACCGGAAGTAGGTCTTTTACTGTTATCGAAAATCAGTTTTTTGCGAATATCTCGCAAGTCATGCTTTCTAGGCAGGTACATTACGAGTATAAAAGTACTTAGAATGTACTTTTAAATATCTTTTGTATAAAAAAAATTTCAAAATTCAGACCGGAAGTACCACTTTTACTCTTATCGAATAGCGATTTTTTGCAAATATGTCGTAAGTTATGCATTCTATATATATTTATCAAGAGTACAAAAGTATTTAAAACTATATTTGCAATATTTTTTCTATATATGAAATTTCAAAATTCGGACCGGAAGTAGCACTTTTACTCTTAGCGAGGAGCACTTTTTTGATATCTTGCGAAGTATGCATTCTATAGCGATTTATTAAGAGAATGAAAGTACTTAGAATAGGATTTTGAATAAGTTTTGTATTAAGAAAATTCTTAAAATTGTACAGTTTGAAACGCTCATACGTATAAGAAAGTCGTGTGGTGGCCACACCTCATTTTTTAAATTAGAAAACAAAAAACATCACAAGGAGCCATATCCGTACTATACGATGGATGTTCTAATTCTTGAAAGCCGCATTCGCGGATGGCAGCTTGTGAAATGGCGGCAGTATGGACGGGAGCATTGTCGTGCAATAATCGCATACCTTTTGTCAATTTTCCACGAATACTGTCCCTTAATTTAAGCAATAAAGAAGCATAATATGTGCCGTTCACACTTGTATTGCACTCTTTAAAGTCAATTAGGAAAATGCCCTCACAATCTCAGAATATTGTGGCCATCACCTTTTTCGTTGATTGATCGACTTTCGCCTTTCTGGGACAAGGTTCATCAAGTCGCCGCCATTCCGTGGACTTCCTTTTCGATAGAGAATCGTAAAACAAAACCATTGTTTTATCTCCTGCGACAATGGCTTCTAAAATCGGTTTTGGGTGTCTCCACACATGCTTAAAAACGACTGCGCAAATTCGACTCGTCGTTCACGTTGGAGAGCAGAAAGAAGTCGCGGTACCCATCTAGAACTAATTTCATTCTTACCCAAATAGTCATGGAGAATTCGGCGAACACTTGTTTCGGAAATGTTTGTTATCACTGCTAATTACTTTACTTTCAAACGGCGATCTTCTAGCACTAAATGTTCAATAATTGAAATTTGTTGAGGCGTTATCACTTCAATTGGTCGACCCGACTGATCAGCATCTTCCAGGGATTCTTGTCCCAAACGGAAACATTTTGCCCACTTTTTTACAGTTGAATACGAAGGAGATGAATCACCGTAAACGCCGTCTAAACGTTGTTTAATGTGATAAGGTGTATGCCCCTCTTTTGTTAAAAATTTAATGACCGCGCGGTACTCAACTTTCCTTACTTCAGACATTTTCGTGCGCTAGTCACGTTGGTTGGCTGGTTACTAAAAACTACTAGGCTTCGATTTATAGTGTACACCTCGCGTATGTGTATGCATGAACACGTTTGAACCTGTATAAGCCTGTCAGGCCGATAATTTATGGCGCCTACGTCGTACATGATAAACGAAATAAAATGAATTATATACTACCCAAAATGAATACAATACTAGATATAAACAATACTAGATATAAACATAATTCAGTTACAGTATAAACATATGTAAGTCAAAGCAAACTTGTGAAATACTTTTAAAATTAAAGTCCTTCCTGTTGGAAACTTCTACAGTGTTACGACATTTCTCGCTTGAGACATGACTGTGGATTGAAATTTTAATATGCGTTGTTTGATATGTACTGTCATCGATAAGCGATAAATACGATATATAGTCTTTAAAGGTCGACAAGTATTATTGAGTATTAAAGAATTACACCCATTACTTTTTAATACAAATTGGTAAAGTGATGGTGTGTTTTAAAGTATGATTGTTAATGATTATTATAGGGAGGTCAATTTGCCACAAATGTTGGACGACGGTTGACCATAAATATCAAGAGAAGATTAATTGAATAATGTTGTCATAGTTACACAAAATATTAATAAAAGAACAACAAAATAAATGACGAATTAAATAAATTGAATAGGTATTACCGGAAAAGAAATAAGAAACTAGTGCAGATTTAGTTATAAGTTGCTTCAAACGTAAACTCTGAAAAGTTGTACAATAAAACTTGGTGTGTGAATCAGAATTCGATGACCTGCTAGAAAGTTCAAGAGAATACTAGAGAGAGAACAAAATATAGAAACTGTACCTAAAGACGTTTTTTTTAAAGTAATCTGGGGATTAAGGGAGTAAACAATTAGAGTTCAAACCAATGAAGACAAACAAGTAGTAACGGGACATCAAATAAAATAACAATCATAAATCAAAGTATTGTTGTTGCATAGATGAAATTATGTATGAAAATGTGTAAAGACATCAACAGGTAATGTAAGTACTGGATAGAAATTGTATGAAATGTTACTAGTACCGGAGGTCCTCAATATATGGTGGACGACAAAGTAAAAGTTTTATAAAACAATAGAATTTTTCCTTGAAAAAGTCCTTATAAATACAAAGTTTGTTTATAGAAAATATTTATAATTATTTAATTTTATAAACGTCTAATGCAGGTTGTAATAATAATATAATAGGTAATGCAAAAGCTATAGTTTTACTTTTTTACCTATTTATAACTGATTAATGACGATAATTTTCGACCATACGAGACTTTTGCAGACGTCCACGTTTTCAAGTCCCCCCCCTGATAGCGAAAAAATTGTTATTGAAAAACCTGTTTACTAAGCTTAAACAAGAACCGAATTTCCTACCGGAATAATCTTTTACTCTTATCGAAAAATACCTTTTTACGAATATTTCCCAAGATATATTTTCTAAACACATATATTAAGAGTATGAAAGTATATATATAATTTAAACTTTGAAATTTTTTTATTATTAACGATTCCTTAGGTTTTGATATAAATTTACATATTAAAACAGCTTGTTGCTCTCATTTAACTCAGGTACTACATACAGGTGCGAAGCCTGCAGCTGTTTTCACAGTCTATATTTTGTAAGAAGCGAGCAGTTTAGTCCTTTGCGAGAAGTGACAGACAAGGAAATTTGTGTGTAAACACAGCAGAGTTTGCAATTAAGGAAACAAAAGGGGAATGAATAGTGCAGTTGGCAATGAGAAAGTGACCTTAAAGCAACCATTTCATTGTAGAAGTTTGAGACTTGAATGTGTCATCACAAAGCTGGCACATTCAAGCACACTTAGGATAAACATAATTGTAATACAAAAAAATAATAAAAAAGCGAATATTAACATCACTGAAGTAAATCAAAACTCATCTAACAATGTAAACATACTAGCTAGATTATTTAATCTAATACTTCGTTACAACTGCGGATCGAAATTTGGAAATTTAAATCTATTCCAATAATATAAAAAAAAAAACTGGATATTTAATAAGGATATAAAACAGACAATTTATTTTAATTTAAACAAATGTATAATTGTCTGATCAATTAGTTAATTTATAAATATCAAAATATTCTATGAGGTGTAACATTAGTGTAATTATGTATAAATCACCCCCGCTGCCAACACACACTAGTCTGTTTCAGGTTATCGCAGCAGAAGAAGTGCCTTAAGATAGAGGACGAAACAGCGGTAGTACAAGCAGAGACGACGACGCGGTTTTAACTCACATATCGAGAAGGTATCAACGACAAGCGTGGAAGCCTCACACTAAGAAAGTTTAGTGTTTTTCTGTGCTGCATTTTTAATCTCATATTACATATTTCAAAAATTTCCTAGTTACTATTTGCACTTTTATTAGAAAGATATGTATGTGTAAATAACTCCTGTGGGACGATTTAATAAATGCATGCATATGCATAATAGCAATCATGGCTCCAACTATGTCGGGAATTATAGGTAATATAGGTAGATATTGATTCAGGAATGTCTGGTATTTGGAGCATTCTAAATAGGGCGATGTCGGCGAACTCATAAAATCAGGATTATTTTCACATATTCTACAATAACGATGGCTTAGCAAATAGTAATATATTTTTACCATTATGAACAAATAAAATTTCATATCATACACATAATTTTACATTTTCAACAAATGCTACATAATGTTTTATAATTATCTATTTGTTTATAAAACATCTGATTTAAAAGATGTTTAAACGTCTACAATTTTTCTTGGGGACTACAGGTACATGTAAAATCTTCTCATTGTAATGTAGCCTTATAAAATAAGTTTCCATTATCACAGTTATTACTATTGTAATTATATAAAAAAAAAATTTTGACTATGTAATTTTTGCAGATGTCCCCGTTTTGCAGTCCCCTGATACCGAAAAAGTAGTTTTCGAAAACTCTCTCTCTCTCTCTGACCTCGATAGCGCACGAATTGCTAACGATACTAATGCCAAATCTTGTATTTAAAAGTATAATGACGGGAAGTAGTAGTTTGAAGTTGATTTTTTTTCCCTAATTCGAAGTAGGACTCTTGTCGAAAAACTGTTTAGTGCAAGTATCTCCCACATCATGCCTTTTAGGCAGATATGTATACCATGTGCTTGCCGGCGACCTGCGGATACAGCTTACTATAAGATAAAACGACGACACCGAGAGTTATGAGTTAGTACGAGAAAGCAATATACAAACTGCTTTTTGGTCGAGTGTAGTGTTGGAAAAGAGGGGATTCGAGTACATTTTCGCTGAGGATAGACGGGCTAGACTGACTCTCGTTTAATCAGGGCAACAAGGATAGATAGCAGCTGTACTGCAGTTTGTATATTGCTTTCTCGTACTAACTCATACAAACTCTCGGTGTCGTCGTTTTATCTTATAGTAAGCTGTATCCGCAAGTCGCCGACAAGCACATGGTATTAAGAGTATGCAAGTATTTAAAGTTTGATTTTAATAAAAACTGGAGAATTCGTACCGGAAATATCACGTTTGCTCTAATTTGATAACAGTTTTTTTTTGCTAATATCTCGCAAACTACGAATTCTATACAGATTTATTAAGAACATAAAAGTATTTAGACCTGGATTTGGACTGTTTTTTGTATAAAAAGAATTTCAAAATAAATTCGGGCCGGAAGTAACATTTTTACTTATATCGAATAGCAGTTTTACTTTTTTATACGTAGTATAAGGAAGTCTTGTGATGACGAAAATTTTTGAATCCACATGTTTTTGTTAAAAATAGTCTCCATCCTATCAAAGTTGGTGTTTGGATTGCAATGTCAAAAAGACAGATTATTGGACCATTTTCTTTTATGATACAATTAGTGCAATACGATACCGAGAACAAATATTGGTACCCTTCATTAAACCTGGGGTACTTCCAACAAGATGGGGAAACTGCACATACTGCGCAACAAACTATTAATTATTTGCAAGGATACTGTGGTGAACGATTACTAGTCGAAATCGATGGCGAGTCAGTTTACCTGATTTAACCCCATTGGATTTTTTTCTCTTTGGCTATCTAAAAAATAAAGTGTTTCAGAAGAGACTGCATAATCTCGATGAACTTGAAGAGCCAATTACAATAGAATTGCAAAATATTACACCGGAAACATTCCACAATGTGTTCAATAACATGAGAAGACGTGTCAAGCTATGCATTGGACATTTCGAACAACTTTTATAAAACGTATTCTGTGACTTACATATATACCTTTATACGTAAAACGTATATGCATATATGCATGTGTTTGAGATACACACATACATTAAGTGCTATTGTCGACAATCGAACGCACAGACACCGGTGTTTCGACCTATGAGGTTTCATCAGTGTGCGTGGAGATTCTCGACAATAGCTTCAAGACTTAAATCGCTGCTTATGTCATTTTAGCGTGTTAAATGCAGTGAGAGTATCACAGCGACATCTAACACCCAAAAGATGACACAGAACAAAGCGATGGAAAATGTATTCATTTGGTGACATAATTATGGGATTATGTTTTAGAGTAAAGTAAGTTGTAAAGTATTTATTATTGTTTATGATAAAAAATAAAGTACAATTACTATATTTCTATAAAAATTCTTTCATATAATTCAACTTAAAACTAACTCTATTTCATTGACATTTATCACAGGAAAATTTTAAGAAGTAAACCTAACCACAAAAATAAATAAAAAAGGTTTGCCAATTACACTGTGTTCCCATATTAAAATCAGTATGACCAACTCAGGACAGTTCAAAATGATCACGTAGTACATGTCTGGAATATCAAACAAGACAAATTCTAAAATAAATAGCCAGTATTTCGTATAAAAAGTCCACAATTCAGTATTTTCACTTTAGGAAACCTAGAAATAGGAAAATGAAAAGGAGGAAAGTTTGATACATATACAGGGTGAGTCATTTGTAGCCGCTTCTTCGATTGCTCTTTTGTGTTTTAAATTAAAAAAACAATTAGTGGAAGATTCATGGTTGCTTGCTGCGCGTATTCTAAAAATACTTAAAGATCTGACGCACTTCCGGTTTCACCGGAAATGAAATAGTGTTTGAGTTATTAATTCTTTTTTTGGAAACTTTGACGAAAACACGTGTTCAGAAAAAACCTTTTTTCATTGTTTTTAAAAGTAAAAACATTAACTTTGGCGGTGCTTGTAGCCAAGAAAATTCTGCATCATTTTGTATAAGTTGTACTCGACAAAAACTTATTTTTTTGAAATGTATTTTATTGTGGCATTTTGTTCCCTTTTTTATTTTCTTTCATTTTTGTTAACAATGTCCTATACCTATCTTTTGTAATTTCTGAGATAGTCACTAGAGGAGCAATCAGCGGTCAAATAAAGAACTACGAGCGCTGTTCTATGCACCCAAATATTCGTCCAATAAAGGCTGGAATGCGGCCGACTGCCTGAGTCAACTGTTAAAGAAACTCGGTAAACATTTATGTCAAATTTATAAAAGCATCGCTATTAGTTATCATCCAAATGAATTATTCTTATGAAGAGTAAATAGATATGATTGACGTTTTGGGTGAATCTAAGAAACTCATTGCTAGGCATCAAGACATTATGCATAGCGATCCCTGGTAGAAGTCAACCGAGGCCAGAAACCTTCGAAAGTATAAACGAACGGTTCGAGTGAACAGAAAGTATTAAATATGAAAAGAAAGAGCGGACAAAATCAATAACTGGTGAGGATAAGACGTTTATGGCACTTGCGAGTGTAGTCGAACACCCTCATACTAGTACTACAAAAATGATTCGTCAGCTAGATGTAAGTCACATTTGAGAATCAGAATAATTAGGAAACATGTAATTCATCCTTAGCATATTCATACACAAGGTTAGATAAAAGAAATTTTCAGAATTGCTTATATTTTTGTCAAGAGGCAGCAGATAAATTCTCCTGACTTGCACATTTTTTTGTTGTTTACCGACGAAGCCAACTTCTATTAAAGTGGATACGATCATCGTCACAATTAACGTTATTATAACATATAAAAACCCGCACTTTATCACACCTGCAAACTTTTCAAATCGATGGGCGTTAAATATGTGGGGAGGAAAGTGGGTAGTTACATAATTGGATCCTATTTCTTTGATAAAAATGTTAATGGAGAAGAGTATCTGCGTTTTCTACGTACGGATTTTCAACACTTTTTGAAGACATGAACATTAAAATTAGAAAAGCGTTTACTAGAATATGTTCACACGTTTTACGCAACGTTAGTACTTCTTTGGAAAACAGAATACTCATACGAATTGCACAAAGTTGTTGTTTTGTTGAACATATTCTTTAATGAAATTTGTTTTTCTTACTTTTGATTGTCTTTACGTTGCTCAATAGTTTTAGGTTATTTTAATTGGTTATTTTTTTGCTAATTTTTTTCTATCAAAGTTTTAGGACATCAATTTATAATTTTGAAAAACTACAGCCAACTCTCATGAAGAGCTTCAACAATGAAAGAATAAGAGCAGTTAGGCAAATTAAATTGAAGATAGCAGCATTATTTCATGCACCTTTTACTGGGGCAGCATCTTCAAATATGTCAGTAAACATAACTTTTATTTTATTTCGCTGTTAACCAACAGTGTAAAAAATAAAATACTGCAACTGGACATTGGTAGAATTAAAAAATTGAAATGCGATACTCTTCTTTCTGTAAAATTATTACTTTTGGGATAGTTGGATTTAACTTTTACTTTGTTTTTCTGAACAAGTGTTTTGATGAAATGTTTTCAAAAAAAATTAATAACTCAAAAACTGTTGGCTCAATTTTTAAAAAGAAAAAACAGTTAAATAGACAATTTAATGCAATACTAGAAAATTGAAAAATATATGAGGTGTCATTTAAAAAAATTATGTTCTGTGCATTTTCGGTGAAACCGGAAGTGCGTCAGAGCTTAAAGTAGTTTTATAATATGTTCCACAAGCAACCATGCATCTTCCCCTAATTGTTTTTTCCTTTATTTAAAACACAAAAGAGCAATCGAAGAAGCGCTAATGACTCACCTTGTATATGATATAGGAATTTACATATGTTTATATGTATATTCCAACTAGTTGACAAAATATTGCTAAAATTTGATTTTTTTACTGATACTACTATACTTCCAGTTTACCGCTATGAATTAAAACTTAATCAGATTTCGAAAGAAAGATTATATAATGTTGGGTATTGACAGCTTTTAGTTTGCCCGCTATCGTGGTGACAAACAGCCAAACATGATTGCATAAACCACTTTCTCCTTAACATGCAAAAATCTGGATGTGGAATCGTACTATCCAAATTTAATTTAGAATAAGTAAGCACATTCAAATATTAAAAATTCTATTGAAAAATAATTAATTTGTTCTTTTTAAGCAATGAAAACTTTTACTATTGAGTACATGTAGAGTAAAATGTAACAAAATTCGATATCCCCATGCATCTCGGAGCCATCCAATTACTTTAGAAGTTGTAAAACTTTATGGTGTATGTATGTACTGTACAGTGAGGACATTCCAAGAGAATTCAGGAATAAAAATGTACGTCCGTATGTGCACCGTGCACTGTAATTTTATATTACCGAAAATAATAATTTTTGCCAGCGAGTTTCCACCTTACGTTCGTGTTACATAAAAGAACAGCGGTGAAATTTCATCTAGGCGATACATAAATTTATTTGTACTGTTCGTTCTATTTTCTTCTGCAATCCCCAGATAATCGATAACTGAGGTATTTGGATTAAGCTCATTCAAAGGAATGCGGGGAGAAAATATCTGGAACCATCTGATAAACGTGAACTCGCAAATAGTAGTGTTAATTTAAGGAATTACTGAATATCATCTAAATAATCATAGATACAGCCTCGTATCAACAGTAAATTAATTTCTTTAAAAAATAATAGTCAATAATGTAAAATGGCGTATTTTATATTTCTTAGTTTTGTTATTTATTTATAGTAGGGCAATGATTAGTTAGACTGTCAATAAGAAAATCTTGTGTGCCGTTTAAGACTAAAAGTTTGCATAATATTTCCTATTTATTTTACCTTCTACTCATGTGACGATGAAAATTTTCGACCTCGAGATATTTGTAATTTTTAGGATTTGAAGTTCCATGATATCGAAAATTTGTTTTTGAAATATGCCTCTCTTTCTCTCTTACCGAAAGTAGGTCTTTAACTCTTATCAAAAAACAGTTTTTGCGAACATATCGCAAGTCATGCTCTTTAGATAGGTATATATGAGAGAATTTTTTTTGTTTTATTTTGATTGCCTTTAGTATACATTCGAACCGGAAGTAGCACTTTTACTGTTTCTTGTCCGATGACAGTGTTCCGCATTTATCTGGCAAAATATGCAGTCAATAGAGATTTATTACAAGAGCAAAAATTAAAGCTAGATTTAAAATATTACAATAATAAGGTTTAGTGTTTGCTAAAGTTCCTGTCTGTTTCACAAATTCTTGCATTTTTTGATGCACTTCTTTTTACGGTGCCAAAGCACAAGCAATTTCTCGCTGAAATTTAAAGCTTCTTGTGTCAAGGCACCAGATCGCGCTAGTTTGTAATGTTGTATGATGTAGTATACCCTTTCAATACTCATTTTATTTCATTAACACATTATTCATCAAAAATATATTACTATAAGAATATTTATTATATTAAATGCTAGACAACCAAGCAATGTGTCTCCTTTGAACAGCAATCATTAGCAGCAACGTATTGTGACACGATTTTCTACCGACTCAATAATGGCTTGCTTGTCCAACTATAAGTCGCTGGTTCAATTCTTGGCACATCATCTATACATTCTGCTGCTATTGTGTTTGAAAGTGATCCCCGTTACTTACGAGGTAGGCGCCATAAATTCTCGGCCTGATATACAAAAAAGAAACTTGGAACAATGCTTTCATTCAGCAGGCGGATCGGGAACTGATCCCGCTCCAACCGTTCACTTCACAACAGTTGAGTGTTCGCTGGACAGGACCGCTCACCTATATGTCATCGTCTGTCATCTGATACTTTTCATTGCTGCCATATGTTAAAATTATAGAGATTAAACCGAATAAACAATAATAATAAATTGTTTTTCTGCATTAAGGTTTGACGTAGTTTTTAGTGGAAGGGCTGATTTTTCCAACCCCGAATAAAATACTGAGTGAACTCCAATATTATAATACATTTATTACTGCACAATACCTTTAATTTGCTGTATCTTACTTTTCTAGTAACTTTTTTCAGAAGTATGTATTAGGTTGGTCTTGGAATGAATCAATGGCGCATGCGTACAGAATACGCTCACCAAGTGAGCATAGAATTTTTCCGCTCACAAAAATGGCGACCGCTCCTGAACATGTTCAGAGTGAGCGCTCGTCTACTGGCCATGATCACTGAACAGTTGCGCAACTGTTGTGTCTGCTGAATGAAAGCAATATAAGAATTTTTATTTTTCAATGTAATCTCCCCTACCTTCTATACATTTATTACAACGATTCGATACCCTTGTAAAAATAATCTGAAGTTTTTTCGTCAAAATGTTCTATAATAGCTGCTTGCAATTCAGTGCCGTCGTAATGGATCGTAAAACAGAACCATTGTTCCATCCTCTGTGACAATGGACTCCAATACCGGTTTTGGGTCGTCTCCACACATGTTTAAAAACGACTGCGCACATTCGACTCGACGTTCACAATAGAGAGCAGAAAGAAGCCGCGGTACCCATCTAGCACTAATTTTATTCATACCCAAATGGTCATGGAGAATTCGGCGAACACTTGTTTCGGAAATGTTTGTTATCACTGCTAATTCCTTCACTTTCAAACGGCGAACTTCTAGCACTAAATGTTCAATAATTGAAATTTGTTGAGGCGTTATCACTTCAATTGGTCGACTCGACCGATCAGCATCTTCCAGAGATTCTTGTCCCAAACGGAAACATTTTGCCCACTTTTTTTTACAGTTGAATACGAAGGAGATAAAACACCGTAAACGCCGTCTAAACGTTGTTTAATGTGATAAGGTGTATGTCCTTCTTTTGTTAAAAGTTTAATGACCGCGCGGTATTCAATTTTCGTTACTTCAGACATTTTCACGTTGCTTGGCTGGTTACTAAAAACTACAAGGCTTCGAACCGTCATACTTATAGTGTACACCTCGCGTATGTGCATGCATGACGTAACGGAGTTTGAACACGTTTGAACCTGTATAAGCCTGTCAGGCTGAGAATTTATGGCGCCTACCTCGTATAGGTGTTGTTAGGTCATGTTAACACTTGAGTCATGTATTAAATGGTTGGGCTATTAACTGACATAACTTAAACTCTGGTAGGCTTATTACTGATTTATAATAGTATATTATGCAATAAACCTCATTTTAGTCACGAGTTTTATTAATCATGAGCGAAGCGTTAGTAAAACATATTATACTTCTCCTACGATAGCAAATGAACATAATAATACAAAATTACTTTTCTGTTGTCGCACCACGTCGGGTTATTTTGAGAGACTGATGACAAGGGTCAACGAACTTGAGTGAGTTTTAATTGAATTTCGCAAGTAAAAAACCTAGAGCTAACTGCAGCTCGTGACTAAAGAGCTTGTTGCTAAGTTCACTTCGTGACTAAAGATTGGACTTTATAATTACTCAAATAATTTGAACCTCTGCTTGTTTCCGTTATCTAGAGTAACACATATAGTTTTTCTATTCCGGTGCTATAAAGTTCACTTTACGACACCCGTTTTGGTTGCATAAAGTATTAATTTATCGCACGCTAATTTTATTTTTTTGAAGTTGGTAACAAAAAAAATGGAACCAAATCGTATTTAAATGTCAAAATATAAGCCTTTAAAGTAACATAAATGTGCAATAAAATTGTACAAAGAATAAAAAGCACACATGCTAACATTTCACTTACTAATTAGCAATATAAATTGTTAAGCAGAGTTGGATGATAAGTTTTCGGATGCTACTATTGACATTTACTTACCATGTTGAATAGTACAACTGTTATAAAAGTTTGTTTTGATAAATATGTAGAGAGTTTGTGGACGAAAGATTTTGTAAATTGTCTTCTGCTATTTTGCGAATCTCTAGGGGAGTACAGTTATTTATTTCGTCCTTTTTGTTGATAATTTGAAATAATTTATTGTATAAATCAGTCTGAATTTTAAACACAATTACATATAGCACCACCGATATTCAAATATTTAAATCGTTCTAATTAAAAATCAGAGTAATCAACTTCAAAAAAGCAAAATTTCTAAAATATTCGAACAAAATATGTCTCTTATTTTAAGCTTTTTTGAACTTTTAATAACCGAAAATAGCATAAAATACACGTTTCATAAGACATTTTGCGCACTTGTTCTTTAGAAAACTCGCCTAGCGGCTCGTTTTCTGAACTTGAACGCGTGCGCAAAAATCGTGTCTTATGAAACTTGTATTTTAATATACTATTATAAGACGCCCATTCATATGAGAATAATAATATATTCAAACACAGTCACGCATAATTCGGCAACAATTCCGGGTCAATGGCGATAAAGATATTTTGATCATGGCTTCGAATGAGAGAAATTCTAAAATAATAAGAACATTACTATTTGCTAGTCGTTAAAATTCAAACAGAAAATATTTAGCAGAATTTTCAGACGAAGTGTTGCAAAACAGTAGTTAAGATGGAAATATATAATAAAAATAAAACTACAGCAGCAAATTCAAACATACCTTAGGCATTAAAAATGACACTGTACAAGATGTTGAAGATACAGTAGCAAGATATTGTATATCCAATAAATGCCGTAAAGCCAATAATTTGTGTACATAACAACAACATTTACTTAATATATGTAAGTCTTAAAACCGATTTTCGCATGAATTAATTAATCGATTTTAATAAAAGCTGTTAATCAATTTATATTTATTTTTCGATATTCTGACACCTCTAGTGACATATTTAGTTATTAGTGTAATTTTGGAACAACTTCAAAAACAAATTTGTACTAGAACAACTGATTAATATTTGTAATTTAGCGCAAAAAAAGAGAGGTTTACATTGCAAATATATGGGTATTTCCCCACGTACATCTTGTTTTTATGTAGATGGAAATTTGCATATTTTATAGACATAAAGGCAAAGTATATATGAATATCCAATGTTCTACTTTTAAAAAAAACCCTCTGGCAAATCGTTAACTATGGATATTTCTTGCTTGTGGTCATCAGTATTCTTCGAACCTATTATATTCAATAGTATTCGTACAGGTGATTCACTGAAACATTTATATAGTTAGCAGCAGTTTGTGAATATAAAAAGTATTTTTCAAAAATGTTAGGTAAGAGTTGTATAATTTATTTTTTAAATTAAATTGAATCTATTGGTAGGTAATGATATAAATACATATATCACAAATAAAAGCCACTATCAACCTAAAACAAAAATATATAATTCCATACCATACTTTCATAATTAGCTTCATATTTTCTGACGAAAAATAATAATTCAATGAAATGTCGTTAAGTTGACATTTGATCCAAACATTACAAAATTTGGAAGATTATAAATGCCAAACACTGTACATATAATTAGAAAATAATTGCCTTACTTTTCTTGGTAATTAAGACAATTATTCTCAAACATAAACAGTTGCTTCCTCGTAGATTTGGCATCTAATTACATTTCCTTGAAGAGGGACACACATTTTACTTCCCGTCTTTTTTTCCATTTCACTAATGAGGAGCTTTATTTATATAAAAGAAGGCCTGCAGGGCTAAAGGGTTTTGAGGGCATTATTACGTTACAATGAATGGTTTCAGTAGTTACATTTAAAATAAAAACTCTTGTGAATACTTGGATTATAAACGTAAAATTTATACGTAAGTTATTTACAAAAATAAATAAATAACTTAAATTACTTAAAATTCCAAAAGAAGCTCCAGAATAACAGCGCAACATTACTAATTATTACTATTAAATATACACATATCTAATTTCCATGAGAAAAATTAGGTGTAGTCACCACACGACTTTCTTATACGTATGTGCATTTCAAATTATACGAAAGTTGTTCTAAATTTAGTTTTAAATGCTTTTATCTTACAAAATAAAAAACATGTGTGTCAAACATGTCCGAAGTTTGAAAATTTTTTTGCAAAAATTATTCGAAATTCTATTCTAAGTACTTCTTTAATAAATCTCTATAAACGCATATTTTGCGAGAAAGTGCTACTCAATAAGAGTAAAAGTGTTACTTCCGGTCCGAATTTTTGAACTTCCTGAGAGAGACAGAGCGAGAGAGAGAGCGAGAAAGGGAGGGAGGGGGAGAGGGGGTGGAGAGGGGGGTAGAGAGGGGGAGAGAGAGAGAGTTATATTTGTAAGAGAAATAGATAAACAAAGTACAGTCTCTTTTGTATGGGATATATACCTCTTTTGCTACTGTAAGCAATTTGTAATAAACTGTCTTTCTTTTATTTCAAGGCAATGTTATCAGTTCGATTTATTATGTTTATAGTTGGTATTATCGGTGTGGTGTGAGTATCACAACATAACCTTCCTGTCAAGTGTCAAATTAATATTATAATATAATAATATACAATAGTATCCTAGCCAACAAGTATTTAAAAATGTCGTGTCATTATAATGAGTTACCAACCTAACCTGTCATTGTCGAACTGAGAACTTTGTTGTCTCTCTCCATAAGACACATACTGAATACAAAAGCTGAGACGGTCTATAGTTACACTTAGAATAAATACTGGATTTTCTAGGCTGCGTTCATAAATGAATCGTTATAATCGTGTGTGTGGCGTTTGAGTAATTCGCTTCGCAGCTGGAGTGTCGACAGAGCGTTTTGGTATTTTTTATGAACGGTTTTAGAGTGGTGACAAGTATGACAGAACATGTGTCATATAACCCCACACAACAGAAGCGGCAATTACAATCATACTTCCATGTGCGCATGTCGAGTCTTCTTCACCGTGGTTTCAAATCCGGCGTTTTTCAAACGCTCGAGTGATTCGAGAGCGAACTTTATGAACACATTACACGCCTACATCATTGAATCACTCATGTGTTTTTGAACGGTTTTGTGTGAAATTTTACCCTAGAGTGCACGCAGCGTGACGTTTATGAACGCAGCCCTGTATAATAATAAATACAAGATATTGTCTAAGAATCGATGTCAATATTTTCAACCTATGTATTCGTCTTTATATACAAACACCAAGTTCAAGTAAATAAATAAACTACAAAATTTTTGTAAACAAAGTGCGGTAACTGTAAGCTATTGGTTATACTTTTAGTTTTAGTTTCCGTTAAAGTTACCACGGAAAAAAGTTTTACCACATTTATCATAGAGAATATAAGCATGCGAGCGAAAAGCACGGTTGCTTCCAATATATTTACGATTAATTCCCTATATAAGTCAACTTGGCCGTAATTTATGAGATCCCTATTCTTCTAACTTATTGGTCACATTTTATTAGCTCCCTGGGATGAAACTGGCCCATATAGTCCGCATTTGAGAGGCCTGGCGCTATATTGAAAACGAAATTATCGTAAATATTATGACGGCCTTGCTGTCAATTTATAGTTATGTTTTCTTTTGCATTTATTATATTAATCTACGCAAATATTACGATTGGAAAAATTAATACGAAGTTATAAAATTTATTAGCGATGTGGCAAAACGTATATTTATATGACATTCCTATTAGGGTAATAATCTAAATATTTTGGTACTGTCTTAATTTATTATTAAGAAAGCCAGTTTGACGGCTATATAGACTTACGAAGATTTAGAAATGCTTGTAAAATGAAAATACTTTATTAAATAAATACATACTTAACTAAATACTCATTAAATAAATACTTAACTAATATTGTACAAGACATGTTATACCGTAGTCGACAAATTTTAATTTCTGTTTACAGCTTTATACTAGCTATTTATCCCATGCAGAAGATAACCTTATAATAAGCAGCGATGCCTGCTTTCCAACAGTGGTGGGAAAAGCAACGCAGTCGGGGGATTTTCACATTTGATAGCAAACGTTTGCCGGGTGTACTTGGCAGCCTCGCTATGTGTTGTTTTTACTTTATTTCGCCGTGCTCTTTTCCTCTTCTACTTTCGTACCAGAAATTAAAATTTGTCGACTACGGTATAACAGTTAAATAAGTAATTTGTGGTTCGTGAATTTTTATATAGGAAGTAAAAGAAAAATACATATATATCTCAACACCATTACATTACCTAAGTCGTAGGCTTTCACGGCTGTCCTTTATATCGTCTTGGTTTCAATCCAGAAACCAAGACGGTACCATTAAGTTATTGTCATCCTACACTCTACATACTTCGAATAATGGACTATATCAAAGGCTACAAAATTGGACAGTATAGAGATGCGCATTCGAAGTCAGAAAGTGAGTATTGCTCCAGCACAATAATGTGTATAATCATAAATCACGTTTGAAAAAATCTAAAATTTGCATGAAGTAGATTTTCTACATCTGCCGCAATGTTGAAACAGTTGAAAAGACGGAATACTTGCTGTAAGGGTAGATTTTTATATTATTTCTTAGCCATGACAAAAACACGTGACGATCACGACTGTTTGAGAATAATGTTTGCTGTGAAGCTGCTGTGAAATATTGATGTTTCTGAGCAAATTTGATTCACATTCAAAGAGTTATTTTCATGTATCCTTAATTAATAAAACAAAAGTATGTGCGAAAAGCACACGACTCATCATGTCCAAGTCAAAATGAGACTATACAATGTGCAGTATAAGCCACATCCAGTATCGTGAAATGCTCGTATTATACTCATAACAAAAACATTTATAATTTTCTGTTTCTTGTTCCCTCCCCACCGCAAAAAAAATGGCAAAAATTTGTCCCATGGGTAGTCACGTGGACAGTGTTTTCCCACGCTGCACAGTGGGGCAAAGAGCGTTTCTACCTGGCAAAAAATCAAACCATGAAATGTCGCGTTTACCCGCTATATAGTTATTTTCTTAATTACAACTATCTTATGCATTAGAAAGCAGGATTGGGGATATTTTAAATGTACCTGTACTCAACTGTACAGAGGTCTAGTTCTCGCTAACTGCTTAAGAATGTAGACGTCTACGTAATTGTGTTATATTTGCCCTGTGTTTGTGAATTTATTGTAGTAAAACTTTTTATAATATTTGAGTTTTTTGCTATGGAACCTTCAATATCAGGTATGGATTTATAGATCACAAACATTTATTGCCATAAAAATCATTTAGATTATATAAAATGTTATAAATAATGGCTTATGTAAATGTATACTGAGTTGAACATATTTGCAAAAAGTATGCATGAAAATAGTTATGTATCAAGTTAGATCACGTTTTAGTTTTAGTTTTATATTAATAATTGGACTTTATATATTATTCATACGTTAACATTTCTTGCACATTTTTGCACATTTCGAGAATATTTAAATTATTTGCAGATATTGTATTTTGCGAAAGTTAACACAATTTTAGATATGTAACTATTTATTAATTTTTATTTACAGGAACGGCCTCAACTAAACGTATTTTAAGTCGACAAGAACTATTCGACATCATGACAAGTTGCACCAATACTGGAAATGAAGAAAGGTTCAAGTTCTTGCGAGAAGAAATGAAAATTCGAACTAATTGTCGAGAAGAGGATGTAAAAGTTTTAAATACGACTTTAGCTCACTTCTTCTCACAGTTTAGAGCACGTTGGACGAAGGCCTGTAGAACGAAGGAAAGGTTTCTTTTACAAAATCAAGATTGGCTGAATACATCAATATCATTTCCTTCAGAAAAACGGCAACGGTAACGTAGAGGTCGCCTTCAAGCTATTTTCGAAACTGGTGCAGAACGAACTAAGCGGCTAAAGACAATGTTACTTAGGGAATCCACTTCTATTGCTGTTTTAAGTTAGGCCGCACAAATAAAGGCAGCGGGACAATCAAAACTAAGAAGCACGGAACAAGGACTTCAAAAGGTTTAGGGAACACAACTCAATAAAGTGCTGTAGAAAAAAAAGTATGGCACTTTTAATATGCTTCTGCTAAGCTCAGATCATGTGGTGGTGAACAAAAGAAAAAGTCCAAAGAAGAATCTGCAAGCTCTACCGAAAGAGGTATTAGAGCTCTTAAAATCACTATCTGGTCAAGTTGACGCCGACGATGATGATAATGATGATGATGACGACGAAGACAGTATTGAAGACGATGAAACTTTCTATTCTGAAGATGACATTTGTTAATTTTTAAGTAAAATATGTTGCAAACATTTGGAAAGAAAAATTATGTTTAAGTTATTATGTGTTTTACTTAATAAATAATATATAGAGAACATACACTTGCTTTATTTACTTTTATTAACGTTTATGAAAATGTATATATAATTTGAAATAAAAAATATGAGATCTGTGTTTAGATGCTAATAAAAGCTCCACCACGCTAAAATTTATATGTGTGACCGGTTTAAGGAAATCACGTGAGCTGCGATAACTTCGGGCGTATGCATAATATTCTTATGAAATTTTACACAAATGCTACTTTTGTCGATAAGAATCAATGTACCAAAATTCAACGTTTTCGCTTAAGCGGTTGAATTGATGCCAACTTTCAGGGCTTTCTGCCCCACTGTGCGCTGTTATTTTGGTTCAAATTTTCTATAACATACTATTTCTCGTATCTGAGATCCAAGAAAAATACTTTCCTTTATTTTCCTTTCTGTAGTTTTTGGTAACTCTCGAAGGTATTTAAAACCGTCAGCTTCTTGATCCACTGCCATAAATAAGTTTTTCATGAACTCTACTTCTACACTCAGAGGTGGTGGTACGATCTTTTCTTTCGTCACTAAAGACTGATATTCCACATTATCTTTTCATGGTATACAGTTTTGTCGTAGTGACCATTTTCCCTTAATGCCAAGGGTTTTCATGTCACAACTATCCTAATAACGTAAAAAGCAAAAGTATTTGATGTAAGCTAATTGCATATCCAAAATAATTGCAATAACTTTCGCACAAATATTCCAGGAATAGGGCTCACTCTTTTTCAGAATTTCGTAAGGTTCCTTAGTGGGAACAGCACTCACACGAATGGAAGGATTTCCATTATGTAGCCAGACTAAACTTTAACAAATCTATGAAAGTCTAAAAAAGTTAACAATCATTGCAGTACGCCCAGTAGATTTGTTGCAATAAAAACTAATACGTATTTTTATCCCTAAGAGTAAATAAGTTGAGTAAAAAAACTCTGTTGACCAGTGTTATTAGTTATTTTTAATGTGTATTTTTAAGTTCAGCTAAATCCTCGTTTATAATTATTTATTTATCGAAGAAAATTATTTTCCACATCACTAGCAATATTTGTTTCACTATTCTATGATCACGATAATAATAAAGATTATTTATATACTGCTTAGCTTGTCATTCATGTTAGAATGTATTTTTTGTTTTCCACAATTATATTAATATTATGTGTGACTGTACATCTTATTTTCTTATAGAGTTACCTGTTTTGGGTTTTTATAAACCGACTAATATGTATTTAATATGGTAATTTTTTAATAACCTACGTTTTGTTATTTACGATGTTTTCAAATAACACCTAAACAAGTTAATTTATTCAGCTCTAGCGTTCTATTTTTAGAATAAAACAGAAGAAACATTCATATATTTAAAGTTTAATTGTATATATTCCAATATCTGTATATGTATAAAATACATTTTCAAAAATATGCACATTAGTAACAAACAAATCTGCAAAAAAAAGCTTCAAATATACCTCATTTGTTTCTTTCTCTCACAATTGATTTTGCTGTTTCACCAACCACAATCACTATCACCTGCAATCCATTGCACTGCAACGCTCCCACTAAAAATGTTACACTTTTCTTAAAAATGATATTCTAATAAACTACCACCAATTTACAATGGCACAAAATGCGATCCACATACCTACATTATACCTGGAGATCCTGGACAGCGTAATTTTGCTCTTAGACAAAAACATAGGTTTTATGCTTGGACGATTTTATAAATTACTTTGCACGCTACCAAAATGCGGATAGCCGTCTTGCAAACTAAATATAATAAAGTGATATTAGAATAAAAAGCGGTTTGTTTTAAATCGTTAGAGCAGTAAAAGAAGACTGTACTTTACAAGTGAAATTGTCAGCTTTACTTCTTGCAGTTTTCACACATTTTCATGGCTGAAAACCCATGGGTGGCAAATGTACGAGGTAGGCTCTATAAATTCTCGGCCTGACAGGCTTATACAGGTTCAAACGTGTTCAAACTACGTCACGTCATGCATGCACATACGCGAGGTGTACACTAAAATTATTACGGTTTGAAGCCTAGTAGTTTTTAGTAACCAGCCAACCAACGTGACTAGCGCACGAAAATTTCTGAAGTAACGAAAATTGAGTACCGTGCAGTTATTAAATTTTTAACAAAAGAAGGGCGTACACCTTATCAGATTAAACAACGTTTAATGTGATAAGGTGATTCATCTCCTTCGTATTCAACTGTAAAAAAGTGGGCAAAATGTTCCGTTTGGGACAAGAATCCCTGGAAGATTCTGATCGGTCGGGTCGACCAATTGAAGTCATAACGCCTCAACAAATTTCAATTATTTAACATTTAGTGCTAGAGGATCGCCGGTTGAAAGTGAAGGAAGTAGCAGTCATAACAAACATTTCCGAAACAAGTGTTCGCCGAATTCTCCATGACCATTTGGGTATGAATAAAATTAGTGCTAGATGGGTACCGCGACTTCTTTCTGATCTCCAACATGAACGTCGAGTCGAATGTGCGCAGTCGTTTTTAAACATGTGTGGAGACGACCCAAAACCGATTTTGGAGTCCATTGTCACAGGGGATGAAACAATGGTTGTTTTACGATCCTCTATCGAAAAGGGAGTCCATGGAATGGCGGCGACCTTATGAATCTTGGCCCAGAAAGGCGAAAGTCGTTCAATCAACGAAAAAAGTGATGGCCACAATATTCTGGGATTGTGAGGTCATTTTTCTATTTGACTTTAAAGAGCGCAATACAACTGTGAACGGCACATATTATGCGTCTTTGCTGCATAAATTAAGGGATAGTTATCGTGCAAAACGTCGTGGAAACTTGACAAAAGGTGTGGTATTATTGCGCAACAATGATCCCGTCCATACTGCCGCCATTTCACAAGCTGCCATCTGCGAATGCGGCTTTCAAGAATTGGAACATCCACGTCCGGATATGGCTCTTTGTGATTTTTTTTGTTTTCTAATTTAAAAAAAGACCTTAGGGGGCTTAGTTTTAAGAGCGACAGTGAGTTGCAAGCAGCTGTTATAGAACATTTTGACGGAAAAACTTCAGATTATTTTTACAATGGTATCGAATTATTAATTAATCGTTGTAATAAATGTATAGAGAAGTTAGGGGAGATTACATTGAAAGTAAATATTCTTATATTGTTCTAAGTTTCTTTTTTGTATACAGGCCGAGAATTTATGGCGTCCTACCTCGTATATCAGAGCCTTCGCCCTTACTTTTTTAGCTACAAGAAAATAGATCTAGAATCATTACACAATATTTACAATCACACTGTGGAAAAATAAGAATTAAAATAATTAAAAAGGAATATTATGATAATATTTACATAAAATGTAAAATAGAATTTCTGGAAAGAGTATATTTCAGAGATCTGCTCTTATTTATCACTGGAAATAGTAGCTGATTTCTAATAAATGCAATTAATTTAAAGATGTACTATTTCCAGAGTATCGACTTTCTCTACTCGATATATTCTACAATTGTTGTATTTGATAAAAGTCGTATACTTTTTTGTTGTGAGACATTCGACTACAGGAGGCAAAACATTTTTAGATAACCGAACGTATAGCCAGAGATACTCAAGAAGCACCAAATAAAGGACATGTACAGCCTTGTACAGGACACAATAAGAATAGAGTGGTTGTCATGAAGCACACAGGGTCAGCATAATAAGTTTTTATTGGCTGGAGTGTAAGGTAAGAATTCAAATCCTTATCTAGCACTTCAGCCAATAAAGTTCAAGAAATAAAAACTGGAATGAAATAGAAATACTTCTCTGAAATGAGGTTAGAGGAGGAAGATACGACGCAAAATATTTTATAATTTAACCAGTAAACTATCGTCCAGTATTAGATGGCATTTACATACGGCATATGCATGATTTTCTAAATTTCCTACTCTGTTTTTGTCGATTCACCTTCTCTGGATTAAGCTATAATAACGCAATTTTAACATTTTAAAACATAGCTATTTTTTGTAATACTTAAATTTACATCCATCAAAACAATGCTTTCATTCAGCAGACACAACAGTTGCGCAACTGTTCAGTGATCATGTGCAGTAAACGAGCGCTCACTCTGAACATGTTCAGGAGCGGTCGCCATTTTTTTGAGCGGAAAAATTCTATGCTCACTTAAGTGAGCGTATTCTGTACGCATGCGCCATTGATGCATTCCAAGACCAACCTAATACATAATTTTGAAGAAAGTTACTAGAAAAGTAAGATACAACATATTAAACGTATTGTGCAGAAATAAATGTATTATAATATTGGAGTTCACTCAGTATTTTATTCGGGGTTGGAAAAACCAGCCCTTCCACTAAAAACTACGTCAAACCTTAATGCAGAAAAACAATTTATTGTTATTGTTTATTCGGTTTAATCTCTATAATTTTAACATATGGCAGCAATGAAAAGTACCAGATGATAGACGATGACATAAAGGTGAGCGGTCCTGTCCAGGGAACACTCAACTGTTGTGAAGTGAACGGTTGGAGCGGGATCGGTTCCCGATCCGCCTGCTGAATGAAAGCAATGTTAATATCTACTGCTCAGAAGCACCCCGAACATTAAATCATTAACTACATGATACACGCATCTTTTGCGATGCATAAGTTGATCAGCAATACATATTTAACGACTACCAACTTAATTAGAATTTTGCACAAGTTCTATAATTAATCATGATTATCGTATCGATTAATCACATTAATGCGGAATGTGTTGGCAATTCGCACGAAAAAAAAAACTTTACCTCGGCAATGACCTTTTGCCTAACCCTAATAAAAAAAGGAGCGGTCGAACCCGTCTGAAGCGTCGCTTTCAGCCATCGGAAATTCTAACCAAACATTTAAAGTGTTCAGTTAGCGTTTTCAGTATGTATTTTGGAGTAATAAAGCAAATGCGCCTAAATCCCCAAGTGGTTTTGCTTGTTTCCGATTTCTCCATCCACCATGTATTTTAAACCATTGTACTAATCTATTAATAATATATTTTACATAAAAATGAATTTAAAATTATTAATTATTTACGTCTTTCTTACAATGTAATTATTTTGAAATTGGTTGTTACGTAAAGAATACTATAATGTGATCATGATATGAATTGTTTATTCAAATACTGAGAAAGAGAAGATATCATATATTCACCATCATTAAATACACGTCAATTTGCATAATGTGTCTGCATTATTCTAAAATAACTGGCGTTGATGACCTTCTAGGTGAAGAACAAGTATCTACGCATACGTTATGTATGAATATATGTATTTTCAGCATAATAATATTATGAAGACCAGTTTGCGCAATGTTATTGGTAAGAAAGAATCATAAAGAAAAACAACTTGACACTTATCTTTTATTTTATTTTTTAAATTATAATGAAAAAATACTTCCCTAATTTTAAAAATTGATAAATTTAATGCATATGTAAAAAATCCATAAGTTGGAATAGTTTTGTCACTCTGACAGCGAAAAAACTTTAACTTCTAAATACGTTCTCCTATCAAGATCGTCCTCCATGAGCTCCTGAATTGGTATGCATTTTATTTTAGTTTTCGAATAATCGATGAATGGCTAACATCGAACATTGTGGCTGCTTGTCGACTAGAAGTATGTGAGTTTTCCTTAAACTCAAGTATCCAGTTTGTCATCATCACTTATTGCATTGGCAGCTGCTTTTTTTTATCTGCCTTACATGTCAAAGTTCGTGAAACTGCTTTTCTATTTTACTAATTGTCCCTTGGGATATAGGCGGCAAAATTTGAAAATTTTTCATGAAATAAGCGAGCAACTTTCATTTGTGTCCGTGTGTTATCTCCATAACTAATCATCTGTAGAATTGTTATTTTGTGCATTCCTGTTAAATGACACATTTTTCTGATATGCAGTTAATGAAATTCAAACGACTATAACACTGACAAACTGTCGTGCAGGCAGACAACAATTTGCTAAGGCCAAGCGTTTTAGTTAAAAGTAAAGAAAAGTATTTATAGTTTTTGTTTATTTCATATCCGTAAAAAGGAATGTTTTTTTTACATTATCAAGAAATAAACAAATTACTTATTAGTTTTGTGATTTTCTGTAATTAAATAATTTTCATTTTTTAATGTTAATTTTTGCAATAAATCTAGAAACACTTAATATTTTCGAAACAGTTGAATATAGGTATAGGAAAATGTACGTGAAATATGTCTCGAATTTTCTGAAGAATGCAAAAATTGAATAATATACAGGTTGTTGCATTTAAAAGTTGGTATTGGCCACTGTTACATGACACACCATGTATAAAAAGTTTCTGTTGAAAAAAATTCACAACTAAAAATACCAATCGACGTGTCCGAGCGGTTTTTCGAACACGCCCCCATTTATTTACTATCGAATTTATTCCATTTTGCTGATACACAGTGTATAAATATCTATACAAACGTTTGGTACCAGAAACTGAAACAAAACTTACCGCCTGCATATGTTTTTTTCAGTTTCTGGTACACCTAATGGAATAGAACTAGTAATTTAATTAGGAGCTTTAGTCTACTTTTAAATTCGCCCTAAGTTAAATGTTTTTGTTTTATCTGTGATTATGAAGAGCACAAATCATTACACAATAACTATTAGTTTAAAACATCTACCGACAAGATAAGAAAATAATTATATTAGAAAACCATTCTGGAGTTACAAAAAGGGAATGGGTAAAAAGAGCTTACGTAATTTTCCGCTTAGTCGAAGAAAATGACACATCATAAGCAAAAGGTGAAATACTATGCTATTCGATTTCAAAACGTAATATCATGTATACAGGGTGTAACACCTAAGATGCCTCGGACCGTAGCTCCTCTATCATACAATATATCGAAAAAAGTCTAAGAGTAAAATTGTCCATAACTACAATCACCATTTCCCTAAAATATTTTTGGTCATCAGTGCCGTGCCGTATTCCAGTGGCGTATCAAACCTATGTTTTTTTAAATAGAACAATGTATATTTTGTGGCTGATTCGGAAAGCCCCCAAAGAGTACTTTTTTTCTTATATAACGTCATACTCCTAACTTTAGCGGTTTCGCTGTTATAACGGTTTTTCTTCGCAGTTAGACAGTACTTCGACATTTTTTTTTGGCAGGAACTAAACTGTACCGGCGTTTCGGTTTCGAATTTAGGGATAGATTAAGACCTCTTCTAACTACTCCTAATTTTTTTTCAAGTGATTTAAGGAAAGAAGATAATTTTTGATTGGGCTTTGCAAATAGTCATTTTTTTCTAAAATATCAAATGGGAAACAAATAAAATAATTATATCGTTGGATAATCGAAATTCCAAGTTTTTCATTTATTAAAAAAAACACATTTCATTACAAAATTAAAAAGAAAAAAAAGTTGTTAGGTCAATTCGTCGAAAAACGTCTTTTTTCAAAGTCAGCTGTCATGATAAAACAATAGAAGTGTCAATGCAAACGGAAAAAATAACAATAAACTGACAGAAGTATTATTGTTATCTGATAAACGTTGCGAAAATGTCTGGAACTCAACAAGAAATGGTTGACATGAGTTTATTCTTGGAGAATGTTTCAAAAATTGTTTGTTGGCGTCACGAGTGTACTCTGAGAGATATCCTCTCAGAACGTATCCAAATCCACGTGAGTTTACAAAGGTGTTGGATTGATTTACGTCTACTGGTACTGTTCAACGAGCAAAGAGAGTTAGAACGAAGCCAGTTTTGACAGTAGCAAACGAGTTGGGCTGCTGTTGAAAATCCTCATATCAGTGTCCGCGAAATTATTAGGAACACTGACAAGTTACATCCATTTAAAATTCAATTGCAATTGGAATTTCGATTATCCAACGATGTAATTATTTTATATGGTTCCGATTTGATATTTTAGAAAAAATGATTATTTGCAAAGACCAATTGCAGAAATTCTGCCTGGTTTCAAAATCTTGAGATTGCAATTCCTGGTGCAATTGAATTTTAAATGGATGGAACTTGTCAGTGTTCCTACTAATTTCGCAGACACTGATATGAGGATTTTCAACAGCAGCCTCCAGAACTTTCAACTCGTTTTCTATGGTCAAAACTGGCTTCGTTCTAACTCTCTTCGCTCGTTGAACAGTACCAGTAGACGTAAATCTATCCAACACCTTTGTAAACTCACGTGGATTTGGACACGTTCTGAGAGGATATCTCTCAGAGTACACTCGTGACGCCAACAAACAATTTTTGAAACATTCTCCAAGAATAAACACATGTCAAGCATTTCTTTTGAGTTCCAGGCATTTTCAAAACGTTTATCAGATAACAATAATGCTTCTGTCAGTTTATTGTTATTTTTTCCGTTTGCATTGACAGTTGCACTTCTATTGTTTTATCATGACAGCTGACTTTGAAAAAAGACGTTTTTCGACAAATTGACCTAACAACTTTTTTTTCTTTTTAATTTTGTAATGAAATGTGTGTTTTTTTTAATAAATGGAAAACTTGGAATTTCGATTATCCAACAATATAATTATTTTATATGGTTCCCATTTGATATTTTAGAAAAAAATGACTATTTGCAAAGCCCAAATCAAAAATTATCTTCTTTCCTTAAATCACTTGAAAAAAAATTAGGAGTAGTTAGAAGAGGTCTTAGTCTATCCCTAAATTCGAAACCTAAACGCCGGTACAATTTAGTTCCTGCCAAAAAAAAATGTCGAAGTACGGTCTAACTGCGCAGAAAAACCGTTATAACAGCGAAACCGCTAAAGTTAGGAGTATGACGTTATATAAGAAAAAAAAGTACTCTTTGGGGGCTTTCCGAATAAGCCACAAAATATACATTGCTCCATTTAAAAAAACATAGGTTTGATACGCCACTGGAATACGGCACGGCACTGATGACAAAAAATATTTTAGGGAAATGGTGATTGTAGTTATGGACAATTTTTCTCTTAGACTTTTTTCGATATATTGTATGATAGAGGAGCTACGGTCCGAGGCATCTTAGGTGCTACACCCTGTACATTGTATAAAAAAATGAGGTGTGGCCGGCACACGACTTTCTTATACGCATGAACGTTTCAAATTATAAAATTTTTAGATTTTTTTCAGACAAAAATTATTCAAAATCCTATTCTAAGTACTTCTATTCTCTTAATAAATTCCTATAGAATGCATACTTTGCAAGATATTCGAAAAACAAGTGCTACTCGCTAAGAGTAAAAGTGTGACTTCCGGTCCGAATTTTGAAATTTCATATACACAAAAAACATTCCAAATCCAGCTCTAAATACTTTTGTACTCTTGATAAATATATATAGAATGCATAATTTATAACATATTTGCAAAAAATCGCTATTCGATAAAAGTAAGTGTTACTTTCAGTCCGAATTTTGAAATTTTTTTATACAAAAGGTATTGACAATTATGTTTAATATAGTTCTAAAGTCGTATTGTACCTAATTAGAAAGCATGACTTTCTAATTTTCGATAAGAGTAAAAGACCTACTTCCGGTAGGAATTTTGAAAAACTTTTATAATACAATTCTCTCAAATTAAATTTGGAGTATATTTGAATTCTTTACAAATTTGTTTAAATTTAGTAGTTGACGAAATATTGGCAAAATTCGATTTTTTCACTGAAGTAAACTACTACTTCCGGTCTACCGATTTTACTGATAAACTAATCAGATCTCAAGAGGAAGATTATACTCGTAAATACAAAATTTGGAATTGGTATCTATAGCCGTTTGACGGCCATCGTGGTCACACACAGACACAGACACACACAGAGAGAAAGACATTTTTTAAAAACCACTTTTTCGGTATCAGGGGACTTCAAAACGTGAACATCTACAAAAATCTCGAGGACAAAAATTTTTGTCATCACAATACTTCCTTATACTGCGTATAAGAAAGTAAAACATCACATTTTGAAAATGACAAATTATATTAATGAGGTATATCTGATACAAGAATTTTAATCGAAATACATGTTTTGTGCTTCGCTAAAAGTAAAACAAAATTAAAAACACCGCAGAAACAATCAAATATTATTAGATTACTTGATTTTAGAATTAAAACTTTGTGTATTTATTTATATTTAGTTTTTGTCTATTTATAAGTTCGACTCATGAGTATGTTAAGAATATTAAAATAATCATACGTGCACTGGATTTGTTGTACATCTTATTAGCAAGGACTGTATAATTTATTTCATAGTGCTTTGACAATGTTTTTAACATTTAGAAATACTGTCTTTAGTAAGTACTTTTCAGTAAACATTGCTATACGTTCCGTAAATATTTATTTTGTTAACAAAACATTCATCAACAATTCTTGGAAGAACAACACAACACACAAAGAAGCAATTTCAATATAAAAGTTCTTTTGTCTGAAACCAATTTGATTAGAACAAACCTTAAGAAAATCAAAATTTCCTGTGAGATTATTTTCTAATGATATAAATCTTCGCTGCTTAATGTTAATGATTGTAAAGTTACTGATATTTGAATTTACGTAAAAAATAACTGCTACTGTTAGTTCACCTTCATAATTAAAGAAGCAAAAGTAAGAGCAGTGAATATTCTGCACAGGCATAGAAGACACTTTGCTAGACGAAGAAAATCTAGTACCTAACATTAAAAGACATTAAAAACACGTCTACCTATTTAGTTATACATGGTTTGTTCGTGAAAAATTTTACGTTTCTCTTCACCCTTTGTCCTTATACATACAAGTACTTATACTTTCTTATACAATGTACTAGTTTTTTAACTTGTTTGAAAGCAAATTCAGTATAAGCATTACTTAAATCAGGAATTTATTATAATAATTCCTTCAGATACAAAAACTCAACCGAACTGTCTTGAAAATACACTATTTCAATAATACTACGTTCAGCGGCGGATTCAGCACTTGAGAAGCCCCAGGCGAAATTCAATTTTGAAAGCCGGCCTCTAAATATTTTCACCACACCTACACAAAATTATTAAATTTCAATACGTATAATTGTAAAAAAAATATGGTAAACTAGGAATAATAAAAAGAGTATTTGTAAATTATTATAATAGATTATGGAGATAGACTAATGAAAAACATTTTCAAAAATTTGCATAATTAATTCCATTCTAAATATTCGATTTCATCTTTTGAGTTTCATGGGAATGGGCTAATGAAGTGAATACAGGAATCTGGTTTTTTGCTTCTGTAAATTTTTATTATAACTTGAATATCAAATATTAATAATATATGTTAAAAATATTTAAGAATACCTTCTTTACTTTGTTATACGTACATATACAATGTGCGATCTCGAGTTTTTTGCTCCTCTCTCTCTTTCTCTCTCACCCACTCTCACTCCCCCCTCCCCCCCTCCCCCCCCCCTCTCTCTCTCTCTCTGTGTGTGTGTGTGTGTGTCTGAAAGTGTGCCTGTCTGATTTTCAGTTTCATCAGCTTTTTTCGAATATTTCGCAATTTATACTTTGTAGGCAGATACATTATGAGTATAAAAGTATATGAAGATTGATTTGCAATACTTTTTGTTCAAAATTTTTCTTCAAAATTCGGACCGGAAGTAACACTTTTACTTTTATCGAATATCGATTTTTTGCAAATACCTACATATCTCCTAAATTATGTATTCGATATACATTTATTAAAAGTACAAAAGTATTTAGAGCTGGATGTAGAATAATCTTTGTATGAAAGAAATTTAAAAATTCGGACCGAAAGTATAATATCTCGCAGAGTATGCATTCTATAAAGATTTCTTAAGATAATAAAAGTATTTAGAATAGGATTTTGTGGTGGCCCCACATCATTTTTATACATACGTTATGAAATTATTAATAATTCTTGTACTAATTACCTTCAATTTTCATAATATTACAACTTTCGAAATACTCATTTTAAAATTATTTAAACTTAAGTATTTTGTGAATATGTTACAGAATCATGACGTCAGGCATTTTTAAATTAGAAAATAATTCAGAATGCTTAGAATTTCACGGTAAATGATATGTACTTCTACGTGATAATACTGAAATTAGTACACACAAATATCGTAATCGTACGTTTGTGACAAAATTTTCTTTTGCATTCAGACGTGTTCATTTGACGATGTTTCTTCAAACTGTAATTTCCTACTTTCTATTTCTCGTTCCTCGGCAGTTCGGATTTTCCGTCAATAAGTTGGCGGCATCGTTCTCAACATTGTCAAAGTTGTTCTTGACAATGTTGAAAAACAAACTTGGCACTTGTTCCTAATAATATATAGCTTACAATAATTTGCTTGTACTATTTAATTTTTCTAATAATTTATCCCGTAGAATAGATACTAATGCTGTTTCATAGTCGTTGAAACATTTTGCCAATTTCTTCTGTCTGAATTCCTACAAGTTTTTCAATATCGAACATGCTAATTTGGATTAGCACTTCTTAATATTTTGGTAACAACAATTTAATTTAGGAAAAATTAGTAGTTATTTTTATTACGACCAAAAAAAAAAGAAAACCGGCGAAGATTTTGCAAGCACAATTAAAAATAATGTGCCAATACCATACCAGATTTACTTTTAATAAAGAAATAAATTACAGTTTTTTATATTTCCTTTTGTAACGGCTTCTGAAGTAAAGGACATTTGTTAAATGTAAAAGACTTGTAATAATTTCCTCTCCATATACAGAAATCCACAGACCCTAATCGACACTAAAAACGTGATATACCCCATATGTTACATTAGGCATAGCGAACATATTACGGAATCAATGTACGAGGGATAAGCTACAATTATTGAGAATTGAAAAATCTAGTTACCCGTGCAAAACAAATTGTCGTTTATTAAATAGCGCATTATTTTATCTGTCAATTGCAGTTTAGTTTGTGACATTTGGTTGAATAGTGTCTGAGAAATAGTCCATAGAATAAGCTTCTGTTATCGGAAAAATGGAATTATCACGAGAGAACTTTCGGATAATGGTTTACTATGATTTCAGGAAAGGCTTGAGCGCGTATGAGTTTGAGGAAAGTTTAAAATCGGCATTTGGGGATCTTGCGCTATCATTGGCTACTCTTTATAGATGGTATAAAGAATTTGAGCGAGGTTGCAAGTCGGTGGTACACAAAAACGGAGCTGGCCCTCCTTTAACTGCTGTTAACCCCGAAAACATTGCTGCGGTGAAGAAGATGGTGGAAGAGGTCAACCGCATTACCTATGCAATGATAGAGTCCAATCTGAAGATTGGATCCTCGCAAGTGAGATCAATATTGCACGAACATTTACATTTGAAAAAGGTTGTATCTCGATTTGTACCCCATCGTCTGACAGATTTACAAAAAACAGAACGTGTTAGAATTTGAATAAACTTTAGATATGTTGAATGCTGGAAGCCATCAAATTATTTCTAAAATTGTAACTGGCGATGAAACGCACATACCGTTTTTTGATGTTCCCACTCGCCAAGAAAGCCGAGGAAACCCCTACGATGGTGAAAAACAACGATGCAATGAAAAAAGTTATGTACGCAGTATTTTTTAGAAGTACGGGTTTGGTGGCCGCAATTAAATTAGAACATCAGAAGACAGTTACTGCTAAGTGGTATGTTGAAAATTGTTTGCCTTACTGTGTTTAGTAAAGTGCCCAGAAAGGGGATCATGTTACATCATGATAAAGCGTCGTCCCATACAGCAGGGAGAACTGTTCAGTATTTAGCGGAAAACAAAATGAAAAGTATAGAACATCCTCCTTACTCACTCGATTTAGCGATGTGTGACTTCTGGCTATTTTTTGAGCTCAAAAAATATTTGAGAGGGAAACGGTTCCAGTCAGAAGAAGAGATTGACATCGCCGTTACATGTTTTTTTGATAGTATCCCTAAGGACAGCTGGTTGAACGCTTTTAAACTATGGAAGGAGAGAATGTGCATTATTGTAAATGGCAATTACTTTGAACATATTTAAAATAAAAACTCTAAAAACTTGTATCAATCTTTCTATTCTCAATAATTGTAGCTTGTCCCTCGTATACGTATACGTATGTATGTACTTACAGGATGTATACGTCGACAGCATTGGGACGGGCAGTAAGTAGGTCTACCGGGTTGACATACACGTATATACGTATACATCGTACATATGTATACGATACCCTATGCCTAATGATATTTGACACAAGCGGTATATTACTCTGATTTAGTATGTCCTAAAAAAATATTACAAACACGGAATAGCCTTAAATCAGCAAGGTGGATAGACAACCCTAAACATCTCCCGATTGTTTATGTTGGCTAACATTATCACCGGTGTTGCCAGGAAGCGTGGATATATTAAGAGTAGGTATCTTTATGAAACCGGTAAATGAGATGTCAGAATTAGAATTTGAAAAATAAAGAATCATTTGATCCAGACTAAATATCAGTATCTGTGCTTACGAGTGTAAGTGAGGTGATTAGTGCTTAATAAGTACATCACAAAGAAACTGAGTTATTCAACAGCAGAGATGGATATCAGATCTTTTGTTTTTCAATATCTGGACATGCATAAAATCATAGAGAATCATGTACACAGATATCAACAACTCAGGTCAACTAAAATGGTAAGTGCGGATTTTGTAGATTATACAGATTTTACATTCGCGTTTGGTGTTTAAGGATTCAAAATCACACAACCCTCGGTGGTTCAGTGGGTGGTGCACTTGATTTGCGATTAGGCGGTATTGAGTACCCAAGGATAATGTTTGTAGTTAAATTTCTCTAATTAAAATATCAGTGCCCAATAGACACTGAAAAAACTGAAAACTTGAATTATTTAATATTATTTAAAATTAGCGGATGTATTTCTTATTTATGAATAAAAAATAAAGTTAATTGTAACATAACACTCTATGTGTGTTTACAACATTTTGCATTTCTATATTTAACAGTTTAATTATTACAATAAAGTATTGCGAAATAAACAACTATATAAGTATGTCCACTTTTATAGTTGTTTGACCAAACGATACAAGATAAGGGAAGTACCCTTATCTGGGATGCATAAAAAATGCACTTTGTATAAATATGTCGCATACGTTTCTACATATTTCTACATACATGTTACAAATACAACTAAATAAAACAATACGTTAACCTTCGATTAGAATTATAACCAACATCATTAGCGCGGGAATAATAATTACACAAGTTCTTTGAATTCTGTAACTAGAAGTTATAAGAAATGCACGTACTGCATCAGAAACCCGTTTAATATCCTTCGCATCCACTGATAATCCTAGGTGCGAGTGTTTTATACATAATATATGCAGCAGTTTTCTTAAAATCGAGCATCGTGGTGATTTTTCCCGAACACATGATGAAATTATGTAACCTGGCTAGTTTTGTTTGATATTCTATATAGGAGTGGGGCATTTGGATCGTTTATATAAATTGAAAGGCAAATCAAGTATTAACCATAGACTTGAAAAATCCGAAGTGATCCCATCATTTGTAAGATACATATACATTCATGATGAAATTCTTGTACGCTTTGTTGTTTGTTATTGCGAGTGTGGCTGTTGTGTTTGCTGCTCATGATGATGATGGTAAGTTTGAATAAGAATATATTATTAGAATACTTTAATCAATTTTTTTTTTAATTGCAACTCTGTTTATTTTATACTAATTAAAAATTATTTGATATGCTTATAATAAATAATTTAGATTTTTAATGTCAATATGACAGTTTAGAAGTGTCTCTGTCTATTATTTAATGAAACATACCTTAAGAGAAATGATTTGAAAGTTGAAACTGTATAAAGTACGGACTAGCTGGCTAATGAAAAAAGATTTCATTATACAAGATATTTTTTTGGCGAAACGTAATTTTAACTTCCGCGGAGATTTTCAAGGTTTTAATATTAACAGGTATTAATAAGCTACAGGAAAAAAAGAATAAATTCTTAGAGTAAATTAATCTGTCGCAATTCTTTGTGGAAATAATATCAAATTAAACAAAGTAAATATATTAAAAATACTTTTTACAGTACATATTAAATTTAATTTTCATAATTATAATTAAAAAAAAATAATGTTGTTAAGTACCCATTAATTATTTATGTTCACGACAGTACCACAAAAATGTAGGTATACATTCATCAGAACAGGTAGCAATAATTCGAACTATATTAAGGCTTTTATATTATTGTAAACACTACCCATAGAATTCATAAATTAATGATAGAAAGCATTCGATCACAAATAATTCTTCTAAAAATTTTCCTTAGATAGTAAAGGTAACTTTGATAAATCCAAACAGCCCATTCAAAGCTTTATAGAAAAATAATAATACCATCCCTATACTACTGTTTAACATATAATATTTATGGCCATTAAATACCTGTAAAAATCACTATTTCGACTGTAATCGAGAATATTGTTTTTAATGAAAAAAATATGCCCAGTATATATCTATATAAGTGTGCAATTCTTGCTTACGAGAGACGTCAAACCTTGATTACAAACTCTCACTATCATGATTATGAGACTCGCAATCGGAGGTGTTTGTGTATTCCTTTGCATCGAACAGCCGCATACGAGAAGTCTCCTCGGTATTCATGCATTCGGGTGTACGACCGTCTTCCGGAAGATCTGAAAACCCTCAATTCTAAGAAAACCTTTAAGGAGAAACTGAAACAATATCTTGTGAACAAATGCTATTATGATGTAAAGGATTATTTTAATTAATTTGTTTATCCGTTGTGATTTATTGTTATGTAAGTAATGTTTGAATTTGATGACGAAACTTATACCCTAATATTGTGGTCTTATAGTGAATAAATTATTATTATTACACTATAACATGTAAACACATGACTAGTGAAAAGTGTATTGAAGGCTTTAGAAACTCTCTGCATATGAGTGGAATGATCCCAAATAAATATTACATTGGTCATTATAAAATTAAAAACAGTATAATAGACATTCTTCAAATAACTGATCGATAGTCTGTTGCATAAAGACCGAATTAGTATTTTTATCAATTTGTTTCAAAATCCATTAATTTGACACTAGATTCATTAAATGGTCAAAGAGTAAATTAATAATTTGTAATTTGATTGCAACTTATTTACTTAATTTTGGTCCAGTAATTAAAAACCAGATTTTAATATTATCACTCAAGCAATTTATTGAGCGACTCAAC